>CM030364.1:210485377-211689559 GCA_017893485.1 Hemerocallis citrina | reverse complement strand
AGAAAAATTGTCCTTAGAGTAAGTCATGGTGTAACCCCTGTTTTTCATTTTATGTATTTGTGACTGTATTTTTTTATTTTTGGTGTATTTTTCTCTCTTGTATTTTTCTGAACCGTATATTGGATTTGATTTCAATATATATTCGTTTTATTTCATTTTGACATCCCTGTGTTTGATGGATTGTCTCTTTCGTCTCATTTTTCATTATTTTGATCATTTCCGCATTCTTGGGCTCGCTATCTTTATTTTATCTCTTTCATGGTGTTGTGGTGGAGTTTTGGTGGTGTTTTTCCTTTCCCATTATTTTGACCCCTAATAAGATTTTTTTCAAGAGCTATAGAATTCACTCCTATTTGTATTCCTATTTGTATTTGACCCAATATCCAAAACCCATTTGTATACCTATTACTAAATACTAATACCCACAACCCATTAACCCACATTTAAACCCCTATATATATACCCCTCTTAACACAAACCCTAATCCCTCTCCTAAAACCCTAGCCCCCTAACTCTTTCCTTCTCTCCTTCCGGCCTGCACTTGCCCCAACCCGAGCACCCCCTACAGCCCGGCCTACCCTTCCTTGTCCAGGCTGACCACCTAGCCGGCCACCCCATCTCCCTACTCCGGCCACCATACAAAAGCCGAACACCCTTGCCCTTCCTTGCTTGCCGATCACCCAAAACAGCACCACCACCATCATCTTGTAACTATTTGATCCCCTACTCCATCGTTGTGGTGTTCTCAAAGTGGGTGCTTGCCACTTTGATCGTCGTTGCTTCAAGGGATTCGTTCGCGAGAAGGTTTCGTTCATAGTTGCTTGGAGTCATGCTTGTAGCGGATTTCATTCGTGGGTTTTGCTTCTTATCGCGTTTGCATCGTTCTTCATCCCTATATTAAGGCAAATAACTTGTACTCCAATTTATTTATTTGATACAAGTCTCAAAGTTCACCTATAGTGTAGTTGGGCCTAGAGACAACCTTAGATTGTGTTTTCCTTGATGGGTTTTGTCTCTATTATGATATTTTGGCCATAGAAGACTCATGATACAAATCTTGACATGAAATAACCTAGGAATCGCCCATTCTTGAATTTGCATCGTGTATGTGTGAATATGCGTGATTTTGTGTTTTGGTTGATACCCATGTAAGATAATAGGCCTGGACATATTAATAACCCTAATTTATGATGTTTAGACACTTGGTAGGTGGTATTTCAAGTTTTGATGTGTTTGGAGCAATATTCTTGAATCTATGTTGTTTTTGTGCTTAATGGTGAAATCTGTAATTGCTGATTGTTCTGTTTCATTTGTTGTTTTCGACTGCTACAGTCAGTATCTTGATTTTGGTATAAAACATGAGTTTTAGATAATTTCGTCTATTTTCAAATGCCGCTGATTTTGTTTGATTTGGATTTCGTATGACTGTTTTAGTACAGACGTGCCGATCTTTTCCAGATTCTGTTTTTCGATGATTTTGTTAACAAACTATTTTCAAGAACTATGTTATACATATTATTTTGATTTGAAACTTTGGTCAGTGTTTCTTTATGAAGTTAGGGATTACCCAGAATTTTGGTGAATTTTAGTGATAAGTTTTATATGGTGTTACATGCTCGTTTATAAAATCTATACATGCTGCATTTTGCTCGTAGTTCTGTAAAGAACTCTAATTTCACTATGATTCCTTTTACTGTATGAAAAATCTTTGTGAAATGTGAAAGTTACTTAATTCTATCTATTTTCATATCTCTTTGGCAGAATTGGATTTTGTTTCACTGGTTGCGAGATATCTTAGTTTTCGTACAGCAGTGTTGGGAATTCCAGATTCGCTAAACTATGTTTTCTTGATGCTTTTGTATTTTTGATGACTTGTATATTTTCTTGGAAAATTCTAAAACTTTATATTTTGATTCTGGACTTATAGGGGAATACTCCAGATTTTTTGTGGATTTATTTAATATGTTTTCATGTTCTTGAATTCATTTTCTTGATTTCTGGCTGAGCCTAAATTCTGTATTCAAATCAGTTTTGAGTTGTGTTGTTGTGAACTAGTATATGACTTAATTATACTCGCTGGATTCGTGTGGATGTCTATTTTCTAGATTCTTCGACGGATCTAGATTTTCTTGTTTGTAACTCTTGTAATCACTGTTTTACTACAGCATGATCTGCTGTCCTGAACTGGAGACGTGTTTACTTTAGTCTTTTATGAGATAACTTGCACTCGAACATGTTTAGTTTGCTACTTGCACTTGTCACATGATCATGACATGCTATTCTCGATATATTTTGCTCATCTACATGCTTGTTTGACATTAATAATAAAATTAACTAAGCCGGGGTTAAGGGTAAGATCTAGTAGTGGATAGTGCAGAAACGTACTCGGAAGAATCTAGTGGTTATTGGAGCTTGTTTACATGTAGAGCTTGACACGATATACATGACACGTACACACATGACACTGAAGCTTGTTTGGATTTTGGAGCTTGTTTACATGATACATAATTACATGATACTTGGAGCTTGTCCCTGAGTACACTGCCCTGAACGGTCCCCTACAAAATCTAAAGCGAAATTGTGTGTTGTAGCAACCATGTAGTAAAAACCGGGATGCACGAGGCATGTCTACATGATACTTAATTACTTGACACTTAATCCTTGCTATTTACACTTGTTCACATTTACCATGCTAGTTGTTTATTTTGAACATCTTGATTATACCATGCTAGGTTTGTTACTTAGATTCACCTCATTCCATGCACTTGTATCCTATACTATTTGTGACCCGCGACTTGCAATTGACGGGTACTTATTTTCTTCTTTTCTCCTTCTCCTGCAAATTTACTAATTGCAGATCAGGATGGACGGCTGCCAGATGGTATTGGCGAGACGTTGTACTAGTGCTGGAGTTTTGCTTTATTTATTATTATTATTTGTTGCTTGAACTTGAATAAGATATACTTGATTACTTGGATATTATCTTGTATTTGGGCGATGTGACCCAGAATATTTGACTTGTTCAGAACTTGATTATTTGAGATTATGGTATTTGGTTTCAAGTAATTTCTGTTGGTATCTTGTTTCAATTATGCATGTTTGGTTGTGCCTTTTTGCTTCCGACTCTGATTATCTCGTGAAATATTGTAAAGATTCTTGAACAGCTTATGGATGATGAAAATTATTTGCTGGGCTTTTGTTACATATCCGTATTCTGTATTCTTTTGGGAAGCGGGGCGTAACACATGGATAGCAAGTAGAGAAAGCAAGGAACAATAGAATAACGATATAACAATGAATTAAATGGATCAATAGGAATCAATAACATGGGACAATAGCAATAATCAGTATCATGGTAATCGATGCAATGGTTATAAACAATGGTTCAATATTCGATGACAATGTTCAATGGAATCAATAACACTTAAACAATATTCGATATCAATAGAAACAATGATGTACAATATTCAATGTCGATATTGTGTCAATTCTTAAGTCTATTAAACATTTTTAATCCTAACTAATGTACGTACTACTGTGTCACATATGTTCCATACCACAGATTCGATGCATACAATCAATTTCGTTTAGACTCTAGTGATGAATTCTATAGATCATGTGTCGGTACGATAATCACTGACACGATAACAATATTGTGCATGATACATTATAATGATTCACTAATTCACTGATACACTGATACACTGAAACGATACACGAAAGATTGGGGTGCCGTAGTCAGCACTCCAACAACCAATCGATAAAACACTGGCTGACACAGTCACTATATCTTTCACTACCCAAGTCAATTCCTTAAACCCCAGCTTGTTAATTATTTTATCAATGCAATAATACATTATGCAGTTAGAGACATTAGATGAACGATAGTAACAATAGAGGAACAATAGGATGATAAATTTGGATAGAAGAATTAGAATGATGACAATAAAACATTAGGATCATGCAGTGCAACATATAAACTTTAATTCATGCAATATAATGATGTAGGAATGATTAATTTAAGAAAATCTAGAAAATATATATATAATTCTGAACACCAAGATTTATCGGAACTAAAATTGAATTTTCTGTTGCTACAGAAATCGAAAACTGAAACCGTCAGAAATTCTGAAAAATAGACTTCCACAAGATTCCAACGCATATTTAAAATACAAAACTCGAAAAAAGTATCTAGGTCAAACACATCAATCTTTATAGATTATATGTTCAGGCAGAAAATCGCCATCATGTTATTTTATTTTTAGAATAAGCGAAAACTCAATAATAAAGTCATCAAAAATATTCATTAGACTCCTAAACATGTTTTCTAACATTCTGGAAATTATCAGAGCATTATTTCAACATTAAATTAACTTTTTGATAAATTGAACATGAAACATACAAGAATCTGAATTTCTGGAAATAAAAATACAGCAGTAGTAAAATGATTATAACTTTTGCAATACAACTTGGAATTCAGCAATTCAAGATGTTCTGGAAACTATAAACATATGGCTACAACTCTTATGCAGAAAGTTATTTATTTTGAGATCAAATACTGGGTCAAAAATATCAGGCAAAATACAGACAGTAAGCAACATATAGGTTTTTGGGTATTTTTTATGAAATAAATTGATTAAACATGATGGGTATCAATTCTATAGTCAATAAATCTTATAATCAGCATGATGAGTGTGATAGCATGGTAAATATAATTAAAATACACATATACACTATTTTAACAACAACCAAACATCAATTGATCATTCAAACATACAACCTAGCAATAAAACTACGATAGATTATTTGTGCGATGATTATATGCATAACCCTATTAACGATACTATATGAGTACATGAAAGATTCAATCTTTGGATTCGAAAGTGGCACGAAGTCGAGGATATTTGGGTTAGCTCGTATAAACCCTCAATATACTCAACGAAGAGAGAAGAACAATATACGATACGATAAACAATTGGATCTACTTGCAAGAATTTCAATAAAAACTTGAATTTGATACAAGATTCAATTCAAGAGGGAAGTGACTTTCCTTATGGACGATTAACTTGAATACCAAAGAATAACAGGATGGGAATCTTGGAGCAACGAACACGAATAATATACGTGTAATCCACGTGCACAAGAAATCAAGCAACAACAACAACAAAAGAAGACAGCGACAGCAACAGTAAGGGAGAAGCAACCACAGTGAGGCTGCTGGCTGCGTGCGAGATTGTCGGACGGTGACTGAGCGGTGGCTGGGGGTCGAAGACGAGGGGCATCGACTGGACAGCATCGGGGGGTCTCGGGTCTGTTGGCGTCGACGAGAATGGGAGGAGCAAGGGGTTCGGGGGTCTGCTGACGATGGGTCTGGGCAGCGCTCGACGGGAGGAGGCTGGGTAAGGTCGCCAGAGATGGAGGCGAAGTGGACGCCGGAGGGGGTTGACGATTTGGGCCGGAAAGTTGGGGTTGGCTGCAGGTCGGGGAGAGAGAAGAGACGGATAGGAATTACAGTTTGTATTTGTGTTTTTAGGATTTGCAATAGGGTTGTATTTGTAACCCTTGTTTTTCATTTTTGTGTATTTTTGTGTGTATATTTCGTTTTGGTGTATTTTCTCTCTTTGTATTCCTCTTGTAATTCTTTTGGACCGTATATTTTAATTTCAATATATTCATTTTATTATTTTGTCTTCTTTTTATTTGAATTCTTGATTCTTTATCTGTCTCTTGTTTCGTTCCTTTTAATCGAACTGTTATTTTGATTCTCCTTATTTAGATTATTCAGCCTCTATATTATCTCCTATTATTTGTTCATTTGCTTTATCTTGGTATATTTTTCTTTTGGGTTCCTAATTATTCTAAAACCATTTGTTTATTCTACTCTAATTTAAATCCTATACTTCCTATCCAAACCCATCATCTATTAACCTACAACTAATAAATCCACACCCAGTTTCCCTAAAGCCCAATTAATTATAACCATACCCTGTTTGCAAATCCCATAACCCAATTATATATATACCCATTAACCAATTATATTTAATCCTATAACTATTTTCCACTTAAACTACCCAAAACCCACCTGTTGCACCCATGCAGACCCGACCCGATTGACCCTGTGCCGCCTTTCCCCTGTTCTCAAAACCCTACCTCTTCATCTATATATAACCCATGCAACCGCGATCTGTCCCCTTCTTTTTGTGAAGCCCTAGCCGCTCGTGTCCTTCCCCGTCCTCTCAGTCCTCCCGACTGCACCTCCCCGACCTGGAGCCCCGACCACCCTTGCACCCTAGCACCCGCAGTCGCCATGTCCCTGCCTCCCGCTCCGTCTCTGTCTCTGTTCGGCGCCCAACAGCAGTAGCAACAGCCAGTGACGCAACAAGCGCCGCCAGCCGCCATCCATCGCCGCTCTTTCGTGGTCGTCGTCTTGTTTTCCCCGTTCCCCGTGGTCTTGCGTGTGTTGCCATGGTTCGTTGCATGAGTTCTTGTTCGTTTGTTCTTGGTGCACGTGTGTTTTTGTGCACTTGGATTTTTGGTTGATTGTCGTTCGTTGTGTTTGTTGTTGGTTTCGTGTTTAGCTCGTGGTTCGTGGGAATTGCTCGTCTTTGGCTCGTGGTTGTTCGTTGAGTTCGTTGGCCGAGAATCCGTTCCCGTTATTCTTGCTTGTAGTCGTTTTCGTCATCGGTTAAGACAAGTAACTTGTATTAAATTCCTTTGCATATACAAGTACTAAATACCGCTTGTAGTGTAGTTGGGTTCTAGAGACAATTTGTGTGTGAATTCCCTTGTTGGTATTGTCTCTATAGTGATGACTTGACCATAGTTGCCTCACGACATACATGACATGATATAACATAGGGTTGACCACTTTTTGATGCATATATGCGTGTTGTTCATGTGAGATCTTGTGCTCGTTCGTGTTATTCGTGATAGAATTGTCTTGGACTTGTGAAATACCCTATATCATGTTTCTTGGACATCTAGTACACTATATTTCATGTTTGGTCGTGTTTTGGTTAAGTTCAATGTGAACTAGTGGATTTTGTGCATATACGATATTTTCAGTTTTACTGGCTTTTCAGTTTTGATCAGTATGTTAGACACTATTAAGGTCAGTATTTGAGAATATTTTGTGAATATGATTTGTAGAGAATTCTGTCTATTTTCCAACCCTTTTGACGAATCTCAGTTTCGATTTACGGTTTGTGAGTTATGTCAATTTTATTACAGTAGTGTCGAAAGATTTTCAGATTTTGTTTTCTATGAATTCTGAAGAGTAATCTATTTTTATTGTAGTGTTAAAATTATTATTTTGATATGAAATTTGCTCAGTATTTCTTGACTTGATTGGGGTTTGCTCAGAATTTTGATGGATTTATTTGAATAGTTTTACAAACCTTTTCATGCTTGCAAATAAAGATTTTACATGCAGAATTTTATTACTGTTCAGTAAAGAACTTGAGTTTCGACCTATTTCTACTTGTTATTTCCAAATTATTTTTGAATATGAAAGTTATCCTACTGTATCTATTTTATTACCCTTTAGGCAGATTATTCCAGATTTACAAAACTACTACATCTTTATTTTTTCTGATTTTACTTAACTACTCTATTTTTGTTGAAAAATTATGAAACTTGTTTTTCTGTTACTATACATATAGGGGAATATCCTAGATTTTTCGTGAATTTATTTATTGAGTTGTCATGCGGTTTTCCTGTTCTTGAATCCAATCTTCTGATTTCTGGCTAAACATATTTTTTTGTTTCAAATCAGTTTTGAGACTTGATTTTGTGAAATACTATATGAATTATATATATTCGCTAGATTCGGACGGGAGTCTATTTTCTAGACCTTTCGACGGATTCAGGTTTGCATGTTTACAGAAATGGTAATCTCAATTTTACTGCAGTTTGGTATTGCTGTCCTGAACTAGAAATTTACTTATTTTATCCTTTTGTGTGTTATCTTTCACCCATACATGTTTATCTTGCAACTTGAACTTGTTACTTGATCTAACTATGATATACTTGGCTTGTTTCGTGACACATACATGCTTATTTGACATTAATAATAAAATAACCAAGCTGGGATTAAAGGGACAGATCTAATAGTGGAAAATACAGAAACGTGTACTCGGAAGAGGATCGATTGATCCTATGTGATACTTGTCCTGATACTTGATTACTTGAGGCTTGAAATTTCACCACTTGAGGCTTGTTACTTGATACTTGATACTTGGCTTGATACTTGATACTTGGCTCGATACTTGAGACTTGGCTTGATACTTGATACTTGATACTTGAGGCTTGACATTTCACTACTTGAGGCTTGATATTTCACTTGCCTTGATACTTGATACTTGGGGCTTGATATTTCACTCTTGAGGCTTGTTTACTTGATACTTGAGACTTGACACTTGATACTTGATTTCTTGAGGCTTGTCCCTGAGTACACTGACCTATATGATCCACTATGAAATCTAAAACGAAATTGTATTGACTATAGCAACCATGTTGTAAAAGTAGATAAGCATACTATCTCTCCATCAGTCATAGAAATAGTATGCTTATCAGAGTTGACACCAGAAAATAGAAGAAATCACATTTACACACTCTTTGTATTTATCCCAAGCAACAACGAAGTCAGGGTTCGCTTTTCATTTTTTCCAATCAGAGTCAGACTGCAAAGCATTGCAGTCAGAAGAAGGGACAACATCAAGAAGAATAGAATCCCAATTAGAAGAAATGTGATTAGCCTTCAAAGAATCAACAATAGAAGTAACTGAAGGAGAGATAGGGTTGCCAAGATTATTATCAGATTGAGGATTAGCCACAAGAGTGACATTCAAATTAGATATAATTTATTAACTTTCACAATAACATGACTACCAGAACCAGCCAAAGTATCAGGAGTAGTAGAAGAGGCAGCTTTCAAAACAAGATTAGGAGATTTAACAGAAATAGTAGGCTTGGAATTATAATTATCACTCCTTCTGTAAGAATAATTTCTTCGGCCTCTATAACCTCCTCTAAACTCATTTCTGAAGGATGAGTTACCTCTTTTGTTGAAAGTGCGAATTCTAGAAAACTTATTATAACTACTACCACGAGAAATAGTGTTGCTTCCTTCATGAAATTTAGGCAAAGCTTGAGAAGAGACAACATTGTCAGTAATAGATAGTGCAATAGAACTGGAAGATGCACCAAGAGAAGGATAAAATACAGTAATAGGTAAAAGATAATCACCAAGGCACAAATCATATGCAGTAGTTTTATCCATATTCTTATCACACATGAAGTCAGCTTCAACTTGCAAGCAACCTGAAGCAAGCATAACAGTAGATGAAGTACTGATAAGTTCTCTCATACATTTGGTCATCGAAGCAACAAACCTTGGATTATCACAATAAGGTGGAAAACCCATAGTGGTTACTTTAACATTATCAAAATTTGAAAGAGGAACCTCAGAACAAAAAAAAGGCCATTTTTGAATAGTAATCTTATCAGTCCCAATTTGAAAAGAGCACTTGGCAACTAGGTCTAGAGATCCTAAGAGGAAGGGCATTTAATCACAATGTCACCATTAGAGCAAGAATTGATACCCCAGGTCCAATTGCTAATACCACAAGTGTGACCCCAAAAATTATCAAGAGTAAGACTGCTTATAGTACCACCACTCATGGAATTAGCACCAAAGGACGACAAATCATCTTTTTTCTGAACAAGCTTAGGAGTAAAATCAAAACAAACTAATTTTTTAAGAGCTTTATCAGAACTAGGACAAGATGAAGGTGAAGTAGAAATAAGCAAAGGAAGCAAAGCAGGCAACGAGGTATTCAAAGGTGGGCATCCATTTTAGCAACCGATTTAGCATTTAATTCTTCAAGCTTAAGTTTAAGAGAATCAAAGTTAAGAACATTGATCACCTGATCAGAAATAGAGATCCTAGTCTGAAATCCAAGAAAATGTTGAAGAGAAAAACAGTGATTCCTGGAGTGATCTGTTTTCTCGAAAAATAGGCACTTCATCTTATTAATGCAAGAGAATTAAAAATGACCAGATTGAAGACACCGAAAGCAAACGAAGGAAGGATCTGCTTGATGCAGGCCCAGTTGGGGGATCCCTGTTTGGGTTCAAGCGAGTGTTAGCTGGCATGGTCGATGTACTATTGTGATAAGGAAAATAAAGAAGAAGAAGAAGAAGATGAGTAGACTTGGGGAGCAAGGTAAAGAGAAAGAGATAAGAGGAAGAAGAAGAAGAAGAAAGAAGAAGAAAGACACTTCAGTTCATATTCATTCATAATATCAAAATCCAATTACAATAGGGTATTAATAGAACTTGTAAGTCATAAGTACGTGCACAGCTCATGGACTTTATTACAAAAGCATCTCTACTTTGCATATAAACCCCTATAAGAAAGATAATTCTCCGATGACCGATATGGAGACTTCTGGGCTGCTAATAACAAGATACAGTTCCTAGAAGAACTGTATCAATCCTTCCCCCTTGATTTGACCTTGACCACAAGGTCAATATGACGACATTCTTTAGCATCAAAAGACCCATCCAAGAACATCTCCAAATACGCGACCATGTGTCTTCCTCCTCCCGGGTCAAAGATGAAATGCCAAAGTGATTTGCAAAGATGAAGTTCTAGAGCATACCCATAGCAAGCCTCGGCATGTACACTCGACAATCCCACATAGTTGGAAGTCTGATGAGGTTCAAATTCGAATAACTTCTTTGTTGCAATGTCGGCAATATCAGGGTTTAGATATATCCTACATGCTCCAAGTAATGCACCCCAAATGCCCGCATTTGGCCCAATTGGCATCCTCTTCCCCAGTATGTAGCCTTGCTCCTTGAATTTGCGATCCTTGTCACAATTAGTACATTTGCATATGAACCCCAATGGCTTCTCGACACAGCTTTGCGAGGCAGCCGCATCCATGATGTAGTATTCACAAGCAGACTTCACATGAGCTCTCTTGCTACCAGGATGACCACAAATAGAGCAGTGAGGAGATCTTACAGTTGATAGGCTGTCATTTGAGATGAGTAGCTTGAGGTCCTCAGCTTCTTTCATATTACCCTCCGAATGAGAATCCCCTTTGCCTATTTCAGACAACCTATTTAAAATTTCATCCCCACTAAACCATTGTACAAAGCGAAGAGCAGTATCAACTTCTAAACCAGAGACACCATGCAAATCATGGTCATTACCAACGAGGAGGCCCATAGCAATCATTTGTTTTCTTCCTAACCCAAGGCCAGCTTCAACATCCGATATATGGTAGCATTCAAATGGTTCCTTGGAGTTCGATTGGAAGCATTTTATGACACATTTAGCACCAAATAGGAAGGCATCACTGTCAGCAGTGATACAAGCATCTACACTGCCCTCCTTGTTCAACTGTGCACAAAGTGCCTCTGCCTCACCACGAGCTCCTAGTACAGGCATTCCAAGGAGTTCAAGCAATTCCACACACTCACGAACATAACGAGTAAACAACGGGTTCCTCTTCCTGACATTGGTCTCCCCTCTATCCTCTCCTGGACCAGGAATGGATATTGCCGACGGATCCACACCCAATCCTCTCAGGAACCTCTCTATCCTCGCCTGCAATTTCAGAGGCGACGGCTCTCCGTCCACTACAAACACAGGGAATGCGCCCATCTTAGAGAAGAGGGCGACGGTGCGGAAGAAGGGGGTGCGGATGTGAGGAGAGCGGTGACACAGGCCCCCATTCTCTTCATATAATGATTCAACTGAAGTTGGTGTTGTTGTGTGTGCCCCTAATATTTCAGTGGTGCGATTCACCTGTTCCTTCAACTTACCCATTAACTTTGGAGATTTTATTAGGTTAACACCATTCCCTAGCTGCTTATTAAACTCATCTGCAAAATACTTCATCAAACTTGATTCCATCTTACCTCCCAGATCAGCATTCCACTTATCTGTAAGATCGCATAGATGTATGCAATTGAGTGCAACTTCAATTATCTCAGATTCATCTTTGAATAAGCCATCAACTGGAGAATCCCCACATCCATTTTCTATGACTTCCCAGCATATTTCTAATAGGTTATCAACAACAATCTCTTTCAATTTTTCAACATTAGAGAGATCAGCCTTGACAAATGGATTGGACTTGTGAAGTTCCTGAGCAAGTAACCTTGTCAAATCAATCCCTCCAATCTCAAATCCTTTTGAGGCAATGTGCTGAACAACACCTTTACAAACTGGTGCAATATCCATCTTCCCATGCTCGATATCTACAGTGCAGTCTGAGATGCGTCCTACTGTATAAAGTGACAATACTGCTTGTTCAGATGCATAAAATCCAGAGACATTGAATGTTTCAAACATCAGTTGCACCAACTGTTCTCTAACAGCCTTGGGCGTGGAGAGTGGATTTGTAAGCAGAATTTGACCTTCTTCTCCAATCTCCCCTCCAGGAGAATTGTAGAGAACATGGTGTGGAAAGTCTTCCATGGCACCCCAGTCTTTCACAACACTCTTCTTCTTAGTTGGAATGATCAAAGGTGGATCCTGATCGGGAGCGGCGAAGCCAGCCTTGAGAAGCTTCGATCCAGCATCAACTACCACTGCTTTTGTATTCTGATTGATCAACATATCAGTATTCCTTTGGATAACGACAGCATCAGCTCCCACCTTTGCATTAACTCCAGCTGCAGCATGAGCCTCAGCTTCAACTTCAGGTTTAAACTCAAATTCCGCTTCGAAGCGAGCTTCAACTTCCTGACATTCTCTGGGTGTACTAGGAGTTAGCTCCTCATTAATGTAGAAATCAGCATCCATATTGGAGATAATCTTTCCCTCATTATTCATCTCCTCTTCCTCAACAACATCAACAACAGGAACATTTTGATAAGTGCCATAATATTCTAGCACAAGTTCAGGGGTGACTTGGGGGTAAGGAATTGGAGAAGCAATCTGTCGAATACCTGGTGAGTGGTTGAAAATATAGCTAAAGTTTGATGAGTTACCCCCATGTTTCTCTTGGGGATTCCGTCGAACATATGGTGGGTTCTCCACTCTGGGGGATGTTCCTTCAATCGAAGGGACCAACCTCTGTAGCCGATCTCGTAGCTCATCGAACTGTGCTTGGATCCGTTGTTGAACTCCATGAGCTTGATTTTGGACGGTGGTGGCTAGATTCCTAATCGACATTTCCATCACATCCATCCTCCTCTCTAGGTCGGTCGCTGTAGGTGATGGATTGAGTGGCTCTGATACCACTGATGCAGGCCAGTTGGGGGATCCCTGTTTGGGTTCAAGCGAGTGTTAGCTGGCATGGTCGATGTACTACTGTGATAAGGAAAATAAAGAAGAAGAAGAAGAAAATGAGTAGACTTGGGGAGCAAGGTAAAGAGAAAGAGATAAGAGGAAGAAGAAGAAGAAGAAAGAAGAAGAAAGACACTTCAGTTCATATTCATTCATAATATCAAAATCCAATTACAATAGGGTATTAATAGAACTTGTAAGTCATAAGTACGTGCACAGCTCATGGACTTTATTACAAAAGCATCTCTACTTTGCATATAAACCCCTATAAGAAAGATAATTCTCCGATGACCGATATGGAGACTTCTGGGCTGCTAATAACAAGATACAGTTCCTAGAAGAACTATATCACTGCTCTCGATTTGGATTGAAGGAAATTAGGGTTATTAGAAGAGGAAGAAGGAGTCTTGGTAGGTTTATAGGTAAGAGACGACTTGGGGCGATTTTGGTTGGATTTCTGAGACATCGAAACCCTAAAGGTTTTCTTTTTTAAAACAGTAATCCAAGAATCATCCATATCTTAGCCCACAGCCCAACAAATAAATTAGGCCTGCTAAAGCCCAAAACTGAAACTCTCAGAAAAACAACAAAAAATAGAAGAATCAAGGATATAAAAAAAATAAAGAATAAAATGGAAAATTACTCTAAAAATCATGAAAATGAAGAACAATAAAAAAAAAAACAAAGAACAATCATCTAACAGAAGAGGAATAAAAAATAATCACCACATAGAACAAGAAACAATCCAATGAGAAAGAAGAATGCGGTAAGCTGCTCGTCCCAAAGGAGAGTGGAATTCTCCATGTTGTCAAAATCCTTAAAAAAAGAGAAAATTCCAAAATGCAAAGGTCTTCTTATTCAAAACCCTAATTATGACATCTCTTCTCTTCCACTTCACACCCCGGAACGCATTGTTCTTAATTGAGAGAAACGCGCTTTCACATCTTCTTAGCCCAAACCAAAATGGCTGAGGAGATGATTCTTTTTTAGGTTACTCCCGGGAACAGATCCAGTGGAAACGGGGTGGGGCATGTAGCTTAGAGGATTAGAGCATCCATTAACAAGAAGAAAGAACAAAATCAGAAATATCGACAAATTCTTGTGTGGCTGAATAGGTTAAAGCGTCCAACTCATAATCAGCGAAACAAATCACCATATAAATGTAGTAATTTCAACCAAGAGAATGTAAACAGAAGAGATCAAACTAGAACCCTAGAATTGCAAGATGAAATTACTAAAGAAAATTACAATCAACAGAAAAGAAAAACTAAATGGAGAAATAGTAAGAAAGAAATCATGCTGAACCAGATCTCGATAGGACTAACCAAAAGATTCAATCCAAAGGAGATCTACAGATCAACTAAAGAAGGAGAAAGAAATTTAACAGTAGAAGAAAAGAGTTAGAACACATATCTTAACTAGATCTAAGATCTGTAAAAACTCAAAAAGAAATAACTAGATCAAGAAACAAATTGAACGAAAGATTCAATCTGAATCAAAAGCAACAATAGAAAACAAACAAAAAAAATAAGATACCCAACTAAAGATTCCGAGAAGGAATTAAATATCACCGGAGAAGATCGCTAGAGAAGATATCTAAACCATACAAAGGACAAGAAGATTGAGTATTTTATACTTATATTCTATCAATCATGAGGAAACATGTTTATTCTTGGTGCATTTGCTAGAAACATAGAAGAATTGCTCATTCAATCCTGCCTGACAAAAAAAATCTAAAAGTAAATTAAAACAAACTCATATATATATATATATATATGTGTGTGTGTGTGTGTGTGTGTTGCCACTGAATTCGGGGTGAGGGCAATAGATAGAATTTGTAGGTTCGCAGGGACTCAACAGGCTGGTTCTCACTTCTTTCTTGTTGACAAGTTGACTCCTTGGTGCTCCCGCAAACCTGCACAAATGTTCGAAATATCGGGATGGATCCCGGCGACGAACCCTCCGACGTTCTTGTCAATACCAGAAAAAAGTAAAGGGAAAGTGCTCAAGTGCACAAAGAGTGATCACGTATGACAGTAGGAGGTAGGGGATATTTATAGTCGCCATGGAGATCGCTTTCAGGATAAGAGTGAATCCCTAATTCCCAGTGAAGCTGGATAGAGGTGGTTATAACTATCTCCTCAAGATAAGGGCGAGCCAGGATTTTCTCCAATCCTGTTGAGCTGGCCACTAAAGGGTTGAGACCCGTTCTCAACTGAACAGATCCATTCATGGGTTAGCGGGCCTAAGAGGAGAGACCCGGTTCCCAATTCGGACCCGTCTGTAGGTAACATTACCATTTTGCCCCTACGACTTTAAGATTCATGCCCACTTTGAACGGTTCCGATTTAACCCCATTTTTAGCCATATCACGAGCCCCCCACTCCCAAAGACTGTATGTTACAGCCTTTGTGGAGTAGTTTTGTTGTTTGGATGGCGTATAGGGCTTTATCGGAGTCTTCAAAGGGTGTTTGAATCCCGTTTAAGGGGTGATCATGCTTTTCTGAGCTAGTAATGTACCCAAGTATGCTTTTAGGCCCTTCTGGATTTTTGGGGATTTTAAAAAAAAATTAATCATTTTTCGGATCATTTATTCAATTTTGCAAAGTGATGATTTATTTTTCGGGAGTGTCGATTAACTATTCCAACCATAATTATTTATCCAGGAGGCTCAAAAATATTTTCCTGAATTTATAATTATTTTTTAGAATTTACATCATTTTTTGTAATTTTATAAATAAATAATTCGAATTAATAATTAAAAAATAATTTTAATCACCTATTTACGACGTGACGCAATCTGGATCGTTCATCAGCCATCAGCGCGAAATTCTGAGTAATCTGATTGTACAGGGATGGTGTCGAACGACGTGGGCGCATCTGAGGCCTGGATCGGGCTACCGGCAAGAATTCAGAGGTGATCTGACGGCTCCTATTGCTCGACGGTATTTCCCCCACATGAGCAGCATGGAATGCCTGTCATTCGGATTGGGATTCCGAACGATGTGGCGTAATCTGGGACGTCCATCTGGGTGCGGCACGAATCTCGAGGTAATCTAACGGTAGATCTTGCACTTGGCCACGTGGCTGAATCAGGGACGACCATCAGGTCGCGGTGCGAATTTCGAGGCGATCAGAAGGCTCTCATAGCTCGGCAGCATTTTCTCCGCATGAGCAGCTCAGAATGCAAGTCGCTCGAATTTGGTTTCCGAGCAACGTCGCACGATCTGGGCCGTCTGATGAAGATCAGGTGCGAATCACGAGGCACGAAGGCGTGGATCACGAGAAAACGTGATCTTGGTCGATGTGGCTGAATCAGGGGTGTCCATCAGGTCGCATCACGAATTTCGAGGTGATCAGACGGCTCTCATAGCTCGGCGACATTTTTCTCCATATGAGCAGCTCGAATGCAAGTCGCTCGGATTTGGTTTTCGGGCGACGTGGCACGATCTAGGCCGTCTGACGAAGATCAGGTGCGAATCACGAGGCACGACGGCATGGATCACGAGAAAACGTGATCTTGGTCATCGTGGCAGAATCAGGGGCGTCCCTCAGGGTCACGTCACGAATTTCGAGGCGATAAGACGACTCCCATAGCTCGGCGACATTTTTCTCTACATGAGCAGTTCAGAATGCAAGTCGTTCGGATTTGGTTACGAGCGACGTGGCACGATCTAGGCCGTCTGATGAAGATCAGGCACGAATCACGAGGCACGACGGTGTGGATCACGAGAAAACATGATCTTGGTCGACGTGGCGAAATCTGAGCTGTCTGATGACGATCGGGCGTGAATCACGAGGAGAAAGTATTTTTTTCTCCAATTCGCAGCTCGGAATGTAAGTTGCTCAGATTTGGTTTTCGAGCAACGTGGAGCGATCTGGACGGTCTGATGAAGATCAGGCATGGATCCTGAGGTGAGGGATGAGGATTGCGAAGATTTTGGCGCTTAGGCTTCTGATTTTGGCGTTTAGGCTTCTGGTGGGCTGTTGTGGGGGCCCAAAGTACTCGAAGGCCCACTCGAATCTGCCTTAACGCTTATAAGTTTTCACCGCCTCTCTTTCTCCTCATTTCTTACTCTTTCATCTCAACTTCAATTTTTACTTAAGTCACTTTTGCTCTCGAGCGGCGCTGCTAGCGTTCGTGGCCAGGCATTTTTAATCTCCGCCGAACTATTCCGATCGTAGACATCACTTCAAGGTAAATTATCTCAACTTAACTCGAAATGTCTAGAGCGTTGTCGGGGAATGAGACCTCCACCTCGGACCAAGAGACCGTCCGAGCTCTAGTGGCCCCCCCCGAGCAAGGGGAAGGAAGTGGTGAAGTCAGTCGTTGCCGAAACCATAGTGGAGATGGTGAGAGGGGCCGGGGCGCTAGGTCGGCTACCTCGACACTGTCGAGCCTCGGAATGGTCAGAAGCTACTCCGGAGATATCTTGTCCAAGGCGGAGCATGGGAAGTTCGCAGCCTACGAAGAGAACAGTCCGAGGGATCCTTCCGAGGTGGAAGAGATCCCCTCGGTAATGACAGAGGCGGACCTTCATCGAATCAGGAAGCGGTTCTGCATCCTGAAGGAGTACGCCCTGCTCCTCAGCGGTCCATGCTTCTGAGCGTGTACGGGGACATTGCCGGATACATGCGTCTTCCCTTACGACGCACTCAATGCCGGCCTTCGGCTACCTCTCCCGCCCTTCGTGGTCGAGGTGCTGTAGTGGTACGGCTTGAGCCCGGTGCAGTTCATGCCGAACATGTGGCGACACGTCGTTGCCTTCATCCTCTAGTGTCAAGCGGTCAGCGTGCAGCCCCAGCTCGTCATTCTCCGCAGTCCTTACCGGATCTGCCGAATGAGAAAGATGGAGTACAGGTATTACCTGTCGCCGAGGAAGGGGGTCAAGTTGATCGAGAACTCGGACTCCATCAAACATTGGAAGGAGAAGTACTTTCTGATCTAAGGTCCCGAGCCGTGGGGATTTACGATGACGTGGAAGGTGGAGGTTTCGAAGTGGGCGAAGGCCAAGCTGGTGCTCACCAAGGAAGAAGAGGAGGTTGTGACGAAGATCCTCGGTCTTCCGACCCTCGGTTGGAAAGAAATCGCTGAGGAGGTCCTGTTCGATGGGAGTCTCAGTCTGATCGACCCCTAGTACGCTCCGTTTACTTCTTTTTCTTTAGTATATATGTGTTTGCTTTTATCTTGTAACTCTTTTCTGATTTTCCTTGTTCAGAAGCCCCCGGTATGGACTACAGAGCTCTTATGGCGAAGAGGGGTGCAGCAGCGGTGAAGGGGGTGGACAGCAAGAAGAGGAAGAGGACGACGACGGGGCCCCCTTCCAGCCGAGCAGTTTAGGCACCCTCGGCACCTACAGCTATCGTCGACTTGGTTAGCGACTCCCCCTCGGCTCCACAGGAGACGCTCCCCTCGGTCGACGCCCCCGGGCCTTCGAGCGGGGCATTTTCGGCGGGTGCCACCCTGGCGTTAGAGGTGCCGCCGCTTACGGCTGAACCAGAGGCCATCCTCACCGAAGAGCACAAGAAGCTCTTCGTCCCTGATTGGAGGGTGATGAAGCTGGACGGCTTCTTAGGCGACGTGACGATGTGTATGCAGGCCGTTCGCCATCTGCCGACCCCGAAGGATCATGCGGCCCTCAAAGCTAACACGTTCGGGGACGACACATTGGAGGTTGCCCGGTCAACGATGTCGGTAAGTGATCTTACTTTATTCTCTTAAGTTTCGGAGTCAGTGATTTTGGGTTCTCACATTCTTCTTCTTTTGTTTTCAGATCCTCTACCACTTCAGCCATATGCTCAAGCAGTTCGCCGAGTAGGAGATGGAGATGAAGGCGACAAACGAACGCGAGCGGGTTGAGCGTGCCAAGGCAACGAAGTTGTTCGAGGCCGAACAACGGCTCTCGGCATCGCGAGCTACCGAGGTTGGCATCCTCGAGACTAAACTTGCAGAGGCGCTCGAGCACTCAGTGGCCGAGGCTGCCAAGGTCAAGGCTCTAGAGAAGGTGAAGGCTCGGTTTGAGGAGGAGCTGGCGAAGGCTCTGAAGGCGTCTAAGGAGGTGCTGAAGGAGCAGGAGGAGAAGGTGAAGGAGGCGAGGAAAGCCGTTCAAGACGAGGCGGAGGTCCACATGATGAAGAACATGGAGGAGGCTTACGCTCGGGCTCTGAAGCACGTGGTGGCTCATCTCCCGAACTTCGACAGCTCGGGGTACTACTTCTACGACCTGGTAGAGGGCGAGGAGTTCATTCCTCTGGCTGAGGTCGAGCCCGAAGGGGAAGGCGACGAAGGCGGGGGCGAAGGCGAGGAGGAGGTGAATCCCGAGAGGGAGCTCTTCACTTTGCTGAGTGAGGGCACCTCGGAGCAGCACCTAGAGGTGGCTCCTTGACTTAGTCGCTTTTTCTCTGTCTTTTTTTTTGCTTCCCCATGTATTCCCAAACTGCGGACTGGCCACCGCTTTAATTTTGAAGTGAATAAAATTATATCTGTTTTCGTCTAAGAGTTGATTTTTTTTTTTGAACTCTTTTTGGCTAAGTGTTGGAGAGATCTTAGAGCTCTTTTTGTTTGAGTGTTGTAGAAATCTTCGAGTCTTTTTTGCCTAAGTGAACGAGTCGTGAGAACTCAATAGATCCGTGCTCTGGCTCTTTTCAGATTGTCGCAGCGCTACAGATCGCCGAAGTGCCTCGGATAGCTGAAGTGGCTCGTCTCAAGGCTAGTCTAGGGGCGACGAGATTGGGGCTTGCGAGGAACCAAGAGCGACTTCTTGAAGCGGAGTAGGATCTCCGTAAGGCGAAGTATGAGCTGAATCACTTGAGGTCGACCCTCGTTCGCCGAGACATAGAGAGGAGGCAATTAGAGGAGCGGATTAATGAGAAGACCCCCGGAGGTGATGACGTGGGCTCGTCGGCGGAAGCCAACCTCGTCCTGAAGGTTAAATGCCTTCGTCAATCTCTATCTAAGGTGACAGCGGAGAGGGACGAGTTGAAGAAGGTGGCCCTCGATAAGAGCATGGAGGTTGCTCACCTTCGACGAACGATCACCGATGGCTCTCGAGGGGCAGGCTCGATGCGACTACCTCGTCTGAAGATAAAGGTGAGAGATGACTTGCTCAAAAAGCAAATTGTCGAGCTCAGGGCAGAGGTCGCTCATCTCCAATCGCGATATGAGCGGAACAATGTCATATCCACTTCTTGTACTCGGGAGGAGCGTGATAGAGGGATAACTTTTCACGAGCTCGTGCACCGCTTGTCGCCAATGCATCGAAGCTCGGGCGATGCACAAAGTGGGGTGGCAGCTTCGTCGAGTGGAGTTTCTGTTGGGGCACCGTTAGAACGGGTGTCGACGATGCTTCTTGGCTCGCCGGCCTAGAGATGAGCACCGAGGTGGGGCATCGGCAGTACAACATTCGTCGCCCTCAGGTGTATCTCAACCGAAGTATCCCCGCGCCTAAGAGGCGTTGAAGTGGCTCTCTGTAGACTTGTGCTTTTGGTTTCACAAGTTTTGTATCTTGTTGTAAAGATGAGTAGTTGGTCTTGTAATTAGACTTGCTCCTCACACTTTAATGAAATAATACTTGTTTTTCGCACTTGTGTATTTTGTTAGCATTTGTAGCTGTCAATAGTTGCAGGAGCAATTCTGAATGGTGGGACGCTCGGTACTTACTCGTTCGCGAGCAGTAAAAAGTTGTGTCGAACCAAGTGTTGGACTCCGAACTTGTCGTTTAGAGAGTACCAACGGCTGTAGGAGCAATTTCGAATCGTGATCCACTTCGTACTCGCTTAGAAGCAAGTAATTGGAGCAGAGTCGAACCAAGTGTTAGACTCCAAGCACGTCGTTTTGAAAATATCAACAGCTGTAGGAGTAATTTCGAATGGTGATCCGCTTCGTACTCGCTTAGAAGCAAGTTGTTGAAGCGGAGTCGAACCAAGTGTTGGACTCCAAGCGCGTCGTTTTGAAAATATCAACAGCTGTAGGAGCAATTTTTGAATGGTGATCCACTTCGTACTCGCTTGAAGCAAGTAGTTGAAGCGGAGTCGAACCAAGTATTGGACTCCAAGCGCATCGTTTTGAAAATATCAACAGCTGTAGGAGCAATTTCGAATGGTGATCCGCTTCGTACTCGCTTAGAAGCAAGTAGTTGAAGCGGAGTCGAACCAAGTGTTGGAATCCGAGCACGTAGTTTTTGTAAGTAGAGTTAGACTTCCCCCAAAATAGAGAATTCGCTAGATGGAGTTAGACTACTCAAGAAATGGAAAACTTGAGAGGCAGAGTTAGACTACTCAAAAGATAGAAAAGTTGTAGGGAAAGATTTCTTTTTATTGAGAACAACTGGGCGGACGCTTCTAAGTTGCGAGCCGCCTTTACACTTTGATAAAAAGAAAATACAAGTAAGGATTTTGGACATGTCTTCTGGAGCGCTCTTGGAGAAGTTGCTTGGAGCGGTGTCTAGACACCCTCTTGGTACTTCATCAAGTGCTCCGCTGTTCTATGTCCTCGGTATTCTCCTGTCCCCCGGGTTTTCGAGTTGATACGTGCCCGGGCGAATAACACTAGAGAGCCCTATATGGTCCCTCCCAATTGGGTGCCAACTTGCCTTTTTTCGCTTGGATCGGAGATTGACAACTTTCTGAGCACTAGGTCTCCCTCTTTTAGGTTGGCTGGTCGTACCCACTTATTGTAAGCTTGAGTGATCCTACGGTGGTAGGTCTCTTGCCGAATTGCAGATTTCTCGTGGACCTCGTCAATGAGATCTAGGCAGTTGTGAAGCTGGTTCGCGTTCTATGCTTCACTGTAAGCTATGAGTCGGAGTGAAGGCAGGCCCACCTCCAAAGGGATGAGAGCATCGGATCTGTAGCGCCCCGAATTTCTAATAAGATATCTTAGAAAATACGTGGCACAATCCCAGCGATCCACTTCAATATAATATTAAACACAACCAACACCACTAAAATTTTCAACTTTTATTACAACAAACTTTTACAAATCACAGCGGAATTCAAAACAACTCAAACAATATTTTCTTTTCATTTACAACACAGAACTAACTCAAATCTGCTATTACAATTCTGCACAAAACTCTTATTAAATCACTTTTTCTCAAAAACCAACTCAAGCATCCAATCTCCAACTCTAAGCAACAACCTGCAACATATGAGGCTAGAGATGATCCCTAACCCCCAAACTAAAGGGGTCAGCCATAAATGGTGTGAGAGATATAAAAACAAACAAACAACATAAAGGATCATACCTCATAAATTCTTAAACAACAGGTGCTAAATAAGAATATAAAAAGTACGGAATGACGGGTAACATAAAACATCAAGTGGAACTAAACTAAGTGTCAGGTGTAGAAAACAGGAAAACCACATGCATAAAATCAAGCCTAGAAACACAGATTCTAAATGCAGACTCTCTAATGCGTACTTGTCGAAGTCTATGCATCCCATTCTACATAGGTTCGGTGCAAGCCCTTAACGTCTTCTCTTCATAGGGTTCAATCCCCGCGTTATGAAACTAATCCTAACACGATGACTACTACGAGATAAAGATAAACTATGGATAGTATCTCATGCCCGATAATTCCGGAGATGGATCCCACACCCAAGATATTTCACTTGAATAATTCGGAGATCATCCCACACCGAACATTGACACGTCACCACACGAATACCACATGTGCTTCACCTCGACTCCGATAATTCCGGAGATCAATCCCACACCACAAGTAGTTACCGTGATAATTCCGGAGATTGTCCCACACCACAAGACTGTGATAATTCCAGAGACATATCCCACACCACTAATAATCTACTGTGATAATTCCGGAGATTAAATCCCACACCGAAAGCCATACTGAGGTTCTTGACTCATGTTCCCGTACATCATATCACCACTAGTGCCTGTCCTTATCATTTTTGGGTTATTTAATTACTTAACGAATCTTCTAGAGTGGTGTACCCTACCGGCCTAATTCAAATCTGAATAACTGAAATGCCTCTACAGGCCTCAACTAATAACTCAACACCGGTATACTAGGGTCACACACCTCTAGAGACTCAAACTCAAAAGGCTAAACCAAAGTTCCACTAAACCAAGTGGCTCAACTGAATGTCTCAAATCAAATACTGAACTGAATGTCTCAAAATCAAATGCTTAACTGAAAACAAGGTAGGCTGAATTATCTGAGAATCAATCATTCGAAATAACACTCAAGTTTACAAAGATCCTTCAGTACCAGTCGACTTATACCGTAGTAAGTCGACTGTCCAGAGGACAAATATCCAAAATTTTACGAAAATAAACTAAGTCATATAAGTCGACTTATAAGAGGATCGGTCGACTTATCCGAGGTAAATTTCAATAATCTTCTCAAAAATATTCTAAGTATGTAAGTCGACTTAAAGGAGTCATAGGTCGACTGTCCAGAAAGGACTGAAATAATTTTACAAAATAAATTCCTCAGTGAACCAGTCGACTGCCCACGAGCTAGGTCGACTGTCCAGAACGACTTTTTCATGGATTCTAAAATACAGTGGTAGGCTCGTACCAGTCGACTGTACAGTAGGCCAGTCGACCGCCGGCCTACAGTTTTCAAAATTTAGGTCTGATTACAAAATCAAAACTGGAGTTTTCTAATGTTTCATTGTTTATGAAAATAGTTCGTATTCAGAAAAAATGATAAATCTCAACAAAACTTCACCATGGTTATATTACTCAAAATATCAAATATGTCAAACTCAAGTTCTCATGTTCTAAATCACATATTCTTCCATTAGGGTTTCATAAGACTAGTTTCTTTCATAAATCTAATCAAAATCTGATTTATAAATCTAATGTCCAGATGTTCATACTCAAATCTTAACATGCTTTTTAGCAACACAATTTTAATAATAAAGATCTACTATTACATCCACAATTATTCACATGATTCATACCACAATACAAGATCTAATCATTCACAACATCACATCAAACAACGTTGCCACTCGCATACATAGATCAACAACAAGACGGGTTTATATCATTCACAAACAAAAACAAAACACACAACGTCACTCACATGAATCAAACAACAAAATAATTTTTATATCACTCACCTTGAATTGAGAAAAGTCCACGAAAAAGTATCCCTTTTGCTAGATCCAAAAACTCCTTTCTCCACCAAAATAAATCTCAAAATTCTGTATATTGTAGCAATGACGGCTGGAAAAGTTCTCTTAAATATACGGGAGTGAATATTAGGGTTTTACCCACACTTTTGCAAAACAATCCTTTCCAAAATACAACTTACATATATGGGTTAGTCTTGGAATTTCAATCAAAATTCATTTACATTTGGATTTAAAAGAAAATATAAATTTTAAATCTCAACCAATACTGTTCAAAACGTCCAGAATATACATTTTGCACTTTAACCCCTAAAATGTCAAATTTGCAAAAAGGTCCTTCTTTTCTCAAAAATTGCAAATAGTTCCAATTAATTTCAGAAAAATCTGGAAAAATACTAAATAAATCCCAAATGTTAAATAATGATTTTTCATGAAGAAAACTAAACTTTTCAAACTTCGCAAGAAAGTATTTGCACGTGTTTTGCACGTGTAACAAGATAAATTTTTCTGAAAATATTCATTAAATCTCCAAAAATCAATTTAAATTCATTTTCAAATATAAAAATAATATTTGAAAATACGGGGTTCTACAGGATCTGTACGTGAGGTTGAAGGGGGACTCTCCCGTTGGAGTTCTTTTGGTGGTGCAATAGTTCCAAAGCACATTAGGGAGTTGTTCGACCCATAGCCCCTTAGCAGACTTGTCAAGCCTCTTCTTCAAGCTGGAGAGGATTTGTCGGTTCGCGTTCTCTGCTTGGCCATTGGACTGAGAGTGGGCTACCGAAGAGAACCGCTGCTGAATACCGAGGTCACTACAAAAGTCGTGAAAGGTCGCCCCTGTGAACTGTGTTTCGTTTTCGGTTACGAGGGTGCGAGGTACCCCGAACCGACAGACGATGCTCTTCGAAAAGAACTTCTGGACCTTGTGCTCGGTGATTGTCGAAAGTGGTTCGGCTTTGATCCATTTTGAGAAGTATTCCATTGCTACCACTAGTAACTTCAGCTGGCCTGGTGCTGGAGGGAAGGGTCCGAGCAAATCCATTCCCCACATTGCAAAGGGAATTGGGCTTGCCAAGGAAGTGAGTTGTGCTTGGGGCAAGCGACGGATTGGGGCAAACTTCTGGCAGGAGTCGCACTGGCGGACGTACTCCTCGGAGTCACCTAGTAGTGTGGGCCAGACTTAGCCGTAGTTCAAGAGTTTCCGAGTGAGGGATCTCGCTCCCAAGTGCATGCCACATCGACCATCATGGGCCTCCTTAAGGGCGTAGAGCGCTTCCTCCGGGGAGAGGCATCTCGGATAGGGTCGCTCATCTATCTGGGTGTAGGAGCATTTGTACATGACCCCACCCAGGAGTGTGTACCGCTCGGCTCGTGTCCTGATCCTCTTTGCCTCTTTCGGGTCTTCGGGAAGGACTCCGTATCGGAGGTACTCGATGAGGGACTTCATCCAGTTTTCCTCAAGTGTTAAGGGGTAGGCTTCCATTGGATTCGGGCCGTCTTCATCAATACTTGGTCTGAGAAGGATCTCTATCAAGATGGTCCTCTCTAGACCTTAGAGGGAGGAGGAGGCAATCTTAAAGAGTGCATCTGCCTACGCATTTTCCTCTCGAGGGACACGCTGGAGTTGAACATCTTCGAATAAGGCTAGGAGCTCCCTAACCTTTGCCAAATACTTGGCCATACACTCGTTCCTAGCTCGTCCCTAGCCTCGTATTCCCCGGACACCTAGTTGATGACTAACTGGGAGTCGCTGAAGACTCTTACGCACTCGGCCCCTGCCTTGCGAGCCATGCAGAGCCCCGCTATGAGGATCTCATACTCTGCCTCATTGTTTGATACCGGAAAGTTTAGGCGGAAGGAGTATTGGAGGACTAAAGCGTCGGGGCCAGTTAAGATGATGCCAGCCCCACTTCCATCGGTGCAAAAGGACCCGTCTACATAAACAGTCCAGACCAAGGAGTCGGCAGACGACTCGCATGAGTCGAGGATGGTGTTCTCTACGATGAATTTGGCTAGAGCCTGGGCCTTTATTGCCGTTCTGGGCTGGTAGCTGATGTCATGCTGACTCAGCTCAATGGACCACTTCATGAGCCGCCCGGAGGTCTCGGGCTTGTGGAGAACTTGTTTCAGTGGCTGGTCGGTAAGGACGACCACCGAATGAGATTGGAAGTATGGGCGGAGCTTTCGGGCCACCACGACCAGGGCGAGAGCCATCTTCTCCAACTTCGGGTAACAAAGTTCGGCATCGCGGAGCACCTTACTCACATAATAGATGGGCTTCTGTGTCTTATCCTCTTCTCTCACAAGGACCGCGCTGAGCGTCGGCTCCGAAGCTGCGAGATAGAGGCAGAGGACATCCCTAGGTGCTGGCTTGCTCAGGAGCGGGGGGTTAGCTAAATATTCCTTGAGCTTGTCGAAGGACTTCTGTTTCTGCTGTCCCCATTCGAAGCCTTTAGCCCCCCTGAGGGCCTTGAAGAAGGGAGGCCTTCTCCCCAGACTTAGAGAGGAATCGCCCAATAGCGGCGAGGCGCCCCGTGAGCCTCTGTACTTCTTTGACGTTAGAGGGGGGAGCCATTTTGAGAATGGTGTGGATCTTTTCGGAGTTGGCCTCTATGCCCCTCTGGCAGACCATAAACCCCAGGAACTTGTCCGATGAGACACCGAACGCACACTTGTTCAGGTTTAGTCTTATATTGTGCCTCCTGAGCAGCCCGAAGGCTTCTTGAAGGTCGACAGTGTGCTCCTGTTCTCGGGTGCTCTTGACCAACATATCGTCTACGTAGACTTCCATGTTTCGGCCAATTTGGTCATGGAAGACGCTATTCACAAGGTGCTGATAGGTAGCTCCCGCATTTCTCAAGCCAAACGGCATGACTCGATAGCAATGGAGGCCCTGGTCCGTCACAAACGTGGTCTTCAGGATGTCAGGAGGGAACATCCGGATTTGGTTGTACCCTGAGAAGGCGTCCATGAAACTGAGGAGCTCATGCCCAGAGGTCGCATTGATCAGGGCGTCGATGCTGGAAAGGGGAAAGGGGTCCTTCGAACACGCCTTATTGAGATCGGTGAAATCAATGCATATCCTCCAGCTTCCATTGGCCTTCTTGACCATCACCACATTGGAGAGCTACTCAGGGTAGTTTACCTCCTGGATAAATCGGGCATTGAGGAGTTTCTCGACTTCCTCTTTGATTGCCTGCTGCCGCTCGGGAGAAAACTTCTGCCTCTTCTATTGCACAGGCTTGACCCCAGGGGTGACGCTCAGACGGTGCATTGAGAGCTCCTCTAAGATCCCAGGGCATATCGGCTGCAGTCCAGGCAAAGAGGTCGCGATTCTTTCGTATGCATCGGGAGATGTCTTGCTTAATGGAGGAGGAGAGAGCCTTGCTGATGCGGAACGTCTTAGTGGTGTCTTCTTCAGAGAAGGCCACTTCCTCCAATTCGTCCACGGGCTCGGAGATAGTTTGACAGCCTTCCTGGGGAAGTTCGAGCGCTTCCAAAGAGAGAACTGGACCCCCCATGGAGGTCATATAGCCCTTACGAGCTACTTCTTGGCTTCCCCTCACTTCTCCCACTCCTGAGGGCGTGAGGAACTTCATCTTCATGTGGTAGGTCGAAGGGATGGCTTGAAGTGCAGCCAAACCTGGTCTACCCTGGATAACATTATAGGCAGCCTTGACGTCTACCACCATGAAGTCTATTGGCTCCGTGCGGGTTGCCGGGGCCCTTCCCAGTAGTTACGTCGAGGGTTATAACTCTCTCGATCGTCACCTGGGACCCCAGTAAACCTGTGAAGAGCGTAGCCTGCATGCTTGAGCCGATCCCTCGACAGCTAGAGGCCCTTGAAAGCCTCCAAGAAAAGGATGTTGATGGAGCTGCCATTGTCCACCAAGATCTGACAAACGTCGAAGTTTGCCATTCGGAGATTGATGATGAGGGCATTGCAGTGGGGGGTGCGGACGCCTTCGAAGTCCCTATCGGAGAATGTCACAGGGACTCCCAGGCCTTTTAGGGGAGGATGGATCTGCACGGAGTTAACCTCCCTTACGAAGGCATTTTGGAAGGAGTTGGAATCTCCCCTCATTGGGCCTCCGTGTATCAGGTGCAAGATGCCCTCTACTTCGGCCTCCGGAGTCTTCGTACGCTGCTCGGTTTGCCTATTAGCCTTCCTAGGCAGTGGAGGCAGATCAGCTCGGTCCCTTCTCACAAACCGAGTGAGCTGCCCTCTCTGGATGAGGGCCTCGATTTCATCCTTCAAGGTCCGACAATCATCGGTGTCGTGCCCGTGGTCCCAGGTGGAAACGGCACCACTTGTCCCAGGTTTCTCTTCTTACTGGGGGTGTTCATCTTCGGAGGCGGCGACAGGAGACCTTAGTTCCTGATCTCCATTAGGATAGGCGGATACACTCGCGTTAAGCAGAGTGAATTTCTCGAATCGGGGGAAAGGATGCCGCTGACCCTCATTATCCTTCTGAAGCTTCTTAGCTCCTTCTTCTTCTGCCCGCTTCCACTTATTCCCGGAAGTCGACGCCTCAAAGGTGGAGCAGTAGACAGCTTCTTCCGCTCGGATGTACTTCTTGCTCCGGAGTAGGAGCTCTGAGAAGTCC
Organism: Hemerocallis citrina; assembly: GCA_017893485.1. Classification (NCBI taxonomy): domain Eukaryota; kingdom Viridiplantae; phylum Streptophyta; class Magnoliopsida; order Asparagales; family Asphodelaceae; genus Hemerocallis; species Hemerocallis citrina. The sequence goes on along the minus strand of CM030364.1, from coordinate 211,660,537 downwards.
TGAGGGGGCTTCTTGGCAAGGGACACCCTGAGATCCGCATTGAAGACGTTAGACTGGAAGGCAACCGTGGCCACTGAGGGTTCCAAGGAGGCGATGGATCTGGCCTTGGCAGTGAAACGCTTAACGTAGTCCCTCAACCATTTTTGGCTGAGGAACAATAGGGAGGCGCTCGTCTTCTCCGTGCGACGACTGCTCACGAAATGCGTGAGAAAGAGACCTTTGAACTGGTCGAAGAAGAAGATAGACACCGGTGCAAGTCGAGAATACCACTCCCGAGCTGGCCCTTTAAGTGTGGCTGGGAAGGTCTTGCAGAGGAGGGCGTCGGATGCGTGATGGATCATCATTAGAGTTTTGAAACTCTCAATGTGATCCGCAGGGTCGGTCTTCCCGGTATAGGTCTCGAAGTGTGGAGGCTTGAAGTTGTCGGGGACTGGGGCCTCCATGATGGCACGGGAGAATGGGGACCCTGCTCGGACGGCGGTCCTTCGCCCGTCGCACTTCGTCTTAGTCAAGCTGGCCGAGGTGCCTCTCCATCTCGTGGAGACGGCAGTAGACCAAGTCCTCCCTTCGGTCTTGCCTGGCTGAGCCCCGAGACTCGTCCTCATGTCGAGGAGGACTGGGGCTGCGAGGCGATGGCTCAGAGTAGGTGGTGGACTGACTGAACGACAGGGGTGACTCGGAGTAGGACGCGGGCTTCGGGAGCGGCGGTGGTGATCAGGAGAAGGGCGGCGATGGCTCGGAGCTGGCCTGGGACTTTCGGGAGCGGCGGTGATGGCTCGGAAGCGGCCTAGGGACTTCGGGAGCGGTGAGGATGACGAGGAGCTGGCTGAGGGCTGGGTGCCCGAGGACCATGGTTGGGGGCAGCGTGGAGCACCTGAAGGACCGCCTCCTGAAATTGCTGAAACTCCGCCCTTGTGAGAAGGGCCTCCTGCCCGCGATGGGCTCGAGCTACAGAACGGCCAATCGAGGAGCGGCTTCATTTTGGGCGATGCAGGGGTGAATCCCTCTGCCTCCTGGGAGAGTTGGACCCCCTGCGATCTTCTCGGCATGGTGATCGATCCCTTGGGTGCTCCCGTCGAGGGTCCGCCTCACGGGTCTGCCCCTCTTCTAGATGGGTCCGAAGATCCGGCCCTGGCTCAGTTTGCCAATTATTGAGCACGTCCCGTTGATCCTTTGGCGTGGGAGGACTATGGGGCATTGTGGATGAACACCCGAACCTGATGTACAGGCTGCTTGTGGCGGCTTCTCCTAGAAGGCTCCCCTACGAAGGCCTAGGGAACTGTAGGCTGCAGAATGGACTGGGGAACCTGCTGCTCGAGCTGCATGGTCTGCTGGCCGAGTGGAGGGAGATCCTCCGGAGGAAGAGGATGAGAATAGGTTGTTCTTCGGTTGGATGTTGCGGGCTTCCTCTTGGGAGGCATGGCAAGGAGTAGCTTGGGCCTAAAGGAGGAAGTTGGGGTTGCTTGTCGAGTGGGTTCTCACAGATGGCGCCAATCTGTTGCAGCTGAATTCGGTGTGGGGGCAATAGATAGAATTTGTAGGTTCGCAGGGACTCGAACAGGCTAGATCTCACTTCTTCCTTGTTGACAAGTTGACTCCTTGGTGCTCCCATGGACCTGCACAAACGTTCAAAACACCGGGATGGATCCCGGCGACGAACCCTCCGACGCTCTTGTTAATACCTAGAAAAAAGTAAAGGGAAATAGCTCAAGTGCACAAAGAGTGATCACCTGTGATAGTAGGAGTTAGAAGGTATTTATAGTCGCCATGGGGATCTCTTTCAGGATAAGAGTGAATCCCTACTTCTCGGTGAAGCTGGATAGAGGTGGTTATAACCATCTCCTCAAGATAAGGGCGAGCAAGGATTTTCTCCAATCATGTTGAGCCTGATCACTAACGGGTTGAGACCCGTTCTCAACTGAACAGATCCGTTCATGGGTTAGTGGGCCTAAGAGGAGAGACCCGGTTTCCAATTCGGACCCGTCTGTAGGTAAAATTAGCATCTTGCCCTACGACTTTAAGATCCGTGCCCACTTTGAACAGTTCTGATTTAATCCCATTTTTAGCCATATCCATAAAAGTGATCCAATGAGAAACATCTTAAAATAAGAAAATGAGAAACATTAATTATAACCATTGGATGTGAGTGGATAAAGATGAATGGCTCTAATTAATTTGGATTGGTAATTAAAAAAACCTGTTTATTTTAACTAATCTATAAAAAAAAACCACAAAAAAACCCCAAACATCAGTTCTCATATCTTATACAGTTATACACACAAAAAAAAACCCCAAAAAATATCCATCTCATTACCTGTTCTCATATCACGAAACCCATGTCAATGATTCTTAATTAATATTTTGCTTCCCTAACCATAGCAAAAAAAAAAAAAACAATCCTCGTCGCTGTGTCGTCCTCCATCGTCGCGCCGCCCCGGTCGCCGCACCGCCCACTTCTTCTCCATTCTACCGTCACCCTGCTCCTTCTCTCCTCTGCACGTCTTCCTCCGCACTTCTTCTCCCCTGTTTTGGCGCCAAAATCCAACCGAAACCCATCCTAGTCTCTCCTCCTCATCGTCAACTTCAACTGCCACCACACCCTCATCGTCTTCAATCCACCGCACAGTTCACCCTCCCCCCTGTCTTCACCCTCGACCTCCAACCCCCTCACATCGCCATCCTCCCTTCCTCTGTTTCCTTCCGAAATAGAGTGTTTCGTCGCCAGCACCACCGTCGAACTCCACCATCTTCACCGTTGCTGTCCTCACTGCTAGCCCTACCACTGCCATCTCCACCATTGCTGCTCCAGTCGACCGCCACTGTCCCCGCTGTCCTCTCTCTCTCCCTTCCTGCGGTTGCTGTCTGCTGCGTAATTGCCAATTCGCTGTGTTTTTGTTGTTTGTTGTTGTGTTGGATTGGATTGCTGTTGCTATTGTGTGCTCTTGCTATTGTGGTTGTGCATGTAGTGTGCACGTGTTGTGGTGTTCTCGCAGTTGCACGTTCTGCCGCCGTATATTGTTGCCTTCGAGATTCTCATCCCGTTATTCTATTGTATTCGGATTAACCGTCTAAACGGAAAGTCTCTCTTGAACTAATGTATTGTTCTTGTTCAAGATTTCTTCGAACTCTGCAAGTAGATCCTGGATGTTATCATATTGTTATACTATTGATCTTCCGTTGAGTATATTGAGGGTTTACGTGAGCTAACCTAAGATATTCTTGACTTTGTGCTAATATCTTTGACTCAAACTCTAGTCCCTATTGCACATTGTAAATGCACGTAATACATAAATATAATTTGATCCATGCTATAGTATTTTGTTAGTTTTTATAGTTAGATTATATTCTTAAATAATTCAAAAATCTTTGAAAACTTTGGTAAATTCGAACATGTGTAACAAATTTTATACAGTTAACAATAGTGTGATTTTTTTAATTTCAGGTATTCATGAGTATCAGTGATAACCTCTTTTCTGTAGAGATTTATGTAGGTGGTAACTTTGATCTAGGTCCACCTAAACAATATGTAAATGGTTCTTGCACTCCTCTCGAGAAAGTGCGTCCGAATGAATTCGACATGAGTTCAATAAAAGAAATAATGATCGAGTGTGAATGTTTTGAAGATTATAGAGTCTTTTGTAAGTTGCATGAAAGCTCAGTAGACGATTGCTACATACTTATTAATACAGATGAGTCACTGCATCATGCCTTCACAGAACATCAAAACTTGAAGAACGTTGTGCTATATATTGAACATCTAGAGGAAGAACACGTAGTGCCGGAAGGCAGTGAGGAACATGAGATAGGTATAAATAACATACTACTAAAAATATTGACATTTTTGTGTGTTACTACTCTTCTAAAATTAATTGTTGTTTGGTTTTATCTTTTTTCTTTTAAGGGTTTGAAACAATTCACACGAATGATGCATTTCTTGATGAGCGAGCAACAAACATGAACTTTGGAGATCCTAACAGTGATAATATCTCTAATTCAGATGTCGTTGTGGTTGGTTAGTAAAAAGAATTAATTTTCTTTATATACATGCAACAACTAACTCCAAAATATATAATAATTTTCCTTTTATTACTGTTGACTCCTGAACTAACTAGTTTCATTTTTCTTTTTATAGGCCTTGAGTTCAACTCCTAAAACAGCAAGAGAACATGACTATGGTGAGTGGACACCAACTGTAGATGATATTAATTGGCTGAAACTTGGAATGAAGTTTGCATCATTAGAATAGCGGAAATTTTTTTACTATGCATATGGAAAGCTTGGAGGTTTTTCTATTCGGAAAGGGGGTAAAAATTTGGATAGGAACACAAGAGAATTCATAACAAAATATTTTGTTTGCTCAAAACAAGGTAAAAGTACTGCAAAAATAGTACAAGGTGAAACTATCGAGGAGCTTCCACTGGGATCAGATGCAGGTAAAAAAAAAGATGACGATCTGTAATTAGAGAGAATTTTATGGCTATGATAAAATTTAAGAAAGTTGAAAATGGCATGTGGGAGATTGTTAAATTTCATGAAGGTCATTGTCATGTTCTCACTAGTCCTCGTAGGAAACAATTTTTAAAAATAAACCGAGTATCATCGACACAAAAGTCCTTAATACAAATCTATGATGAAGCTAATATCTCCACATCCCAATTAGTTACAGTCCTAAAGATTCAAGTTAATGGGTCTGAGAATGTGGGTTGCACTGAAAGAGACATCAGAAATCATAAAGGGATGTAAGAAAGGCAATGAAAGAAACAGATGCGCAGATATTTCTAGATAATTTTGCACGAATGAAAAAAAATGAATCCTTCATTTTTCTATGATTATAAGGTTGATAAAGAAATGAAGCTCACTCATGTATTTTGGACTGATGGACTTTCAAGGAATGCATACCACCTGTTTAGAGATGTAGTAGATTTTGACACTACGTATGAAACAAACAAATATTCGATGATATTTGCGCCGTTTACAGGTAGTAATTTATCTATTATATGAAACTATCTATTTTTATTATTATTTGCAATCCATATAAAAATACAATATTAATTATTGTATCTACGCTTTTACAGGAGTTAATCATCATAGACAGTCGGCGAACATTGGTGCCTGATTTTTGGCTAATGAGAAGTCAGAATCTTTTATTTGGTTGTTTGAGAAATTCTTGGAAGCCATGGGGGGAAACAACCATTAGAATTCATTACAGATCAATGTCCATCAATTGGTAATGTTGTAAAAGATAGATTGGACAAAACAAAACATAGATATTGCATGTGGCATATTCTCAATAAGTTGTCAGGAAAGGTTGGATCTAATTTGGCCTCTAACAAAAAATTTCACGAATATTTTAAATCTTGTGTTTATTCTTCTGAAACTATTGAAGAGTTCGAAATGCGGTGGAATGAAGTTATAACAACTTATTAGTTAGGTAATAATACGTGGCTGAAAATGATGCATGAATTAAGTGAACTGTGGATACCAGCCTTTTTCAAGGAAACTTTTTTGGCTGGAAAGAGGACAACACAACGCAGCGAAAGTATGAATTCCTTTTTTAGTCACTTTGTTAGCCAGAGGAATAGTTTGGTGGAATTCCATACACGATTCGAGAGGGCATTGGAGCACCAAAGACATAATGAATTGAAGGCTGATCATGATACAATTTATACCAGGCCAAAGATGAAAATAAAGAATTCAGTGGAGAAACAAATGAGTGAGATATAGACACGCGCTTACTTTTATCTATTTCAAGATGAGTTGCTTAAGAGTTGTGTCAATTGTGCTACAAAAAAAATCGAGGAGGTAGAAGATCTGTCTTTTTACATTGTTCAAGAAAATAAGGAGAATAAGAAACTCAGATCAAGAGAAGTAGTTTATGTTCTTGCTACTAAGGTGGCATATTGTGATTGCAGAATGTTTGACGGAGATGGACTTCCTTGTCGGCATGTTCTTGCTGTGTTAAAAAATGAATTTGTCGACGAGCTGTCTACTCACTATATTATGAGGAGGTGGACTAAACTTGCAACAAGTGCTCAAATATTCGATGGTGAAGGAAATGAGTTATGTGGAACTTCAAGTAACATAACAGGAATTAACTTATCATCATTGTGGGATTTACTTCCAGAGTGCATGCATCTTGCTGGGTATTCAAATGAGAGCTTTTTATATGCTATGGAAAGAGGTAAGAATCTTAGAGATGAATTACTAAGAATCAAAGAAAACTTGGATGTTAAATTGAATCATACGAAAGAGAAACATTCCACTGTGGGGGATCTTCCAACAACTTCAAATAATGACAATGTTTGCATACCGGATATTTCAAAGACGAAGGGAAGTGGGAAAAGATTAAAAGGATGGAAAGAGAAGGCCATGGAACAACAAGAGAAGAATCTTAGACTTTTTAGAAAATGCAACAGGTATGTCTACTATGATAGTCGAAATTGTCCAGAAAAGAATGAATCCTAAATTTGATTTTCTTTGGTACGATAACTACATGAATTAATTTATTCGTATCTCATGTTCTGCATGTTCAGTTATACCTTTCAACTAATTATACTATTTTGTTTGTTACCAGTTCCGTATCACGCAAGAGTAGGATGTGTGAATGGAGGTTGCCGAGAAAAAAACAAAATCATTAGTGCTGGAAGTTTGTCAAGTGCGAGCATTTGGAGGAACAAAAACTCTCAATATTTACCATAAAATAGTCCTACAATGAGTTAGGTTGAATGATTAGTGCTACATTTGCATCGACTAACACTAGGGCTGCAAATGAATCGAGCTATTCGCGAGCTATTCGGCTCAAGCTCGGTCAAAGCTCAGCTCGATCCGAGCTCGAGCTCAAAATTGAGCTCGTTTCCTTAATGAGCCGAGCTCGAGCTTGGTTTTCTTTTTTTTATTTTAGGCTAAGCTCGCAAGCTATTCGGCTCGAATACGGTCAGAGCTCAGTCAAAGCTCGGCTCGAACCGAGCTCGAGCTCAAAACTGAGTCGCTCGATTGAGGTCGTTCCTTAACGAGTCGAGCTCGAGCCTGAAGATATTCGTTTCGGCTCGGCTCGATTGCAGCCCTAATTAACACTGCATTGTAGGGCTTCAAATGTGAAACTAAGCTAGCTAGCCTATAAACGTTGAACTTACATATTTTGCATCATTGTATTGGATACTATGGGAGCAAATGCAAAGTTGTATATCTATATAATAAAACCCAAGGTAATTCAAAAAAAAAAGCTATCAAGTGGCTCTCCTTCAATTAGAAGAAAATCAACGGTCCAGATTTATGCTCACAAAAGACTTTTTTTCGCCCGTTAGTGTAGCTACAGTACCCATTACTGTAGCTACAGTAGCCACATTCAGGTTAAGAAGAGCTTTAATTAATTAACCTTTAATCCCCACTTTTAATTAATTAACTTTTAATCCCTACTTTTAATTAATTAAGAAAAGATTAATTAAAATTACACTAATCTTAATTAAGAGCATCCACAATGGTGTTTCTCATTTTTTAAAGGGGCAGCTACAGTAGTAGCAAATAGAAAAATGTTGTGCAGTGGTTGTTTGCTATATTTTTCTCATTTTCGTATTCGGACGGTACATGTTGTACCGTCCACTTACTTGTAAAATAAAAAAAGAAAGAGACGAGACAACATGTCTCGTCCCTCTCTTTTTTTAAAAAAATTATGCGTGGGACGGTATAACATATACCGCCGCGCAAATTTTTTTAAAAAAAAATGGGAGAGACGGTACATGTTGTACCGTCTCTTTCAATTTAAAAGGAAAAAAAAAAGATAAGTCTCGGACGGGATATGTTATCCCGTCCTAGAATTTAGGGGAATTTAAATAATTAAATAATATTAAAATATATTAATTAAATAAATTAAATAATATAATAATACCCAAACCTAATTAAAATCAACTAAACCTACTCACTAATCCTAATCCTCCTCAATTCAAGGACGGGACATGTTGTCCCGTCCGAGATTTTTTTTTTTTTTTAATTTTTAATATTTTTTTCCCGACGAATCTGACCATTCGATCTAAAAAATAAATAAATAAATAAATAAATGGGACGGTACATGTTGTACCGTCCGACCTCCCGTAAAAAATTTATAAAATAAAACTGGGACGGTACGTGTTGTACCGTCCGAAGGGATTAAAAATAATAATAATAATTGGGACGGGGAATGTTGTACCGTCTCTTATAATCTGAGAATCGGCATTTCATTTCTAAAAAAATGAGAAGTCACTGTAGCTATTTTGCCAAAAAATGGCAAAATAGCAAACAACTGCAACATGCCATTTCTCAAAAAATGAGAGATTGGCAAATATAACAAACGATTGTGGATGCTCTAAGAAGGGCTTTAATTGTCGTGGTTTAATTAGTCTTTTCTTAATTAATTAAAATTTATGGATTAAAAGTTAATTAGATTCAATCTAATTAAATTTAATTAACTCATCCAAAACATTAGGGATTAAGCTTAAATAAAACTAATTAATCCCTAATTTTGGATTAATTTCATATACAAAAAAAAAAAAAAAAATAAATTACTTTTACTACAGTATTACTACAACCAAAACAAAGCTAACATTTAATTATTGCTACAGTAAACCTATATTCAACCAAAGCTACTTTCAAGAAATCAAATCCAAGGTATTGCTTTCGCTTAAGTGTTTTTCCCTCTCTTCATTTTTTTTACAACCAACCAAACCACCCTTAATTGTTTTCGTATGTAATTATTTTCTGACATTCTAATTATTTTTATAACTTATCGTGTAGTCATTAACGAGATGCTATTGCATATAAAAGTTGACCTATGTGATTTGTTAGTCAAATAGGATTGCATATATTTTACTGTTTACAGTGTTTTTCATATATTGCATCGTTCAGAAGACGTGTTGTAGGTATAACACCCCAGTAATTTCAAAAATATAATATACATAAAAAATATATTGAAAAAAGTATGTAGTTTGGCTGTTGGTGAAATGTTTGTTTAATGGCATTTGGTAATAATTTTTTTTTTTTTGAGGGAAAAGGTGGAATAAGGCCACCCTGTTTCATTAATAAGAAGTTAACAAAACAACCCCAGCATACTGGGATAAGTTACAACCTACAGACAGAAAAAAAACATGAAGCGACATGACCAGTACATATAATCAGCTCTCACTCTAAACTACGAGGACCAACTAATTGTATGTCCGTCAAGCAAGCTTCGAGCACCCACCTCCACGGCACGCGCACACCCACCTGAAGCGAATCAAGCGGGATTTGAAAATTTGCCGCTCCCATCCTTCTACCTCACCAAAGCAACTTCACACATAGCCCAATCGGAGTCGCACCCAAAAGGAGAGCCGTGGAGAGGGTACTCACCTCTATCATGCTATAGCTCTCATCAGCAATTTCTCACCAAACAAAACACTCGGTCACCCTAACCACGAACACCGACAAGGAGAGAGTCGTGAAGAGGATACCTTCACATCTCATACGCATCTACTCTCTCTAGCGATATCTCATAAACACTAACAGACACCAGTACATAGTAGTGAGAAGCAATATCTTTACTCTCTCACTCTCTCACTCTCTCACTCTCTCACTCTCTCACTCTCTCACTCTCTCTCTCACGCAAAACCCGTAACAATCACAACTAACAGAAGCATCACCTTCCCCTCTCGCCCTTACGGGCGGTGGACGTTGTAGATTGCAGGTTTATTAATGAGGGTGTAGTGCTGGCGCTGTTGCGAAACCTGTGACCGTTGATTAACGAGTGTCGAATTCAGGGTGTGACTACCCCACTACCGATCAAAAACAGATACGTCTCCACCTCAACAATTTCTACAGGCACCTCATGGGCGACCCCGTCTGCGGGCCCAAGCCCCACTTAGTCCTGTAAAGGTGCGCACTTATGGGGGGACCCGTCTTTGGGCCCTAGCCCCGTAACCGTGCAACACCGATCCACACAATCCCAACCTAACTCCAACCCCAATCGCAAACAACACACCCCCAAAACCCTCACTCGATGGGGGACACACTAGTAGATGCTGTGAAGACCCGGCGACATCGTTGGACACCCCACAAATTGAGACAAGTGAGCGCACATCATTGAGGGACCCCATCTTCGGACCCAAGCTCCACAATCGTGCAATACAACATACTCCACCCTCCACACCACCCACACAAATACAAACACAACGTATTTTTCGCTGAGCTATCGGTGTTGAATACACCCGAAGTCTGCCATCGATCCCCAACTTAACTCAAACAAAGGAAAATTCATGTTGCTGTTGCAAGGAAAATTCATCGATCTCCAACTTAAAAATAAAGATTACCTAGATCTATCTTTAAGTCAGCTATCGGAGATCCCAAAAGATTACCTAGTCTCGCCGCCGTCGCCCAGATCCCAAAAGATCAGATCTGGGTCTCGACGGCATCCCCATCTTCGAAGCGACGTGATGCGGGGAGGGGGAGCATCGGAGAAGGCGACGGGAGGTGGAGCATCGTTGAAGGCGATGGGGGCCGACGACGTGGTCCATTGCGTCGGGGTGGCGATGACGAGGTCAAGCCTGCTGCCCCCTTTCTGCAGTTGCCTTGTTGGTTAACTTCTTCGAAGCGATTGATTTTTGGAGTTGATGAGAAGAAATGGGTTGGCGATTGGCGAAGGGAAGGGAAGGGAACTAGAGGATCCTCTTTGGCAATGTTAAAGTAGAGTGTTAAGGGGGGGACGACGGGGAGGGGGGGTGGCGGCGCTGAGGGCAAGCCGCCGCCACCCCTGGGAGATAGATCTAGGGTTGGGTTCGGGAGTACGCATTTGGTAATAATTGAATAAGTGAATATGTGGTACGGAGGGTAGGGCCACGTGAAACATGAACAGCAGCATGTTGCTGTGTTCACTTCGTCAGATGAGGCTGACGTGGATTCGTGGGGCCCTCCCGAGTGATACTAAGCTCGGCTGTACATTGAATTGAGAAGAAAGGTAAGAGTATGGGAAAATTATCCCATATCCCTAATTAACATAGAAATAATAATATATAAATAACTAAGCTTATGATCAAGAGTCACCTAATTGGTTAACCACCTTTTGAAAGGCAGCCTGTAATGGGCAGTTATACTACATAGTATCTAATTTGTCTTATGAATTGTATAAATTATCTGAGCTAGGGGCAGGGGCGTTACCAATGGTATCAGAGCCTACTTTCGACACCGGGGTGTGGAGCATGTATGTATAGTTGGGCGGTGTATTTCGGGACTATAGACCCAGTCGGACAGTGTACTTCGGAACTGTGGTCAGCCCTCAATTAAATCCAGAACTGTTATTGATCGGGCAGGTGTACTTTGGGATCATAATTAGTCGGGCAGATAAGAGGGTGGCTAATCTGCATTAGATTGTGCATGCCCGTGCTCAGCGATTGAGGACGCTGATTTCTGAAGGGGGGTGTGTGTAACACCCCGGTAATTTCAAAAATATAATATATATAAAATATATATTGAAAAAGTATGTAGTTTGGCTCTTGGTGATATGTTTGCTTGATGGCATTTGGTAATAATTGAATAAGTGGGTTTTCCTCAGAGCATTTCACATCACTTTCACAATGAGGAGGAGCTCTCACCAACCCCAACGTCCAGGTTTATCACCGGAGACCACAGCTCCTACCTCTACGTCCTTTAAACCCTGAAAACAACCCCCCCTACTGCTTCCTCCCCTCTCCTGCCCACCACCCACTGCTGCTTCCAACTCCCCCCTATTCTCTCTCCTTCTTGCTACTCTTCCAGTCTCAACCTCTTCGCTCTAAACCTTCGACTTCTTGCTTCTATACCGTCGACAATGCTATCGTTGCTCGAACTCAGTGGGTGCGGACCCAATGAGAGGGTCCACTACCCACTAGCACCAGCACCTTCATCCTCTCTAGTGGCTGCACCTATGGCGGAGATGGCCACCACTACCTCAACACCCCGACTACAGCACCTTTCTCCCGTACATCCCACCGAAGAGCACACCCCAGCTGCCCCCCTTGGCCCCCATACGGTCGAGTCCATACTCCCCTGAGGGAGGAGGCCGCGAGCTCAGACGTGCTCGCTCCTCGACGCGTGCACACCAGCGTGCACATCATCGTCGTGAGGGGAGGAGCCACGATCATCATCGCTATGATGAGGGCACTGCAAGGAGACATGGGCATGTTTGCCGACAAGTGGAGTTTTACGGGGGAAGGGCCCAACAATGGGGTCCTCCTACCGGCCTTCACAGGCGTAAGAAAACACCTCCGTTAGAGCAACACCACCACCACAACAGGGGGCACTATCAGAGAGACAATGAGCTTGTTTCATGCAGGCAACATCAGTCCCCTACCAAGAACAACACCAAACCAATCCATAAACCACCTCATCAACCACTGCAGTCCTCACTGCAACAACACCAACATAAACTATCTAACCCCTCCCATCACCCACTGTAGTCCTCACTGCAACAACACCAACATAAACTATCTAACCCCTCCCATCACCACAGCTCCCATAGGGAGCCCCAGGAACCTTTACAAACTGCCGCGACCACCCTACCAAATCCCACCACCATACAGCTCGCATTCCCAGCACCAGTGGAGCACCATGCTCCCACATCCTACGCCGAGCGAGACCATCGAGGGGCTGCGCTAGGTGGGATGACGGAAGATGGGAACTCTGCTGATGAAGATATAGAGGGGCAATGGGTTCTGGTTAGGGGAAAGAGGAACAAACAACAGACTAAATCCACTTACCCCCAAGGCGATGAGCTCCAACACAAGAAGAAGCAGAGGAAGGGCAAATGTAAGCCGGCCTCGTGCTTCAATTGCGGGGACCTAGTTCACTTCAGAAGTGAATGTACCAAAGAAGTACAGGTGCCTCAAATGTATGATGTGGGGGCATCTCTCTTACATATGCACCAATGTGGTGGAGACCAAAAGCGACGAAGAGCGACCGGTGAGCCGGAGGAGGTCACCGGACAACCCAACGGTGATCCGATTGGCAAGGAGCCTGGAGATTATCAAGATCGAAGAAAGATGGCTGCGACAATGGTGCACAATTGCCAAAACCAGAGCTGGAAGGCCATCAGAGGTTCACCTGATGCAAGCGCTCGCGGAGAAATGGCCTATGAATACCCATGGTGATTGGGTAGCGAAGAAGTTATGCCATTTGCAATTTCTGGTCTCTTTCCCATCACCGGAGAAGGTCTCGGAGGTTGTTGGCTTAGGGACTATCGACTTTGGACATTTCCAAGTCGACTTTAGTGCGTGGATGCCAACCTTCGGAGCGGAGCTCCCTCAGGGAGAAAAATAATGGATTTGGATTCATAACATCCCACTACACTTTTGGAAGAGAGAAGCTATTCAAGAGATTTTAGAGGAGTTTGGGATGGTGGAGGAGTTAGATGAGAAGACGGCACGTCGCTCAGAGTTAATCTCGGCGAGGGCTCTTATTAGGAGCACTGACATTTCTCTTGTGCCGCGCGTTGCCAAAATTTTCTCCTTCGAGGAATCGTATCTGGTAAGATTCGTGCTAGACAAGAGAGAACAAGCACTGCCGACTATCCCCTCCCCTGCGCCTGCAACTACTCTCAGAGACAACAGAAGCTACAAACAAGTGGTCTCGCCAACGAAAAGCCTCACAATTGATGGTACTCATGAGATTGAAAGGGCTCACCGGGAGATCATCAGGGCGGCTATGGGGCAGAAGCAGCGCCAAGATACTCCGGCGGTAGGGTTGCGGCCACATAAGGACCTGCCGTACAAAGAAGGTCGAGACAGGAATCTAACCGTTAGACCCAACGGTCACAAGCTCTCAGGAGCCTTCAACTCAGCGGATCAAACGGTGGCCCTGCTCAACAACTTTCTGGAGGACAGCGCTGCAGCTCAGAGGAAAGGGACAAGGCGCCACAGACCAAAAAAAGGGAAAAAACTCCAACCTCCAACAACATGCAGACTCTGAGATAGGGGTTGGTGGAGGATACCTGCCAAGTTGGGGAAGATGACAAGCGATCGACCACTTTCGACCAGAGAGTGGGTAATAAAGGGCTGGTTTTCACCAGAAGCGGAAAAAGAAGCTTCTTTGAAGCAAGCACCCCAAGAGCCAGAACCCATTCTGTGGAAAGAGAAGACCAGAGATCTGCTCTACCACAGGAAAAGGAACTCAAAGGAGCACGAGCTTGAAGCTGAGGGAGTGGGCAGCAAAGCTGAGGAAGTGGGTGGTAAAAGGGAAGCTTTTGGAAAATGTTAAGAATGGGAAAGAAGACGAAGTACCAGCGAAGGCTTTGGTAACGAAGGTAAAAGGGGTCTTCAACGCTTCGTATACCACGCCACTGTCCTCTTTCCCACGAAGTCTGGTCCAACCGCACCAACCCCCAATCTACAGAGGCCATCTGGCGAAAAGCATACGCTCGCTCAATTTAAACCCAACGGCATCGACACCCACCGATGCCCCCTCCAATGTCGCGCTGCCAGCTGGCAAGGGCGGTAGGAATACCGCCCCAGCGAGTCAGTCGAGGAGCGAGTGTCTCGAGGAGAGCGGTATGATGGATCGCGGTAGAGGGGAACACGTTTATTCAATGTAAAGTCTAAATTTGGGGCCGATGTTGGGCTTTTTATAGGAGCTAGTGGGCCCAAAGAGGGGTCCAAAGCACCTATTATTGTCTCCGGATCTAGTAGCTCTAGAGTTTCGAACAATCAGACACTTTGTCAGAATGGGAGCGGGCCCACCGAGGGGACCGCAATGGAGAACATCACTATTAGTAGTGAGTCGCCAATCTACGAGCTCAATGAGGAGTCTGCTGTGAGAGTGCCTATTCTACAATGGGATATTCAACTCACAGATAGTGAGGAGGACCTAGAAGGACGGCTTAATCTAGATGAAGAATTTTCTTTCTCTGATGAGGAGTCAGAGGATTTAGAGTGCATTGCTAACACCCAAAGGGAGATCTCGCCTGAGTTGGTCCTGTCCACATTCCCAGAGTCAGCACCCGGAGATAGTTCTGGGATGTCACATAGGACAGTTGGGTTCAGAGTTCACAGATCGCCCAAGAGGGCTCATGTGGAGTCCTTGGATGACTATCTCGAGGTAGCAGCGGCTGCTAAAGCTGCTAAATTCGACAACAGAGGTACGACTACTTTTTAGCTACTATTTTAAATTTTATGTCAGACTCTGATGTATTTTTACTAACTAAAACATGTGGGTTAGAAGTGTGTGACACAGACCGCAATGCTTTACTTCTCAATAAAATCAGGGGTTGGGAGACTGATAGGGTTAAGACTAATGTTGAGAACGCCCTAGGGAATTGCGTTGGGTCGACAGACATCTAAGAGGATGTAGCCGGCCCCACACCCACTCTAACGATCACCGATGACACTTCCCCCCAATGAATACGCTATTCTGAAATGTTAGGGGGCTGGGAGATAGGAAAAAGAGAGATATGGTAAGAGATGTCATTAGCAATTCCAAGGCGGAAGTGGTGGGGTTACAGGAGACTAAACTCCAGCACGGGCTCAAGCTCAAAAGAATTAGGGGTAACAAAATCAAGGAATGGGTGTTACAGCCGTCAGCAGGAGCCTCAGGAGGGATTGCTATACGGTTCAATTTGGATATCCTCTCTTGCTTAGAGGTGCACAGTGGAATGTTCTCCCTGACTGCCCGGCTTAAGCGATGGTCCGATGATTGGGTGCAGACGGTGACTGTTGTATATGGGCCGAACGTGGCCACAGACCAAGATGCCTTTTGACAAGAACTTGTCGACATTCGATGGCAATGGTCAGGAGCATGCATTGTTGGGGGGACTTCAACATTACTAGATTTGCCTTTAAGCACAAGGGTAGAGGCTCTAGCGACAGACACAGAGATGAGTTCAACCGAGTGATTACGGAACTAGAGCTGATCGACATCCCTGTCAATGACAGACTATTCACCTGGTCGAATATGCAAGCGGTCTCGGTTATGGCCAAGCTGGACAGGATTTTAGTCTCGATGGAATGGGAAGCTGAATTTCCACTGGCTACAGCTAGATCGATCCCTAGACCCACATCAGACCACACCTCGATCCTTCTGGATATGGGGAATCGCGGAGCCCATAGGCCACGGAAATTCAGATTTGAGAAGGCTTGGCTAGAGATTCAGGGATTTCATCACATGGTAATGGAGAATTGGGCGCTCCCAACTTCTGGTAGGGACGCAGCATCCCGATGGTGTGAAAAAATCTGCAGGTTAAGAAAGAGGCTGCGTAGATGGAATCGTTCTCGATTCTCGACCATTTGGCGTGCGAAAGATTCATTTCTGGAAGGAATCGATGAGCTGGAAAGGGTGGAAGAGACGAGAGTCCTATCACAGGAAGAAAGAAACAAGCTGCTAGAGCTTCGGGAAAATATCGCCAATCTATACAAGTTGGAAGAGATCAAGTGGCAGCAATTATCAAGGATTTCGTGGCTCAAAGAGGGAGACTCAAATACAGCCTACTTCCACAGAGTGGCAAGCGCAAGGCGTAGATCCAATGCCGTCCTCTCACTTCAGACGGATACGGGGACACTGCAAGACGAAAATGCGATCTCCGCAGCCTTTCAAAATTATTATAAGGGCCTCTTTGGAAGAAAGACCGATTTTAGGATTCCATTGAGGGAGGATTACTGGCAGGAATACCGGAATGAGTCAACGCAAATTTTCTCCTCTTTAGAGGCACCTTTCTCGAAAATGGAAGTGAAAAAGGCCATCAACCAAATGGAAGCAGACAAGTCCCCGGGGCCAGACGGCTTTCCAATGATGTTCTTCCAGGTGTTCTGGGAAGAAATCAAAGGGGACATTATGGCATTGATGGAGGAATTTTTCCATAACAATCTCAGATTGGGCATGTTCAATTTCGCGGAAGTGGTCCTTATACCAAAACAGGAGGAATCTAAGCGCGTGGGGGATTTTAGACCAATTAGCCTCATCAACTGCTCGGTAAAATTCATCACAAAGGTCCTGGCCATCCGCCTGGGGAGTATTATGGATAGTGTAATCAGCAAGACCCAGACAGGCTTCATCAAGGGCAGATGTATCTTAGATTGTGTGGCCACTGCCGAACAAGTCATCCACCACTGTCATAAGAGCAATTCTAAGAACTTCCTCCTTAAACTGGATTTTGAGAAGGCATACGACTCTGTCGATTGGGAGTGTTTGCTAGAAGCTCTCAGAGGGAGAGGTTTCGGGGATAAATGGGTTAGATGGATCAAACAGTGTTTACTTACGAGTAAAACGGCTGTTTCAGTGAATGGGAGGCCAGGGCCGCCATTTCCTTACAAGAAAGGACTTCGGCAAGGGGATCCATTATCCCCACTGCTATTCACAATCGTAGCAGATGTGCTTAAGGGAATGTTAGAAAATTTCCTGGAAAAAGGGCTGGATTACGCCTGTGGCTAGCAGCGATTCCAACCAAGGGTGTACGATTCTTCAGTACGCTGATGACACCCTACTCTTTGGAAATGGAAACAGATCAGAAACAATTTGCTTTAAAGGAGCCCTCTACTGTTTTGAAGCCTGGTCAGGTCTCAGGATAAATTTCCACAAGAGTGCACTAATTCCCATTACACTCTCCGATGAAGTAGCACGAGAACATGCAACCATTTTAAATTGTGTGAGGAATGAGTTTCCAATCAAATACTTGGGGCTTCCGCTCAGGCCAGGGAAACTCACTAAGTCGGATTGGCTGCCTATAATTGACAGGGTGGAGGACAGACTAGCTGGCTGGAAAGGAAAAACGTTTTCGCTAGGAGATAAAGTAGTACTCATCAATTCAGTACTATCCAATCTACCCATCTACTACATGTCGTTTTTTGAGCTCCCTAAGTGGGTTATCCAAAGGATTGACCGAATCCGAAAACGATTCCTTTGGAAAGGGGCTGATTCGAATAGGGGGGGTTACCACCTGATCAAGTGGAATATTGCTTGCATGAAGAAGAAGCACGGAGGGCTAGGCATCATCGACCTTAGAGATATGAATCTTGCCCTTTTAGGGAAGTGGTGGTGGAAGGTTTTTCACCACACCGGGGAAGGATGGCAGGATTTCATTCAGCCATATCTGCGAGGAAAAGGCACGAGAAGTCTGGGCTTCCGAGTAGGGTCTAGAGTCTCGCAGTTCTGGAAAGGAATTACCAAAGCTAGCGGACCATTCAGTTCGGCAGTTACGTCAACTATCGGTAATGGGCAGTCCACCAGGTTTTGGTGGGACAAATGGTGTGGTGCACATTCACTGAAGGAAACTTTCTCCGAACTGTATGACAAGACGAGTCGACCAAATATATCGGTTGCCGAGGCTTGGAGGAGGGGAAAGTGGAAGCCTAAATTCTGAGGAGCTCTTAACTCAAGTTTACATCAGCAAATGGTCGAACTACAAGCACACATCACACGGACCGAGACAAGATGCGTCCAAGGCCCAGATCAGATGCGGTAGGGACTTGAGCCCAAGGGTACATTCATGGTAAGGTCCCTGTACCATCGGATTCACTTTCGGGGATGCAGACCCAGTTGGGCACAGGTATTATGGAAGGCGAAAACACCACTTAAAGTCAGAGTCTTTCTTTGGCTAGTTCTCAACAACACAATCCTCACCAGAGAGAACCTGGCCAAAAGACAACCCCAGATTACGACCGACTGTGGATTCTGCAACATGCACACGGAGAATTTAAACCACCTTTTTATTCACTATCCAAGGAGTAAGGCGACTATGGTAGAGGTTTTACGAGCCCTAGGAACAAGTGAATACCCCAGCGAATATGAGGACCCGTGGGTTGGCCCCAAATTTGCAACGATGCGTCATGAAATGAAGGAGGCGTGGTATATTGCCATTGCGGCTACTACATGGGTGTTATGGCTAGACAGAAATAACTTTTATTTTCGTGCTTCATGTAATAGTATTTCTGGTAACTATCATGCATCTTAATTCTTTTTGGGCTACAGCTGCCGCCACAGGGGCGAGATGAAGGATTTCCAGCCTTCTAGGTGGAGGACTTCGACGATGAGGAGGTAGAGTTCGGGCCGACACTGGATTGAGAGGCGGAACCGTCACTAGCTGCACTCGATACTAGTTTGGTCTTGACCTACAGTACTTTTGGTTTTATTTTGAGGATTCGACCCACCCTCCAGGGTTCTGTTGGGGGTTTATGTTTTATTTACTGCTCTGTTTTGTATTTCCTGTTATGTACTTTTGTATCCTTCCCGGCATACCGGGGTTGTTTTATTAACTGCTTATTAATGAAACAGGTGGCTTTATTCCACCTTTTACCTCAAAAAAAAAATTGAATAAGTGAATATATGGTATGGAGGGTGGGGGCCACGTCAAACATGAACAACAGCATGTTACTGTGTTCACTTCGTCAGATGAGGCTGACGTGGATTCGTGGGGCCCCCCGGGTGATACTAAGCTCGACTGTACGTTGAATTGAGAAGAAAGGTAAGAGTATGGAAAAATTATCCCATATCGGTAATTAACATAGAAATAATAATATATAAATAACTAAGTGTATGATCAATAGTTATCTAATCAGTTAATCACCTTTTGCGAGGCAGTCTGTGATGGACAGTTATACTACATAGGGGTGGACAACTATTATCCGAACCGACCAATCCGAACCAATCCAACCCGAACCGACTAGTTTTTAACCGAACCAATTGGGGGTTTGGATTGGATCGGTTCTTGATCTTCAATAACCAATTGGACCGGTTCGGTTGTTGGATGAGGCTTTCAAATAACCGATGAAACCGAACCGACCATACCTCTATGCATAAGTCCATAAAAAATATAGTTCTCCTTTAATTTCTTGAATATACAAATAGTCATTTCTCATTTTCCTTGAGATACAAACAGTCTTTTTAAATTTCTTTAATACAAACCGAGCAGTTGTTCTACCTATGTTTTGGCTCTCCATAATCCTATGTGTTATGTTGTTGAGAAATACTTGATTTACACTGTGACCCAACTTAATAGAATCATAAAGTTGATGTAACATTTAGTAGTTACTTTAATCAAGTCAAGCAGAAATTATTTTCTAAATCTTTTTTTATTGCACCTGAAATTCAATTAGCTATGGTTATTGATGTTTCTTTTATGATAATAAACTAAGATTACAGAAGTATGCAAGTGAAAAAGCAGTTTATCTCACTCATTTAAACGTCATCATCTCAAACAATTAGTGCAAAATTCGTTAACAACTTGTGGTTTTATGAATCTTCATTTTAAATTTATTTCTGAATAACAAATAGCAGGTTGTTTCTTAAGTTTGATTGAAGTTGATCTTTTAAATTTCTACAAAATTATGAATGATATTGAAGGTGAAAAGTATCACGCCAAACCGACCATCCAATCCAATCCAAACCGAGCTTAATCGGTTTGGATGGAAACCGATCCAATTAAGGTTCGGATTGGTTGCGGATGAGAAAATTAAAAACCGATCTTCTTTGGATCGGTGGTGGATGGTCCATATTAGGTCGGATACCAACCGATGCCCACCCCTAATACTAAATAGTATCTAATTTGTCTTATAAATTGTATAAATTGTCTGAGCTAGGGGCAGGGGCGTTACAGTAGGCACGTGTCCACGAGTTAACCTAGTCTATATAATAAAAAAACAAGGAAATTCAAAAGAAAGGTATCAAGTGGCTCTCCTTCAATTGGAAGGAAATCAACGGTTTAATTAGTTTCAATTTAATCAAGCTTAATTAACTCATCCAAAACATTATGGATTAAGCTTAAATAAAATTTATTAATCCCTAATTTTGGATTAATTTCATGTTAAAAAATAAATAAAAAGTGTTTTAAATTACTGTCGCTATAGTATTACTACAACCAAAACAAAACTACATTTAATTATTGCTACAGTCAACTTATATTCAACCAAAGCTACTTTTAAGAAATCAAATCTAAGAATTAAAATTGCACACAAATACTAAAAAAATGGAGAGAGAGAGAGAGAGAGGTGAGGAGAGGAGTCGCCGTCTTCCCTCGGGACCTGAGCAAATCTTACGCTCAGGTGCTTCGACTCCCCCCACGCAGACCCCCTCATCATTACCCTCCCCAACTTCCACTTCGATCCCCGTACCACCCCCCACTACAATCCAAAACCACTCCTCAAAATGTCCCTTCACATCCCACCGCCAAAACCACTCCCCCTCTCCCCAAACCAAAACCCTATTTTCAGCCAACGCCCACCACCATTTTCCCCCAAAAACCCAATTTTTGGAGACGATCAGATCGCCGATCATCAAGGAAGATGGAAATGCGATGCTTCAAATGTGGAGAAGGCGACCATCAAACAGCGGAGTGCAAAAAGTTGGGCTTTCACTGCTTTAACTGCAAAAAGTTTGGCCATAAAGCGAGGGATTGCCCTCTCCACAACAGGCGAGAGACGCTGATCGTTGATCTTCCACACAACAAT
Organism: Hemerocallis citrina; assembly: GCA_017893485.1. Taxonomy (NCBI): domain Eukaryota; kingdom Viridiplantae; phylum Streptophyta; class Magnoliopsida; order Asparagales; family Asphodelaceae; genus Hemerocallis; species Hemerocallis citrina. The sequence continues at coordinate 211,639,136 of CM030364.1, read as the reverse complement.
GCCATATCCCAAGCCCTACCAGCACTGCATGCAAGTGCTTTCCTCCACTTCATTAACCCACGGCGGATTCCCCTTACAAAGGACCTTGAATATGCGTTCAACTTCTCGTGGGGAAGACAAGGTCGATGGTGGTCACTCAAGAGAGTCAGTGATGGAGTTTATCACGTACAATTCCCGACTACGACAGAGGCAGAAGCGGCGATAGCCGAGGGTGTCTTTAAGTTCTTTGGTTTCAGTGCGACTTTTTCACCGTGGTCAGTTGATTTCGGTGCGAGGTTGAGGCCGAAGCCTTGCTACATTTGGATCAACTTGCCCCTACTCCCCTTCCACTTGTGGAATAGGGAGTCCATTGAGAGCTTGGTTCAACACTTTGGCAAACTTATCACACTCAGTCGGGAAATGTTGAATGCAGATAGCAGGGACCAAGCACTGGTCCTTATCGAGGTGGAAGACCTTACCCTGGTGCCAAAGTCCCTGACCATCAAGTATACAACACCTTGGGATCAGCAGAACCATATCCATGATGTTCCATTCCTCTTACTCGGTAACCCCATCCCGGTTGAAGACGTGCAGTCGGGAAAGGTCCAATTGTTTACTACTGGGACCTCGGAGGAGCAGGGAAGCGCGAGTTTTTGGCGACCCATTGGTCATACTGAGAACAGGATTGAGGGTACGGCAGAGCGCCGGGGGCCGACGACGGCCACGGATGGAAAGGAATTTTCAAACCCCCGAGATTTGGGGGATGGTAATCAAACGGCCGCGAGATCCTCGCATGCAAATGCTGATATGGAAAATTTTTCAAATACCCCCAAACAAATGGAATTAGCGCCATCTGTGGAGATCGCACCACTTTTTCCCCTGTTACCAAAATCAGCGGAGGATCCTTCACCTCAGGAAAATCCCGCAATTCTAGCACCAATCTTGGCCAACTCCTCAGAGCCAGCTGGCAGTCACAAGGAGGAGACCCAACAGGCTGGCAAGATGGCTCTGCAAATCCTTGATGAATCCTCTGGAGATAGTTCTCAAGCTGAAGTTCGTGAAATGATATGGGAAGGGAAGCTTGTCACACTGCCTCTATCCCTTTTTGACAAGATTCAACCGGCTGTAGAAGGTGCACTCCGTGAATCAAGGCTAAGAGAAGAGAGTAAAGTTGGTGAAGAAGACTTGGGAGTTTTCAATGAAGGAGCCAGTAAGAATGAAAGTTTCCGCACGCGCTCCCTGCTGAAAAAGTCTGTCACTCGAGCTGCTAGCTCATCCGCTACCGCCCCCCCAGGATTTCAGGAGGGTCCATCCAAGAAGGGGAAGCATTCACGATCCATGGGCAAGCTTAAGAGCACCAGACCTTTTATGAAGCACCTGTCAACCACTATCAAGAAGAAGGCCACAGGTACATCCTCCTCGACTGCCTCCGTTTCAAATGCACATCTAAATCCTTTTGAATTACTGTCAAATGAAGATATAGTTGATGTAGCGACATCCATTGGAGTGGCGACTCTGGGGCCACACTCGGTTGCAAAGTTCAGGGAACGCCAGAAGGCTGTAGTTGATCACTCTGATCAACAACAGCATTCTGAATAGCAGTCTAGTTCTTCTGCTTTTGCTGTTTTTGTTGTGAGTGTTTTGGTGTGTTTTGTTCTTTCAATGAGGATTGCAAGCTGGAAATGTTAGAGGGCTGGGCAACCCTGACAAATGCTCAATAATCAAAGATGGTGTTAAGAGTTATGCCCCTTCTATAATCTATCTGCAAGAGACCAAGCTCAGGAATTCGAGACCTCAAAAGCTATCGTCAATTGGGGGAGTGACTACTACAAAATGGATCCAACTAGATTCTATTGGTAGCTGTGGAGGTATTCTTTTGGGTTGGAATGATCAGATTCTTGATTGCACGTACTCAGCGTTGGATATTTTTTCTGTATCTGCGTCCTTCAAATGCAGGATTTCAGCCAGAGAATGGTCAGTTACTACAGTTTATGCACCTTTTGAGCTAGAGGATCGGGAACTATGTTTTTTTGAGATTCAACAACGTAAGAGATTCCTAAATGATGCATGGGTACTTTGTGGTGATTTTAATGTGACTGTGTCTGATGGGGAAAGGTCTAAGGGCAAAGGCTCGAACAGAGACATGAGAGCCTTTCGTAATTTCATCCAGGACTTGGAGTTGATTGATCTACCTCTTTCAGGGAGAAAATTTACCTGGACAAACCAAAGAAGTTTTCTGACGATGGCCAGATTAGACAGAGTCCTTATTTCTGTGGAGTGGGACGTTCTATTTCCAAACTGTATCCAATATTCGCTTCCAAGAATCTCCTCTGATCACTGCCCCATTGTCCTTGATGACCAAGTAATCGCAAAAAAGGGTGAATTATTTCAAATTTGAAAAAGCTTGGTTGCATAATCCAACGTTCATCCCTGCTGTTAAAGAATGGTGGACTACTTTCAGGTGTGAAGGGAATCCGGTTGATATATTTGCAACTAAGCTTACACTCCTTAAAAGAAGGATCCGGCGATGGAGAAATGACAGCTTCGGACATATTGCGCAAACTAAGAAGAAATTGCAAGATCAACTTCTGACGCTGGAAATTGATGCTGAGCATTCAGCAAGTGCTATTGAGCCCATGAAGACAGTACAAGCTGAGCTCCAAAATCTTATCAAAGCAGAAGCGGTCTACTGGAGACAGCGATCGAGAGTGCAATGGATTAAGGAAGGAGATGCAAACACGCGTTTCTTCCACTGCATTGCAAATGGACGACGGCGCAGGAATTTTATTCACAGTCTGAATATTGATGGTACACTGGAAACAGCCCCAATCCAAATTAGAGCAGCTTTTGAAAAGCATTTCAAATCTATCTGTAGCACAACTGCTATCTCTGACTTCCAAATAGACTGGAACACACTCTACCCCCATAGGGTACATGGCCTTGATCATTTGGAGGCACCTTTCACCATGGAAGAGATCAAGACAGCGGTTTTTGGTATGAGCAGTGATAAAGCTCCTGGACCTGATGGTTTTTCAATGAGCTTCTACCACAACTTCTGGGACACTATCAAAGAGGATCTCCTCAACATGCTCCTCGCGATTCAGAAAGGAGAAGGCGACTTATCCAGGCTAAACTACTGTAACATCATACTAATTCCTAAGTGTGAGGGGGCAAACTCTGTTTCTGAGTTCAGGACAATCAGCTTGCTAAACTGCTCCTTTAAAATCTTTACCAAATTGCTGGCGAATAGACTAGCTCCGATACTGCACTCTCTTGTTTCATCCTCCCAGAGTGCTTTCTTAAAAGGTAAGTCCACGATAGATTGTTTTGTTGTTGCCCATGAAGCAATAAATTTGTGCAGTAGGAGACACTCCGACACCCTGCTTTTCAAAATTGACTTTGCTAAGGCATTCGACACAGTGAATTGGGATTTCCTAGACCAGCTCTTATTTGCTAGAGGTTTTGGCCAATCCTGGTGCAGATGGATCCATATGATCATGCGGACAACAAAGTCTTCCATCCTCATTAATGGTGAAGGGGGTCATCAAATTAACTCGAAGAGAGCATTGAAACAGGGAGATCCACTCTCACCAATGCTTTTCATCCTGGTTGTGGATGTCCTAGCTCAGATGCTCCAAAATGGTCGCAGAAATGAAGTCTTCTCTCCGCTGCCGGTCAGAGGCTCAATCGCAGACTTGTCAGTTTTGCAATTTGCAGACGACACATTACTTTTTTGCAAGGGAGATGAAGAAGAGGTCATCAATCTCAAAATAGCACTGCAACTATTTGCTAATATCTCTGGTCTCGCTATCAACTTCGACAAATCATCCTTAGTGTATTTTGGAAAGTCTAAAATGAAACTTAAAGCTTTCTCAACTATTCTTGGATGCAAAGAGGAGAGGTTGCCCCTTAAATATCTTGGGATGCCACTTGCTTCGGGAAAGCTCAGCAAACAATACTGGCAACCGTTGATCCTTAAAATTCAGCGGAGGCTTTCAGTGTGGAAGGGGAAAATGTTATCTAGAGGCGGCAGACTGGTTCTTATAAATCTGTGCTTAGTGCCCTTGCCGGTTTACTACGCCTCTTTCTTTAAGCTACCCCTTTGGGTAATCAGGAAAATTGATCAATTACGCAGTAGATTCTTCTGGTGTGGCACAAATAATGATATCAGGGGCATTGCAAGCGTGCAGTGGGCAAAAATTTGTCAACCAAAAGAACAAGGAGGTCTGCGGATTCTTGACCTAAGGGTGTTCAATGAAGCTCTCCTGATGAAGTGGTGGTGGAAATTGCTTGCCTCAGATCCCTGCCCAGCCAAACTCTTAGAAGCCTGTATCAACGCAGTAATTCAAACCAACTAGTATGTCCCTCTACTGCCTCTTGCTTCTGGAAGGGTATATATCCGCTGAAAGACCAATTCCTTGTTAACATCCAATGGAGCCTTGGTAAGGGTAAGCTCATTAATTTTTGGTCGTCCAAATGGATTAATGGAGCCAGCATTTCTTCCCTATTTCCAAATCTGGCTGCCGCAGCATGGAATACTGAAGCAGACATTCTCTCACAGGGATCTTGGTCTGATGGCTCTTGGACCTGGCAGCCGAGGCTAAATTGTGTCCTCACAGAATCAATGAGAGAGGACAAACTGCGCCTGCTTGAGTTGCTTGCAGACTTCCAACCCACAACTTCTGAAGATCAACCGTCCTGGCGACTGACTGCTTCCTCTACTTTGACTGTCAAGTCTGCTTATAACTTCTTCATCATGGCTGGCCTCCGATCCCCATACTACACTGCTACTTGGTCCTCATCTGCCCCGCTCAAATACAAAGTGTTCATCTGGCTGCTTAGTTGGAACAAGCTCAACTCAAAGGAATTTCTTCTCTCTAAAGGATGGTCGGGCGACACTACATGCACGGCTTGTGCATGTCATGTTGAATCGACCTTTCATATCTTTTTTGAATGCCCAGTTGCTGTTGCAACTTGGAAACACTTCACCGCTATGCTAAATATTCATAACATGCCCCATCATTTACACGAATGCTTCACGACCTGGTGTTTTGGAAATCACAATCATAGATTCACTTGGCATCTATTAACTGTCTCAATTTGCTGGAGTTTGTGGCCTGCTAGAAATCAACGCACTTTTTCTTCTAAGGACGTGCAAGCAAAGGACATTATTACTAATGCAATTTTTTATTTTCGCTCTTGGCTAGATGGGATGGACAGCGGGAAAAAGAAGGCAAAGTTGATGAACGAGATGGAAATGGCAGGAGTGCAAGATACTCTTTTAAAGCAAGCACTCATAAGGACTGATCAGTTGGATAGCGATGAAGGGAGTTGCTCGGCCTAGACTTGCAATGCAGAGCTCCTTAATCAGTTGATGGTTTTTTCTTTTGTTTTTTTGGACTCATAGTTTTGAAACTCTGATGATGTAACTCGTAAGTATTATTTTTTAGGTTATCTGATAGGGGTCTTTTGTTAACGAGTTCTAAATAGTTGATGGAGAAGGGGGATGAGATCATGTTTTTGTGACTAGTAGAGGAGTACGACAATAGTCCAATGCCCTCTCTACGACACAAATGCATGCTATCTCAAACCTGGACTCATCAAATGACTCGTTCTTTGGAAACCTCTATTCAGATTGTTTTGTAATAGTGCTTAAACTTTTTCTTACTATATATATATATTTTCTGTGAGGTAGGGCAATCCTACCTTTTACTCGTCAAAAAAAAAAAAAAAAGAAATCAAATCTAAGTAATTGCTTTCTCTACAGTGTTTTTTCCTCTCTTCATTTTTTTTTGCAACCAACCAAACCACCCCTAATTGTTTTAATATGTATTTATTTTACGACATTCTAATTATTTTTTATAAATATATATATATATATATATAGAGAACAAGTATGAACGAAGTTTCTCGATGATATAGATCTCAGAGAATATCAGTATTTTGTGCATGTCGAAAAAACAAAGGTACCTAACTAGGGTTTTCCCTTTGGGACCATATAGATCCAGTTCAACTTGATCGTACTGTATACATTTGTGTTGAGTTGTAAATTGGCACGCATTTACCTACCGAACAACAAACATTTTGTTAGTGTATTGCGTAAATTGTCCTTGTGTTTTATATGATCAGCTAGATCTAGTGAAACATGACAGTGTAATATACTCACAAAAGATATCAAGTGGCTCTCTTTCAATTAGAAGGAAATCAACGATACAGATTTATACTCACAAAAGATATTTTTCCGTCCGTTACTATGAAAAGCTTTAATTGTTGTGGTTTAATTAGTATTTTATTAATTAATTAAAATTCAGGGATTAAAAGTTAATTAGTTTCAATCTAATTAAGCTTAATTAACTCATCCAAACATTATGGATTAAGCTTAAATAAAATTAATTAATCCCTAATTTTGGATTAATTTCATGTAAAGCAAAAAATAAAAAGTGTTTTAAATTACTTTCGCTATAGTATTACTACAAGCAAAACAAAACTACATTTAATTATTGCTACAGTCAACTTATATTCAACCAAAGCTACTTTTAAGAAATCAAATCTAAGTAATTGCTTTCGCTATAGTGTTTTTCCCTCTTTTCATTTTTTTTTGCAACCAACCAAACCACCCCTAATTGTTTTAGTATGTAATTATTTTACAATATTCTAATTATTTTTTATAGCTTATCGTGTATTCACTAATCAGATGGTATTGAATATAAATATTGACCTATGTATTTTGTTAGTCAAATAAGATTGCATATATTTTACCCTTCACAACGTTTTTCATATATTGCATCGTTCAGAAGACGTACCGTAGGCACGTGTCCATGGGTAAACAACCTAGTGTGTGTATATATATATATATATATATATATATATATATATATATATATAGAGAGAGAGAGAGAGAGAGAGAGAGAGAGAGAGAGAGAGAGTATATATAAACGAGATCGGATGGCTGGTAACTCCCGCTCACGATAAGGAGCCCATCCGATCTCGTTTATATATACTCTCTCTCTCTCTCTCTCTCTCTCTCTCTATATATATATATATATATATATATATATATATATATATAGAGAGAGAGAGAGAGAGAGAGAGAGAGAGAGAGTTAGTCAATTATGAGATGGTGAGATGGGTGAGATGGGCTCCTTATCGTGAGCGGGAGTTACCAGCCATCCGATCTCGTTTGCTGGCGATCGAGCGACTGAGATCTGATCCCATTCTCTCAGCTGTTTTGTTGAGGGTAAAATGGTCATTTACAGTCTCCTTTTCTTTTGGCAATATCTCGCCCAGCTTACTCCCGCTCTCTCTTCAATTGATGAAACCCTAGCCTCCTCTCCTTTTCTTACTCCCGCTCTCTCCTTCTTCGATGAAACCTCTATCTTCGGAGAGAAACCCCCCATTCTTATCTCTATCGATCTCTCTCTCTCTCTCTCTTCGACGAGAAAACTTCAGCTTACGATTGAACCTCTCTCTCTCCCTTCGACGAGAAACCATACTGAGCATCTTGGATTCTCTCTCTCTCTCTCTTTTCGTCGAAGAACGGTTTCAATTTCTACTCTCTTGGATTCTCTCACTCTCTTCGAAGAGAAACCCTAGCCCCCAAATTCGCTGGTCTCAGTGGTCTCTTTCTCTCTCCCTGCGATGAAAGACCCAAATTGCAATTAGGGTTTCGAGACTCTCTCTCTCTCTCTCTCTCTTCGACGTCAAACCCAAAGTACGATTAGGGTTTCGATTCATGAGCGATTTGAATAGAAACCTTAGCCCCCAATCATTCTTATCAGGTAATCTCAATTTCAAATTACATTTCGTTTTCTTCTTTCAAGTTTCACTATGAAAAATTGAGTTTCTACCTGCATGATTAGAATTTTATGTAGATAAAAGGTACAAAATAGGTGACTGTATGAGATGTTCAGAATTGAAGATCCTTCCTGTAGAGTAGTTTATAAGTATTCCACCATTTCGATTTTCAGCATTGTATCAGAATTTTAAAGAAGGAGATGTGTGTACTCATAACTCATGTGTGTACTCATATTTGTTAGGTCTGTTAAAATGTTATTACTGGGGTTTGGTTTGCCATTATATAGTGTATAATAGTGTGTTTGAGTGTCATATTGGCTTCTTTAGTTTATTCCCCTGTTTCGTTTATTAGAAAAGGCGCGAGGTGGCCTCTACTGTATATATATTGTACCTTGTATTTTTATCATTCACTATGATCTCTTCTCATAATAAGGAGAGGTATTCACAGCTATTATTTTTTTTCCCACAAATTTGTTTAGCAGGAAAATGGGGATTTTGGAGATGTTAGATGACCACTACGTTGAGCTCAACAAGAAGCTTATGGCTGATGAATCTCTTTCGGAATTTGATGCTTACAGGCAGTGTGCATGGACGCATGTTTGTGCCCTATGATGGTTATAAGGGTGCATCTGATTCTCACTAACAGGAAGTGCTTGATTCTCACTCATTTTAAATTTACCCAATATCCTTTTTTTGTTGTGCTGGTCTAGGCAATGATGATAAGCACTACTTAAGTAGCTATTTATTTTGAATGTGTAAGCTATTTATTTTGAATGTGTCTCCCCCCTCCACCTAGTATTGTTGTGTCTTGTGCGGAGCTGATTTAAGCCCTCGGATCGCGATCCAACGGCTGAGATCTTCAGCTCTTCTCAGCTCATGATAAGGAGCTCATCTTACCATCTCATAATAGACTCACTCATATAGAGTTGGTTGAGAGTTGTTTAATATTTTCCAATGCTGATTGAGCTCTTTTTTAGTTTTGTTTCTGAGCATTCTTATTTGGGTGGGGGGGGGGGGGGGGGGGGGGGCAGAAGTTAAACTAGTTGGCATGGCATAATAATGCAGCCCTAGAAAAATAAGTATTGTTGATTTAAACAAACAGTGAAATATAAGTGTGTTCTGAGCCTACGATTACTTCAATTCATGATTTTGTTGCTTAGTACTACTTGGCCTTTTGTAGTAGTATTTAATTTCACGAATACATGATTAAGATAGTTGTATTCACTGTTTTCAAGAACAGCAACAACCGTTCAAGCAAGCAGCAGTAGCAGCTCAAGCAAGCAGTGAATATTTTGAGCTGAATGAGCTATTTTTTATGTAGTTTATGAGCGGATTGAGGGATGTGTATGTTGTATCTTGAATGATTGAGCTATTTTTTATGTTTATGAGCTGTTTGAGATATGTTTATGTTATTTCTTAGGCTGATTGACTTCTTTTTCTATAGTAAATGAGCTGATTGAGCTATTTTTTATGTTGTATCTTGGCAGATTGAGCCTTTTTTAATGTTGTTTATGAACTAATTGAAGGATGTTTATGTTGTATCTTGGCTGATTGAGCTATTATTTATGTTGTTTATGAGCTGTTTGAGGGATGTTTATGTTGTTACTTGGCTGATTGAGCTCTTTTTTAGGTTGTTCATGAGCTGATTGAGCTTTGTTTATGTTGTAACTTGGCTAATTGAGCTATTTTTAATGTTGTATCTTGGCAGTTTGAGGCTGCGCATAATACAACACATAATACAAAACATAGCTGAGTAAGGGGAATATTATTAGTATAGATGCGTTATAGAAACGAACAAAGAGCTAGTTGCAGTGAGAAGTTTAATCATTGAGCATGAGTGGATTATGTTAGAAACCTAGTTTTAGGGTCCATATATTCTCTATTTTCTGTTGAAAAGTATAAGAGACTGAATATGATGACAAACTAAGATACAATGTACAAATAAAGCCAATCAACCACCCTTCCTTGCAATTTCTTCTTTTGGTCCCCCCCTGCATCACTTTGTTCTTGCTTTGTCAATTTCATATATTACAAATTATTTATGTGATAGTGATATTTTAGCTTTCCTCCATTGCCTTCTACTTTTGACAAAGAAAGTATGAAAACTTGAAGCAGATCGTTCCATGGCAGCCGCAGCGCGCATACCTTTCTTGACCTCCATGTCAATCAACAGAGCTAGAAAATTTTTCACAATCATTCTCTTGGAAATTTATTTTTTGTGGGGGTATTCTGAAAAATAGGGAACTGTTTCATACAATTGTACTTCAATAGTAAAATAGCGGTAAATAAATTTCTACATTCTTGAAAATGTACATTTACCACAATCATGATGCATACGTTTTACATAAATACATGGACACTGACGAATTGGCTTTGCTTTAGATTCTCTCTCAGTAGTAGATAACATAAAATCTGTAGGCTTAGAATAACACCACCACAAACTGAACATGAAGCCACAAATGTATAAGCTCAGTACAAGAGAATATGAACATGAAGTTCAAAAAGTGTAAGCTCAGAACAACATAAACTGAACATGAAGTTCAAAATGTTTACTGAGTGAGCTCATACTAATACAATCAGATCAATGCCACTTTGTTTCTACTAATACAATCAACTAAAAAAATGGCTAATACTAATACAAGCAGATCCCCGAGTGAGCTCATATCTTCATAGCAGCTGCAGGATCGCATGGTGAACAAGTTGTGGCCATGACTGTCGACGAAGATATTACTGTCCAAGGACTGAGGATGAATGAAGTTGAGGCTGAGGGCAAATATTCGGGCATGGGACCAGAACAACATCACCTCTTTGATCACTGAAGCTTCCCTGCATGCATATATATACTACATATAAATTATTACCACAGATACATATACTACGATGCAAGTGTGGTTAATCTTTGTTCATTCTGTTACTCAATGGAAATAATAATGTACCTGATCTGCTAGTGACTGCAGTTTCAGGCTAAGTGATTATTCTTATTGTTTGAAGCTATCGAATAAAATACACCATAAATCTGCATTAAATTGATTGAATATTTTACTTATATTTCTTATTTATTCAAATTATATTATTTGTGCTATATACACTATTTGCTTCTTTATTTCTCTAACATATTATCTATTCAGTCTAATATATAAAAGGTAAGTTCAAGGTTTAAAATTTTGCAATTATGATGATTGGAGGTTGCTGGCTTCTTATCCTAGAAAACAAAATGTAGATGGATTAAACCATCAAGTATAGATATTATATCCAAGTCTAATGCGTATAGGTGACCATATTTGATATGTGCATGATAAGATTATCTAAATTTATACAATAAAGAAACACACCCGTTCCAAGCTTTCAAGCTTTAAAGCTTCCAAGTTCTTATTCAAAGAAGCTTGGTCAGGAGTGAACCCTTTCAACTGCATTACAAAAAAAAACTCAATCAACCAAAGATGCAACATAAAAAAAAGCTCAAGCAGGGAAGAATTTGAGCAGCTCATATAAAGCATTAAAAAAAATACTGTCCATCAACCAAAGATATATAAAAAAAGGAGAATGAAATCTCCCACACTGTCTACTTAACAAAAATGACTAATTTTTCATTATCTGAATTACTAAATATAATCTTAACATAATCCCAACATTCTCATCAGTCTTTACTCCAAAATTCTCATCAGTCTTTACTCCACTTTTTTGTCTCAAATATTGTATGTTTAAATTCAGTTCTAACATGCATTTTCCAAGGTGCAGTCACACATATGTCAATTAGTAGCAAGGATCTTACAGTGTGTCCTCGCCAAACATGTTGCCACAAATTCCTCAGCTCATTTTTCCATATCGGCTTCACCAGGAAATCAGCTGCTCCTCTCAACATGCATTTGAAAACCATGTTGATAGAGTCATGGGAGGACATCACTGCATAAAACACAAGGCAACTTAAGGTTAAGCTTACTGGCAATTATTACTTCTATTTTATTTTATTTTAAACCTTTCTGAGAAAATCAAGATTAGTAATCATACTATATCAACACTTTGTGGTCTTTCATTTAATATATCCCATCCCAGGCCTTCAAGCCATCAGACATGGCAGAAAATGTCGGCAAATAAACATACGTACATAAAATAAAATAAAAAAGCACTCTGAGTAGTCTTGATAATATCACAGTTCAAGGGAACTTCATAACTACTTGAGAGCTGAGTAATTTGACTTCTCATAGAAAATGCCAACTTATCAAAAATTGTGAGTCGAAATGTAGAAATTTGTAGACTCAGAAAAACACTTGGCAACAAAACTTGAAGGCTTAGAAAAACAACATCAAAAAAAGGTGTAGGCTCTGAACAATAACACCACCAAAAAATGTGTAAGCTCAGAACAACAATAACTTGTACGACCGTACACAAGTGCCGGAAATATTTCCAAAAAATCAAGTATAAGTGAGTCAAATGCAGAAATTTAAGTTTGTTACTAGGGCTGCTAAATTACGCCATGCCTACTAGTTCCAACCAAATTGTTGTTTTGCATCTCCATCTCTTCCAAGTCAATCAGTTTAAGCACAAAATTATGAAAATCATTTTACTTGTCTTGTATAAAGTTTTCATCAGTGCCTACACACTCCAGTAGAGAAAACTCATGATTCAACAAATTCATGCATAAAAAAAATCAGTCATAAACTTTTCATCACTGCCTACTAACTTGGTATTATTTGTATAAACAAAATCATTTTACCAACTTTTCGAAGATGGCGAAAAATCATGCATTTCTGTTATACCCATCATCAATTTGCTTGCAAACAGTCAAGTCATAACGATTAATTTAACATATGAACATATTTGGAATGGTTCAAAAATAATTACACATATAGCAAAAAAATATAAGTATAATCATGTAAGACGCTTACCTACAAAATCTACAGACATAAACTACTAAAGTTCATGCAATATTTGGAGCCTCTTCCGTTATGGGTTCCATTCTTGAAAAAGTAGTTGAAGCTTGTGACTCATTCAAATTAGAACTACACGAATAATAAGCACTAATTAAAGAAAAGATGTATTATATATGACAAAAGTTGAAATAAATTATATATGAAAATACCAACCTTTCCTTCAAAGGGTAAGTCCGACTGTCATGATTAACAAGCTTCTTGCATAAACGACACTTCCTTAATGGCTTCGCGGCCTTCTCCATGGCTTTCTCCTTCCCTCCTTTAATTCGCTTCCCACTACCTTTGGTCTTTGCAATATTCGGTACATGAATTTTTACTGATTTAGGTAAGGAAGTGCTTCTTGCTTGTAATTCTTGGGGCATATCTTGTTTCAATTCTGCAATATCGGCAACTACTAATGTTTTGGCCTTTTGGCACATCTCTTTGGATGAGCGAGCAATCCTCATCAACTTGTGGATTTCATTTGAAAACTCCACCATATCCAAATCTTGTGGACTGCCGTAGCTACCAATAATTTCTCTGCCACCATCATCATACACAATCTTGGTAGTTACTGAGGCGGTCCACCGCTTTAAGATATAAGATTGAGGTAGGCAATCAACAAACTCATTCCTCAAAACAACAAGGATGTGTCTACAAGAAATTCCATCAACTTCAAATTTTCTACATGTACAGGACCCAGCATTATCCATTCCTTTATGGAACACATCCTTTGTTTTGTCTAATTTTTGTGACATTCCCATTCTCCTCACAATATAGTGCCGCACACTCCTATTAGCATCTTTCATTAAAGAGGCATAATTCAGACTTTGAACTAATTCATCTTGAAATACATGAAATTTCTCTCTCGTATACACCTCAGACATTTGTTTCTCAATTTCTAAATCTGTTTGCAGTTTTGGTTTTGTATCAAGAGTTGTGTAGTCTGCTGCTAACTGATTTTGTCTTTGTTTCCTTATCGCCCTTTCAAACCTCGTAATAAATTCGTGTAAAGAATTTTTACTATTAATATACTTATACATAAAAGCATTCATACTTTCTGATCTTTGAGTTGTGCGAATTCCAGCAGTGAAAATATACTTAGCATAAGCTGGTATCCATTTTTCACGAAGCTCATAAATATCAGAAAGCCAAGGATTACCTGCAATTTCAATATTTATCAAGTATTAAGACTACTAAAAATTTGTTAGCTACGGTAAAAATTATTAATTCAAGGGTTACCTGAAATAGACAAATTAGCGTTCATTACTTCATTCCATCTCATCTCAAACTCTTCCAGCGTCTCTGAATCCCAAATGCTACTATGAAATGGAATGCTAAAATCACTATTAAGGTTCGGACCACCAAGCTTATCTAGAAGCTTTTTAAGAATGTGCCCCATACATAGCCTGTGGCTGGAACCAGGAAAACATATTCGGATAGCATTTTCCATTGCGGGATCTTGATCTGTAATAATAACTTTAGGTAGAGGCGCACACATTGTTTCACCCCATTTTTCAAACAACCAAAGAAATGACTCGGTCGTTTCTTTATTTATGAAAGTTGCACCAAAATTGACAGATTGACCATGGTGATTAACTCCAGTAAATGGAGCAAAAACCAATTTGTACTGATTTGTGTCATATGTAGTATCAAAAATTAGCACATCACCAAAATGCCTGTAAGCTTTCCTAGCTAGAGCATCAGCCCAAAAGACATGAGTTAATTTGTTGTCTTCATCCACCTTATAATGAAAACAAAAAGAAGGATTCATATCCTTTTCCTCTTGCAAGTGCTCCATCAATAGATCCACATCATAAGCTCTACTCCGATCCTTGTCTCTTTGCATTGAATTCCTAATGTCCTTTTCAGTACAATGAATATTACTGAAACCCTCATTTTCTTTCTCCATGTAGGACATAAACTCCGAAGTTCTTATGTTAGCCTCTTTGAACGAACTAGGTAAACTTTTTTGTGCTTCGGAAACAGTTCTATTACTTCTTAAGAACTGTTGCTTTCTAGGTATAACACAAGAATGAGTGTGCTCCTCAACAAACCTTCGGATTGACCATCTCCCATCATCGTCTTTTTGAATTCGTATTTGAGCCATACACTCTTCTCTGGTCACAGCCCTTCTCCTTCTCTTGATGACATTTGAAGAAGATGGTTCTTCAATACCGGCAACATTCACTCCTTCCTCTAAAGTTGTCGGCTTACCTTGCTTAGAGCATAAAAATAGTTGTGAATACCTCTCCTTTGTAGTAGTATCCATCATTGTAGCAGATTTGCGAACAGAAAAACCAGCTAATTTTGCATATTTTTTATAAAATTCATAACCTTCCTCTAAACCTAGCAAATACTAAACCAACATTTGGTTTAGAATCATCATCAACACCTCTCCAACCCTTATGAACATCTTGGCTTAGTAACTCTTCAAACTCTATTCTACATAGAAAAAAATATAATAAACATACATAATAAACTTATAGAAGAGGTCATCTAACATCTCCAAAATCCCCATCTTCCTGCTAAACAAATTTGTGGGAAAAAAATTAATACATAATTTTACCTTTTTTTTAAAAGGTCTTAATCGACTCAAAATTAATTAAATAAATGCAGGCTTACACAAGCTTATTGGGAATATTTTTCATCATCATAGTTGTCTTCAACACATGAACTTAATTAGTCGTAGGCTCAGAACACACTTCTAAATATTCATTTTGCAAATCAAGCATTAAGATTAGTCTAGGGCTGCATTATTATGCCGTGCCAACTAGTTGTAACTTATTAGCTTGTTAGGTAGTGCATATCATCATTGCCTAGACCAACACACTAAAATGGCCGTGGGACCTCTTCTGATATACCATTAATAGTAGTGAATACCTCTCCTTATCATGAGAAGAGATCATAGTGACTGATAAAAATACAAGGTACAATATATAAACAGTAGAGGCCACCTCGCGCCTCTTCTAATAAACGAAACAGGGGAATAAACTAAAGAAGACAATATGACACTCAAACACACTATTATACACTATAAATGGCAAACCAAACCCCAGTAATAACATTTTAACAGACCTAACAAATATGAGTACACACATGAGTTATGAGTACACACATCTCCTTTTTTAGAATTCTGTTACAATGCTGAAAATTGAAATGGTGGAATACTTATAAACTACTTGTTGCCGCTAAATTTGGTGTGGGGGCAAACAGATAGTATTTGTGGATTCTTAGAGAAACTGAATAGTAAACCTGTATACCTGTTCCGTCGGAGTATGATCGTCACTCCCGCCGTACACCTGCAAAAAGTGCGAGATACCGGGGTTGTTCCCGGCGACGCACCCTCCGACGCTCAAGTCAGTAATCTAGGAAGACTATGAAAGAGCGCAAAAACTGGAGAAAGATTGATTACCTCTTAATGGAGATGGATGGGGGGTATTTATAGGCGTCTTTAGGAAACAGATTAGGAATGTAATCCCCGTGATCTGATAAGGAATATTCTCCTTGTAAATAGATTAGGAATGTAATCCCTAATTCCCAGTGGAGGGATAGGTATGAATCAGGGTCGTTGATTAGGATCGAATCAGAAACCCTAATTCTATCCCTCTGATCGGGCTTTATTGCTGGTTGAATCCCGCACCCGATTGAAGCGGATCCGTTTGTAGGTTATTGGGTCCTTGACGAAGAGACCCAGTACCCATTTCAAACTTATTGGTAGGTGAAATTACCGTTTTACCCCTGTGCTTCAAGATTCATGCTTGATTTGGACGGTTCCAATTTAACCCCACTTTTAGCCATATCATGAGCCCCCCACTCCTAAAGACTGAGTTTGATCAGCCTTTGAGGAGTAGTTTTACTGTTTTAATGGCTGGTGGAGTTGTATCGGAGCCCAAATGGAAAGTTTTGAATCTTGATGGGGGTAGTGTGGTGATTTCAAGTGGATTGGACTCTGAGTCGTTCCTGAACTCTTATGGTCATGTGATGTTCTTGCAGGAGTATCCTTTTAACTCTACGAAGCGTCAATTCGTCGTTCTGGGGTCTCAGAAGATTGGTTTTGGGCAATAATTGCTTGTTTGGGAGCTAGAAGGTGCTTTCCAACTCTATAACTGCTTTCCGGGAGTTCTTCCTTGTCCCTCCGAATTTTTTAATTGTTTTTTGCAATTTTTTGGTGCAATGGCTTGGCCGTTTTCCTTTGTTGAGGGGCATACATGCTCGTATCATGCTTCCGACCCCTTCCAGAGCTCGCTGACTAGGGGGCCGAGGTCTGTATGCGGCTCGGCGCATCTTTCCTAAAAGGAGAGAGACCCTGGCTTGGTCATGAGTGCTGAGAGGGAGTTCGGCGAGATCCGAGGTCCAATCTTTCCCCGTAATAGGGTCGGTGCCAAGAACGCTCGGCAGTTGGTGCCGAACCCCAAAATTTCCCCTAAAACGAGGTCGGTGTCAAGAACGCTCGGCAGCTTGTGCCGAGGTCCATTTTCCCCCGTAACGAGGTCGGTGTCAAGAACGCTCGGCAGCTTGTGCCGAGGTCCATTTTTCCCCCATAACGGGGTCGGTGTCAAGAACGCTCAGCAGCTTGTGCCGAGGTCTATTTTTCCCCCGTAACGGGGTCGGTGTCAAGAACGCTCGGCAGCTTGTGCCGAGGTCCATTTTTTCCCCCGTAACGGGGTCGGTGTCAAGAACGCTCGGCAGCTTGTGCTGAGGTCCATTTTTCTCCCGTAACGGGGTCGGTGTCAAGAACGCTCGGCAGCTGGTGCCGAGGTCCATTTTTTTCCCCCGTAACGGGGTCGGTGTCAAGAACGCTCGGCAGCTGGTGCCGAGGTCCATTTTTCCCCCGTAACGGGGTCGGTGTCAAGAACGCTCGGCAGCTTGTGCCGAGGTCCATTTTTTCCCCGTAACGGGGTTGGTGTCAAGAACGCTCGGCAGCTTGTGCCGAGGTCTATTTTTTTCCCCCGTAACGGGGTCGGTGTCAAGAACGCTCGGTAGCTGGTGCCGAGGTCCATTTTTCCCCCATAGCGGGGTCGGTGTCAAGAACGCTCGGCAGCTTGTGCCGAGGTCCATTTTTCCCCCGTAACGGGGTCGGTGTCAAGAGCGCTCGGCAGCTGGTGTCGAGGTCCATGACTTGTTGTTTTTGTCATATGAGTTGGTGGCATCTGTGCGCCCTCTGAACTTCTGGCAACTCTGACAGACGGGACGTTCATTAAATGCAGTGACCCCTGAGCTTCTGTTAGATGGGACAGCGATTAAATGCAGCGTACGGCTTGGCATGGCAAACGAGGCGACGATTGAGGTCGCTTTTGTCGTTTTACGTAAATGGGCCGGTAGTACAAGCTCATTATCCTCGTTTAGCGTGCCCCTCTCTATAAAACCCCACCCCCCTCTCTCATTTCTCACTTCTCTTCTCTTTTACTCAGGCGATCTCTTGTGTTTAAGCGAGTATCTCTGGTGGTCGACGTTTGTTTTACGGCGAAGTTTTCCGGCAGCTAGCCTTTCAAGGTAATTTATACTTAGTTTATTCCGTAGACTATGTCTGTTGCTTCTGTCTCCGAGTCGATCTCTTGGTCCGAGCCCTCCCTCGAAGTTGCCGAGGATTCAACTCCTACTAAAGGCAAGAAGGTATTCGGCAAGGATTCGATTATGGAGGATCCGAAGCGAATGGGGGAGTTCGGACAACTGTTAGGGCCGTTGACCGGGCTTCATAGAGTTTGGCAACTCCCGGAGGATCAATCCGAGCGAATCGTCCACGGGAGGGGGAGGTCCTTCGAGGAGAACGCAGCGAGGGAGACGACGGAGGCGGACGAGACGGTGTCAATCCTGCACGAGGAGGACTTGGCAGTGATCCGGGATTCTTTTCAAATCCCAGTGGAGTACGAACTCATGCTGCCGGGTCCCGGGGTTAGGGCCAATTCGCCATTGCCAGTGAAGATGTGTTGCTGGCTGGTCGATGCCTTCATCGCCGGGGCTCGGCTGCCTCTCCACGCGTTCGCCATTACCGTGGTGAGTTGGTTCGGGGTTAGCCCTATCCAACTCATGCCGAACGCATGGCGAGTGATAAATGGCTTCGTGCTCTATTGCCAAGCTGCAGGGATCGAGCCGCAGCTGAACGTGCTTCGGACTCTATATCGGCTCCATCAAGGGAACAAGTCGGAGTACCGGTATTATTTGACTCCGAGGCACGGTGGCAGGCTCGTCATATGCCCCGACTCCATCAAGCATTGGCGGGAGAAGTTCATGATTGTACGGAGTCGGGAGGCTTGGCCGATCCCCTCCAACTGGGTAGAAGGGGTGCCGAAGAGGGCGAGGGCGCTACCGAAGCTTAGTGTTGAAGAAGAAGAGGTAGTCCGGACTCTCCTCGATGGGCCGAAGTACGATTGGAAGGAGCTCACCGAGGACATTCTGTACAAGGGAGGGCTCTGCCGCGTAGATCCCAGTACGCGGCTTTTGTTATACTTTGTTTTCCGTACCTTACTTCTCCTACTTGTAATGCATTAACCAATTTTTATTTTGAATGCAGAGACGATGGACTACGATGCAGTGCTTGCTCTCAGGGCTGGGCTCGCCAGCAAGGCGCCGAAGAAGCGCAAGAGGGTCGCGACCAAGTTGCCGACCCCGAAGACTCCGAGGATCACAGCCTCGGTCGAGGAGGTGGAGACCCTCGACAGTCCCGTTGTCGCTGTGGCGGGGACTTCGGCTTCGGCCACTGCCGGCGAGTTCCCCATTGCCGCCGCCCTCGGAATGATGACACCGCCGCTGACGGCAGTAGCCGAGGAGCTCCTGACGGAGGAGCATAAAAGAATCCACATTCCGGACTGGAAAGTCCGGAAGCACGATGGATTCCTCGGCAACATGCTGGCGAGCATGCAGGCCGTCAAGCACCTCGCCACGCCGAAGGATCGAGCCGCCATGGAGGCCGGGCGAGAAGGCGACGATGTCATCGAGATCGCTCGTTCGGCAGTTTCGATAAGTGTTGGGTTTTCGTTATTGTTGAATTTCTTTAACCACAATTTTTCTAACTCTTTTGGTTCTTCTTTGCCACAGATTATCGTCCACTTCGGTCACCTCACCGAGAGGTTGACAGCTCTGGAGAAGGAGCTGAAGCAAGAATCCGACCAGGCTCGGAACGAGAAGGCTCGGATGTTGAATGAGCTCGACAAGCTTCGCGTCGAGCACGAAGGGAGGTCGGCGAGGATCGAGCACCTCGAGGCCGATGTGGCAAGGTTGGAGGGTGACCTCCTTTGCCAGAAGGAGGGGTCGGCCAAGCAGTTGGCCGAAGCCGAGGAGGCCAAGGCGGCGGCAGTGAAGGCGGCAGAGGACGCGACCTTGGCGAAGGCGCAAGGGTACCTCGCCCAAAACATGGCCAAGGCTTATGCCGAAGCCATCGTCCGTGTGTCGAAGGAGTACCCCGAGGTGGACGTCTCAGGATGGAGGCTGTTCCCGGGCAACGTCGAGGGCTTCGACCCCGAGTCTGAGGGGGAGGATGAAGAAGGGGAGGACGAGACCGATGCCGAGGTCGGAGTCACTAACGAGGTCCCGAGCACTGTGGTCACCCCGTTGGCGGTGGCGTCCCCCTCGGAGAAGTCGACCCCCACTCGTACTCGTCGCCCGGGGAAAGAGGTCGCGCCTTGACTTCGCTCTTCTCTCTTTTTTTTCTTTGTTTTTGTTCTTTTTCTTTTCTTTTCAAAAAATGTAACGCCTAATAGCGAACTGGCCACTGCTGTTTTTTGAAATGAATGAAAGAAATTTTTTTGAAGTGTTGGAGTTCGGCTCTTTGTCTTTGCCTTTTGTCCTCTTTTGTCGAAATTTTTGTTTGAAAACTTCTCAAGTATCAGACTTCGGCAGTGTTTGAATTCTTGCTGTTTTCCTCGATCTCTTTTCAGCTCATGGTGGTTGCTCAAGACGTCGAGCCCGCTCGTTCAGATGACGAAGCTCGAGCCGAGGCTGGCCTAGGGGCGATGAGGTTGTGCCTGGCGAGATGCCGAGAGCGGCTCTGCGAAGTCGAGCTCGGATTGCGTCGAGCCGAAAGCGAGCGGAACCATCTTCAGCTCGTCCTCGGTCGGCGAGACATCGAGATCCGATGTTTGGAGAGCAGAATCGCCGAAATGACTCCCACAGGAGAAGATGAATATTCGCCGACTGCTTTCAGTAACGAGCTTCGGATTCAGTGCATCCGGCATAACTTGTCCAAAATAACGGCGGAGAGGGACGACCTGCTTTCCGAGATTCGGCATCTGCAGACCATAGAATCGGAGCTTCAGAAGGAGGGCGAGAGCTTGACGGCCAAGGTGGCGGAGCTGACGGCTGAACGGGACGAGTTGACAGCCGAAGTCGATGCGCTGAAAAGGGCTACGGTTGACAAAAGTATCGAAGTCACTCATCTTCGTCGTCTGATAGCGAGTCGCTCGAGTGTGCCGGACTCTGCAATACCCCCTCGCTTCGAGGTCGACGTAAAGGACGACTCTTTAAGGGAGCGAATCTCCGAGTTAGAGGCGGAGGTCGCTCGCCTGAAACCGCGCTCGGGGCCAATCAACGTCAGGAGCACTTCGTGCACTCGCGCGGAGAGCGATCGGGGCATTACGTTTTACGAGATGGCAACCCGTCAGCGCATCGGCCATCCTAGTTCGGGGGACGCGCAAAGCTCGGTGGCAATTTCGTCGAGCGAAGCATCCGTCGGAGCTGCTACTAGAAGCGGTGCCGAGGACTCATCCCAATTTGCTGGGTTGGGGTCGAGCTCCGGAGACAAGCGTCGTCGCCCTCGAGTGTCTTTGAAGCGGAACACCCCGGCCCCAAGAAAGCGCTGAAGACGTCGTTTCCAAAAGCTTTTGTATTTTTTAGCCAAGTGTAATAAGTCGGCATTGTAACTTTCACTTTTTAACGACTTGTAATCTTGCTGTGTGAGAGTCTCTTTGTACCGTATCCCATTTATCAATAAAATGTTGTTCCCGAACTTGTGTGTCCCTTGGTGTTTGGTGTAGTCCTTATGTTTGTGACTGTTTTTCATTGCGCCGAGGCTTCTAGGTCGGCCACTTGCTTGTTCGCGGATCGGCGAGGTGAGTGTTCGGCTAGTGGTGCCGAGCTTTGTTTCTGATGCCCAATCTCGTAGTCTCGTGAGGTGAGCTGAGCAGTGAGCTCGTGAAACGCGTTCAAGCTTAAGTGTTTGACCTCGGACTTTTGCTAGAGTGGTTCGACGGTTGTGGGAGCGATTCGAATGGCGAACTACTTCTAGCTCGCTTAGGAGCGAACCTGTTACCGCTGATTCTGGTGTGGGGATAAACAGATGAGATTTGTGAGTTCGTAGGAAACCTGAATAGCGGATCCAAACCTTCTGATTCCTGCCGCTACCTGCAAGGAAGTGCGATACACCGGGTTGATTCCGGCGACGTACCCTCCGACGCTCTTATCAGTAACCAGTGATGATTAAGAAAGAGCTTAAGGTGGAAAAAGAGTGATTACCTGGTCACAGTGGTAGGGGGGAGGTATTTATAGTCGCCATGGGAGTGATTAGGGGCCTAATTTCCTGTGTAACTGTCAGGAGGAAAATCCTCCCAATCTGTTTAGGAAACTGACCCTTGATTCCCGTGAGAGCAAATCAGGCCGGTTGATTTAGTCAAATCAGTGACCCTGATTTTCCTCTTGCTGATCTGGGTTTGTCTTAGGTCGGGACCCATACCCAGTTGGAGTGGATCCGTTTGTGGGGTATTGGGTCTGTGAGAAGAGACCCAATACCCGTTTCGGACCCATCTGTATGTGAAATTACCGTTTTACCCCTGAGCTTCAAGATTCGTGCCCAATCTGGACGGTTCCAATTTAACCCCATTTTTAACCATATCACGAGCCCCCCACTCCTAAAGGCTGAGTGTGATCAGCCTTTGAGGAGTAGTTTAACTGTTTCAGTGGCTAGTGGAGTTGTATCGGAGTCTGAATGGAGGGTTTTGAATCTCGAAAGGGGGTAGTGAGGTAATTTTTTGAAGCCATATACTGTTCTGTAGCCGTATCGAGTATTTGACGGCTTTTATCTATTTTTTCGGATTATTTATTTAATTTTGCGATGTGCTACCTAATCGTTCGGGGGCCTTAATAGTACATTCTAGGCAATAATTATTCGTTCAGGGGCTCAAAAATATCCCCCCAAAATTTTAATTATTTTCTAGAATTTTTAGTTAATTTTCCAGAATTTTTAGCAATTTTTCGCAATTTTTAAATAAATAAAATGATTTAAATAAATAAAAATTGGTTTTTAAATACCGATTTATGACGTGGCACAATTTGGATCCTTGATCAGTGCGGAGCACAAATTTCTGAGTGATCAGACGATCCCTGTTCCTCGGCAGGCTTTTTCGCCATATACGAGGGTCGGCTCCTCGGCTCCTCGGCTCCTCGGCTCGAAAGATTGGCTCCTCGGCTCGGAACACTCCGAGGTACGTGGCATCATCTGGGCCGTTCATCTCAGCGTGGATCCCCAAAAAATGCTATCTTGTCGTTTAGTGGACGTGGCAAGATCTGGGCCGTCCATCATGACGAGCGCGCTTTTTGACAAGATCCAACGGCTGATATGGGTCGGCGTGTTTTTTTGCCATATACGAGGGTCGGTTCCTCGTCCTCAAGGCTCGGCCTTTTATTTTGTCAGATACGAGGGTCGGTTTCTCGTCTCCTCGGTTCGGCTGGATGCTTCGCCGTATACGAGGGTCGGTTCCTCGTCCCCTCGGTTCGGAATTTGCCGAGGTACGTGGCGAAATCTGGGCTGTTCATCATAGCGAGCGTGCTTTTCGACAAGATCCAACGGCTGAGGATGGTCGGTGTGTTTTTTTCGCCATATACGATGGTCGGTTCCTCGTCGCCTCGGCTCGGACGGGTATCACGTCGGATGCGAGGGTCGATTCTTCGTCCACTCGGCTCGGCGCATGTAGCTCGGAATCAGCCGAGGTACGTGGCATGATCCTGAGCGTCCATCCCAGTGCGGATCCCCAAAAAACGCTATCTTGTCGTTTAGTGGACGTGGCGAGATCTGGACCGTCCATCATGACGAGCGCGCTTTTTGACAGGATCCAACGGTTGAGGTAGGTCGGCGAGTTTTTTCGCCATATACGAGGGTCGGTTCCTCGTCCTCTCGGCTCGGGGGCTCAGTGCCGTTGGCCGAGGCACTGAGTTGGAGATTTTGAAGGACGCGTCTTTTATTGGTTCCACTTTTTCGAGCCCAGTAGCTCGGCTGCTCGGTCAAGCTGTTCGGTAGCTCGGTTAAGCAGGCCGGTGGCAGGCAGTTCGGAAGGTGCACGTGGTCGGATCTGGTCTGTCCATCATGATGCGAATCACGAGGATGGGGTTCAGATCACGAGAAAATGTTATCTTGTCGTTTTGTGGGCGTGGCGCAATCTGAACCGTCCATCTAATTCTGACACGAATTTTGGAGAGATCCGATGGTAATTTCGCCTCGGAAGGATTTTTCTCCATATATGAGGGTCGGTTCTTCGTTATCTCGGCTCAGAAGCTCGGTGACGTCGGCCGAGGCACTGAGTTGGAGATTTTGAAGGATGTCTTTTATTGGTTTCACTCTTCTGAGCCCAGTAGCTCGGCTGCTCGGCCAAGCTGTTCGGTAGCTCGGTTAAGCAGGCCGGTGGCAGGCCATTCGGAAGGTGCACGTGGTCGGATCTGGTGCGTCCATCATGGTGCGAATCACGAGGATGGGGTTCAGATCACGAGAAAATGTTATCTTGTCATTTTGTGGGCGTGGCGCAATCTGAACCGTCCATCGAACTCTGACACGAATTTTGGAGAGCTCCGACGGTAATTTCACCTCGGAAGGATTTTTCTCCATATACGAGGGTCGGTTCCTCGTCATCTCGGCTCGGAAGCTCGGTGACGTCGGCCGAGGTGTGGAGACTTAGTAGTTTGGAGCTGTTTTGAAGGGACTCGGTTGCTCGGTCGCCCAGTCGAGCTGTTCGGTAGTTAGGTTAGGCGTAACAGTGGCCGAGTCGCGGACTTGGTGATTTGAGGATTCTCTGTTGTTGCAACTGAAACGTCGTAACGTTCCGCTTTGGCGTTTTGGCTTCTTAATGGGCTTTTTATATTCCCAAGGCGGCCCAAACTTGCTTTTGGGGTTATAAAAGATCATTCCCCCACCCCCCGCTCATTCTTCACTTTTCACTCTTAAGATTTCACTTTTACTCTCTGCTCTCCGCTAGTGGTGATTTTCGCTTCAAGGCGTTTGCGCTAGCTGTCGCGTGGGCCAGGCAATTTCCGGCGAGCACATTCCGACCGTGAACGTCACTTCAAAGGTCAGTCTACTAGCCTTAGCCTTTTTTTAGAGATGTCAAGAGTGAACTCGGGGAGTGGGGTCTCGTCTTCGGGCGATGATGGCGCCGAGGAGAGGAGAAGGGCGGAGATCCGAAGAAAGGGAAAACAGGTCGCCGAGCCGTCTGCGACCGAAGCGAGGAAGGAGAAGAAGAAGAGGAGGGTGGCGGCCCAATCTCCTGTGGTCGAGGAGATTGTGGAAAACCCGAAGCAAGCCCCCGAGATGGGACGATATCCTTCTGTATTGTCCGGGCATTCGGGGGTTAGGCAGTACGAAGGCGACCTCTTGGAGAAAGCGATCTTCGGCCGGTCGAAAGTTTACGAAGAACCCAACCCGGCTCTTCCTACCGAAGCCGACGAGATTGCTTCGGTGCTATCCGAGAGGGATCTCCTTCGGATCAGAAAGGGATTCGCCATCCCTCCGGAGTACAAGCTGATGGTCCCCGGCGCTGGGATGCGAGCGAATTCCAAGCTGTCGTCATCGGATATGTGCAAGTTCGACTTCGACTCCTTGAATGCCGAACTACGTTTTCTGCTGCACCCTTTCATCCTTCAGCTCCTCGGATGGTTCTGCCTCGCGCCGACCCAGTTCATGTCGAACACATGGCGTCATGTGAACGCCTTCCTGCTCCAATGCCGGAACGCAGGAGTCGAGCCGGATCTGACAGTCTTCCGAGGCCTATATCGGATAAACTGGATGCACAGGACCGAGCACCGCTACTACTTGGGGTCGAGGAAGGGCGTTCGGATCATAGAAAACCCGGACTCGATCAAAGGCTGGAAAGAAAAGTTCTTTATATTAAGGGGGGAACCAATATTGCAAGCCCCCGAGATGGGACGATATCCTTCTGTATTGTCCGGGCATTCGGGGGTTAGGCAGTACGAAGGCGACCTCTTGGAGAAAGCGATCTTCGGCCGGTCGAAAGTTTACGAAGAACCCAACCCGGCTCTTCCTACCGAAGCCGACGAGATTGCTTCGGTGCTATCCGAGAGGGATCTCCTTCGGATCAGAAAGGGATTCGCCATCCCTCCGGAGTACAAGCTGATGGTCCCCGGCGCTGGGATGCGAGCGAATTCCAAGCTGTCGTCATCGGATATGTGCAAGTTCGACTTCGACTCCTTGAATGCCGAACTACGTTTTCTGCTGCACCCTTTCATCCTTCAGCTCCTCGGATGGTTCTGCCTCGCGCCGACCCAGTTCATGCCGAACACATGGCGTCATGTGAACGCCTTCCTGCTCCAATGCCGGAACGCAGGAGTCGAGCCGGATCTGACAGTCTTCCGAGGCCTATATCGGATAAACTGGATGCACAGGACCGAGCACCGCTACTACTTGGGGTCGAGGAAGGGCGTTCGGATCATAGAAAACCCGGACTCGATCAAAGGCTGGAAAGAAAAGTTCTTTATATTAAGGGGGGAACCAATATTGCAAATTCCGACCCGGTGGAAACCGGAGGTGCCCAGTTTTGCGAGAGCCGACCCGGTACTGTCTGGGGGCGAGGAGGAGGTGGCGAGGAAGATCATGGCCCTCCCCTTGTTGAGTTGGAGGGAGTTGACGGAGGAGGTGCTGTTCGGATCCGGCCTTAGCCCCATCGACCCGAGTATGCTCCTGACATCTCGTTTATTTTTGTTTTTCTTCCAAGTCTTTAGCTCATCTCACTAACTCAGTTTTTGTTTCGTTTTGATGCAGAAGCGATGAAGATAGATTTCAACGCCATGATGGCCGATAGGTCCAAATTGGCCGGTGGCAGGAAGAGGAAGAGGCCGACCGCGACTGCCTCGTCAGCTCCGCAGCCCAAGGTCGCTTCGACTACCACTCCGCCTCCTCCGACCACCGAGGCACCTTCAACGGTGGTTGTTGCCGAGGAGCCCTCGACGCCTGTGGCCTCGGCCCCGGTTGATGGGGCCTTCGATGTTAACGGGGCGTTGTCGCTCGAGGCTCCGAACTTGACCGATGCTGCCGAGGAGATCCTGACCGAGCAGCACAAACAGCTGTTCGTACCGAACTGGCGAGTGAAGAATCACGACGGATTCCTCGGGAACTCGCAAATGTCGGTGCAGGTCGTCAAGCACCTGGCGACCCCGAAGGATAGAGCCGCATTGAAGGCGGGGGCGGTCGGCGACGATACCTATGAAGTGGCCCAGTCGCTCGTATCGGTAAGTTTTTGATTGTGGATTTCTTCAAGTTTACCGCTCGGCCTGTATCTTGCGCTTATCATTGTCTTTACAGGCCACCTGTCACTTCTGCCATCTCCTTGAGATGTTCGCCGAGCAGGAGAAAGAGCTGAAGGCCGCCAGCAACAAAGACAGGGCAGAGAAGGTCAAGGCGGTTCGGCAACTTGAGGCCGAGCAGAGGCGAGTCGAGGCCTTGGAAGTCTGGGTTGCCGATCTTGTGGCCGTCCTGGAAAGAGCCAAGGGGCGACTTGAGGCGGAGTTTGCCAAAGCTGCGAAAGCTGCCGAGGAGCTGGTTGCGTCGGCGAAGTCTCTGGCCGATCTGAAGGCGGAGAAGGAGGCCCTGGCCGCGAAGATTAGGGCCGAGGTCGAGGCCGAGGCCGAGGCTGAGACGAAGAAGCACATGGCCAAGAACATGGAGATGTCCTATCAGAGGGCGCTCGACCATGTTCAGGACCGTGTCCCCGGCTTCGAGCGGGTCGGCTACAGGCTGTGGCCGGGGTCGCCCTCAGGCGGCGAGGAGGAGGAAGCCGAAGGTGACGAGGGGGAAGGCGAAGACGAGGAGGTGGAGGCCGAACCTTCGGTGGCAGATCCCCAGGTCGAGGGGAGAAACGAGGGGCCATCTGGCGACGCGCCTGTGGTCGAAGCGGCGAGGTAGGTGGACCCCTGATCCCCTCGTAATTTTTTGTAGTTTTTGTTGTTGTTTTGGTTTTTTTTTTCAAAAACAATGTAATGCCTTTTGCGGACTGCCCTCCGCTTTTATGATGAATGAAAAAGATTGTTTTGGTTTTGAACTTGTGTAAGTGTTTGGTTCGGTCACGTAGTTCTTCAATGTTGTCCCTCTTTTATTTCAGATCGCCGAGCAAACTCGTATCACCGCGGTATCTCGGCGCCGTGCGGAGTTGTTTCAGCAGTCCCGGGAGGATCGCCTCGAGGGCGAGGTTCATCTGACGAGGAAAATACTCCATAACGTAGAGAAGAGAAACAGCGAGTTGTTGGCCGAGTTGCACCATCTGCGGATAGTCGAGGCCGAACTCTCTGCGAAGGAGGAAGAGTTGGCCCGGGCTTTAGCCGAGCGAGACGATTTTGCAAGGAGGGTAGAACAGCTGCAAAGGGTAACGGTCGATAAGAGTATCGAGGTGACCCATTTGCGCTGTGTCATATCTGATAGCGCCGAGTATCCTGGTTCGGCGAAGCTTCCTCGGTTCAAGGTAATTGTGAGGGACGACACACTGAAGGACAGGATCGTTGAACTGGAGGAAAAGGTTTCTCGGCTTAAACCTCAGCTGGTGAGGGCTAATGTTCGGAGTACTTCGTGTACTCGCGAAGAGATTGACCGAGGGATCACGTTCTATCAACTCGCGAGCCGAACCCCCATCATAGGTCGGACAGCAGCCGATGCCCAAAGTGGAGTAGCGGTATCTTCAAGTGGTGCTTCGGTTGGAGCGACCGTCAGGGTCAGCGGTGAGGGGGTATCTCGATTCGTCGGCTTAGAGACGAGCTCGGGGGTCAAGAAGCGCCGACCCAAGGTGTCCTTGAACCGGAGCGTCCCCCTTTCGCGGAAGTAGTGAACGGGTCGTATTGTGTCTTTGGGCCTCCGAACGGTCTTTTGTTGTAATCTTTTTGTAAATTTATCCAAGTTATATTAATGAAATTGGAGTTGGCTTGCTTGTTATAGTGTTGTAATTGCTTTAGCTAGAGTTGGCTTGAAATGAACCGCAAGAAGCATTTGCTTCGTCGAGCGCCTTGGCCACGAAACTCATGCTTTAGCCGGGGTCCTGACTCTTGCCCGGTATGTACCGGTGCGGCTCAGTGCCTTGGCAGAGGGGTAACTGTTTCGAGGCTGGGGCCACGTGGCCTGATCTGGATGGTGGATCATGATCAGGGTGCGGATCACGAGAAGGGGGGCGCAAGTTTCAAGAAAACACTATCTTGTCATTTTGTGGACACGTGGCATGGTCAGGTCCGTCCATCATACTCTAGCATACATTTTGAGATTATCTAACGGTGGCTTCGCCTCGGAAGGATTTTTTGCCATATACGAGGGTCGGTCCCTCGTCCGCTCGGCTCGAGGATTTTAGCGGGCGTAGTCAGTCCGAACAATGTAATCCGAACCAGCATTAGCGTCGTTCGATGGTTGTGGGAGCAGTTCCGAACGGCAATCTACTTCTGGCTCGCCTAAGGGCGAACAGGAAAAGTAAAGTCGAGCCGAGTGTTGGACTCCGAACCATCGGTGTAGTTCAACGGTTGTGGGAGCAGTTCCGAACGGCGATCTACTTCTAGCTCGCCTAAGGGCGAGCCGGGAAAGTAAAGTCAAGCCGAGTGTTGGACTCCGAACCATCGGTGTAGTTCAATGATTGTGGGAGCAGTTCCGAACGGCGATCTACTTCTGGCTCGCCTAAGGGCGAGCCGGGGAAGTAAAGTTGAGCCGAGTGTTGGACTCCGAACCATCGGTGTAGTTCAACGGTTGTGGGAGCAGTTCCGAACGGCGATCTACTTCTGGCTTGCCTAAGGGCGAGCCGGGGAAGTAAAGTCGAGTCGGACATTGGACTCCGAACCATTGGTTGAAATTAAAAACAAAAGATAAAGGCGGAGAGACGCAAGCAAATTTACAAGTATGAAAGAGCATTCTTCATTGATAATTGACGGCGAACCGTTTTTACATATAACAACTCATGAAATGGATTACAAGTTAGAGGAGAGGAATGGTTCGACACCTCGTGATACTCAGAGAGGCGCTGGGGCGCTTTCTTGGTATTTTAGGAGGTGGTCGGCATTCCAAGTCCTCGGAATCTCTCTAACCTCCGGGCCAAACAACCTTTGTGATCTTGTAGGGTCCTTCCCAGTTCGGGGCCAGTTTGCTCCTCTGATTAGGGAAGGAGATGGCTAGCTTTCTGAGAACCAAGTCCCCTTCCTTGAGATCGGTGGGTCGGACTTTCTTGTTGTATGCCAGTTCGACTCTCCTCCGGTAGTTCTGTTGGCGTATTGATGCTCTTTCCCTCAGCTCTTCCACCAGATCTAAGTTCGTCCTGAGGTCTCTGGCGTTCTGTTCCTCGTTGTAGGCTGCCAGGCGAGGGGAAGGTATTCCCACCTCGAGTGGTATCACCGCCTCGGACCCATAGGTGAGGTTGAAAGGGGAATCTCCTGTGGGCGTCCGCTTGTTCATGCGGTAGTTCCATAGTACGTTGGGGAGTTGGTCGACCCATAAGCCTTTGGAACATTTGTCCAACCTCTTCTTGATACCTGTGAGGATCTGTCGATTGGCATTTTCTGCTTGGCCGTTCGACTGTGGGTGGGAGACGGAAGAGAAGCGCTGTTGGATGGCAAGATCCTTGCACAGAGCTCGGAACGCAGCCCCGGTAAACTGAGTTCCGTTGTCGGTTACTATGACACGGGGGACGCTGAACCGACAGATGACGCTTTTCCAGAAGAATTGAAGCACCTTGTTCTCGGTGATAGTGGCTAGGGGCTCGGCCTCAATCCACTTCGAGAAGTAGTCGATGGCTACAACCAAGAACTTGAACTGGCCCGGAGCTGGAGGGAAAGGCCCTAGTAAGTCCATCCCCCACATTGCGAAGGGGATAGGACTTGATAGGGAGGCGAGGTTGGCTTGGGGAAGGCGACGAATGTGGGAGTGTCTCTGGCAAGAGCCACATTGCCGAACGTGTCGCTCGGCGTCTTGGAGGAGAGTCGGCCAGAAGTATCCGTAATTCAGAGCTTTTCGAGCCAAAGACCTAGACCCCGAATGTGCTCCGCCGATGCCCTCATGCAGCTCCTGCAAGGCGTAGTCGGCCTGTTCTGGGGAGAGGCACCTTAGGTATGGTCGGCCATCAATCTGCGAGAAGGAGCGCTTGTACAAGATCCCCTCGATCAAGACATACCGCTCGGCCCTGGTTCTGACTCGGTGTGCTTCTTTAGGGTCCTCGGGGAGGAGTCCGTCCCTTAAGAATTCCACTAACGGCTTCATCCAATTATCTTGCAGCAACACCGGCAATGACTCCATCGAGCCGGGTGTCTCGTCTTCTATGCTTGGCCTTGAGAGGACCTCGATCAAAACGGTCTACTCGAGACCTTGGAGGGAGGATGAGGCCAATTTGGAGAGGGCATCGTCCTGTGAATTCTCCTCTCGAGGGACTCGTTGGATGAGTGCCTCTTCGAACCGGCTCATGAAGGCTCGGACCTTGGCGAGGTACTTCGCCATTCGTTCGTCTCGCGCCTCGTACTCGCCCAAGACTTGGTTCACAACCAGCTGAGAGTCACTATGGACTCGGAGGCACTGCGCCCCGGCACTTCGGGCAAGATCGAGGCCCGCGATTAGTGCCTCATACTCCGCCTCGTTGTTTGAGGCCTTGAAGTTCAAGCGGAGGGCATACTGGAGGACGAAGTCATCAGGGCCGCTCAGGATGATACCGGCGCCACTTCCCTCATTGCAGGAGGAGTCGTCCATGAAAACCGTCCAAACGGGGGGACCGTTCGGGACATGGCTGACCTCGGGAATGGTGGACTCGACGATGAAGTCGGCGAGGGCCTGAGCTTTGATAGCGGTCCGGGGCTGGTAGGAGATGTCGTGTTGGCTTAGCTCTATGGACCACTTCATAAGCCGACCCGAGGTTTCGGGCTTGTGGAGGATCTGCTTCAGCGGTTGTTCGGTGAGGACCACAACCGAGTGGGACTGAAAGTACGGACAGAGCTTCCTTGCCGCCATGATCAGGGCGTAGGCCATCTTTTCTATCTTCGGATAGCGAAGCTCGGCATCCCGAAGCACCTTGCTCACGTAATAGATGGGTCTTTGAGTCCGGTCTTCTTCCCTCACCAAAGCTGCACTTAGGGTCTGCTCGGAAGCAGCTAAGTAGATGAAGAGGGGTTCCCCCGGAACGGGCTTGCTGAGCAGGGGAGGATTGACCAAGTATGCTTTCAGCTGTTCAAGAGACTTCTGTTGCGATTCGCCCCACTGGAAACCCTTGGCCCCCCTGAGAGCTTTGAAGAATGGGAGGCACCTTTCCACCGACTTCGAAAGGAACCGCCAAATAGCGGCGAGCCGACCCGTAAGCTTCTGAACTTCCTTGATGTTCCGGGGCGGGGCCATGTCCAGTATGGCCTTGATTTTCTAAGGATTTGCTTCGATCCCTCGCTGGCTCACCATGAAGCCGAGGAACTTTCCTGAGGAGACTCCGAACGCACATTTGTTCGGATTTAGTCTCATGCTGTGCCTTCTCAATACACCGAAAGCCTCCTGGAGGTCGGCCACATGGTCGGTACCTCGGATGCTTTTAACGAGCATGTCGTCGACGTACACTTCCATGTTGCGGCCTATCTGGCTTTGGAAGACTTTGTTGACGAGGCGCTGGTAGGTGGCCCCATCGTTCTTCAATCCGAACGGCATGACCCTATAACATTAGAGGCTCTGGTCGGTAATGAAGGAGGTCTTCGAAATGTCCGGGGGGAACATTCGGATCTGGTTATAGCCGGAGAAGGCATCCATGAAGCTGAGGAGCTCATGGCCCGAGGTGGCATCAATGAGGGTATCAATATTTGGGAGAGGGAATGGATCCTTCGGACACGCCTTATTTAGGTCGGTGAAGTCGATGCATATCCTCCAAGAGCCATTGGACTTCTTAACCATTACAACGTTGGACAGCCACTCGGGGTAGTTCACCTCCTGTATGAACCGAGCCTTTAAGAGTTTGTCCACCTCCTCCTTGATGGCCTGTTGTCGCTCGGGGGCGAATTTATGCCTTTTCTGTTGAACCGGTTTGCACCCCGGTTCGACAATGAGGCGGTGGACTAGCAGCTCCTCGGAAATCCTGGGCATATCCGCGGCGGACCAAGCAAACAGGTCGCGGTTATCCTGAATGCATTGCACCAAGTCGGAACATAGTGCAGTCGGCAAGGACTTACTGATGAGGAACTTTCGACTCAGGTCCTCGTCCGAAAAGAGTACTTCTTCCAAATAGTCTGTCGGCTCGGACGTGGGTCGGGCATTCGGCTCGGGTATCTCTAGGGTCTCGAGGGAGAGCACCGGACCACCCGTGGAAATCATGTAGCACTTCCGAGCCATTTCTTGGCTGCCCCTGGCTTCTCCCACTCCCGACCGAGTGGGGAACTTCATTTTAAGGTGGTACGCTGATGGGACAGCTTCCAGGCAGCTAGGCCCGGTCGGCCTAGGATGACATTATATGCGGCCGGGACGTCGACGACCATAAAGTCCATCGACTTGGTCCGGGTAGTATGGGTCTTCCCAGCAGTTACGTCCAGGGTAATAACCCCTTCGACAGTTACTGGTACCCCCGTGAACCCGTGGAGCGTGTAGCCGGCCGGCTTGAGGTGATCCCGGGACAGCTGCAGTCCTCGGAAGGCCGAGAGAAAGAGGATGTTCACCGAGCTCCCGTTGTCTACCAGGACCCTCTGCACCTTGAAGTTTGCCATGCGAAGGTCGATGACAAGTGCATCGCAGTGGGGAGTTCGGACCCCCTCGAGGTCTTCATCGGAGAAAGTCACTGGGACGCCGAGGCCTTTGGGGGGAGGGGCGCTGTGAACTGAGTTGACCTCTCGGACGAAGGCCTTCCGAGAGGAGTTGGAGGAGCCCCCCATGGGGCCTCCGTGGATGAGGTGTAGAACTCGTTCTTCCTCGAACTCGGGGGTCTCATCGCGCCGCTCGGAGCGTTTGTTAGCCCCCCGAGGCGGAGGAGAGGCGTGTTCCCCCTGATTGTTCGCCTTCACAAATTTGGCCAACTACCCCCTCTGGATGAGGGCCTCTATCTCATTTTTCAACGCCCGGCAGTCGTTGGTGTCGTGACCGTGGTCCCGGTGGTAACGGCACCATTTCTCCTTGTTCCTTCTCTTGGCCGGGGTGTTCATCCTCGGAGCAGGAGATATAACACCTTCCTTCTCCACTTCCATCAGGATGGTGGAGACATTTGTGGTGAGAGGGGTGAACTTCTCGAACCTGGGGGGAGGACGGCGCTGACCGCTATTGTCCTTCTGCAGCTTCTTGGATCCCTCCTCCTCTGTCGTCTTCCTCTTCGAGCCGGAGGCAGGTCCTCCGAAACTTGGGAGGCACTCGGCCTCTTCTGCCCGAATGTACTTCTCGCATCTTAGGAGAACGGCAAAGTTGTGCGGGGGCTTCTTGGCGAGGGACGACCGGAGGTTGGAGTTGAGGACGTTCGACTGGAACGCGACGGTCGCCACGAACTGGTCGAGGGTGGCTATTGACCTGACCTCCGCGGTAAATCATAATCCCTCAGCTTTTCTCCCCTCTCCTGCCGGAGGTGGAGAAGGGAGAGGCTCGTCTTCTCCGTTCGCCTGCTACTCACAAAGTGAGTTATGAAGAGCGTTTCGAACTGCTCGAACGAGAAGATGGAAGAGGGAGCGAGCCTGGAGTACCATTCCCAAGCCGACCCCTTGAGGGTGGCAGGGAAGGTCTTGCAGAGCATGGCGTTGGAAGCTTGATGGATCAGCATTAAGGTTTTGAAGCTTTCGACATGATCAACTGGGTCGGACTCCCCTGAGTACGTTTCAAATTGCGGAGGTTTGAAACCCCTCGGTATGGGGGCCTCCATGATTGTCCGAGAGAAGGGGGGTCTGCTGGGGCGGACGGTCCCTGCTCTCGACTCCTTCTCTTTGTCCATGCGACCGATGCGCCTCTCCATCTCGTGGAGACGATGGTAAAGGGCATCGTCCCTCCGCTGGTAATCAAACGATCCCCTGGACTCTTCTTCATAGGAAGGGGAGCGGGGACTTCGGCGTCGATAGTCCTAGGATCGGCGAGGACTATAGTGGTGCGGCTGGCGAGGACTTGGTACCCGTGGCGGTGTTGGAACCCTCTGGGCATTGTGGTTGTTGGGACGAAGGTTGAGGGCCTGCAGGACAGTCTCCTGGAACTGTAGGAACTCGGCACGAGTGATCGGTGCCTCATTGTCCCTTGGATGATGTCGGTCAGCAGAGGAGTGCGGCCTCCTCCTATGACGCTCGGGAGATTCCCCCTGGCCCCTTCGGTCCGGAGACCTCCTACCGTCTCGGCGATGAGGAGATCGCTCACCATGATGCTGGCGGGAGGCTCCCTCTCGGGCCCGTCTCTCATCTAGGTGGTTGCAAAGGTCCTCTTCCTTTTGGCGATTCAGAACGGTGTTGCGGAGATCGGAGGCTCGGGGGTGATGGGAAGCCATGAAGTCCGAGGAGGCATTGTGAATTGAGACGTGGTCTGGATGGAGTGGTTGCTTCTGCCTCTGCTGGTTCTGACCAGCAGGACCATTTGGGGATTGTTGGTTCGGAAGAGGAGGCTGGCCCTGTTGGGCCGGGGGAGGAAGATGTTCGGGCTGCAGAGCAGGATGGACAGGGACTTCCTCTGGCTGATCGGCGGGATTGGGTCCGCGGTTGGACCCCCTAGACCTGACCTTCTTGGGAGGCATGGTTGGAGAAGGGCTAGTTGATGAGGAAGAGGCGGAGGCTATTCGTGTGGTGATTCCCACAGACGGCGCCAATCTGTTACCGCTGATTCTGGTGTGGGGGTAAACAGATGAGATTTGTGAGTTCATAGGAAACCTGAATAGCGGATCCAAACCTTCTGATTCCTGCCGCTACCTGCAAGGAAGTGCGATACACCGGGGTTGATTCTGGCGACGCACCCTCCGACGCTCTTGTCAGTAACCAGTGATGATTAAGAAAGAGCTTAAGGTGGAAAAAGAGTGATTACCTAGTCACAGTGGTAGGGGGAGGTATTTATAGTCACCATGGGAGTGATTAGGGGCCTGATTTCCTGTGTAACTGTCAGGAGGAAAATCCTCCCAATCTGTTTAGGAAACTGACCCTTGATTCCCGGTGAGAGCAAATCAGGCCCGTTGATTTAGTCAAATCAGTGACCCTGATTTTCCTCTTACTGATCTGGGTTTGTCTTGGGTCGGGACTCGTACCCAGTTGGAGTGGATCCGTTTGTGGGGTGTTGGGTCTGTGAGAAGGAGACCCAATACCCGTTTCGGACCCATCTGTATGTGAAATTACCGTTTTACCCCTGAGCTTCAAGATTCGTGCCCAATCTGGACGGTTTCGATTTAACCCAATTTTTAGCCATATCACGAGCGAACTTGCGAAGTAGAATCGAGCCAAGTATTGGACTCCGAACCACCGTTAGATTGAAGAGTTAAAAGCAGAGAGATGTAAACAATAGCAGAAATATGAAAAGACTTTATTCATTAATGACTAATAATCGGCCGCTTCTAAAGTTGCTAGCCGTAATTACAAGAAAAAATGAAAGAAAATCACTACAAGTAACAGGAAAGGAACGGTTCGACATCTCGAAGTTCTTAGAGAGGCATTGGTGTTCTCTCTTGGTATTTTAAGAGATGGTCGGCATTTCAAGTCCTGGGGATCTCCCTGCCTTCGAGATCTTCTAGTCTATATGTGCCAGGGCGGATTACTTTGGAGATCTTGTAAGGTCCCTCCCAATTTGGGGCCAATTTGCTTTTCTGACCTGGGAACGCGATGGCCAACTTTCGAAGGACCAGGTCCCCTTCTTTGAGGCCGGACTCTCTTGTTGTATGCTAACTCGATCCTTCTTCGGTAGCTTTGTTGATGTATGGCAGCTCTTTCTCGGATTTTGTCTATCAGGTCTAGACTTGCTCTGAGCTCTCTGGCGTTCTGCTCTTCTTCATAAGCTATCAGACGAGGAGAGGGTATTCTGACTTCTAGGGGGATGATGGCCTCGGACCCATAGGTGAGATTGAATGGGCTCTCTCCTGTTGGGGTCCGTTTTGTGGTGTGGTAGTTCCACAGCACGTTGGGAAGCTGATCGACCCACAAGCCTTTGGAACACTTGTCTAATCTCTTCTTAATGCCGGAGAGGATCTGTCGATTAGCATTTTCGGCTTGACCATTCGATTGGGGATGAAAGACGGAGGAGAACCGGTGTTGGATGGCAAGGTCTTCGCATAAAGCTCGGAAGGCAGCCCCAGTGAACTGCGTTCCGTTGTCTGTAATTAGGACCCTGGGGATGCCAAATCGGCAGATCACGCTCTTCCAGAAGAATTGAACGACCTTGTTCTCGGTGATCGTGGCCAGGGGCTCGGCCTCTATCCATTTTGAGAAATAGTCGATTGCCACGACTAAGAACTTGAACTGTCCGGGAGCTGGCGGAAACGGCCCTAGTAAATCCATCCCCCACATCGCGAAGGGATCGAACTTGATAGGGAAGTGAGTGGAGCTTGTGGGAGGCATCGGATGTCGGAGTACTTCTGACAGGAGCTGCATTGCCGAACATGTCGTTCAACGTCTCATAGGAGAGTGGGCCAGAAATATCCGTAGTTCAACACTTTGCGTGCTAGGGCTTTGGAACCCGAATGTGCCCCGCCGATGCCTTCATGAAGTTCTTGCAGGGCGTAGTCGGCTTGCCCGGGGGAGAGGCATCTCAGGTAAGGCAGGCCATCTACCTGTGTGAAGGAGCGTTTATACAGGATACCTCCGATTAGTATGTAACGCTCGGCTCGGGTTCTAACTCTTCGTGCTTCCTTGGGATCCTCGGGGAGGAGTTTGTCCCTTAAGAATTCGATGAGGGGTTTCATCCAATTGTCTTCGAGGAGGACAGGCAATGTCTCTATGGAGTCGAGAGTTTCGTCCTCTATGCTTGGCTTCAGGAGGACTTCTATCAAAACGGTCTACTCGAGACCTTGGAGGGAGGAGGAGGCTAGTTTTCTTCCCGGGGGATTCTTTGGATGAGGGCTTCTTCGAACAGTGCCATGAGGCTCTTGACTTTGGCTAAGTATTTAACCATCCTGTCATCGCGTGCTTCATACTCGCCGAGGACCTGATTGACGACCAGCTGGGAGTCGCTAAAGATCCGTAGGCATTGCGCCCCTGCATTTCGGGCCATTCCAAGGCCGGCTATGAGTGCCTCGTATTCAGCTTCGTTGTTCGAGGCTTTGAAATTTATTCAGAGGGAGTATTGGAGGATGAAGTCATCTGGGCCTGCCAGAATGACCCCTGCCCCGCTTCCCTCATTGCAGGAGGATCCGTCCACATAAACTGACCAGACGGGTGGTCCCTTCACTGTTTGGGTGGACTCGGGGATGGTGCTCTCAACTATGAACTCCGCTAAGGCCTGAGCCTTGATCGCGGTCTGAGGCTGATAAGTTATATCATGCTGGCTCAGCTCAATTGACCACTTCATAAGGCGGCCCGAGGTCTCCGGCTTGTGGAGGACCTGCTTCAGCGGCTGGTCGGTAAGAACGACCACCGAATGGGACTGAAAATACGGGCGAAGCTTTCTCGCGGCCATCACCAGGGCATAAGCCATCTTTTCTATCTTCGGGTATCGGAGCTCGGCGTCCCGAAGCACCTTGCTCACATAGTAGATGGGCTTCTGAGCCCGGTCTTCTTCCCTTGCTAAAACTGCACTGAGGGTCTGCTCGGAGGCTACCAGGTAGAGGTAGAGGGGTTCACCAGTGATCGGTTTGCTGAGGAGAGGGGGATTGACGAGGTAAGCCTTGAGCTGGTCGAAGGACTCCTGTTGCTGCTGCCCCCATTCGAAACCTTTAGCCCCCTGAGGGCCTTGAAGAAAGGGAGGCATTTTTCCCCGGACTTCGAGAAAAAGAGCCCAATGGCGGCTAAGCGGCCTGTTAACCTCTGGACTTCCTTAACATTTTTGGGAGGGGTCATGTCTAATATGGCCTTGATTTTCTCCGGATTTGCTTCAATTCCTCGTTGGCTAACCATGAAGCCGAGGAACTTCCCTGACGAGACACCGAACGCACACTTGTTCGGATTGAGTCTCATGCTATGCTTTCTCAGAACGTCAGACGCTTCTTGGAGGTCGGTCACATGATCAACAGCTCGGATGCTTTTCACAAGCATGTCATCAACATACACCTCCATGTTTCGGCCGATTTAAGCTTGGAAAACCTTGTTGACGAGGCGTTGGTATGTTGCTCCTGCGTTCTTCAGGCCGAAAGGCATGACCCTGTAGCAATAGAGGCCTTGGTCGGTAACGAATGATGTCTTCGGGACATTCGGGGGAACATCCGGATCTAGTTGTAGCCTGAGAAGGCATCCATGAAGCTGAGGAGTTCGTGTCCCGAGGTGGCATCAATCAGAGTGTCAATACTCGGAGGAGGGAAGGGGTCCTTGGGGCAAGCCTTGTTGAGATCGGTAAAATCAATACAAATCCTCCAAGTCCCATTGGACTTCTTCACCATTACTACATTCGACAACCACTCGGGATAGTTCACCTCCTGTATGAACCGGGCCTTCAAGAGCTTGTCCACCTCCTCTTTAATAGCCAGCTGGCGCTCGGGGGCGAACTTGCGCCTCTTCTGCTGAACCGGTTTGGACCCCGGAACAACGCTCAGGTGGTGGACTAAGAGTTCATCGGAGATTCCGGGCATATCTGCAGCTGACCAAGTGAAGAGATCTTGGTTCCTTCGGATGCACTGTACAATGTCCGAGCATAAGGCAGACGGAAGGGTCTTGCTAACAAAGAACTTGCGAGTTGGGTCCTGCTCAGAGAAGAGCACTTCCTCCAATTCGTCCACCGGCTCGAACATCGGTCGAGCAGCATCTTGGGGGATTTCTAGAGTTTCTAAGGAGAGGACTGGTCCAAGGGTAGAGGTCATGTAACACTTACGGGCTATTTCCTGATTGCCCCTTACTTCCCCAACTCCGGCCCGAGTGGAAAACTTCATTTTGAGGTGGTAGGCAGAAGGGACGGCCTCGAGGGCGGCTAGGCCGGGCCGACCTAGAATGACATTGTAGGCTGCTGGGACATCTACGACCATGAAGTCCATCGACTCCGTTTGGGTAGTAGGAGTTTTGCCAGCAGTTACGTCGAGGGTAATCACCCCTTCAATAGTCACTGGCACTCCCGTGAACCCATGGAGCGTGTAGCCGGCGGGCTTGGGTCTATCTCGGGAGAGCTTTAGGCCTTCAAAAGCGGCGAGGAAGAGGATGTTTACGGAGCTGCCATTATCCACTAGGATCCTCTCCACTTTGAAGTTCGCCATGTGGAGGCTGATGACAAGTGCGTCGCAATGTGGGGTGCGAACTCCTTCAAGATCTTCGTCTGAGAATGTGACAGGTACTCCGAGGCCTTTGGGAGGAGGGGTGGTTCGGACCGAGTTGACTTCTCTTATAAATGCCTTCCGAGAGGAGTTTGAGGAGCCCCCCATTGGGCCCCCATGAATGAGGTGGAGGACTCGCTCTTCCTCGAAGTCGGGTGTCTCATCTCGTTCCGGACGCTTGTTAGCCCCCCGAGGTGGGGGAGGAAGTTCGGCTCGGTCCTTTCTTACGAACCTGGTCAGCTGCCCCCTTTGGATGAGGGCTTCTATCTCGTTCTTCAAGGCGCGACAATCATTGGTGTCGTTCCCATGGTCCCGGTGATAACGGCACCATTTCTCTTTATCTCTTTTCTTGGCAGGGGTGTTCATCCTCAGAGCAGGAGGTATGATTCCTTCTTTTTCAACTTCCATCAGTATGGTAGAGACATTAGTGGTAAGGGAAGTGAACTTCTCGAATCTGGGGGGAGGTGGCGCTGGCCGGTATTATCCTTCTGGATCTTCTTGGCTCCTTCCTCTTCTGTTCCCTTTCTCTTAAACCCGGAGGAAGACCCCTCCCAGTTGGGCCGATGCTCGGCTTCTTCGGCCCGAATGTACTTTTCACTGCGGAGGAGGAGGTCAGAGAAGTTCTGTGGGGGCTTCTTGGCGAGGGAGGAGCGGAGGTTGGAATTGAGGACATTAGATTGAAATGCTGCCGCAGCGACCGATTGATCGAGGGATGCTATGGACCTGGCTTCAGCTGTGAACCTCTTCACATAGTCTCTCAACTTCTCACCCTTCTTCTGGTGGAGGTGCAATAGCGAGAGGCTGGTCTTCTCAGCTCTACAGCTGCTCACGAAATGGGTGACAAAGAGGGTCTCGAACTGCTCGAAGGAGAATATTGAGGAGGGGGCAAGGCGGGAGTACCATTCTCGAGTTGGGCCCTTGAGAGTTGCGGGGAAGGTTTTGCAGAGGAGGGCATTGGAAGCTTGATGGAGGAGCATTAGGGTCTTGAAGCTTTCGATGTGATCAATGGGGTCAGTCTCCCCAGAGTAAGTCTCAAATTGGGAAGGTTTGAAGCCGATCGGCACAGGTGCATCCATTATGGTTCGGGAGAAAGGAGGTCTGCTAGGACGAAGGGTTCTCCCTCTAAGTTCTTCTTCTCGATCTAACTGGCCCAGGCGCCTCTCCATCTCATGGAGACAGCAGTATACAGCGTCGTCCCTTCGACGGTAATCCGCCGAGCCTCTAGACTCGTCTTCGTACGAGGGGGAACGAGGGCTACGACGATGGTAACTCCGGGAGCGACGAGGACTTGGAGTACGCCGGGAGTTGCTAGGAGCGGGAGGAGGAGATGGGGACCGCCGGCGAGGGCTTCGGACCGGAGGAGGAGAAGGGATCTTGGGTGCATTGGTGTTGGGACGGAGATTGAGAGCTTGTAGGACGGTCGCTTGGAACTACTGGAACTCGGCACGGGTGATGGGTACCTCATCATTCCTAGGCTATTGCCGACTTGCAGGGGAGTGTGGCCTTCTTCGGTAATGCTCGGGGGATTCTTTCCGCCCCCTTCGGATAGGGGACCTCCTGTATTCTTGGCGGCGAGGAGACCGTTCATCCGGACGGCGTTGGCGGGAGGTTCCCTCTCAGACCCGCTTTTCATCCAGATGGCGGCGAGGATCATCGTCCTTCTGTCGATTGAGGGCGGTATTGTGGGGACCTGAAGCTCGGGGATGATGGGAGGCCATAGAGTTCGAAGAGGCGTTGTGAATGGAGACGTGGTCCTGGTGAAGAGGTTGTTTCTAAGGGTTAGGACCTTTAGGAGGTGGCTGATTAGGAGGAGGAGGAAGGTCCTGTTGGAGCGGGTCTTCCGCTGGAGGAGGAAGTTGCCCCTGCTGTTGGGTAGGCTGGATGGGAATTTCGTGCTGCTGATCGGGGTTGGGTCCTCTGTTAGACCCTCTTGATCTGACTTTCCTGGGAGGCATGGCTGGAGAAGATCTGTTCAACGGGAAGAGGGGATGTCTCTATTCGTTAGTTTTCCACAGACGGCGCCAATCTGTTGCCGCTAAATTTGGTATGGGGGCAAACAGATAGTATTTGTGGATTCTTAGGGAAACTGAATAGTAAACCTGTATACCTGTTCCGTCGGAGTATGATCGTCACTCCCGCCGTACACCTGCAAAAAGTGCGAGACACCGGGGTTGTTCCCGG
Organism: Hemerocallis citrina; assembly: GCA_017893485.1. Taxonomy (NCBI): domain Eukaryota; kingdom Viridiplantae; phylum Streptophyta; class Magnoliopsida; order Asparagales; family Asphodelaceae; genus Hemerocallis; species Hemerocallis citrina. The sequence goes on along the minus strand of CM030364.1, from coordinate 211,596,772 downwards.
TGACACACTCTCCGACGCTCAAGTCAGTAATCTAGGAAGACTATGAAAGAGCGCAAAAACTGGAGAAAGATTGATTACCTCTTAATGGAGATGGATGGGGGGTATTTATAGGCGTCTTAGGGAACAGATTAGGAATGTAATCCCCGTGATCTGATAAGGAATATTCTCCTTGTAAACATATTAGGAATGTAATCCCTAATTCCCAGTGGAGGGATAGGTATGAATCAGGGCCGTTGATTAGGATCGAATCGGAAACCCTAATTCTATCCCTCTGACCGGGCTTTATTGCTGGTTGAATCCCGCACCCGGTTGAAGCGGATCCGTTTGTAGGTTATTGGGTCCTTGACGAAGAGACCCAGTACCCATTTCAAACCTATTGGTAGGTGAAATTACCGTTTTACTCCTGGACTTCAAGATTCATGCCCGATTTGGACGGTTCCGATTTAACCTCATTTTTAGCCATATCACTACTCTACAGGAAGGATCTTCAATTCTGAACATCTCATACAGTCACCTATTTTGTACCTTTTATCTACATAAAATTCTAATCATGCAGGTAGAGACTCAATTTTTCATAGTGAAACTTGAAAGAAGAAAACGAAATGTAATTTGAAATTGAGATTACCTGATAAGAATGACTGGGGGCTAGGGTTTCTATTCGAATCGCTCAGGAATCGAAACCCTAATCACACTTTGGGTTTGACGTCGAAGAGAGAGAGAGAGCCTCGAAACCCTAATTGCGATTTGGGTCTTTCATCGCAGGGAGAGAGAAAGAGACCACTGCGGCCAGCGGATTTGGGGGCTAGGATTTCTCGTCGAAGAGAATGAGTGAATCCAAGAGAATAGAAATCGAAACCGTTCTTTGACGAAAAGAGAGAGAGAGAATCCAAGATGCTCAGTATGGTTTCTCGTCGAAGGGAGAGAGAGAACTGTCCGATCGTAAGCTGAAGTTTTCTCGTCGAAGAGAGAGAGAGATCGATAGAGATAAGAATGGGGGGTTTCTCTCCGAAGATAGAGGTTTCATCGAAGGAGAGAGCGGGAGTAAGAAAAGGAGAGGAGGCTAGGGTTTCATCGATCGAAGAGAGAGCAGGAGTGAGCTTGGAGAGATATTGCCAAAAGAAAAGGAGACTGTAAATGACCATTTTACCCTCAACAAAACAGCTGAGAGAACGGGATCAGATCTCAGTCATTCGATCGCCAGCAAACGAGATCGGATGGTTGGTAACTCCCGCTCACGATAAGGAGCCCATCTCACCATCTCATAATAGACTAACTCTATATATATATATATATATATATATATATATATAACAAGTATGAACGAAGTTTCTCGATGATATAGATCTCAGAGAATATCAGTATTTTGTGCATGTCCAAAAAACATAACTAGGGTTTTCCCTTTGGGCCCATATAGATCTAGTTCAACTTGATCCTATTGTATACATTTGTGTTGAGTTGTAAATTGGCACGCATTTACCTACCGAACAACAAACATTTTGTTAGTGTATTGCGTAGATTGTCCTTGTGTTGTATATGATCAGCTAGATCTAGTGAAACATGACAGTGTAATATTGTGCCTGATTTATATTCTTGTCACTAATTATTTTCAATTGGTGATTGAGGACTGACTCTCCGTATTACTTGTAGCAATAGAATTTATTGACTTTTATTTGTTCGTAAACAATTCATTTGAGTATTTTTTCACGTAGTTTGCTCATAAATTTTGATGTGTATTGTTAGAGCATCCGCAGTCGTTTGCTATATTTCTCAAATTCTCGTACTATGAGAATAATATGAGAATCGATCCCTGCAGTCGTTTGCTATTTTGTTAAAAAATAGCAAACGAGCTACAGTCGATTCTCATATTTGAGAAGTGGGCTAACGAATTTGAGAATATAGAAGACGATACATGATGTATCGTCTCAATATATTTAATATTATTTATTACAATCGGACGAGACAACTTGTCTCGTCCCGTATATATATATATATATATATATATATATATATATATATATATTAAATAGGGTCGGACGATACATGTTGTATCGTCCTTCCCAAAATAATTTTTTTTTCCAATTTTTTCAACTGATCAACAGATCAGATTATTCGGGAAAAAAAAAATCAAAAAATACCCACGGACGGGACATGTTGTCCCGTCCAGGTATTTGGGGGGAGGGGGGGATTTAGTGGGTTTTAAGGTTTAATTAATAGTTTAGTAGGTGTTTAAATAGGATTAGGGTATATTTTAATATTTAATTTATTTAATTAAGATATTTTAATAGTTAATCGGTAATTAATTAAATCTATAAAAAAAACGGACGAAACAAGTTGTCTCGTCCTACTCAAATTTTAGCAAAATATAGCAAACGATCACTGCAGACCTTTCGATCTATTCCATTTCTATTCGTCCCATTTTGCCAAAAAATAAGAATTGCCATTGTGGATGCTCTTGAGATATATACCTCTAAAGTGGTCAGACATTGGTGTAAGTCTATAGTGGATAGGAAGAGCATTCACTATTGTTTATTCTAAATTTTTTACTTTTAGCAATTACAATTTAGAAATTATACAGCGAAGCTGCTATTATTATTGTTATCGTTATTGCTAAAAGTGGTAGAATTTTTTTTAATAGGACGGATGATCATTGTCCGTTTAATACAAAATGTACAAAATTTTTAATTAAAAAAAATTGGGACGGATTATGATCCTCCGTTTGACGAATATTTTTTTAAAATTTTCTGAAAAACGTCGGACATATCTTCTTCATCCGTCCGATATTTTTTTAAAAAATAAAATTATTCCGAACTAATTAAAAAAAGAAGAAGAAGAAAAGCACAGCCGGATGAGGTGACCTTTTTTTTAAAAAGTTTTTTGGGGTTTTAAAAGATGGAATATTAAAATTACTATTTTGCCTACCAGAGTCCAACCCTATTTAAATAAGTTGAAGGGGTAAATAAATAATTAAAAAATAATAAAGAAAAATTGAGAGACGGCGTATCTCATCTAAGCCTATTTATTAATTTTTTTTTTTTACAAAATAAAGGACGGACGAAGCTTCATCTTCCGTCTCCCTTTTTTTTCCTCAAACGGATCATCTTCTTCTGTCTTCTAAATTTAGCAGACTTCTATCGCGACCTCTAAGTTTAGCGAAGCATTGTTCACTCATATTCTAAAAATTGGGTTTTTAGCAAACGACGGTGGGAGTATTTTCCAACTCAATCGCTATTTTTTGGGTTTTTAGAAAACGACAGTGGATGCTCTTATTGGGGTATCTTCTCCTATAACCTGCACAAGTACGGAAAGAAGTAAGGTTAGGGGATAGGCCAGAGGGTATGATTGATTGCTAGTACTGGTACAAAAACCTGATACCTTGACCCGATCCGGACCCAACATTGGACCGGAACCGACCCGTTGTATTCGGGTCCGGGTCCTGATCCTATTTTAGGACCCATTGGAATTTTGGGTCTGGTCCAGGTCTGCTTAAAATTGTTGACCCTAAGTTTGGTGTGCACAAAAAGTATCATTTACAACAATATTTTCATTTGAGATTTACAGGATCTACAGAAAAAGGAAAACCAAAATAAAAGATTCAAAATGACTGGCAATCAAGCAAATGAGGCATGTATCAGAGGAGATTGCAATCACCAAAGAAAATAAGCATATGTTTCAAATCTCAAGAAATACAGCAAAAAATGGTTTATTTATTTCTATTTATAAGATGGACTAATATGTAAAGTATTGTTGATTGAAGAATTAGTTTTGGGAATAATATAAAGTGGATTCGTTAAATAAAAGTTGAATCTGCACGATAGCGGTCGACCGTACAATATGTCGGTCAACAGTTACAACAGTCGACCGCTCATTGCAGTGAAAAAGATGAATCAATCGACCGGTCATTGCTCGACTTTCAAGTTAAAAGATGAACGGTCGAATGCTCATCAAAGCGGTCGACCGTCCAAATGCAAGTTTGACTATTTCGGAAATCTCTTTTCATTTTCGGAAAGATATATTTCCTTGCTCTATAAATAGAGGCGAATTCACTGAGAATTCTCGAACCCCAGCAATCATAATTCTTCTGAACTAATCATTTAATCAACGATCCGGGTGTGGGAGCTTTTGTTATTTTCTTTAGTCAAGATCGCTTTAGATCTTGAGAGTTTTTCTTTTCTTCCATTTCGGTGAGTTTTTGCGGGACTTGTGTGTAGAAGTCCTGCAGTTGTAATAGGTCTCTCGGCCTGAATTCCTAGAATCACTGTACAAGGATTTAAAGTATAGTGGAACGCTTGTGGCAGAGAACTACAAGTAGGTGGTGTGGACGTAGATCTGGGGGTCGAACCACATTATATCGCTGTGTCATGTCTGCTTACTGCGTTTGCTTTCTTTAACTTTTTTTACCCATTTAAATCATGTTTCTAATTTCCGCACAATTACCATATTCATCCCTCCTAGGGTGATTAACAAAAATGGCCCGGACCCCCCCCCCCCCCCAAAAAAAAATAATAAACAAGTCCTTAACAATTTCACAAAAGAACGCTAACCTTTTGTTCATTTCCCTTTTTTGTATGCTGAATAGGAGATGGGGATGATGATGATGGTAATGTATATGAAATTAATTATGTCTCAAGTTATTTTCCGGACCTGAACCCAAATCCGGGTCTGGGTTCGGATCCGACACTACTCAGACTGATAGGACCCGATACCAATGCTATTGATCGCCCTCTGAAGCTTAAATAAGTACTTGAAGAATAGGAAAGTACTATAAGCGAAAATATGTTACAGGTTGAAGATTACCTTGCTTGTAGCACCTAATGAGATATTTATAAAATAATGACAGAATTAGTCAATCATTTGATGTACAATAAATGTTTTTGCTATAGCTGAGCGAACTGAGCCATGCGTAAAGGTACAAAAGCACCCTAACCACCTTGCTCGAAGGGCAAGGAGAAGCTCATTTCGTCTCTATGTATGTTGATGGGCCTGGACCTAGATAAGAATTCATTGAAGGTTTAAGCCACACCGTAACATGTACAAATTGTAATTATATTTAAGGAAAATGAATCTATATAATAAAACACCAAGAAAGCTATCAAGTGGCTCTCCTTCAATTCACCCAAATTAAAGGTCCAGATCTAACCTCACCCCCAAAACAATTCCTTTATTTATTTAATTCTCTCTCTCTTTATATATATATATATATATAGAGAGAGAGAGAGAGAGAGAGAGCATATTTTGTGAGATTAGATCTGGATCTTTAATTTTAGGGAATTGAAGGAGAGCCACTTGATAGCTTTGTGAGATATAATAATAATGATAATAATAAAACACAAAGAATCTCACAAAGCTATCGAGTGGCTCTCCTTCAATTCCCTAAAATCAAAGACCCAGATCTAATCTCACAAAACATATTTTCCCTTCCAAATTTTTTTTCCCCAAAACTCAAATTTAAATTCCCCAAAACAACTCCTTTATTTAAGGCAAAATATAAAAAAAGTACACAAAGTTTTGGACCAGTTTAAAAAAAGTACACTAAGATATTTTTGTTTAAAAAAATGACACAATGTTTAAAAAAACTCCACCGGGTTAATTAGGGTTAGGGTAGGGTTTAAAAAAATCACTTTCATCTTTCATTTGTGTTTAAAAAAACCACATTCATCTTTTATTTGTATTTAAAAAACATCACTTAACTAATCAGATGTTTTAAAAAAAACCCCTGAACTAAACCTAACCCTAACGCTAACCCTAACTAACCCAGTGGAATTTTTTCAAACATTGCTTCCTTTCTTATAAAAAAAAAACCTTTCTGTACTTTTTTTAAACTGGCCCAAAACTTTGTGTACTTTTTTTTTATATTTAGCCATTATTTAATTATCTCTTTCTCTATCTCTCTCTTTATATATATATATATATATATATATATGGAAACATGGACTTTTATTTACAACTAATTATTGTCATACTATTCAAACTTGAGCTACATAATTGTTGATTTACTGTTTACAAAACTTTTCATATGTTGTATCGTTCTGAAGACATGTCGTAGGCACGTGGCCACGGGCAAATTTAGTATATAATAAAACACAAAGAAAGCTATCAAGTGGCTCTCCTTCAATCTCCCCAAAATCAAAGGCCCAGATCTAACATCACAAAACATATTTTTTCCCCAAAAATTTTTCCCCAAAACTCAGATTCAAATCCCCCCCCCCAAAAAAAAACTCATTTATTTATTTATCTCTCTCTCTCTCTCTCTCTCTCTCTCTCTCTCTCTATATATATATATATATATATATATATAATAGATGAGTAATACTTCATCCACTATCAATTTCACTATCATTTTGTTCACTACCTTAGGTGACACACTCCTATTTGAGAGTTCCCCCTCCTACTCTATTTTTCTCTAGTTATTAGAGTGTATCACCTTAAGCAGTTAAGATAAATGTAGTGAAATTAGTAGTGGACGTAGCATTACTCAAAATAGAAAATGTTTACAAACATTTATAGTGTGCTATCAGCCAAAAATAAACAAAAAGTTTATAAAATATTAATTATTGGTATGGAAAATGAGATAATAATTTGGATTTGTTTATTATTGTAAAAATAAAATATAAAATGTTGATAAACACTTGTATTAATTGTGCCGTCAGTCAAAAAAACAAAAAGTTCATAAAATAAGACGAGTACAAACTACACGAATTTTTTTCCAAACTGTCGCACTTTTTGAAAGTTTTTCTCAAACTGTCCTACTTTTTTTAAAATTTTCAAACTGCCTCACTCGCTTTTTGAAAAAGTGAATTTGGTTAAAAATAGGTCGTTTTTTCAAAAAGCGAGTCTAGACTTTCGAAAAATCGAAAGTCTAGACTCGCTTTTTGAAAAAGCGATCTAGTTTTAACCAAATTTGTTTTTTCAAAAAGCGAGTTTGGTTATTTTGGTAGGTACTTTCAGAAAGTGGGTCATTTTGGTAAATACTTTTAGAAAGTGGGTCATTTTGGTAACAAGTTCCTCTTCTCTCATCCTGGTATTTGTTTTTTTTCTTTTATCGTTGATGCATTTTGTTGAACAGTTTGTGTGCATTAATATTTGAGGTTGGTCTTAGAAATGGATAGTTGAGTCAATTTTTTGGGGTGATATGCAAATGGGAGAATTTGAAGAGGTTCTTGATTGAATATTATTGGGAGCTTGATTATTATTCCCTATCTGTTAATGGGCAAGCATTAGAATTAGGGTATTTATTATTTTAAGGCCTGAGTTGTACTTGTCTCACATTCATGACTTCAAAATATAGGGAAATTTTTTTTGATCATAACACTTACCACTTTTTGAAGTCATGAATGTGAAACAACTACAACTCAGGCCTTAGAAAACACACACACGTTCGGCTAAAAAACATTAGTTGCATGCAAAGGTGCAACAAGTATGGTACAGATGTTAACTTCTTTTTCTGGAAAAACATCAACATTTTCTTCACACTATTGAGTATAAAGGCTAAAGTTCAGTTGCTTCCATCAAAGTATGGTCAGATACGCAATACTTGAAGAAAGAGATTACCATCAACCACTATTGGGTACCAAATTCCTAAATGATAAAACTATAGTCAGGACAAAGACTTCCTGTAATCCCTAGTATGCCTTTCGTCAAATTCTGCAATTAAATTTAAAGAACAAATTTTAAACTCATTTCTTTAAAAAAAAAGTATAACTTTTGTTACCCAAAATTGACAAATTTATATTTTAAAATAATAAAGACCCACTTTCATCCCCAACAAATTGACCCAACTATTCATTTCTAATACCAACATCAAATATTAATGCACACCAACTGTTCGACAAAATGTATCAACGAAAAAAGAAAAAAAACAAATACCAGGATGAGAGAAGAGGAACTTGTTATCAAAATGACCCACTTTCTGAAGGTATTTACAAAAATAATCCACTTTATGAAAGTATTTACCAAACTAATCTACTTTCGAAAGTATTTACCAAAATAATCAAACTCGCTTTTTTAAAAAAAACGAGCTTTTTTTCAAAAGTCTAGACTCGCTTTTTGAAAAAACGATCTATTTTTAACCAAACTCACTTTTTCAGAAAGCGAGTGAGGCAGTTTGGAAATTTAAAAAAAAAGTAGGGCAGTTTGGAAAAAACTTTCAAAAAGTGGGACAATTTGGGAAAAAATTCAAACTACAAAGTATAAACTGGAATCTATTCAATCTGCTAGATGGAAGTTAGAGCATCTGTAGTCGTGGGCTAAATACCCAAAATTTGGCAAATTTGGCAAAGAAATCGTTGTAGTCGTCTGCCAAAAACCCAAATTTTGGGTGTACGATGAATAGTGGACTGCCAAATATAGAAGACGGTTTGGCAATAGCCATAATATAGCTGACGAGAAATTTTTTTTCGTCCCTTAAAAGAGACGAAAGATAATCTTTCGTCTCGTAGGTGAGACGTACAAAGAATGGATCGGACGAAGGAATAAATGCCGTCTCTTTAAAAATATATATATATATTACAAAATGACGGAAGACTCTTTATACATCTGTCTTACACAATTCGCTAGCTGACAAAATGGCCAAAAGTATAGGGACGGTGGATAATCCACTGTCACTCACATTTTGACTTTTTTTTTTTGTCTTTTAGTGCCAATTTTTTTTTTTTTTTTTTATATAAAAATTTGGAGACAAAAGATTATCCTCCGTCTGGCCAAATTTTAACTTTCGCCCACTACAGCGTGCCGTCTAACTTTCTATTTTCATTTGCCAAATACCCAAAAAATAAAAAACAATGACTACAGATGCTCTTAAAGCATTCAAATATGAATATTATTATTAAAACAAGATGAAATCAATTTTGTTTAGATTTTTGTTCATTTAAAGCCACTAGTAATTTGCGATGCACGTCTTAATAAATTTAATTTTTTAAAAGTTAAAATTCAGATATAGTATGAGTTTGAACCTGAAATCTTCTTTATATTAGTTATGTACGTGTGTTGCATATATTGATAGATTTATAAATTGGTTGATTTACAAATAACACTTAAGGCCTTTTTCCATTATAGTATTATTAGAGATAGTTTGGAGGCCTATAAGTGCCCCGTAGAAACAGGATACACTTGCAAATCCAATAAGATTTCTGTAGCATTTACTTGGGGATACGTATGAAACCATAAAGAAACTACAAGATTTGATCAGAGATTTTCTATATTTTTGCAATCCTGAACTAGCAGTTACAGTCTTACAGCCCAATCCGGGTAAGCTTCATATGCTAACTGTAATCTTTCATATTACTTAAGCGATTTCAGTTGCGCCCTCTTCCATAAAAAGTGGTAGCTGTTTTCCGTATTTCTAAAAGTAGTACAAATAACAAGGAAATGTAGTCCTTCTAATAATCTATAACTAGTAATATACACGTGCGATGCACGTATTAATTTTTTAAAAAAATTAAAGTGAAATTCTGATTTACATATGCAATCCATGTCTTTATAAATATGATTATATATTTTTAAATATAAATGTGAAGACTATAATGAGAGTTGAAGTTGCATGTGTGTTGCACGTAAGTAGGTAGATATACAACTCCAACTCTTCCCTTATAATAGTTATTATATATTATATTACTATATTTGCCCATGGCCACGTGCCTACGGCACGTCTTCAGAACGATAAAGCATATGAAAAATCTTGTAAACAATAAATCTACAATTATGTAGCTCAAGTTTGAATAGTATGACAATAATTAGTTGTAAATAAAAGTCCAAAAGTCCATGTTTATATATATATATATATATATATATAGAGAGAGAGAGAGAGAGAGAGAGAGAGAGAGAGAGAGAGAGAGAGAGATAAATGAGTTGTTTTGGTGGGTGGGTGGGTGGGTGGGTGGGTATTTGAATTTGAGTTTTGAGGAAAAACTTTTGGGAAAAAATGTGTTTTGTAAGGTTAAATCTTTGGGGAGAAAATGTGTTTTGTAAGGTTAGACCTGGGCCTTTGATTTTAGGGGGATTAAAGGAGAGCCACTCGATAGCTTTCTTTGTGTTTTATTATATAGATAGATAGATACATAGATAGATAGATAGTAATTTACATGTGTGGTGCACATTTAATATATTAAAAAAATAAAGTAAAAAATCTGACGTAGTGAGGACTCGATCCTGAAGCCTCTTTCATATTAGTTATGCACGTGCAATGCACGAGTTGGTAGATTGACAAATGACACTAAGGTCTTCTCCCATTACAATATATTAGAGATTAGAGATTAGAGATTAGAGATAGATAGATAGATATATAGATAGAGATATATAGAGATAATAGTAGAGATTATAGATAATAGTCTCTACTATCTCTATATATCTCTATCTATATATATCTATCTCTAATCTCTAATCTCTAATCTCTAATATTATAATGGGAGAAGGCCATAGTATCATTTGTAAATCTATCAATGTGTGTATTGCACGTGCATAACTAATATGAAGGAGGTCTCTGGTTCGAGTCCTCACTACGTCAGATTTTTTGCTTTAATTTTCAAAAATATATTAAATGTGCATCACATGTGTAAATTACTATCTATCTATCTATCTATAATATAATATATAATCTCTCTATCTCTCTATATATAATGGGAGAGTTGGAGTTGTAATTTGTCAACATACAAAACCGTGTGTTGCACGTGCAAATCCAACTCTCCCATTAATTACAAGAAAAACAAACAAACAAATAAACAAAATTTCACCTATTTGAAACGTGCAAAATATTTTTTCAATATTTTTTAATACCAAACACACATATGTTGCACGTACAACTCCAATTCTACTTATAAACATGTGCACTGCATGTATAAATCGTAGTTTTTTCTCCAAAATATTTTTCTCAATTACGTGCAATGCACGTCCAACTCCAAAACTATTTTTTAACATGTATATCGCACGTGAAAATCCTCCAACTCTTATCAAAACGTGCATCGCACGTGAAAATTATTAGTCTTCTATATATAATGGGACAGTTGGAGTTGTAATTTGTCAACATACAAATCCGTGCGTTATACGTGCAACTCAAACTCTCCCATTAATTACAACAAAAACTAACAAACACTACAAAAGAAAGTAGCTTTCCCGGCGCTTTTTGACGTCTTTACCGGCGTTTTTTTACGCCGGTGAAACTTTCACCGGCGTTTACAATAGCGCCGGTCCAAATGCCGCCGAAGCGGGCGTCGCTGAAACGAAGGGGTCTACGCCGGCGGTTTTGGTGGACGCCGGTAAATGTTAGAACTACACCGGCGGTCATAAAACGCCGGTGTATGTCGGTCTCTGAGTGCCGTTCTTGTGCACCTATATACATTCACCGGCGGTCGTAAACCGCCGGTATTTATTCATTCACCGGCGTGTATGAAAACGCCGGTGTAGAACGAAAGTATACCGGCGGTCAAGGCGCGCCGGTGTATGTGTGTTTATGAGTGCCTGGTTTTCCCTATTTACGAACACCGGCGCGACCAAAAAACGCTGGTGTAGTTCTATACGTCGGCGTTTATAAAACGCCGGTGTACGTCTGTGCCGTTACAATTGACAACATTCACCGGCGTGCGTTGGAACGCCGGTGTATCATACAATCCAACAATTAGATTAGATAGACCGGCATTTTTTAAAACGCCGTTCTGGCTATGCCCGTTTATTTTCGATACTCTGCTTTTCCGTTCGATTTCAATTCACAGTTTCATTTACAAAACCTGTAAACTAATTCTCACAACTGATTCAATCAATTTCGTTGCATATTACTGCGCAAACCACAACCAAACACAAGAATAATTAAAGATAATCAAGTTTCACACGTGTCATATCAACGTCCAAATTCATTGATTAATTAACAGTGTCATAATTAACAAATTAATATAGAGACTAACATCCCAAATATCCAAACAAACCAGTCTGACAAATATCCCAAATTAAAAGTCTGACATAACTCTCATAAAAAAAACCAGTCTGACATAACAACAGCAAGGAGGAGGACATAAGAACAACAACCATACAGCAAGGAGGACATAAGAACAGCAAGGAGGACCGCAGATTCATACCCCTCGAGTAGCTTCAGCTCTGATCATCAGAATTTCCTTCATCTTGACGACCGCTCTATGAAAAAAAAACAATAGTTTAATTGAACAGTAGACCACAATACAGAATATACATATTTTTTGAACTTGCAAAAAGAACTACCTGTATCTTAAATTATAAGATCAAAGTGCCAACTGCAAATGGAATTGTTAATGATATATACAGAGGTAAAATAATTACATTGCAATGCTAAAAATCTAGTACTTAATTTTGTTTTTAAATATATCTAAAATAACAAAACAAATGAAAATTCAGTATCTAACTTGAAACCTTTATATTCTCCTCTGATTGGGAATATCCACTATCTAAAACAGTAAATCGTGGACGGAAACCAAATATAAGAAAAATAAGAAAAATAAGATAGGGCTCATATCAAGTGTATTTTTAGGGAACTGTCATCGTGGAAGGAAACCAAATATATATAGAAGCCAGAAATGGAAACAGAAAGAAGAAAGGTAGAGACTTTGGATACACCAGGCTAACATAGCGGCATTTTCCTCATCTCTCTATCATCCCTTGTTTCCCTTCAGCACACGAACACAAAGAGACATCAGCAACAACAGCAAGAGTGGCAAGAACAACAATAATAATAAATTATTATGAACAAGATGTCTCTATATGGGTTTCCAGATCTCCACTTGGGCCCACTCTTTCTAATCACAGCCCAATTAAGAACATAGACAACATCCACTAAACAATCCAATCATAGCCCAGTCAAAATTTGCAATCCTGGATCTTAATGAAATAAGCTTCATTAACAGTGAAAGAAAATGAGGATGCTAGCAGCATACTTAGTTTGGAAGTGAACCCATTTTTTGTTAAAAAAATCATGCCAAAGATGGCAATCAGCTTCATTAACAGTATCTGAAAATGAAAATTTCCATTATCTGAGCTTATATGTTGCTCTACTAATTCACTGTGCCCAACTAAATCTAAAACCCAATTGTTGTGCGTATCCGGAGGATTTTGGCATACGTACCTATAGCATCCTCAGTTCACAGTGAACCCGTTTTGGTCAAAAAAACATGCCAAGATCACAATCAGATGCATGAAAATAAGCTTCACTAACAACAAAAGAAGAAACTGGGGATGCTATGCAGCATACTTAGTTTGGAAGTGAACCCATTTTGTGTTAAAAAAACCATGCCAAAGATTGCAATCAGGTTACATTAACAGTATCTGAAAATGAAAAATTTTCCATTATCTGAGGTTATATGTTGCTCTACTACTTTTTTAGCCCAACTATATCGCAAAACCCAATTGTTGTGCATATCCGGCCGGAGGATTTTGGCATACGTACCTATATACCATCCTCAGTTCACAGTGAACCCATTTTTGGTATAAAAACAAACATGCCAAGAAGACAATCAGGTGCATGAAATCAGCTTCACTAACAGTTAAGTGAAAATGGGACCATAAAATAGCTTAAGAAGACCATCAGGTTTGTGAAATAAGCTTCACTAACAGTGAAAGAAACTGGGGATGCTATGCAGCATACTTAGTTTGGAAGTGAACCCATTTTGTGTTAAAAAAACCATGCCAAAGATTGCAATCAGGTTACATTAACAGTATCTGAAAATGAAAAATTTTCCATTATCTGAGGTTATATGTTGCTCTACTACTTTTTTAGCCCAACTATATCGCAAAACCCAATTGTTGTGCATATCCGGCCGGAGGATTTTGGCATACGTACCTATATACCATCCTCAGTTCACAGTGAACCCATTTTTGGTATAAAAACAAATATGCCAAGAAGACAATCAGGTGCATGAAATCAGCTTCACTAACAGTTAAGTGAAAATGGGACCATAAAATAGCTTAAGAAGACCATCAGGTTTGTGAAATAAGCTTCACTAACAGTGAAAGAAACTGGGGATGCTATGCAGCATACTTAGTTTGGAAGTGAACCCATTTTGTGTTAAAAAAACCATGCCAAAGATTGCAATCAGGTTACATTAACAGTATCTGAAAATGAAAAATTTTCCATTATCTGAGCTTATATGTTGCTCTACTACTTTTTTAGCCCAACTATATTGCAAAACCCAATTGTTGTGCATATCCGGCCGGAGGATTTTGGCATACGTACCTATATACCATCCTCAGTTCACAGTGAACCCATTTTTGGTATAAAAACAAACATGCCAAGAAGACAATCAGGTGCATGAAATCAGCTTCACTAACAGTTAAGTGAAAATGGGACCATAAAATAGCTTAAGAAGACCATCAGGTTTATGAAATAAGCTTCACTAACAGTGAAAGAAACTGGGGATGCTATGCAGCATACTTAGTTTGGAAGTGAACCCATTTTGTGTTAAAAAAACCATGCCAAAGATTGCAATCAGGTTACATTAACAGTATCTGAAAATGAAAAATTTTCCATTATCTGAGCTTATATGTTGCTCTACTACTTTTTTAGCCCAAAATGTGAGCACTCCTCTGATAGATATCCCTGGGCTATTGACCCTTCAGGATATGCTCTGTTTTTCACATAACCCTTTAGCCGGTATAGGTACCTGAACATGTACAATTAATAAACTAGAGCAGATTAGGGGATTAAAAGAAATGAGCTTTTGAAAATTCAATTTCGTAAGATGAATGAATTATTTTACCTCTCAATGGGGTGCATCCACCGATAGTGAACAGGACCGCCGATTCTGGCTTCACCAGCAAGGTGGATTATCAAGTGAATCATAATAGTGAAGAACGATGGAGGAAATATCATCTCCATTTTACTAAGTGTCAATGCCGCCTGCTGCTCCAATTGGTCCAGATCTTCAACACGAAGCATTCTTGAGCAAATACCTTTATATATGCTACAAAGATCTTTCAGGACAGTAGTGACTTGCTCACACATTGAAGACCTTAGGGCCACAGGAAGGAGATCCTGCATTAGGATGTGGTAGTCGTGTGACTTTAGACCCTGAAGCCTCTTCTCTTTAGAGTTGACACATCTTGCCATGTTAGAAGAATAGCCATCGGGAACTTTAAGTTCAAGTAGTACTTTGCAAAACAACTCCAACTCCGATTTTGACATTGAATAGATTGCAAGAGGTAGGAGTACTTTCCCGTTCGGCAATTCTTCTGGGTGCAACTCATGTCGGATGCCCATTGACTTCAAATCAAGTCGGCTCTTGAGATTTTCCTTTGTCTTCCGATCATCTCCCATAACTGTTCCTATACAATTCTCACCAATATTTTTTCTGATATGCATCACATCTAAATTATGTCGCAGTAAGTTGAATTCCCAATACGGCAACTTGAAGAAAATACTCTTCTTCTTCCATGCACCTAAACTCGTCAAGTTCTGATCCTCATCTTCGCCATATAGATCGGTCTCCTCACCTTGCTCCGGCCTTGCCCTTTTCTTGCCCTTTGTCCTGACTTCTGGTTCTTTTCCATATTTGAATTGATGACCATCTACCCGCCTCAAAATATCTGAACCAGAAGAAGACCCAGGAGCATGTCCCCACTCGTTGGTGCCATCAAATGTCGCTGCCTCTGCCCGAAATATATGTGTGTCAGGCAACCATCTCCTATGACCCATATAGCAAAACTTTCTGCCATTGTACAACCACCTTGAACTAGTTTGGTCAGCACAACATGGATATGCATAACGTCCTTTAGTACTATATCCAGATAAATTTGCATATGCTGGAAAATCATTGATTGTCCAAGACAACACGGCACGAAGAGAAAATGTTTCTTTAGCCACAGCATCATAGGTTGGAACACCCACCCACAACTTCTGAAGTTCATCTATTAACGGTTGTAGGAACACATCTATATCATTTCCAGGACCTTTCGGTCCAGGAACTATCATGGACAAAATAAATGAGGACTGCTTCATGCATTTCCAAGGCGGCAAATTGTATGGTATCAACACAACCGGCCATATGCTGTATGTACTACTCATTTGCCTGAAAGGGTTGAAACCATCACTTGCTAGTCCAAGTCTCACATTTCGAGGATCTTCCGCAAAATCAGGATATCTTTCATCAAATTTTTTCCAAGATTGAAAATCAGCAGGATGTCTAAGAATCCCATCATTAGTGCGACCTTCAGCATGCCATTTCATATCAGAAGAAGTTTTCGTAGACATAAACAACCTTTGTAGCCTAGGAATCAGAGGAAAGTAACGCAATGTTTTGGCAGGCTTCTTTTTCCTACTTCGCTTAGTAGATCCACTGGCTCCCTCGTCTTGATTTGGTCTTTCTTTCCATTTCGAAGAACCACACACTTTGCAATTCTCCAGACTTTCCTTACCACTAGTGAAAAGCATACAGTCATTTGGACATGCTGCTATCTTCTCATATCCTAGATCGAGAGAACTTAGGAATTTTTTGATTTTATAGGCTGAGTTTGGAATACAGATTTCAGGAAATGCTTCATTCAACAATTCGAGTAGCATAGTGAAGGACTTAGCAGACCATCCGTTTAAACATTTAATCTGAAATAGTCTGACAATGAATGAGAACTTAGAAAATTTGGTGCAGTCGCGGTACAACGGAGTACTAGCATCTTCAAGTAACTTAGCGAAGGATTCTTGCTGCTTATTATTTTCAGGGGTGGGGCCAGACATTTCCTCGTCCACCCCACCACCAATCTGGTTTGTTTCTGTTGACTCATTGTGAACTTCGGTTGTTGGGTTATTGGTGTGGAAAGGAACATTATGAATCCCCATAGCATCTTGTAACAAAGCATGCATCTCATCGGGAACGCTTAAGTCTTCGTTCACTAAGGGCTCAGCTTCATTTTCTAATACAACCGGACGAACAGGAGCTGCCGTATGATCCTCTCCATGACAAAACCACCTTGTGTACCCTTGAAGAAAACCGTTGACAGCCAAGTGTGTATGTACTACGTCACATGTCCTCAGCATACAATTTGTACAGCGGAGGCATGGACAAAGGATTAGGTTGGGATCACGGGAATGTCGTTTGGCAAAGATAATAAAATCTTTAATACCATCACGGTACTCCTTGGATAATCGTGATTTACTAATCCAACTTCTATCCATTATATCAATAGCACACAGTCTGAAATTAAAATTTGATATATTAAATAGTAATAACAGTAAAAGGCATTTTGTATATTAAATTTCACCTATTTGAAAACCATCCCTAGCTGCAAATAAATAAACGATATAATCTTTAACTGTAAAATAAAGAAATTGTGGCTCCAAAAAATGTACAAAAAAAAACTACATCTTAACACAATCTACTCTATTCACCAAACCCTAAACGACCTTTTGTGGAAATGATCACAACCACCTTAGTGGTATTTTATCGCACACCCTGTGTTCGAGCATAAAAAAAATCGACTATAGTCTCCCCTGTATTTGGCTTTCCGTTCAAGGAGATGATGATGGTAAAGGGTATTTTGCTGATGAAGAGGAATCGGCCGAATAATGAGCGCGTCGTGCTGTAACTACGGTAACAAGAAGATCTGATGACTCATGAACTATTCTGTTCATGACTACTAATAATCACTTATCTCATAATAATAATAATAATAATAATAATAATAATAATAATAATAATAATAATAATAATAATAATAATAATAATAATAATAATAATACTAAACAAAAGAAACAGTAAAAGAAAAATGAAAATGTCCAGTATGTAAGCATATATTTTTCAGAGTGAACCAATTGTTGTACATAGCCGGAGGATTTTGGCATAGAGCTATAGCATCCTCAGTTCACAGTGAACCCATTTTGGTCAAAAAAACATGCCAAAATGACAATCAGATGCATGGGATAAGCTTCAATTCATTAACAGTGAAAGAAACTGGGGATGCTATGCAGCATACTTAGTTTGGAAGTGAACCCATTTTGTTAAAAAACCATGCCAAGGATTGCAATCAGGTTACTTTAACAGTATCTGAAAATGAAAAATTTCCCATTATCTGAGCTTATATGTTGCTCTACTACTTCTTCAGCCCAACTAAATCTAAAACCCAATTGTTGTGCATATCCGGCCGGAGGATTTTGGCATACGTACCTATACCATCCTCAGTTCACAGTGAACCCATTTTGGTAAAAAAAACATGCCAAGATGACAATCAGATGCATGAAAATAAGCTTCACTAACAACAAAAAAAAGAAAATGGGGATGCTAGCAGCATACTTAGATTGGAAGTTAACCCATTTTGGTATAAAAAACCATGCCAAAGATTGACAATCAGGTTACTTTAACAGTATTTGAATATGATAAATTTTCCATTATCTGAGCTTATATGTTGCTCTACTACTTCTTCAGCCCAATTAAATCTAAAACCCAATTGTTGTGCGTATCCGGAGGATTTTGGCATACGTACCTATAGCATCCTCAGTTCACAGCGAACCCATTTTGGTCAAAAAAAAACATGCCAAGATGACAATCAGATGCATGAAAATAAGCTTCACTAACAGTAAAAGAAAATGAGGATGCTAGCAGCATACTTAGTTTGGAAGTGAACCCATTTTTTTAAAAAATCATGCCTAAGATGGCAATCAGCTTCTCTAACAGTTTCTGAGAATGAAAATTTCCATTATCTGAGCTTATATGTTGCTCTACTACTTCTTTAGCCCAACTAAATCTAAAATCCAATTGTTGTGCATATCCGGCCGGAGGATTTTGGCATACGTACCTATAGCATACTCACTTCACAGTGAACCCATTTTGGGTAAAAAAACATGCATGCCAAGAAGACAATCAGATGCATGAAATCAGCTTCATTAACAGTGAAAGAAAATGGGGATGCTATGCAGCATACTTAGTTTGGAAGTGAACCCATTTTGTGTTAAAAAACCATGCCAAAGATTGCAATCAGGTTACTTTAACAGTATCTGAAAATGAAAATTTCCCATTATCTGAGCTTATATGTTGCTCTACTACTTCTTTAGCCCAACTAAATCTAAAATCCAATTGTTGTGCATATCCGGCCGGAGGATTTTGGCATACGTACCTATAGCATCCTCAGTTCACAGTGAACCCATTTTGGGTTAAAAACATGCATGCTAAGAAGACAATCAGATGCATGAAATCAGCTTCATTAACAGTGAAAGAAAATGGGTATGCTAGCAGCATACTTAGTTTGGAAGTGAACCCATTTGTGTTAAAAAACCATGCCAAAGATTGCAATCAGGTTACTTTAACAGTATCTGAAAATGAAAATTTCCCATTATGTGAGCTTATATGTTGCTCTACTAATTCACTGTGCCCAACTAAATCTAAAATCCAATTGTTGTGCATATCCGGCCGGAGGATATTGGCATACGTACCTAGAGCATCCTCAGTTCACAGTGAACCCATTTTGGGTAAAAAAAACAAACATGCAATGAAGACAATCAGATGCATGAAATCAGCTTCATTAACAGTAAAAGAAGATGAAATTTTTCATTATCTAAGCATATATTTTTCTATTAATTCTTCATCTCAACTAAACCATTCATGTTAAGGAAATCAAGATGAATAAACCGAAAAAAGCTGCTTTTTTTTGAAAAATAAGGGAAATCAAGAGATCATACTGAAGAGAGAGAGGGAGCGGGGCGACGAGGGCAGGGGCGTAGGAGAGAGAGAGAGAGCGGGGCGACCGCCGATTCACCTCCAAATAGAGAGAGGGAAGAGGGAAATCGAAAAGGACGAAGGGAAGAAGGGACGATTTCGAAAGGTCGAAGGCCGTCGAAGAGGACGAAGCGGCGGAGGCAAACGCGCGGGAAGTAGAGCGAGGAAGGAGGGAAACGAAGCGCCCCTTCCTTTTTTTTTTTTTTGGGTTTTGGGAAAATGGCGAGCGAAAGATTAGGGTTCGCGGGTTTTATCGCAGTTATTCACCGGCGTTTTAATTAGACATGCCGGTGAATGTGTCCGTATATTCGCCGGCGTTTATAATAAAAATGCCGGTGAATAATAAACTTCACCGGCGTTTTTAAGTAAAACGCCGGTGAATACTAACATACGCCGGCATTTTAAATCCACCGCCGGTGTATGACCATCCCATCTGGCGCCCAATTCCTACTCGCTCCCTACCCCGGCGCTACTAGTAAAATGCCGGGGAATAATCGCCGGTATAACCAGTATCTTTTGTAGTGAAACAAAAATAATTTCACCTATTTAAAACGTGCAACGCACGTGCAAAATAAATTTTCAATATTTTTAACACCAATCATACACATATGTTGCACGTACAACTTAAATTCTACTTATAAACACGTGAATTACACATACAAGTTGTAGTTTTTTCTTTAAAATATTTTTTCCAATTACGTGCAACGCACGTCCAACTCCAAAACTATTTCTTAACACATATATCGCACGTGAAAATCCTCCAACTCCTATCAAAACGTGTATAGCACGTGAAAAATACTAGTAATGGAAGAGTTGGA
Source organism: Hemerocallis citrina (assembly GCA_017893485.1). Taxonomy (NCBI): domain Eukaryota; kingdom Viridiplantae; phylum Streptophyta; class Magnoliopsida; order Asparagales; family Asphodelaceae; genus Hemerocallis; species Hemerocallis citrina. The sequence goes on along the minus strand of CM030364.1, from coordinate 211,576,308 downwards.
GTTATCGTTTGTAAATCTATCAACTTACGTGCATTATTCTTACATAACTAATATAAAGGAGCTAGGTATCAGATTTGATGTTAGGCTACGTAGAATTTTTTACTTAAAAATATATATATTTATTAAAACGTGTATCGTATGTGTAAATTACTAGTATTTTTTAATGTACAGGATCATAAATCCTAGAGTTTTGCAAGTTTTGTTTCTGTGCAAAATACAAAATTGTGTGATAGGGATTTGCACAGAATAACATTTCTTTACAGAGTAATGTTACACCATACTATCAAATCTACTATCTTTTTTTTTACTATTGTAGGTGGCACATCACTGTTGGATATTTTTTCCAATTACGTGCAATGCACGTCCAACTCCAAAACTATTTTTTAACATGTATATCGCATGTGAAAATTCTCCAACTCTTATCAAAACGTGCATGGCACGTGAAAAATACTAGTCTTCTATATATTATTGGACAGTTGGAGTTGTAATTTGTCAACATACAAATCCATGCGTTGTACGTGCAACTCAAACTCTCCCATTAATTACAACAAAAATTAACAAACAAAAACAATTTCACCTATTTAAAATGTGCAACGCACGTGCAAAATAAATTTTCAATATTTTTAACACCAAACATACACATATGTTGTACGTGCAACTCAAATTCTACTTATAAATACGTGAATTACATGTAAAAATTGTAGTTTTTTTTTTCAAAATATTTTTTCCAATTACGTGCAACGCACGTCTAACTCCAAAACTATTTCTTAATACATATATTGCACGTGAGAATCCTCCAACTCCTATCAAAACGTGTATAGCACGTGAAAAATACTAGTAATGAAAGAGTTGGAGTTATCGTTTGTAAATTTATCAACTTACATGCATTGTTCTTACATAACTAATATAAAGGAGATATCAGATTTGATGTTAAACTACATAGAATTTTTTACTTAAAATATATATATATATATATATATATATATATATTAAGACGTGCAGCATATGTGTAAAGTACTAGTATTTTTTAATGTACAAGATCCTAACTCCTAGAGTTTTGCAAGTTTTGTTTCTGTGCAAAATACAAAATTGAGCTATAGGGATTTGCACAGAATAACATTAATTCTTTAAAGAGTAATGTTACACCCTACTATCAAATCTACTATCTTTATCTTTATTATCGTAGGTGGCACGTTACGATTGGATATTTATATCTGCACATGTCATTCTCTACAATAACCTCCACTAATAGGTGCTCTTCTTTAGGAACAAGATTTGACGTGGCATCTTTGAAATGAGCAAACCCTAGTTTTCTGCAAGTCTAAGAGGTCACCATAAATTTAGCAGCTTAGGATTGTAACTCACCACCTTTCTCGACGTAGATTAACCAACTTCCATTGCCAAACCATTGAATTTTCAGACGTGCCTCAGATCTTGAGCCCTTCATTGGAAGAAGATCCCTTAACCACGTACCATGAACCTTATGTGATTTACATTGATTAAACAATTAGTTATAGCCTTTGACATCGATTGAAAACTATGTTTTGAAATGTGTTGCATGATCTTCTCGAAAATTAAATTTTGGTTTTTACTCGTAAATCAGATTATCTTTTGATCTGGGAGATATCATGTCAGATTAGTCACACTGTCAATTTACTAGAAAACATGCATTAAGCAATTGATGTCTTTTGTAGTTATTATTGTTAGGTTTTGTGAGAAATTAACAATTGGGAATTAGGATTTATCTCTAGATCTATGCTTGAGATATTCACCCTAGGTATCAAGATTAGAATACCTAGACTGCTATCACAAGCCAGTATTTATCTCTAAATACTGGTTTGGGTATCGGGTTATAAGCCCACAAACCCGCGTTCCAATATCCATTCAATTGTACGTTCAATACACGTGTTACTCTTATGCACATGCAATATTTATATAGAGAGAATATACCAATATATCCAACAATGTCCTCCTATATTCTCAACATATAAAGTATAGGATTATCTCATCAGTTCAGTATAAAACTGACTGGCTGATAGCAGTCCATAAAAAAAAGCATCATAAAGGTATAGTTTCGTAAGAACCAATAGAATTATAAAACTGAATAGTTCAATCAAGACTAAACCAATATAATTAAGTAGTTCCAAACCATATCCAATTCAGAATAGTTCGCATAGACTAAACTAACTGGAATAATCTGTCATAGTTTCAAAATCAAACAAAGCAAATAAACTTCAAGAACAAAATATGAATTTTAAGCTCCTGAACACAAGAGCCTTAAACTCAACAGAAGTTTTACCAAGCAAGTGACTAATTTATTCTCGAAAGAAATAAACTGAAATTCTATCCTTGCACACTGCTTTATGTTTACTCCTCCATTTTGAGCAAATCATTATTTTTGAAATCTATGTTGACAGATTCAACTCCTCCATCTTTGCTAGCTTATTAAAAACAAGAATATCAAGAGACACATCTCTAAGAATTCCAACGAATTTTACAAAGTATCTAGTTCCACAAAAGAACTTAGTACAATTCATAATTAGCTTAGCAAAAATATAATGCAAGCATCACAATCAAGTATCTTTAATAAATAAAGTACATGAACTTTATAGTTTCTACACAACAACCATACTATATTTCATATTGGAATGAAAAGACTGCCGTTTCAATCATGGTTTAACATTGAATCATCAAAATTGGAATGAAACATGTATTCATAAAAGACATATCATCAAAATTGGAATGATATTTAGGACAATTTAATCATCGGAAACACATCGACAAGTTTTCATGTTTCGTATTGGAATAATATGATTATTCTAAGTAAATTTCCTAGATATATAATACCATCAAAATTGGAATGACATTATATATTTAAAGAATTTATGTGGAATCATCAAAATTATCTAAAACATGTCAATTGCCTAAAATTGATGCTTAAGTTTGAACTTCTCTATGGGTCCAATTGGATTCTAAATTTCAAAACAATTAGGATGTTAAATCTTTGACTCAATAGCTTTCAACTCCATTTTCCCCACAGTTTTGATAATTAGATCACTTTCAAGTCTCTTAGCAAGAGCATTAGTCATACTTGTCGCAATTGCACTTTATCTATGAGAAAGTTCAACTAGGCTTCTTTCAGCCTTAATATACTCCTCTTACTATTATATAGTGAGTTATGAGCCACAGTGCATTGTAGCTTGATAGTCGCATAACAAAATTAGAGTTACTTAAATTTCTTAATGGATAACTAGCAACAATTTCTTCAATCCACTCAGCCTTTTTCCCTGTAGAGGATTACACATAGAGGTCTGATTTCATGGATAATAGCACAGAGCCTGTTTGCTTTTTATTTCCATAATATTTCTGTTTCTTCTAGAGTAAACACATATCTACTAGTTATCGACTTTCACTAAATTCTGAGCATCATAATGCATCAGATCATCCATTCATTCGAAGAATGACTAGAGTAGCACAAAGCAAACTCTTGAATACCACTCAGGTATCTCAATAGCCTCTTAAGGGCACTCAAATGTGTATGGAATTATTAGTAAATCTGCATATCATACCTACCTCAATGGCTATATCTATTCTAGTGCAGATCTTTGTATACATGAGACTGTCAATTCCTTTAGAATGATCTACCTGTCTCATAGTTGTACCATCATTAGGTGTCAATCTTTTATCATAATCATAAGGTGTTTCAAAACACACTTTAATCACAATATCCCTACTTTTAAAACACATTTTGATTTGATGAGTTTGACTAAGACTTATTCCTTGCCAACTGAAAACTCACCCTTATACCTATGGTGCCCACAGTACCTAGGTTTTCATGTTGAATTTTTTGGATAGCATAATTTTAACTTCATTTGTAATAGACAGGTCACTTCCAAGAACATGCATATCAACAGAACAAGCAAATAATAACCACTATATTTGACACACTACAAAGTTGAAGGCACTAATCTAAATTACTTGATTCATATACTAGGATTTTTCAAAATTTGTCAAATTATTTATTCGTTGGCTATACATATTTTAAGAACAGACAATGATTTTACTAAATTGTAAATCTTGTTTACTAAACATATTAGTTCAAAATATTCCAGTATAAAACTGTTCAGTACAAAGCCTTTTAAATATCATTTATGAATGACAAAATTTTTAATAGATGTAAGGGTAAGAAAAATACTTATTGTAGCAATATGACAAACATGTGAGTAGACATCAAATAAATCTACCCCATTTTTCTCAGTCAATCTGTTAGCTACTAAAAAGTAAAATTGCTACTAAACAATCAAAATTAAGTTTCTTCTACAAAACCCCACTTACTTACTATAGTTTTTCCCTTTTCGGCAGATCAACTAAATTAAAGTATTATTGTATGACACAAAATCATCTGATTGTCTACTAAGACTCTTCTTAGCTCATTTGTCATTCAGGTTTTCAAGTGTCATTAAGGCTGGTTCTTGATTCCAACTGTGAATCATTGAACGTGTCTGTAGGACTAGATTATTTCATATATTTATCTTTGATGAACATATCCTCAAAGAACTTTGCAAGTCTAGATTCTTCTAACACAAATTAGATAGATCCAACATCTGTCCACAGAGTTACATTCTGTACTTTCTAAATACACAAATATTTGTTGTAGATCCTACTTTAGGCCTTCTAGGATCATGTACTCTAACAAATGTATCACAGCACAAATTTTCACTTTAACAAAATTATTTGTGTTTTCATGCCATGATTTACAAGGTGTATTCAATTTAGAGTGTAGTTACACATTAGAGATATGATTAACAATACAATATCACTCATAATTACACAAGACAAACAACAATCAATAATATAGAATTCAACATTTCACTAAGTGTTTGATTCTAACTTTTATCAATACCGTTTGACTGTTGTAAGTAGAGTGCACTAGAGATTATGCCCAATGCAAACTTCTCTAAAGTTGTTAAAACATATTCACCTCCTCTATCAAATCTGAACCCTTGATTTTTAGTAGTTAACTATAATTTTTAATTCATTAAGAATAACAAGTGCTTCATTCTTTATATATATGACAGACTTATATTAATCATCTACAAAAGCGATTAAATACTTCTGATCAACAATCATCTCATCTAGTCACAAAGCTACTGTGATCACAAATATCAGAATGTATTGACTCAAGAAGTTGTGTGCTCCTAAAGACCATACTAAATAATTTTCTAGTGATTATAATCTGAGCACAACTTTCATATTTGTCATATTTTAATGGAGTGTCATTTAGTAGAGTTATAAGTTTTAACAAGAACAAACAATTTAATATATAGTTCATAGTGATTCTAAATTTCAAAGCAACTTGGATGTTAAAGCTTTGACTCAATCGATTTTAACTCCATTTCCCCGCAGTTTTGATAATTCGATCACATTTCCTCACAAATAATTGAATATATAGTTCTCAAATCTTAGCCAATTATGCTATGTTCAAGAACACAATTAGAACTATTATCATTAATTGTCTCATTTGTTAAACTCAACTTATACATACGATTGACAATATATGCACTTTATAAGAGTTAATACAAAATTACTCTATCACATTTTACAAAATTATTTGCTTTCTCTAATGTATCTAACAATGTCCACTTGCTCAAACACATTGAGCGAAGAGTTCTTTTCTTTATTCGTTCTTCATCATCTTCATAACGCTAGATGAGATAATGACTAATATATTATAATTCGACTTTGCACACACAGTACAATGAACGAGAAAGAACAACGCATAACTAATAGAGTCATATCCTACATTAAGAGATACTCTCTCCTAAGTTATAGACATTTGTTATACATCTAATACAATTTTTGTTTTATTTTAATTTTTTTTTTAGAGAAGCAAATATGTAATCTCACACAAACTGCAAACAATGGATTTGTCAGAATATCTATACACATAGTATGATAAAGCATTTAACAACCCTAAACATGCTAGTTTTCAAAGCGAGAATAACTATGATCTAAAAGACTAAAACTCTCAATCATGTAATCAAATGCACAAAATGTTAACATATTCATCACATGAAAGTACTAAGCAAGATTAGAGTAGATCATACCGACACTTCTAGTTAGAAGTGTTTTCCAAATTCGATGGAGAAGCCTGCGTAGAGCAGACTTATCATGCCGTGATGCAAATCCATCGTCTCCAATACACACAGTTTGTAAGTAACTTTGAAGTTCCAACATTCATCAAATCGTTAAAGATTAGCCAATTAAACAAATTATTATCACTATCTAATTCACAACAATTTAATTGGAAATTCAATTTTATAGTCAAAGCCTATAATTTATCAAAATGAGTATTTGATCCTTAGCACGTAGCCAAAGCAGTTATTCATATTTTTATTGAATTAAATAATGCATAATACAATTTTGAACTTTAGCACTTAGCAACAAAATTCAAAATAATTAAATAACAATTTAAATTTGGTGAACAACTTATCTTTAATTTATATCTGCAGTAAATCCAGTCTTCTTCCCAAACACGAAATACAAAACAATATCAAATGGATTGTTTCCACTGGTTAGATCCAGATTTGAATCCTTTTGACTGGATCTGGATCTGATCCAACAGTCCAAACACCAAACAACAAATCTCCAACCAATAGAGTAGTTGTTGGACTGGATCTGAATCTGGATCTGCTCCAATCACCCGAACACAGAACACCAAGCAACTTTCCAATAGAACCCAAGCGCACACAGCGATCTCCTTCTCAATCCCAAACACCAAACGCCAATTCGCACCAATGAATAATCAGATCTCCTCAATCAGATCGATTGATGGGTTCGCTTGCGTTCAGGAAAGAAGCGAAGGAGAAAAGGGGAAGAGACTGCAACCTCGTGTGAACCCAGAGGAGGCGGCGACCTCGGTGACCCCAGAGGAGGCGGCGACCTTCGGGGGCTGGGGATGGCATCCTTGGTGACCCCAGAGGAGGCTAAGCCCTTCGGCGGCTTGCGATGGCCACCTCAGTGACCCCAGAGAAGGCGGCGATGATGGCCAGCGACATCGGTGCCCAGCGGCGGCGCACAGCGATGCCCAGCGATGACGCTGGCGACAGCGGCGACAGAAGTCGGTGGCCCGCTGCAGTGGCGGCTCCTGTGCCAGCGACGACGACGACGGAAATTGATGGACCCCGGTAGTGCTTGCGGTGGCTCCTGTGCCAGCGAAGACGAAAGTGGCGAGGATCCCAACGTACGGTGATCTCGACGACGATAACACTACCGACGAAATGATCCAAAACTGAGGGTTTCGATAAGATCCGACAGCTTCGACAAGGTCCGACGAGATCCAACAAAACTTTTATTTTCCTCTTAATTAATCTCACAAATTGATTAATACAATATCTCAAGATTGTTAGGTTTTGTGAGAAATTAACAATTGGGAATTAGGGTTTATCTCTAGATCTAAGTTGCTTGAGATATTTATCCTAGGTATTAAGATTGGAATACCTAGACTACTATCACAAGCCAGTATTTATCTCTAAATACTGGTTTGGGTATCGGGTTATAAGTCCACGAATCCGCATTCCAATATCCATTCAATTGTATGTTCAATACACGTGTTACTCATATGCACATGCAATATTTATATAGAGAGAATTTACCAATATATCCAACAATTATTAGTTTCCTTCTTGTATTGCATATTCTTCGATCTCAAACAATCATTAAATAAGATTGCAAAAATAGGAATGTCCCTATTAATTAATTTACATTTTGTGTTTGTATTTAGATACACTGGACGTAGTTCAGCGCGATTCTCAATATTTTTTTTTTTTTGAGGTTAAAGGTGGAATAATGTCACCCTATTTCATTAATAAGAAATTAATAAAATAACCCAGGTATACCGGGAGAAATACAAAAGTACAGTGCAGGAAATAAAACATAATCCCCCAACAAAACCCTCGGGGGTGGGTCTAAACATCCATACATCATACAACCAAAAGAACAGTAGGTCGATACAAAGTACAAAGTAGCGGAGACTGTAGGCTAAAGAAAATCCGATGAGTAAGGAGGGCGCCTACCTCTCAGTCCAGTGTCGGCCCAAACTCTACCTCCTCATCATCAAAGTCCTCCACCTGGAAGACTCTGGCAATCTTCCCTCTCGCTCCTGTGGCAGCAGTTGTAGCCCAAAAAGAAATAAGATGCATGATATGAGTAAGGTTACCAGAAATAGTATTACATGAAGCACGGAAATAGAAATTATTTTTGTCTAGCCATAACACCCAAGTAGTTGCCGCAATGGCAATGTACCACGCATCCTTCATTTGTGGCGAATCGGTGCAAATTTGGGGCCAATCCACAATTCCTCATATTCGCTGGGGTAGTCACTTGTTCCTAAAGCTCGTAATACCTCTACCATAGTCGCCTTACTCCTTGGGCAGTGAATAAAGAGGTGGTTCAAATTCTCCGCGTGCATGTTGCAGAATCCACAGTTGGTCGCTATCTGGGACTGTCTTTTGGCAAGGTTCTCTCTGATGAGAATTGCATTATTGAGCACTAGCCAGAGGAAGACCCTGACTTTAAGGAGGGTTTTAGCCTTCCATAACACCTGTGCCCAGCTAGGTCTGCATCCTCGATAGTGAATTCGGTGATACAGAGATCTAACTGTGAAAGCTCCATTGGTCTCGAGTCCCCAGCGCATCTGATCTGGGCCTTGAGCACACATCGCACCGTTCCGTGTGATGTGTGCTTGCAATTCAAGTAGTTGTTGATGTAATTCTGGGGTAAGAGTTCCCCGAAACGACGGCCTCCAATTGCCCCTCTTCCAAGTCTCGGCCACAGATATATTTGGTAGAGTCGTTTTTTCATACAGCTCTGGAAAAGTTTCCTTAAGGGTATGGGCACCACACCATCTGTCCCACCATAATTTGGTGGATCGTCCATTACCAATAGCCGAAGTAACTGCTGAGTTGAACGGTCCGCTAGCTTTAGTAATTCCTTTCCAGAATCGAGAAACTCTAGACCCTACTCGGAAGCCTAAACTTCTCGTCCCTTTTTCCCGAAGGTATGGTTGAATGAAATCCTACTATCCTTCCCCACTGTGGTGAAATACCTTCCACCACCATTTCTCCAAAAGGTCAAGGTTCATATCTCTAAGGTCGATGATGCCTAGCCCTCCATGTTTCTTCTTCATGCAAAAAATACTCCATTTGATCAGGTGGTATCCTCCCCTATTCGAGTCTGCTCCTTTCCAAAGGAATCTTTTTCGGATTCGGTCAATCCTTTGGATTACCCATTTAGGAAGCTCAAAAAATGACATGTAATAAATGGGCAGATTAGACAACACTGAGTTGATGAGAACCACTCTGCCACTGAGGGAGAGCAATTTTCCTTTCCAACCCGACAACTTGTCCTCCACCCTGTCTATGATAGGTAGCCAGTCCATCTTAGTAAGTTTTCCTTGCTTGAGTGAGAGCCCTAAATATTTGATTGGGAACTCGTTTGTCAAACAGTTAGAATGGTCGCAGGGTCCTGTGCATCTACATCGGAAAGTGCAATTGGAATCAAAGCACTCTTGTGGGAATTAATCCTAAGACTGGACCAGACTTCAAAATAGTAGAGGGCCCCTTTAAAGCAGACTGTCTCTGACCTATCCCCATTACCAAAGAGTAGGGTGTCATCAACATACTGCAGAATCGTGCACCCTTGGTTAGAGTGACTGCTAGCCACTGGCGTTATCCAGCCCTTTTGTTCGGCAGTTGTCAAGCAAGCCCCTCAGTACATCTGCTACGATAGTGAATAGCAGAGGAGACAGCAGATCCCCCTGCCGTAGCCCCTTCTTGCAAGGAAACGGTGGACCCGGCTGCCTATTAACCGAGATTGCTGTTTTACTAGTGTATAAGTACTGTTTGATCCACCTAATCTATTTAACCCCGAAGCCTCTCTCTCTGAGAGCTTCCAGCAAACATTTCCAGTCGACGGAATCATATGCTTTCTCAAAGTCTAGTTTTAGGAGGAAATTCTTAGACTGGCCCGTATGGTAGTGGTGGATGACTTGTTCTGCCGTAGCCACACAATTCAGGATGCATCTGCCCTTGATGAAACTAGTCTGTACTTTGAAATTAAACTTTCCATTGTGGTTGCCCAAGCGGATGGCCAGGACCTTTGTGATGATCTTAGCTGAGCAGTTTATAAGGCTGAATGGTCTAAAATCCCCCACCCTCGAAGATTTTGCCCTCTTAGGAATCAGAACTACTTCCGCGAAGTTGAACATGCCCAATCTGAGATTGTTGTAGAAGAATTCATCCATCAATGCCATAATGTCTCCTTTTATTTCTTCCCAGAACACCTTGAAGAACAGCATTGGGAATCTGTCTGGCCCAGGCGACTTGTCTGCTCCCATTTGTTTGTTGGCATCTTCCACTTCCGTTTCCGAGAAAGGTGCTTCCAAGTTAGAAAGTGTTTGCGCTGATTCGTTCTGACAGCCCTGCTAGAAGTCTTCCGTGAGCGGGACCCTGAAATCATTCTTCTTCCCAGAGAGGCCCTTGTAGTAATCTTGAAAGGTTTTGGAAATCTCAGTTTCATCTTGCGAGGTTCCTGTATCCGTTTCTAGTGACAAGATTAGGTTGGACCTACGTCTTGCGCTTGCCACTCGGTGAAAGTAGGACCGTGTTCGCGTCTCCCTCTTTGAGCCACGAAATCCTCGACCTCTGCTGCCATTTGATCTCCTCCAGCTTATAAAGATTGGCGATATTTTCTCGGAGGTCTAGCAACCTGTGTCTTTCAACTTGTGACAGGACTCTCGTTTCTTCCAGTCTTTCTAGCTCATCAATGCCATCCAAAAAGGAGTCTTTTGTACGCCAGATAGTCGAAAATCTAGACCAGTTCCATCTACGCAGCCTCTTTCTTAATCTGCGGACTTTTTCACACCATCGGATGCTACATCCGTACCAGTGGTTGGGAGCGCCCAGTTTTCCATCACCATGTGGTGAAATCCTTGGATTTCCAGCCAGACATTTTCAAATCTGAACCTCCTTGGTTTTAGAGGTCCCTGTACCCCGGCATCAAGTAGGACCAGGGTGTGATCTGATGTCGGTCTAGGGATAGATTTAGCGCTTGCTAATGGGAATTTAGCCTCCCAATCCATCGATATTAGAATCCTGTCCAATTTGGCCATGATCGGGGTTGCTTGCATATTTGACCATGTAAATAGTCTGTCATTAATAGGGATGTCGATTAGTTCTAGTTCCGTGATCACCCTATTAAACTCTTCTCTGTGTCTATCGCTGGAACCTCTTTCCTTGTGCTCAAAAGCAAATCTAGTGATATTGAAGTCCCCCCCGACAATCCAAGCTCCCAACCATCGTTGTCGAATACCAATAAGCTCTTGCCAGAAGGCTTCACGATCTGTAGCCACGTTCGGCCCATAGACGACAGTGATCGTCTGTACCTAGTTATCAGATCGTCGCTTTAGCCGGATAGTCATGAAAAACGTTCCGCAGTACTCCTCATAGCAGGTGAAGATATCTGGGTTGAACCCAATAGCAATCCCCCCCATGCTCCTGCAGACGGGCGTAGCACCCATTCCTTGATTCTGTTGCCCCCTACTCTTTTAAGTTTAAGCCCGTTCGTGAGTTTGGTCTCCTGTAACCCCACTACTTCTGCCTTGAAGCTTTTAATCACGTCCCTAACCATATCTTTCTTCCCTCTATCCCTCAACCCCTAACATTCTAGAATAGTGTATTCATTAGGGAATTAAATCAAGGTTGATCGTGGGTGTGTGATAGGGTTTCGTCGAAGCCCGTTCCGATTCCCAACCCCTAATTTTGTTGAGTAGTAGAGCATTATGCTCTGTGTCACAAACTTCTAGGCCACGTGTTTGAGCAAGGGTAAAGACATCTGAATCTGACATTTAATTTAAAATAGATGCTAAAAAACTTTTCGTACCTCCATCATCGAATTTTGTAGCTTTGGCTGTCGTAGCTACCTCCAGATAGTCATCTAGGGACTCCACATGAGCCCTCTTAGATAACCGTTGTACCCTGATTCCAACTGTCCTGCCTGACGTACCAGAGCCGTAGGTAGGCACTGATTCTGGCAAGGTGGATAAGACCATCTTGGGAGAGATGTCTCTCTGTGTGTCCGCCACATAATCAGTCTCCTCTGACTCTTCATCTGTGAATGAGAACTCCTCGTCTAAATTTAGTCGCCCTTCCATATCCTCATCGCTATCTGCTTGTCGCTATAAATAAAATATTAAAATTGATATGGAAATACCCTTTTTTGCTAAAAATATCAAAATATACAAATTTATTACTAAGTAAGAGCATATGTAGTCGTTTGCCATTTACCCATATTTTGGAAAAAATGAGAAAAAAAACAATGTAGTCGTTGTCCATTTACCCAAAATATCGGTCTGACATGAACAGTGCTTGGCCAAATATAAAAGACGAAATGGCTTTTGCCAAAATATAGCTAATGAAGGATAATCTTTCGTCCGTTTAATGAGAGGAAAGATTATCTTTCGTCGAAGAGGTTGGACAAAAAATGAAACACCGTCCTACACATTCGCAGCTCAAATCTGATTGGACGAAAGATAATATATCGTTTGTGAAATAAATTTAAAAAAAAAAAAATCGGCGGCTGGTAAATTATCCTCCGTCCCTACAATTTGCTAAAAGACGAAATAGGGTTGGGACGATAGATAATCTAACGTCGCTCCCTTTTTTCCCATTTTCGAGACCAGCACCTTCATTTATTATGCATGCTTTATCCATTTTGGCATTGACCAGTTGATATCATGAGTCACTTGACCAGCACCTTTAGATTTTTTCAAATTTTTTTTTTTTACATTTTTACATGAGACGAATGAATATATTTCGTCCCGTGATCAAATTTGGCGCCGCGTTTCACGGACGATGCTTTATCCACCGCCTAACCTGAAAAAAAAAATTTCCCCAAATTTAACGGACGATAAATAATCCTCCGTCCGAGTTAATTTACGCGTACTTTTCGCTAGGATGATAGATAATCTTTTGTCTGATATTAAAAAACAAACAAAAAAGTCAAAATTTGGCTTTACACGACTACAGCGACTTCTCATATTTTCTATTTCCATTTGACAAATATCCAAAATATGGCATCTACGACTACAGATGCTCTAACTCACGCTAATTATTTAGTACAATTTTGTATTTTCTACACATAAAATAAATAATGATGAGATGATATCCAACGGTCCAGAAACGTTCCGCATAAAACTCGTCTTTTATGCGGAGGACCCGTTAACCCGAGTCCTGACACGAAAAACGTGGATACCATAAATGGTTATGGTCCAAAATATCCGATCTCCATCGAATCTAATTATTATCCCACGATTCGGATCCTCTTTGAATAACCGGTAACTGATTCCGTTAATCCAACGGATTATAATGCTTCATATTATCCTACACAGTAATAGCCGTTGGATTGTCAAATCAGAACTTAACGGGTTCAGTATCCGCTTTATATTCAACTACAAAGTAAAAAATGGTAAATGACGAGAATACCCTGCAATGAGGTAACGGAAATTAAGGCACTTATCTTGTTTTCAGTGTCAGGACATAGTGTTTAAAGTGAGTCAAAAAATAAAAACAAAAACCCAATAAAGTTATTTGAATTTTTTTATCCAAGTGAAAACTATGAAGAGGTACATATATTAATGTTGCATTTTTTTCTTCATGATTATTGTTGTTGTTTTCACACATCTATCTATTAACTTTCTTAATTAATCCAAGTGATGACTTCGAAGTCGCAATAATATGAAAAACAAGAGAGCGATTCACTCTGTTATTTCCTTTTTGCAAAAAAAAATCTTTGGTTGTTTTTATGATTTTCCTATTTATCAATTAGTCCTTAATACATTGATGTTATTAGCAGAGCATGTTAAATCTATATTTGTCATGGAGAATACATATTACGACTTTTCACTTATATGTCAGAGGGCTAAGGTTGCAAGCAAAAATAAATGCAAAAGCTGAAAAAAAGGAAAAGGAAAAAAGAACGAAGAATCCGCTAGTATTTATTGATTAATTACTCAAATTTGGTGGACATGTATTTTTTTTATTTATTTTATTTTATTTTTTTTTTTTGAAGGAAAACGTGGATTATGGCCACCATGTTTCATTAATGTTACAAATCCATCGAACTGGGCCAGATTACATCCTACTAACAGAAAATAAAATATACATAAAGCGACATGACCCGTATAGGCAACAAATCCCTCCAACAACCCTGGAAGGTGGGCCAACAAACAAGCTCGGTCCAACAAAAATATATGTACGTCAGTTTAGCTTCGTACATTGCCTCCACGGCACATGCACACCCACCTGAAACTAGTCTGGCAAGGGTTTTATCACCCTGCCGATCCCTGCCTTCTCCTCACTGGGGGACCCCTATCTTTGTGCCCAAGTCCCGCAAATCGAAATCTGACACCACGTCACAAGCACAGCGATCGCACTCTCCCACCAACTCCACCACTCATCATACAAACGTACCAATAGCTCTCACAGCCGCTACCGATGAGATAGCCGTGAAGATGATACCTTCATCTCTCACACGATTGTGCTTTCTCAGGCAATTTCTCACCAAATGACTATCTCGCTCACCCCACCAAACACCACGCTTCAGGAAAGAGCCGTGGAGAGGATACCTTTATCTTTCTCAGGCTCTTACACTCTCAGACGATTTCTCACCACACAGATTCATCTCGACACTTACTCGAGGGAAGAGGCGACGCTGTTACGAGATAGTGGCCTAAGCTAGAGTGGGCTCAATAGCCTGATAGTAGGTGCTGTCAAGATTGTACCGGTGACATTGTTGGACACCCAAACAGGTGAACACACATCATGGAGGGACCCCATCTTCGGGCCTAAGCCCCACAATCGTGCAAGACATACGGCGTTCGCGACCAACCCCAGATCACGACGTTCACCCAAACAGTCGCGGGAGGATTCTCTAGCGCGACATAGTCGCTCCGCGAATGTGAGGAGATGACAAGGTGAACTGGGGAGGAGCAACGATGCCGTCGTCGAGCCGAGAAGACGCACCGTGGCCGCTGCCCATCTTGGCGATGGCGTTGAGGGCCAGCCGGCGTTCGGCGACGACCTGCCGTTCGGCGGTTATGGCGTCTGCTGCGCGACCGGTGCACTGCTCCGGCGGAGGAGGAATGGCGCGTCGACTGGGGCATTCCGCATTCAGGCGCGACCCCAGGGTCGGCGACGTGCCTCCTCGATCTGGCGTTCGGCGCGACACCCAGATCTGGCGTTCAGGCGCGACACCCCGGGTCGTCGACACCTAGATCAGCCTCCTCGATCTGGCTCGGCGACTCCGTCGTGCCACCGGGAAGAAGAGGGAAGGCGCGCAACCTTCGTCTTCGTGGAACGATCCTCGAACTCATCGCCGCGAAGAATGGAAGAAGGGTTGGGGGGACGACAGGGGGGGGGAGCGCGAAGAGGGCCAACCGCCGCCGCCCTTAGGCTTGTAGATCTAGGGTTTGTTTTTTGGTATATTTTTCAGATCTAGTTTCTCTCTCTAGAAATTTCTAGAGAGAGAAACTCCTTAGCTATTGTCTCTACATAATTTGGTGGACATGTTGCTTACTCACATGTGAACAGGGCCGACCCCACTCTTGAGGCGGGTGAGGCAGCCGCCTCAGGCCCCCGGCGTTTTTGCAATTTTATGGGCTCCAAATTTGTAATTTTCTTGTAAATATAGGCACGTATTTTGCCCGTAAAAAATACTGTTATAATTAGGGGCTCCAAAAATAATTATTTGAGCCTTTAATTTTTTTTTAAAATAAATTACTTGGGTTTAGGCTTAAAGACTTGAATTGAATTTGAGACTTTAAATTTGAGAAATTTAAAACAAATTTATATATTTTGCATATTTTGTTTTCAATAATGTGTAATTTTACATATATATATATATATATTTGTATATGAAGGACCCATTTCGGGAGTTCACCTCAGACTCCGGAGAACTAAGGGCCGCCCCTGCATGTGAACGGGTTGATAGTTAATGAGTCAATCAACTTTTGTAGGCTTCTTTACTATAAGCAGTGGATAGACTTATTTGGGATATTTCTTTAGACAATATGATGTATTCACAAGAGAAAATAGTTGCAACAAACTCGATAAATTTAATCATGTGAATATTTGTGCATGACACGCACCATGTTATACACTTATACTTGCTTTCTATTTGTAGGCAAAGGATCACTTAAAGAATATTTTGGGACATTATTTCCTTTCTTTTAATAAATCCACAGCAATTTAAAGTGTGTCGGTATTGATTACTCAAATTTTTGGACATTTGGCATACTGACATATCTGAACAAGTGGATAGTTGAAGAGTCAAGTCAATTTTTAAGATATTCCATATTAAATTAAAAAAGCAAACTTATCTATGATATTTTATGGCTATATGATCCATACTCTGAGCATTAAAAAGATTAGTTGCAATAAACTCCAAAAATGTCTTCATGTGAATTATTGTGCATCAAGATTCAGTGTAAATTGCTTTCTACTGTAGCAAAAAGGATTACATCAGAGTATCTCTTTGATCTTATTTTTTTACCCTACAGCGTCCACAGTCGTCATTGTTTAAAAAATGCATATAGGATTTGACCAATTCGCTACAATCGTCGATTAGTATTTTTTATCAATTTAATATATAAAAAAATTCAGACGGAACTTCAAGTTGTGTCGAACGAATTTTTAAAATTTTTAATGACTTTTTTATTAATTAAAAACGTTATTTAAAAGGAAAAAAAATGGTGGGCCCCTCCGTTGGACGCAACATCAAGTTGCGTCCAAGGAGTCCCGGGTTGAATTGTTTTTATTAAATGTTTTTTTTTAAAAAGTCGCCGGACACAACTTCAAGTTGCGTCTGACGAATTGAAAAATTATTATTTTTCGTCGGACACAACTTCAAGTTTCGTCTCGTATATTATGCATATAGCTATATCTTGTGCCATATATAGCAATCTACTGTAGCTATTTATACATAAAATGCATAAATAGCAAACAACTGCAGCTCGTCGGTTGCTATAAAATGCATTTTATGCATAAATAGCACACGACTGTGGATGCTCTAATAAGTCCAAAGCAAGTTAAATCATGTCAGTGCTGACTATCCAAACATGTATCCTACATATATAAGATTTAGAGAAGAGATAGTTTCTCATTAATATTGTCAGCCTTTAAATAGGCAAATACAAAATTGTTACAGATGGTTTGTTGAGAGTAAATCTCTTCTTTTCGTTGAGTTTGTTGAGAGTAAATCTCTCATTGAGTTTGTTGAGAGTAAATCTCTCGTTAAGTTTGTTGAGAGTAAATCTCTCCTTCAAGTTGCAACTGAATGTGACTTGGTCATATCTTCTACATACCCCCCGCAAGATGGACGGCCGTTGAGTAAGGCCAATCTTGGTAAATAAGTCTTGAAGACGAGACTTAGCTAGGGGCTTTGTGAGACCATCGGCTAACTGATCACGGCCTGAAATGTGTTGCACACGAAGTGTACCTTGTTGAATTTGTTCTCGTACAAAGTGGAAGGCCAGTGCTAGATGCTTCATGCGCGAATGAAAAACTGGATTAGCTGCATAATGAGTTGCTCCAAGATTGTCACAGTAAATACTAGGAGCTTTTTGGACATGAACATCTAACTCTTGGAGAAGAGACCGAAGCCATATAACCTCAGCACTGGTGGTTGCCACAGCTATAAATTCAGCTTCAGTTGAAGATCGAGCGAGGCTCTTTTGTTTCTTTAAACTCCAAGAGAGATGATTTCTTCCCAAATAGACAATATAGCCAGTTGTAGATAAGTAGTTATCACGATCACCCGCCCAATCCGCATCACAAAAAGCATGAAGTTGTGCTGAAGAGTGGCGATGGATGATAATACCATGATGAGAAGTACCATTAAGATAGCGAAGTAGTCTTTTGAATGCAGCATAGTTGTTGTCGCTGAATCTGGTGTGGGGGCAAACAGATAGTATTTTTGGATTCTTAGGAAAACTGAATAGCAAACCTGTTACCTGTTCCGCCGGAGTTTGACGCTGTCTCCCGCTGTACACCTGCAAAAAGTGCGAGACACCGGGGTTGTTTCCGGCGACGCACCCTCCGACGCTCAAGTCAGTAATCAGGTATGATTATGAGAGAGCGCAAAAACTGGCAAAAGATTGATTACCTCTTAATGGAGATGGATGGGGGTATTTATAGTCGCCTTAGGGAGCAGATTAGGAATGTAATCCCCGTGATCTGATAAGGAATATAATCCCCGTAATCAGATAAGGAATGCAATCCCTAATCCCCAGTAAAAGGATAGACATGAATCAGGGCCGTTGATTAGGATTTAATCAGAAACCCTAATTCTATCCTTTCTGGACCGGATTTGCTGCGGGTTGAAACCCACACCCAGTTGAGGCGAATCCATTTGCGGGTTAGTGGGTCTTCGAGGAGGAGATCCAGTACCCGCTTCAGACCCATTGGTAGGTGAAATTACCGTTTTACCCCCGGCTTCAAGATTCGTGCCCGATTTGGACGATTCTGATTTATCCCCATTTTTAGCCATATCACAAGCCCCCCACTCCCCGAAGACTGAGTTTAATCAGCCTTTGAGGAGTAGTTTTACTGTTCTAATGGCTAGTGGAGTTGTATCGGAGTCCAAATGCAAGGTTTCGAATCTTTGCAGGGGGCAGTATGGTGATTTTTCAAGTTGGTTGCACTTTGAGTTGCTCTTGAGTTCTTCGGATCATGCGGTGTTTTCGTTTATCTTTTCGAAGCGTCAATTCGTCGTTCGGGGGTCTTAGAAGATTGCTCTTGGCAATAATTACTTGTTTGGGGATTAGAAAACGTTTCCCCCACTGTACAATTACTTTCCAGGAGTTCTTCCTTAACTTCCCGAATTTTTAATTGTTTTTTCGCAATTTTTTGGCGAATGGCTTGGTCGTTTTCCTTCGTTGTGCGGCCTACATCCTTGTATCACATTACCGACCCCTTCCAGCGCTCGCTGCCCAGGAGGCCGAAGTTCATGGGTGGTTCGGCACCTTTTTCCGAAGAAGAGAGGCGCCTTGGCCAGGTTGTGAGTGCTGAGAGGGAGTTCGGCGAGGTCCAAGGTAGCTTTTTCCATGTAACATGGTCGGTGTCGAGAGCGCTCGGCAGCTGGTGCCGAACCCCAACTTTCCATGTAACATGGTCGGTGTCGAGAGCGCTCGGCAGCTGGTGCCGAACCCCAACTTTCCATGTAACATGGTCGGAGTCGAGAGCGCTCGGTAGCTAGTGCCGAACCCCAACTTTTCCATGTAACATGGTCGGTGTTAAGAGCGCTCGACAGCTGGTGCCGAACCCCAACTTTTCATGCAACATGGTCGGTGTCAAGAGCGCTCGGCAACTGGTGCCGAGATCCAATCTTTCCATGTAACATGGTGTAACACCCCAAATTTTTTCTTTCTTTTTTTTTGAAAACTAAACCTTGAAATTCCATTCTTTCAATTTATATATCACTTTAAACATAAACTAAGAAAGTTATATTTCAGGAAAAATTTTGGCAGAGTCTCCCCTGTAAATTTTGCCCCGAAACACAGATAGCTTACGGAATTCTGCTCAAAATTCCATAGCTCACAATACACACAATAATTTCACGGGCTGCCCAGGCCAAAATGAGCAGATACACACAGGCAATATAATATAATGCTCTGGGGGCCAAACTCATAACGGATTATCAAATATCAAATAAAAACTATAAATTTCATTGAAAAACGAGGTAAAATTTTAGAAAAATCCTTGTAAAATCTACCACAGAGCCCGGTACTCCACAACGAGATGGGTACGGGTCACAAACATACCATACCACCTCACACTATACTCATCATCGTCATATACATGCTTATACATCCATAATACAATTTAGATCATAAATTTTACTATTCACATAGCTAATTAATACAAATTTCTAAAATAAAATTTTATCCTACCAATCCACGCCTCACCTCTGCACTGATAAGAACCTGCAACAGTAGGGGATCTAGGGTAGTCCTCAGACTCCCCTAACCCCCCAAACACTAAGGGGTCAGTCATTTCTGGTGTGAGTATAGTTATTAATCTAATAACAAATTAAAATAGTATAAAGAAAATAATTTAAACTTACAAATACCAAGTTAAGATAATGCAACCTGAATCCTGAACACAATAACATCATCAATACGACGATATATCAAATACTTTGCCAATCCTGTATTCAACTATTTAATTATCCATAACTTCCCACATTTCATAATATACTTCACATCAACCTCGTATATATATATATATATATATATATATATATATATATATATATATATATATATATATATATATATATTCGTATTTTACATCCGCATAGTACGAATACACATACAGTCCATTGCTTTTCAATTTAAATTCTCTAACCCAAATATTCATTCTTTCTCAAGTATCGTCATAATAGCATTATATGAATATACTACATGATGTTATTACTCCTTTCATTAATAACCACTAGTAATTTGCATGTGCAATGCACGTCTGAATAAATATAGTTTTTTAAAATAAAAATTTAGACATAATCTGGATTTGAACTTAGAACCTCCTTTGTAATTGTTATGCACGTGTATTGCAGGGATTGGTTGATTGACAAAACATTTACAAATGACACTAAGGTCTTCTCCCATTATAATATTAGATATAGGAGTATTTCTTAGTTTTTAAAAATAGTGGGGATATATGCTATTTTTTACATTTTAAATGGGGGCATTTGCTAAAATATCCCTTTTTTAGGACCTGCACGTGCATCACACGGGTATGTTTGGTGGATTTAGTTTGCCGTATATTGCACGTGTTTACTCAATTACAAAATTAGGGTTTGTTTGTTTACAACCCCAACTCTCCCATTAAAATAGTAGAGATTTATATGAATACCCCTCATAAAACAACATACTCTCTTAATAACCATTTTCATAACCAATCTCATAATACGGGTATTTATTTTATTATGCCCTATTAAGTATCACTTCTTACAAATGCTTCTATTCTCATAATACCACATTTATTCATGTCTTATATCGCAAATATAACATCTTATTGCTTATTGCAATGCTCTCACATCTCATCACATCATTAACACATTATTGATAGAATGCTTATACTCTTTACATCAAAAACATGCTTTATGGTTCATTCCCATCTCATTATACCACTTTAGAAATTCTCATTCTTATAAGTAATATATCTTATTATTATCATTTTCACTTAATCCCCAAACACAATTTGGGGCCACAACATATCACACCCCATAGCCGATAGCTTGAGTAATAATCACTGCACCTCAAACACACAGTTTGGGTAATATCACATCACATCTCAAGCTGATAGCTTGGTTATTAATTCACTTCAATCACTTATCATCTTCACTTAATTTAATTCTTCATTTCCATTAATCATTACCACTATCATACCAACTCACCTTGCGAATTATGCCAAGGCAGGTAGTTCCCACCATTTCCACAGAAATAGCGGGCAGGTAGTTCCTTGACACAATTCCAAGGTACAACTCATATCAATCTGTATTTTACTTTAATGATCACATATATAATACAATTACTTCGTACTACTATTCATAAGAACACATGTCTCTTTTATTATTCCATTCTAAAATAACCACCTACTGCATTTATCACTTCTTTCCATATACTCACTCATAACTTGTTTTCCTTCACATTTACTTCATTCACAACCACTTTCTTTCTCATCCACAATTCACATTTCACTATCCACTTTCTTTACTACCACATTTATTATTAACACTTATTTATTTTATTAGTTTGTCGACCAGTGAGCCACAGTATCCCAACATACTGAAAGCCGACAGCCCAGTAAACACGCGGTCCGATGCTCTCCCAGAGTCTTACTCGTCCGAGGCTATGTCTTCCTCCTAGCCGAACTAGCGAGGGAACACAGCACTCCTAGTCCCACTAGGGTGCCTCCTCGCGACGTCTGTCATCGAGGGAAAACCACAATCCCCTAGTCCCACTAGGGTACTTCCTCCCAGCCGAAGCCAGCGAGGTAAACACTCACCACTAGTCCCACTAGGGTGCTTCCTCGTGACATCTGTCATCGAGGGAAAAACCACAATCCCCTAGTCCCACTAGGGTACTTCCTCCCAGCCGAAGCCAGCGAGGTAAACACTCACCACTAGTCCCACTAGGGTGCTTCCTCGCGACAGCTGTCATCGAGGAAAAACTGGGCCTCAAGCCGATAGCTTGGGCGATAAAAATCACTTACCCCAAACATAGTTTGGGTCCACTATTCCCAAGCCGGTCCTTGGGCGTTAGGAGGTCTAGCCCAAACCCCCAGGATTGCTGTAGGTACTGGTCAACAAAACCATTTGTTATCTCATCTTTTCATCTTATTAAATCAACACAAAGCATCACAGCTTTTAATTAAACAATTGCCACATTCTTAGCTTTAATCATGTGAATTAATAACACCTTTTATGAACACTTACCATCTTACCTTTTATATTGCATTTGATGCACATCTGATGTCCACGATATAATTATCATCTCAGTAGATCACATATATACATACACCAAGTCATTTAACATATAAACCCTCACATCACCGTAATACACATTATGAATGCCCCATATTATTTACCACTTTATTGAATCACATATAAACATACACCAAGGTACAATATTAATAAAAGAACTACATTAGGTTATCCCATATCGTAAAAGTATCAAAATAGATAATTCATCATATTGTAGTATCATACTATTGCCCATTAATTCACTTCGAACCTAATTAAAATGTAAGCATGCACCCAATTATTAATTTCATCAACCATTGCATCACATGTCATAATCATCTATATATGTATCACAATTACACACCACACATGCGGGTTTCCCAGAAAAAGGGGTCAAAACCACTTATTTCATCTAATTAAATCTTATAATATCGAATTATAGCATACTAGCTTATACACCATGCTCCATGTAATTATAATTACCTATAAGGGCCTATATGCCCCCAAAACATGCACAAATCATGCACTGGATAAAAATGTGCATAAACAATCTAATATAATTAGTTTTTATACTTCAACACATCGCATTAACCCATACTATGGGTTTTATATATTTAAAATAATCACTTTCACCACATATCTCAAAAACCCATTTTGGATCCTTAAAAATCCGTATTTTCAACAAAAATCCATTTTTGGGCATAACTCCCACAAAACATATCAAAAGGCCACGAAATTCGGCCACAATATAAAATATTTATAACACAACATACTCACCTGACGGATCGAGCAAACGATGTCCCACGTCCGTCCTGTAGCCAGTCGAAGTTCGACTTTTTCCACCTAATTGAAAAATTATAGAACCGATTAGTTTAAAGCTCAAAACTCGACCGACGGACCTCCAAATTTGAATCCGTCTTCACCCACGCATCACAAATGACATATGTAGGCGAGCTACATCGACGGATTTCAAATTCGAACCCCAATGCAAGAACTCACATATTGATCGGAGGCTTTCTAATAGGAAAATTTCCTACTTCTTAATTTCTTCAATCCCTTCTTCCTAATTTCTCAAATTAGGGTTAACACCAATAAGGAGACTCATCTACACCTCCGAATTCATCAAATTCTCACCTCTATATCGCGCGGGCATTTCACCGAACACCCGACGTGCACTTTTCACCTATAATCCATTTCACTCAATTTAATTGAGCTGGAAGCCTATAAAATTCATCCTAAATTTATATTAATACTTTCATAATACTCTACACCCTCACTTGCATTTTCTACAATTATTTGGATCGAGTTTTCTACCCGATTTCATAAACTCTATAGTTCGAGTTTATACCAAAATCACTACTCCCCATTTTATTCTAATGACTCACTACAATTTTTACCACCATACCAGAGATAATTCTTATATATATATATATATCTCTATTTTACAAACCCAAAACCCTAATTTACTAACAACTTGTAATTTCTCTAACAATCCACTAATTTCTCAAATCTTCCACTTCCAACACCTCTAAATCTCTCTACCATAATAATCCTACTCAATAAAACTAACCACACTTAATTTTATACAAATAAATAAAGTAGGATATACCTTTTCGAAATCCTTTCCGAAAATCGATGCTGCCACGAGCTAGAGCACCCTCCAATTAGCCTTTTCCCCAATTTAATTCGAAAATCATGAACTATAGGGGTGGATTTGAGCGGGGAAGAGGGTGGCCGAATGGGTTTCGGTTTAGGGCCGTGATGGAAAGAACGGGAAGGAAAAAAGAAAGATGGAGAAGGAGGAAAAGGGGTGGGGGTTAGGAAATTAAAAAAGATAATAATAAATATAATAATTAATAAGGTATATTTACACATATACCCTCAATCTCCAAAATATTTCAAATAGACCCCCAACTCTCACACTTTAAAATACTAACAACATCAAATACATAAAATTGTCTCATACTAATTTTTCAAAAGTAGAAAATAAGGTAAACAATATTTCTTCATATAAAACTCGACCCATAACTCCAATATATCATTAATACCAATCTACCACAATATCCATACCAATATCAATATTTAAATAAAAGACATCAAAAAAAAATTTCACCACTCAAAATATATAAAAACAGGCATTTCTGGTATTTTACAAATTCGAGGTGTTACACATGGTCGGTGTCAAGACCGCTCTGCCGAACCCCAACTTTTTACGTAACATGGTCGGTGTCAAGAGCGCTCGGCAGCTGGTGCCGAACCCCAACTTTCCATGTAACATGGTCGGTGCCAAGTGCGCTCGGCAGCTGGTGCCGAACCCTAATTTTCCATGTAACATGGTCGGTGTCAAGAGCGCTCGGCAGCTGGTGCCGAACCCCAATTTTCCATGCAACATGGTCGGTGTCAAGAGCGCTCGGCAGCTGATGCTGAGGTCCAATCTTTCCATGTAACATGGTCGGTGTCAAGACCGCTCGGCAGCTGGTGTCGAACCCCAATTTTTCACGGAACATGGTGTAACGCCCCGAATCCCAAATACACTGAATTCGAGATGTTCTACAGGATCTTTTCGCTTTTCTTAGTATAATTTTACAAGGAAATAAAATTTTTCACTTTTCATCAGAGTTACATCATATATCACATTTACATTTGCACAGCGGAAGTAAAAATATACAGCATTTGAATAAATATACAACAACATGGAAAAATCTTTATGCATCCATTCCTCTTTAACCTTTAACATGTCATTTATCCTGCATACAAAACTGTGGGTACGTCAGTTTATTCAACCGATGATAATTATACATGGCTATCCTCTCTATGCCAGAAACAGTATAACGATTCTCATTTCTTAACATATCACAAACTTGTTCACATATCAAAATAAAACAAAGGAATAATCTTAATGATGTCGTGTCGTGATTGTGCACTTAATTCTTAATGCAATTATTTAATTTACATGACACTAATGCGCACTTGTTCGGATTCTATGCATCCCATACTACATAGATCCGAGGGCAAGCCTCTTAATCGTTCTTCATTTTCGTAGGGTTCAATCCCTCGCCATGACTTAATCTACTACTGTAATTACAGTGAGTATCCTAGATGATCTATGAGTACAAGCACGTGCTCTGGACCCTGGAGGGGAACCCCACGCCATGTCTTGACTCATCAAGCATGCATTCTGTGGCAATTCAGCCTCCTCCCTGAACACGATCCTCTTGCAGTCACCAACCATCCCACAAGCGTGGCTAAAGTCCGATCATTACTGAGTTGTGCCCACGCCATGTCTTGACTCATCAAGCATGCATTCTGTGGCTCACACACCCGCACCGTAAACTCTAGTTCTCATACTTATGTTTTCTCTCACTTTCATCACATCTCCACTATGTATTAATTATTAGAATCATGAATAAAAATCAAAACTCTAGAGTTAGCCTCTCCACTAAACCAGACTTATTCATTTCATTTACACATGACCAACCTTGGTCTTCTTTTCAATTTCATTTTATTTCCATTGCCGGGGGAGACTTAGCTACTCTTTTGTTCAATTTCCAATTCACAATTTTCAATTTGAGCATTTCTAACACATGAATTCATTTTTCATTGCCTCAGCATATCATGATCTTAACTTTCATATTCATGTAATTCTCAATTCAAATCTATGATTCATTCATGTAAATTCATGCAGCAACAGAATAGAGTTTATCAACATCAATCATAAAGTTCACAACTCTTAACAGTAATCAAATGAAATCTCTGACATATCAAAATATACTCTGTACAGTCGACTTGGAAAAAGACCAGTCGACTTGTACAGTCAATTCATGTTCTTCATAAACACTCGGGAGAGTCGACTGCTGCACATGGCCAGTCGGCTGTCCCGCAACTTTTATACTCAAATTATATTTCACGTGACAGTCGACTGTTAATCCATCAGTCGTCTGTCCTGGGGTTTTTAACAGTACATTATCATGTTCAGCTCAGTCGACTTGCTACTCGCATTAAGTCGACTGGATAGATTCATATTTCAAATAAGAGATCATTTTTCCAACAGTTCTTACATGCACTTGCATCATGGTGTCAAATCACAATATACATACATTCATGTTTCATAAACACAAAACTTCTTACTGTTCAGTAACATCGCAGCATGGAATTTCAAGTTACTAATATTGTCTTTTCTTCAAGGAAGTATTTAAACATGCATTACATTTGTTCATAACTTTCTTACAGAGATGAAACATTATTCTCAATTACACTAGGACAATCACAATGAAAAACATATCTCATTTCATGGAATTACAAGCATATTCATAGTTTAATCAATGCATTGGTCGACTGTTCCTAACATCAGTCGACTGCACCAGTCATTCTCAGTTTTATTAATTATCCCTAGTTCTTTTTCCACATGCTCATGTCTACTTAGTCATGTACATCATGAAGGATATGAGTTCAGCCTTACTACTTTATTTTAATTATTCACATATATGTCATGAAGCTTTCTAACAAGTCATGTAACAGATGTCTCGCACCAGTCGACTTATCCACACGACAGTCGACTGTACCGACCCAATTCATCCTTGTTTTCAGTGCCATTACTACACTATTAGTCCCCCACAATTATCAACATAAACATACTCAAGCAATTCTAATACATTCGAATTTACTCCTCATAAACATAGTAACAAACATCACAATTATGGCATGTTTTCTACACTAGAAGTCCTGAGAAACACCCACCTTATTGACGAAGTAATCGAAGTCCAGAAAAAGCTCTTTAATGCAATGCACCTTTCTTGTTCCTTATTCCTTGCTCCTTGCTCCTTGCCGAAAATCTCCAGGAGATGATGCCCGGACTCCACAAAAAGCACACACAACTCTCTCTCAACAATAGTTCTCTTACAAAATAACCTTTAGTGTAAAAGAACCAATGAATGAGAGGGGGTATTTATACACCAAATGGAGTGAGATGGAGGGCTAGGATTAGTTGGTTGGCTGTTGGATGGAGGGCTAGGATGAGAGTAGAAGTTACCACAACTACCCACATTCACATAACTACCACACCATGACCACCACTAAACTTTTGAATCTTCCTCCAAAACAAAAGTCCACAACCTGCCATGAAGAGGGTGTGCTCTTGCACATGTACGTGTAGTGCACGTGCAAGCAACTAGGCCCAAAATTGTGCATTTGATTTTTACATAAAAATAAAATAGACTTTTTAAATAAATTAATCCATGGGCTTTAGTTTTATGGGCCAAAATAGTTATTTTAAAATAAAATAAATAAAATACATTTTGGGCTTTAAGAAAAGGCTTTAAAATATGGCTTTCTATTTATTTAAAGAAAAGGCTTTTGTATAAAAAATAGTTTGAAAACATATATCACAATAAAATAATTATAAGATTTAATTCAACCAAAATATTGCACGTGCACACTACGTGCAAAATAAAATAATTTTTCATTAAATGAAAAATCAGGGTATTACACATGGTCGGTGTCAAGAGCGCTCGGCAGCTGGTGCCGAACCCCAACTTTCCATGTAACATGGTCGGTGCCAAGAGCGCTCGGTAGCTGGTGCCGAACCCCAATTTTCCATGTAACATGGTCGGTGTCAAGAGCGCTCGGCTGCTGGTGCCGAACCCCAACTTTCCATGTAACATGGTCGGTGTCAAGAGCGCTCGGCAGCTGGTGCCGAACCCCAATTTTTCATGTAACATGGTCGGTGTCGAGAGCGCTCGGCAGCTGGTGCCGAACCCCAACTTTCCATGTAACATGGTCGGTGTCAAGAGTGCTCGGCAGCTGGTGCCGAACCCCAACTTTCCATGTAACATGGTTGTTGTCAAGAGCGCTCGGCAGCTGGTGCCGAACCCCTACTTTTTCATGTAACATGGTCGGTGTCAAGAGCGCTCGGCAGCTGGTGCCGAACCCCAACTTTTCCATGTAACATGGTCAGTGTCAAGACCGCTCGGCAGCTGGTGCCGAACCCCAACTTTCCACGTAACATGGTCGGTGTCAAGAGCGCTCGGTAGCTGGTGCCGAACCCCAACTTTTCATGTAACATGGTCGGTGTCAAGAGAGCTCGGCGGCTGGTGCCGAACCCCAACTTTTCCATGTAACATGGTCGGTGTCAAGAGCGCTCGGCAGCTGGTGCCGAACCCCAACTTTCCATGTAACATGGTCAGTGTCAAGAGCGCTCGGCAGCTGGTGCCGAACCCCAACTTTCCACGCAACATGGTCGGTGTCAAGAGCGCTCGGTAGCTGGTGACGAGGTCCAATCTTTCCATGTAACATAGTCGGTGTCAAGACCGCTCGGCAGCTGGCGCCGAACCCCAACTTTCCATGTAACATGGTCGGTGTCAAGAGCGCTCGGCAGCTGGTGCCGAACCCCAACTTTCCATGTAACATGGCCGGTGCCAAGTGCGCTCGGCAGCTGGTGCCGAACCCCAATTTTCCATGGAACATGGTCGGTGTCAAGAGCACTCGGCAGCTGATGCCGAACCCCAACTTTTCATGCAACATGGTCGATGTCAAGAGCGCTTGGCAGCTGGTGCTGAGGTCCAATCTTTCCAGGTAACATGGTCGGTGTCAAGACCGCTCGGCTGCTGGTGCCGAACCCCAACTTTCCACGTAACATGGTCGGTGTCAAGAGCGCTCGGCAGCTGGTGCCGAACCCCAACTTTTCATATAACATGGTCAGTACCAAGAGCGCTCGGCAGCTGGTGCCGAACCCCAATTTTCCATGTAACATGGTCGGTGTCAAGAGCGCTCGGCAGCTGGTGCCGAACCCCAATTTTCCATGTAACATGGTCGGTGTCAAGAGCGCTCGGCAGCTGGTGCCGAGGTCCAACTTTCTATGTAACATGGTCGGTGTCAAGAATGCTCGACAGCTGGTGCCGATGTCCGAGACTTGTCGTTTCTGGCGGAGCACACCCTGCGGAGTTGGTGGCTTCTGCGCTCCTGGCAGACGTGGCAGCCAGTAAATGTGATGGCTTCTGAACTTCTGACAGCTCTAACGGATGAGACGCTAATTTAATGCAGTGACCTCTGAGCTTCTATCAGATGGAACAATAATTAATGTGATGTATGGCTTGGCGTGGCAAACAAGGCGACGGTTTAGGTCGCTTTTGTCGTTTTGCGTGAATGGGCCGGTAGTATTGGCCCATTAACCTCGTTTTGCGCGCCTCTCTCTATAAAACCTCACCCCCCTCTCTCATTTTTCACTTCTCCCCTCTTTTACTCAGGCGGTTATTTGTGCTAAGCGAGTGCTTCCGGTGATCATCGTACGTATTCCGGTGAAGTTTTCGACGACACTTTTTTTAAGGTAATTTACACTTAGTCTCTTTCCAAGTATAAATATGTCTCTTCCCTCTGTCTCTGAGTCGTCTTCTTCTTGGTCCGAGTCCTCCCTTGAAGTTGTCGAAGCCCGCACTCCAGACAAAGGCAAGAAGGTGTTTGGCAAAGATTCGATCTGGAAGAGCCGAAGCGTATGGGGGAGTTTGGAAGACTGTCGGGGCAACTGACTGGGCTCCACAGAGTTCGAGAGCTTCCGGAGGAACACGCCGAGCGTATTGTTCGCGGGAAGGGGAGGACTTTCGAGGAGAATGCGGTGAGGGAGACGACCGAGGCGGATGAGACGGTGTCGATCCTCCGCGAAGAAGACTTGGGAGTGATCCGGGACTGTTTCCACATCCCGGACGTGTACGAGCTTATGCTGCCGGGTCCCGGGGTTAGGGCCAACTCGCCGCTGCCAGTGACTATGTATTGCTGGCCGGTTGATGCCTTCATCGCCGGGGCTCGGCTACCTCTCCATCCGTTCGCGATCCTCGTTCTGAGGTGGTTTGGGGTCAGCCCCATCCAACTTATGCCGAACACATGGAGAGTCATAAACGGGTTCGTACTTCACGTCCAAGCCACTGGGATCGAGCCGGAGCTGAATGTACTTCGGATGATCTATTAGCTTCATCAAGGGAACCGGTCGGAGTTCCGGTACTATTTGGCTCCGAGGCATGGCGGTAGGCTCGTCATATGCCCCGACTCCATAAAGCACTGGCGTGAGAAGTTCTTGATAGTGCGGAGTGCGGAGGCCTGGCCTATCCCTTCTAGTTGGGTGGAAGAGGTGCCGAAAAGGTTGAAGGCGCTGCCCAAGCTTCGCCCTGAAGAAGAAGAGGCAGTTCGGACACTTCTCGATCGGCCGAAGTATGATTGGAAGGAGCTGACCGAGGATGTTTTGTTCAGGAGAGGGCTCTGCCGCGTAGATCCCTGTACGCGGCTTCTTTTACGCTTCCGTGCTTTGTTTTTCATACTTCATTTTTCACGACTTTTTATTGCGCTAACAAACTTCGTTTTTAATGCAGAGGCGATGGACTACGATGCAGTGTTGGCTTTGAGGGCCGGTCTTGCGAGCAAGGCGCCGAAGAAGCGCAAGAGGGTAGCCACCAAGTTGCCGACCACTAAGGCTCCAAAGGTCACGGAGGTGGTCGAGGATGTGGAGACCCTTGGAAGCCTGGCCGTTGCCGATGGAGGTGCCTCGGCGTCAACCACGGCCGGCGAGTTCCCCATCGCCGCAGCCCTCAGGATGGCAACCCCCCCGTTGACCGTGGTGGCCGAGGAGCTCCTGACCGAGGAGCACAAAAGGATTCATGTTCCGAACTGGCAGGTTCGGAAACATGACGGATTCCTCGGCAACTCCTTGGCGAGTATGCAGGCGGTCAAGCATCTGGCGACGCCGAAGGATCGCGCCGCCATGGAGGCCGGGCAAGAAGGCGACGACGTCATCGAGATTGCTCGCTCGGTGGTCTCGGTAAGTGTTGAGCTTTTGCTGTCATTGGTTCCCTTCAGGTCTGATTTCTCTAACTCTTTTAATACCTCTTCCCTTGTCGCAGATCATCGTCCATTTTGGTCACCTCACGGAGAGGTTGACGGCTCTGGAGAAGGAGTTGAAGCAGGAGTCTGACCAAGCTCGGAAGGAGAAGGCTCGGATGGGGAACGAGCTCGACAAGCTCAGGGTCGAGTTCGAAGGGAAGACGGCGAGGGTCGAGTACCTCGAGGGCCAGGTCGCGAAGCTGGAGAGCGACCTTCTTCGCCAGAAGGAGGAGGCGGCCAAGCAATTGGCCGAAGCGGCAGAAGCCAAGGCTGCCGCGGTGAAGGAGGCTGAGGATGCGACCATGGTGAAGGCGCAAGGCTTTCTTGCCCAGAACATGGCCAAAGCCTACGCCGAAGCCCTCGCCCGGGTGACGAAGGCATACCCTGACGTGGACTGCTCGGGATGGAGATTGTTCCCGGGCCACGTCGAAGGCTTCGACCCCGAGTCAGAGGGAGAAGAAGAAGAAGAAGGGGAGGACGAAGTCGAGGCTGAAGTCGAAGTCGTCGCTGAGGTCCCGGGGTCTGTGGTTACCCCGCTGGCGGTGGTGACCCTTTCAGAGACGTCGACCCCCACCCATTCTCGCTGCCCTGGGAAAGAGGTCACTCCCTGACTCCGCTCGCTTTTTCTTTTCTTCTGTTTTTGTTTTTTTTTTCGTGTAACGCCTAATCGTGGACTGACCACCACTGTTTCTTTTTGTAATGAATGAAAACATCTTTTTGGGCTCGACTTCGCGTCTCTCTTTTCTAAAAAATTCTTGAAATTTGGCTAAGTGTAGAAGTTCGACAATGTGTTTGAAAATTTGTTGTTTGCTTCGACTTCTTTTTAGCTTGTGGTGGTGACTCAAGCCGTCGAGCCCACTCGCTTGGGGGACAATGCTCGGGCCGAGGTTGGCTTAGGGGCGACGAGGCTATGCTTGGCGAGGTGCCGAGAGCGGCTCTATGAAGTCGAGCTGGGATTGCACAGAGCCGAAAGCGAGCGGAACCACCTTCAACTCATCCTGGGTTGGCGAGACATCGAGATCCGACGACTGGAGAGTAGGATTGCCGAGATGGCCCCCTTAGGAGAGGATGATGGTTCGTCGACCGCCTTTAGCTATGGCATTCGGACCAAGTGCATCCGCCACACTTTATCAAAAATAACAGCGGAGAGGGACAATCTGCTCTCTGAGATTCGTCACCTGCAAACGGTAGAGACGGAGCTTCGGACGGAGGGAGAGGGATTGACGGCCGAGGTGGCCAAACTGACGACCGAGTGTGACGAACTGACGGTCGAGGTCGACGCGCTGAAGAGAGCCACGGTGGACAAGAGCATCGAAGTCACTCATCTCCGCCGTCTTATAGCCAGTCGCTCTGGCGTGCCGGACTCTGCAATACCCCCTTGCTTCGAGGTCGATGTAAAAGACGACTCTCTGAGGGAGCGGATCTCAGAGCTGGAGGCGAAGGTGGCTCGCCATAAACCGCGTTCGGGGCCAATCAACGTCAGGATCACTTCGTGTACTCACACGGAGAGCGAGCGTGGCATTTCGTTTTATGAGCTCGTGACTCGTTCGCCCATCGGCCAACCTAGTCCCAGGGACGCACAAAGTGCTGTTGCCATTTCATCGAGCAGAGCGTCCGTCAGAGCGGCTGTTAGGAGCAGCGCCGAGGACACGTCTCAATTCGCTGGTATGAGGTCGAGTTCCGGAGGTAAACGTCGCCGCCCTCGAGTGTCCTTGAAGCGAAACATCCCTGCGCCACGAAGGCATTGAAGATTTCTTTTTTTTTTTTTGAAGTCATTGTATTTAGCCTAAGTGTAACAAGTCGGCATTGTAATTTTTGCTTTTTAACACCGTGTAATCTTGTTGTATGGAAGAGCCGCCTTGTACTGCGTCCCAACTCTTAATAATATTCTTTCTTGGACTTGTACGTTTTTCGTTGCTCTGTGTGGTTACTTTGTTTGTGACAGTGTCTATTGTGCCGAGGTCCCGGAGTGGGACTTCCGCTCGTTTGGGGGTCGGCACTGTGAGCGTTCGGCCAGGGGCGTCGACCGCCGAACCATCGTTAGAGTTGTTCAAGGGTTGTGGGAGCAATTCCGAATGGCGAACTACTTCTAGCTCGCTGAGGAGCGAGCTTGCGAAGCAGAATCGAGCCAAGTTTTGGACTCCGAACCATCGTTAGAGTTGTTCAACGGTTGTGGGAGCAATTCCGAATGGCGAACTACTTCTAGCTCGCTTAGGAGCGAACTTGCGAAGTAGAATCGAGCCAAGTGTTGGACTCCGAACCATCGTTAGAGTTGTTCAACGGTTGTGGGAGCAATTCCGAATGGCGAACTACTTCTAGCTCGCTTAGGAACGAACTTGCGAAGTAGAATCGAGCCAAGTGTTGGACTCCGAACCATCGTTAGAGTTGTTCAACGGTTGTGGGAGCAATTCCGAATGGCGAACTACTTCTATCTCGCTTAGGAGCGAACTTGCGAAGTAGAATCGAGCCAAGTGTTGGACTCCGAACCATCGTTAGAGTTGTTCAACGGTTGTGGGAGCAATTCCGAATGGCGAACTACTTCTAGCTCGCTTAGGAGCGAACTTGCGAAGTAGAATCGAGCCAAGTGTTTGACTCCGAACCATCGTTAGAGTGAAGAGTTAAAAGCAGAGAGATGTAAACAATAGTAAAATATGAAAAATCTTTCTTTATTAATGACTAATAGTTGGCTACTTCTAATGTTGCGAGCCGTTATTACAAGAGAGAAAATAAAAGAAAAGCAAAACAAGTAATAGGAGAGGAACAGTTCGACATCCCAGAATACTTAGAGAGGCGTTGGTGCTCTCTCTTGGTATTTCAGGAGATGGTCGGCATTCCAGGTCCTGGGAATCTCCCTGCCTTCGAGGTCTTCTAGTCTGTATGTGCCGGGCCAAACGACTTTGGCGATCTTGTAGGGTCCCTCCCAATTCGGAGCTAGTTTGCTCTTCTGACCGGGGAAAGAGATGACTAACTTTCTGAGGACCAGGTCCCTTTCTTTGAGGTCGGTAGAACGGACTTTCTTGTTGTATGACCACTCGATCCTTCTTCGGTAGCTTTGTTGACGAATTACAGCTCTTTCTCGGATCTCATCAATCAGGTCTAGATTTGCTCGGAGCTCTCTGGCATTCTGTTCTTCTTCATAAGCCATTAGACGAGGCGAGGGTATACCAACTTCTAGGGGGATCATAGCTTCGGACCCATAGGCGAGATTGAACGGAGACTCTCCTGTGGGGGTCCGTTTTGTGGTGCGGTAGTTCCACAGCACGTTGGGGAGCTGATCTGTAACGCCCCGAATCCCAAAACAACTGAATTCGAGAGTTCTACAGGATCTTTACACTTCTTTCGTACAATTTTACAAGGAATTTAAAACTTTTATTTCAACAATAATTACATCAGAGTCTTTTACATCAATAAGCAGCGGAATTAATAAAATACAACAATAATGAATGTACAACTGTTACAACTTTAACATTTTAGTAATCAACAGCATCATCAATCATCTTTATATCTTCATGTAACTCCACATCCTGCATATAAAACTGTGGGCGCGTCAATTGCTTACAACTGATGAAATATTATACACGGCCATCCTCTCTATGCCGGAAACAGTATAACGATTCTCAAATACTTTAGCAAACACAAACTTGATCACAAACAGAACTACAAGGGACTATCCTATAGATGTCGTGTTGTGCAGTGCACTTAGTCCTTAATGCAGTTATTATATTACATGACACTAATGCACACTTGTTCGGATTATATGCATCCCATACTACATAGGTCCGAGGGCAAGCCCTTAATCGTTCTTCATCTTGTAGGGTTCAATCCCTCGCCATGACTTAATCTACTCCTGTAACTACGGTGAGTATCCTAGATGGTCTGTGAGTACAAGCACGTGTCCAAGACCCTGGAGGGGAATCCCGCGCCATGTCTTGACTCATCAAGCATGCATTCTGCGGTAATTCAGCCTCCTCCCTGAACACGACCCTCTTGCAGTCACCAAAACATCCCACAAGCATGGCTAAAGTCCGATCATTCTGAGTTGTGCCCGCGCCATTTCTTGACTCATCAAGCATGCATTCTGCGGCTCACACACCCGCACCGTAAACTCTAGTTCTCATACCCGTGTTTTCTCTCACTTTCATTACATCTCCACTATGTATCTATCTGTAATTTCAGCAAGTGTCATAGACGTTCCATGATTACAAGCACGTGTCCAAGACCCTGGAGGGGAATCCCGCGCCATGTCTTGACTCATCAAGCATGCGTTCTGCGATAATTCAGCCTCCTCCCTGAACATGATCCTCTTGCAGTCACTAAACATCCCACAAGCGTCGCCAAGATCCCGATCATTCTGGAGTATTGCCCACGCCATGTCTTGACTCATCAAGCATGCATTCTGTGGATCAAATCCGCATCGTAGACTCGAGGCTCCCATACTTATGTTTTTCTCTTACTTCCATCACAGCCTTACAAAGTTTGTTTTAAAGAAAATCATCACAACCTAGAGCTAGCTTACCCTACCGGACTTAAATCAACAACAGAGACAGTCGGCCTACCTGGCTACTTCTCAAGAGACGCTCAACCCTCAACGGTTAGCTCTCAAATCATAAATAATACTGCTGGTCACTAGGGTCTCGCCCAGCCTCTAGATTCCAACAACTATCTCATTCTAGAGATCAACAATATTTCATAATCAATCTCCAATAATAATTCCATTTCTTTTGTTCCCAAACTCTTTCTCAAAACATTTCTTTTATAATCTCATAACATGAGAACAATTAAATCTGATTTCTTTATCAATTCCATCTTTCACAACCTTGTGTGCATTTCACAATAAAACTCAATCACATATTAATAATCATAAAATCTCATATTCAACTTATTTAACTTTCATTTGTCAAGGATCAAATCCAAACTCAAGAACTAGAAAATAGTTCGGTTCAGTCGACTGGTGGTAGTATCAGTCGACTGTTCCGTGAGTACTTTGAACATAAAAAACAACAGTCAACTCGATCCAGTCGACTGTGAAAGCAGACAGTCGACTGCTCTACGAGACTTGAAACTTCAGTAATAACACAGTCGGTTCAGTCGACTGGTGACAGTATCAGTCGACTGTCCCGCAAATATCTTGAAACTCAAACATCAAATTTATGACAACAGCAGTCGACTGTGAAAGTATTCAGTCGACTGTCCCGCTGATGAAAACCAACTTTTTTACACTTACCAGTCGACTGTGGAAGTGAACAGTCGACTGTCAATCACTCAAATTGCAGCATACATATAATTTTCGACCTTGTA
Organism: Hemerocallis citrina; assembly: GCA_017893485.1. Lineage (NCBI taxonomy): Eukaryota > Viridiplantae > Streptophyta > Magnoliopsida > Asparagales > Asphodelaceae > Hemerocallis > Hemerocallis citrina. The sequence goes on along the minus strand of CM030364.1, from coordinate 211,539,567 downwards.
ATTGATTTGTACTTCCATATAAAAATATAGATCATTTTCAGAATATATTCCTTTTAAAATAATATCGTATATGTTATCAAGTTCTCAAGTTTCTCATTTCTCAAATGAAATCCTTAAAATTCATCAAAACGCATATTCAATCGATTTTCCAAAATAGACTGTTTCCTTTTATCAAAATCACTTTACAAAAAATCTCTATACTCGTATAAATAATATTTTGAGGTTAAAATCACACTTCTTCGCCACATTCTCAACAACAACATGTGTGCATTATTGTAATCATGTCTCAACATGCATAAATTTCATGCAATCACTTCAATTCTTAGCAATTCAACTAGCAGTCATAACAAGCATAGCAATTTGCGTTTACCACAATCAATCAAAATTTAACGATTCATTTAATTTGCATGCAATCAATTCCATTTCAACCAAATGAATTATATATCAACTATCATGCAATATCTACTCTTAAATTAGAAAGCATTTAAGAAACACCCACCTAAAAATGAAGATTTGTTACCCAAATAAACTCCTAGAATTTGGAGCTCCTAAAGAAACTCCAATTTGCAACTCCTCGAAATCCGTGCACCAAAGCTAGCCCCACACTCCATCTCGGCAAGCAACAATCATCAAGAGCATCTCCATCTCCACTCCATTCGGCAACAACAAGGACAATCTCCCATCTTCTTTCATATACACGTACTATGTATGTACATATATATACATTAGTATATGTATATAGGCAAGTGGAATGGTGATTAGATGGAGGAATGGACAAAGGCTATGCTGATTTGGGTTGGTTTTCTTCTCAGTAATGACAGGAGAGAAGGAGGAAAAGAGATGAGAGAATGAGAGACTAAGGGTGCATTTTTATAAGAGAGTGGTAGGGTAGTTAGTATAACTACCTCCCACATGAACACCACTAACCCATATCTAAAAACTTGTAACTTGCTTTCCCTACTATTTTCAAAATCAAAACTCCAGAATTTCCCTCCTCTCTAATCAGCCCGGTCCCCAAAAATGTGCACATCGCACGTGTGCACGTGCACGTGCTTTGTGTACAAAAACAATTTATTTATTCAATCTCTTTAAAACAACTTATTTATATATGTAATAAATATGTAAAATTAACTTAAAAATTATACCTTTCATGCACCATAAAATAAACACAAATAATTTCATGAAATTTATTTTGAAAGAATAATACGCTTAAAACACGTGCACCGAAACACGTGCGTCGCCCGTAAAATCTCAAAAATACAAAAATTGACTTTATGAACCGAAAAATATTTATAATCAATTGGAATGCAATGAAAAGTATATTTAATATACATATTTGATAATATACTCAAACGTACAGAAAACACGCGTATTGCACGTAGAAAGTTTATTTTAATAAAGATTGTCAAAAATTGAATTTTCGTTTACAAAACAAATTCAAACATGTTTGTAAAGATAAATAATTGAAGTCCATTGAAAACTTTGCACGTAACGGTGGAATACCCGAATTCGACACGTGCATCGATAATACGTAAAAAGCACGTAAAACTCAAAGATTGAAATTTTGCATTCGAGTTGTCTCAAATGTGATTTTAAGAATACGGGATTGCATAAATAATTAGAATTTAAAATACATATCAAAATGCGTTATGGATATAATTAGTAACAGTACAAAATGCACGTGCGTAACACCCGAGGGCAAAATTGTCATTTAAATTTTGCGGGGTGTTACATGATCGACGCACAAGCCTTTGGAGCATTTATCCAACCTCCTTTTAATGCCAAAGAGGATCTGTCGGTTAGCATTCTCGACTTGGCCATTCAAGTGGGGATGGGAAACGGAGGAGAATCGGTGTTGGATGGCAAGGTCTTTACATAGAGCTCAGAAGGCAGCCCCGGTAAACTGGGTTCCGTTGTCTGTTATGAGGACCCGAGGGACGCCAAATCGGCAGATTACGCTCTTCCAAAAGAACTGAACTACCTTGTTCTCGGTGATCGTGGCCAAGGGCTCGGCCTCTATCCATTTTGAGAAGTAGTCGATTGCCATGTCTAAGAATTTGAACTGACCGGGAGCCGGCGGAAATGGCCCTAGTAAATCCATTCCCACATTGCAAAAGGGATTGGACTTGATAGGGAAGTTAGTGGAGCTTGTGGGAGGCGTCGGATGTCGGAGTACTTCTGACAGGAGCTGCATTGCCGAACGTGTCGTTCGGCATCTCGTAGGAGAGTGGGCCAGAAATATCCGTAATTCAACACTTTGCTGGCTAGAGATCTGGACCCCGAATGTGCCCCGCCGATGCCCTCGTGAAGTTCTTGCAGGGCGTAGTCGGCCTGCTCGGGGAAGAGGCATCTCAGGTACGGCTTGCCGTCCACCTATGTGAAGGAGCATTTATATAGGATGCCTTCGATCAGTGTGTAACGCTCGGCTCGGGTTCTCACTCTTCGAGCTTCCTTAGGATCCCCGGGGAGGAGCCCGTCCCTTAATAATTCGACAATGGGTTTCATCCAGTTATCTTCAAGCAGGACTGGCAGCGACTCCATAGAGTCGGATGTTTCATCCTCTATACTTGGCTTCAGGAGGACCTCTATCAAGACGGTCTGCTCGAGACCTTGGAGGGAGGAAGAGGCTAGCTTGGAGAGGGCATCGGCCTGGGCATTTTCTTCCCGGGGGAATTCGTTGGATAAGGGCTTCTTCAAACAGTGCCATGAGGCTCCTGACCTTGGCTAAGTATTTAACCATCCGGTCATCACGTGCTTCATACTCGCCGAGGACCTGATTCACGACTAACTGAGAGTCGCTAAAGATCCGGAGGCATTGCGCCCCTGCATTACGAGCCATTCCAAGGCCGGCTATGAGTGCATCGTATTTTGCTTCGTTGTTTGAGGCCTTAAAGTTGATACGGAGGGAGTATTGGAGGATGAAGTCATCTGGGCCTGCCAGAATGACCCCGGCTCCGCTTCCCTCATTGCAGGAGGATCTGTCCACATAAACCGACCAGACAGGCGGTCCCTTCATCGCTTGGCTGAACTCAGGGATGGTACTTTCAACTATGAATTCTACTAAGGCCTGAGCCTTGATCGCGGTCCGAGGCTGATAAGTTTGTAATGCCCTGATTTTTCAATTAATGAAAAATTATTTATTTTGCACTTAGTGTGCACGTGCAATATTTTGATTGAATTAAATCTTATAATTATTCTATGAGGTGTATAAATATTTAAATATGTGTTCTCAAGTTATTTTATACAAAAGCCTTTTTCTTTAAATAAATAGAAAGCCTTATTTTAAAAGCCTTTTTCTTAAAGCTCAACATGTATTTTATTTATTTTATTTTTAAATAACTATTTTGGTCCAAACTAAAGCCCATGGATTAATCTATTTTTATTTAACTTGTCATGTAGAAGACTATTTTAATACTATTTTATTTTTATACAAAATTAAAATGTACAATTTTTAGGCCTAGTTGCATGCACGTGCACTACACGTACACGTGCAATATGCACTTCTCCATGGAGGCCGGATTGCATCTTTTTGGGAGGGAAACTCAAAATTTGAGTGGTGATCATGGGGGTGGTTATTTAGATGTGGGTAGTTATTGCAACTCCTACTCTAATCTTGGCTCTCCATCCTACAACCAACTAGTCAATCCTAGCCCTCCATTCCACTTGATTTCTAGTATAAATACCCCCTCCCATGGCTAGTATTCTTATACAAATTATATCTTTCCAAACCTATAGTCTAATTTAGTAGTAAGTTGTGAGTTAAAAGATTGAGAGATTGTGTGGGATTGTGTTGCATTCAAACAAGGAGAAGGAGGCCGGCCATTCCAAGAGGAGCTCGGTTGGTGTTGTGGAGCTTGTGCGCGCATCATCTAGGAGGAGGTGCATCTCGTCGCAAAGGGCTTTTGTTGCTAAATTTGTTTATTCTCTCCATACAAGGTGGGTAACCTTTCCTATTTCTAATATAGGGATCCATGCTAGATTTAATTATCAAAGAGATGCATGAAAAACATTAATAAGAACACACTTTAATTGAGAAGTTAGTTTATGAATTGATTGAAATATTGTGATTAACTTGTATGTGGTTCTAGTATTAATTTGAGTTGTGGGCTAATTCTCCTTATTTCTAGTTAGGAATATGCTAGTATTATATTGAACCATGAAGTATGAAAATGATTAATAAGCATGCACATTAAATTTGGAAAATGACCCCTAATTGATTGAATTGTTGACATGGATATGGTATGTAATTCTATCGTTAAAATTATAAGTTGCATACGTAATTGATTATGAGTATAGATAGATGGAAGAAAATACATTTATTACCATCACAAATTATATGTAAAAGTTAGTACTTTGTTAATGCTAATGTATGTTTTGAAGAGATCTTTTGAGTTATTGTGGGAATGGATAAATTCAAAAATAGATGTGTATGTTGAATAAAAGATTAATAACAATAAATTAATATAAGAAAATTGTGAATAAGAGATTAGAAGGCCAATGGTTAAGCAATGTCAAAAAAATGAGAAGTATAGTAGTTGTAATGTATAATTCATTGATTTGTGTGAAAAATATATTTTTTATTAGTACAAAAATTATTTTATTCATACTGATATGAAAATCATGTGAGGGGAAGTCAATCTGGAATTTTTCAGTAACTTCTATAAAAGCCTTATGAAACAAGGATTAATTGAACATCGAGTCTTTTTTTATAACAGTGGCAATTGATTCAAAAGGATTTTAATTTGTACTGTGACAACCTGAGCAGATAGCTCAAGTGGTCACTGTGTGCGGCTGTGTTCTCTGGGGTGACTGGTTCGAACCCTGCGGCATACACTTGTTTTCATTTTTTTGAACAGTAGAATCAGCGAACAGAGAGTTATAAATACTCTCTGTCTCCTGCTTATATCGCCAGTAGCATTCGGCCTGTTGGTTGTGGCTTGCGGCTGTTTCCCTGTGGTGCTGGGTTCGAATCTTGCTATCGGCAAGATTGAAAAATTAATTTTTTTTGGGTTTTTGAGTGTCCAAAAATTATGAAAAAAATATGGTTATCCTCCTAAAAATGTAAGGGATTTTATAAAAATGATTTGGGGGATTATTGAATGAAATTAACTATGATTTGGAGTTAAAATACATAAATAGAAATATGGTTCTATATGTGTTATTGATGTGAAATTATAACTTAAAAGAATAAGTGAAATGAAGGATTAGGAGTTGATTTGACAAAAGAAACTTGGTTGTGTGACATAATGCAATTTATTTCTCATTTGTGGAACAATATGAAGTATGCATATGGTTTAGTAATGTGAAATTGATATGATGTGATAATTGATAAAGTATATGCAAATTCATATACAGTTATGGACTTGTGAACAAATTAGAAGTCATGAATTGAAAAGAGAATATACACGTGTGTATGAGAACTCAACGTGTGGTATTTATGAGTTGGAAATTGTGAAATGAAAATTGAAATATAAGAGTAGCTAAGTCTCCCCGGCATTTGGAAATGAAATGAAATGAAATTAGACCAAGGTTGGTCACGTTGAAATGAATGAATAAGTCCGGTTAGTGGAGAGTCTAACTCTAGAGATTTAATTTTTGTTCATGATTTTTGATAAAACTAAGGTTTAGTACATAGTGGAGACGTGATGAAAGTAGAAGAAAAACACGCGTATGGGGGCCATCGGATAGCGGTGTGAGAGCGATCCATAGGCTGCCTGCTTGATGCGTCAAGACATGACGTGGGCGCTACTCCAGAATTATCGTCCCGGTGGCGACGCTCGTGGGATGTTCGAGTGGCTATGGTGGTGTCATTGTTCCATGGCGGAGGCTGAATTGTCCATAGGTTGCCTGCTCGATGCGTCGTGTCAGTGCGTGGGATTCCCCTCCAGGCTGCATGGACATGGGCTCATAGATCATAGGACATCTAAGACACTACCGTAATTACAGTAGTAGATTAAGTCATAATGAGGGATTGAACCCTACAAAGATGAAGAACGAATAAGGGCTTGCACTCGGACCTATGTAGTATGGGATGTATAGAATCCGAACAAGTACGCATTAGTGTCATGTAATATAAATAAATGCATTAAGGACTAAGTGCACAATCACAACACGACATCAATAGGGTAGTCCCTTTAGTTTGAAATGTGACAAGTTTGTGTTTGCTAAATATGGAAAGGTGAGTTATACTATTTCCGGCATAGAGAGGATGGCCGTGTATAATGTTCGTCGGTTGAATAAACTGACGTACCCATAGTCTTATATGCAGGTAAATGGCTTGTTAAAGGTTAAAGAGGAATGGACGCTTAAAGATTATACCATGTTGTTGTACATTTATTTAATTGTTGTAAATTTTACTTCCGCTGTGCAAATGTAAAAGTGTAATATTGATGTAAACTCTGATGTAAAGTGAAAAGTTTAAATTTTCCTGTAAAATTGTACTAAAGAAAGTGAAAAGATCCTGTAGAACATCTCGAATTCAGTGTATTTGGGATTCGGGGCGTTACAGAGTGGTATCAGAGCCACGCTTTCTACTCTTTCTACACTTGTACAAATTTATAAGGAACGACATCCTAGAAGTGGACATTAGAGTGTGTGTTTGAGTCTAGAGATTTAAATGTAAGTGACTTACATTTGTGTTGCTCTAAGATTTATGCTTCTTCCTCTCTATTTCTAAGATGGCTGATCACTTCGACCCTGCTGGAGATGACGACTGGCATATCATTGAGGAAGAGTACCATCCTGGACAAGCTGATTCCGAGGACGAGTACTATCTAGGGCAAGCAGATTCTGACGGTGAAGAATGACCTGAATCCCGAGAGATCACCCCACCTCCGGATTCATCTGATGACTCTTCTTCTGACAAAGAAGAAGAACCAGTTCCAAATAGTCTTATGACTTCTCTTCAGAGGCAGGTAGAGACACTGCGAGAGAGAGTCGGATTGTTGGAGGCTCAGCTGGCGAAACGGAAGGACGACTTTTCAGTTCTCAGTCACCGAGTATGGGAACTTGAGAATAGGAAGAACCTGACTGATGTGCTGAAGGATGAAGTTGATGAACTACGGGAAGAACTTCGAGCAGCGAAGAAGACCCGTAGGAGTTAGACTGCTGTAGCTTCTACTATTTTCCATTCTGATGTCAAAAATGTTTTTAATTCGAATGTATAAACTTTGGAATTCAATGAAATGCAAGTTGGTTTAAAATTCTTGTCTTATACTTCCAATTTAATGGATCTTTTGTATCAGAATATGTCGAGAAGAGGAGCTAGAAATGGGGAAGGTTTGGATCTGGAGACAGAACTTGCGAGGGTCTATCAGACGCTCAATGCAGTGGCTATGAACCAAGGAAGGGGGCCGGCGAATCCAGTGCCCGAGGCGATTAAGCTGGTGGAATTGTTCAAACGAATGAAACCACCTGTATTCGAGGGAAAGTCAGACCCAGATGCGGCTGACGACTGGATCCGTCAAGTGGAGACAATCTTCGAGGTGTTGGAGACCCCTGAGGGTAGCAAGGTCAAGTTGGCGACTTTGCAACTGGAGAAGGATGCGGCGGTTTGGTGGCAATCCATGAAGAGGATCATGGGAGGCATAGTGCTTGGCTGGGAGGAATTTCTGGAAGAATTCCGCAGTCACTATTTTCCCTCCGACGTCCAAGAGAAGAAGGCAATGGAGTTTCTGTCGCTACAGCAAGGCAGCATGTCGGTGAGAGCGTATGAGACCAAGTTTACTCAGCTCTCTAGGTATGCTCCAGAACTGGTGATGGATAAGGCTAAGAAGGCTCGTAAGTTCGAGCATGGATTGAGGCCGAGCTTGAGGTCCCGGATGATACCTCTTGGTATCAGGAGATTCGATAAGCTGGTCAAGAGGGCAGCAGCGATGGAAGCAGATATGGAGCAGTTCCAAGTTGTTCAGAACCGGAGGAACAACTGGCAGTCTGGAAAGAGGCCTGCACATTCTGGGAGTTTCAAGGGGCAACCATCTGCACAGAGGTTCAAACCGTCAGGGGCGAAGGCTATTAGTGTGGCTGGAGGACCTGGAAACAATGTGGTGAGACCTCCTGCGGTGACTTGCTTTAACTGTGGTGAAACGGAACATTACCGATCTCAATGTCTCAAACCACGGAATGGTAATAGCAACACACCAATGCAGCAGGCTGGGAAGAGACCGTACCAACCAGGGCGAGTATTTGCCTTGACGGAAGCTGATGCTGATGAGGCAGATCAGGTCATCTCTAGTACGAGGGCTGGTGTTTAGAGTTTTGTCATTTCTTTCCCGCTTATATTGTGCAACTGTTACGTAATGGTGTGTATTATGTAACAGGCGAACTATATCTTAATGGAATGAAAGCTGTTGTGTTGTTCGATACTGGATCCTCTCATACTTTTGTGTCTCCTAAATTTGCTAAAGTGTTGGGAGTTGAACCGAAGATTTTTCCAGGCAAGATCTTGGCAGTAGCTACTCCGTCAGGGGAAACTTTAACCACTGATCGGTATTATGCTGATTGCGAGATTGTGATTGGGGATAGAATCTTTGGCATTGATCTGATCGAGCTGACTATCTTGGGAGTCGATGTTATCATTGGCATTGATTGGATGTCGGTGTACAGTGCAAGCATCGAGTGTAAGACCAAGACAGTAACATTGAAGGCTCCAGGTGGACCTGAAGTCACTTTCCAAGGGAAGCAGAAATGTTCTAAGCTGGTGGCAACTATCCGCAAGGAAGAGACTCCTGTGGAAGTGCAAGGGATTTCTGTGGTTCGGGACTATCTGACTGTGTTCTTGGAAGATTTTCCTGGGTTACCCCCGCATCGTAATGTAGAGTTCAGCATCACTGTTCAACCGGGAAGTGCACCCATTTCTAAGGCACCGTATAGGATGGCTCCAGTGGAACAGGATGAGGTGAAACGGCAGATTGAGGAACTGTTGGAGAAAGGCTTTATTCAACCTAGTGCATCACCTTGGGGAGCACCAGTGCTTTTGGTAAAGAAGAAGGATGGATCGATGAGAATGTGTATCGATTACCGGGAGCTGAATAAGGTCACTGTTCAGAATAAATATCCTATTCCTCGAATTGATGACTTGTTCGATCGTCTACAAGGAGCAGCTGTATTCTCCAAAATAGATCTTCGATCATGATATCACCAAGTTCGAGTGAAAGCTGAGGATGTGCACAAAACTGCATTGAGAACTCGACATGGGCATTACGAATTCTTAGTTATGCCATTCGGAGTGACGAATGCACCCGCAATCTTCATGGATTTAATGAACAGAGTTCTGAGGCCGTTCATTGATTCTTTCATCGTGGTGTTTATCGACGATATTCTCGTGTACTCCAAGTCAGAGGAGGAGCACACCGGGCATCTGGCAGCAGTGTTGAAGAAGCTGGAAGAGCAGAAGTTGTATGCCAAGTTATCCAAGTGTGATTTCTGAAAATCTGAAGTGGCATTCCTAGGTCACATCCTTTCTAAGGAAGGAGTGGCAACTGACCCTCAGAAGATAGAGGCAGTGAGAGATTGGGCTAGGCCTAATACAGTAAAGGAAGTCAGAAGTTTTCTTGGAATGACTGGATACTACAGGAGATTCATTCAAGGTTATGCTCAGATAGCTGTACCGCTTACTGGACTGACCAAGAAGAATGTGAGCTTCAAGTGGACTGAGCTGTAACGCCCCGAATTTCAAATAAGGATAAATTCGAGATTTCACAGGATCTTTACTTCACTTCGTACAATTTTACAAGGAATTTAAAACTTTTCATTCATAATACATCAGAGTTCCTTTACACTTGATTGAAGCACAGCGGAAGACTAAAAGATTACAACAATGAAATACAACTTGCATAACTTTAACATTGTTTGCAACATCTTTAACTTCTAAACAGCAACAGCATATCCACTTTATAACTCCATGAATAGTCCATTACCTGCATGTCAGTCTGTGGGCACGTCAGTTACTTACAACTGACGAAATGTTATACACAGCTATCCTCTCTATGCCGGGAATAGTATAACGATCTCATACTTTAAGAAGACACAATAAAATTGAAATGAATAAATAACGTGTCAAAGGTGATTATTCTAAACATAAGTGTATGTCATGCCTTAATGCCTAATGCACACATTTCTATACTAGGATGACACTAATGCACACTTGTTCAGATTCTATGCATCCCATACTACATAGGTCTGAGGGCAAGTGCCTACGTACTCCACATTGAAGGGTTCGATCCCTCGCCATGAGACTACCCGGTAATTAAACAAGTTTTAGAGTTATTTTACAAATACGGATCTCAGCCTCCCTGGCTAGCCTCCCTGGCTATAATTACAGATCCCAGCCTCCCTGGCTATTATATCGTGAGAATAATCCCGTAAATGCCCCTCTAGCCCCGGTATATACATATTCTTTGGAGTATGGTAACATCCGCCGACTACCCTAAGTTCCGGATAAAATACAGTCCATCTCCTACGGAGCAACCGCAGTCCACCAACTGGGTCTATAGCCACGGAGATCCACCGCCGACTATATAGAAGCACCCATTTACGTTTGCACAAGTCTATTACATCTTCACCTAAGTGCCTAATTATTTTTAGTTCAAGACATGAATATGTTATCACCCTGGAATCAGTTTTACCTCATACCGGATTTGTTCACAAAAATACGAGATCGCCCGACGGCATTATCTCAAAATCAAGTCTCAAAATCTTTCTTTCAAAATTACCGGTAACAGAGGTCTTACTAATTCTAAATCATAAACCTTTCATGTACGAGAAACATGGGTACACATACCCTTAATATTCATGTCTTAACTCAAAGTATTCTTTATCTTCAAACTATTCACAACTTGGTGTATGTCTTGTTTTTGTATCATTCATACTATTCATTCACTATCTTTCTAAGGCAACAAATCTTTTCATGAGTTTATATCATAAATCCAAATCTCTTTTTGGGAAAAATTAATCACATAAAAGTTCGCGACTACAAACAAGCATATTTACATGATCTTGTCAAGTCAAACAATTATAAATAATTTCTTTCCCAACTCTATATGAATTCACACAAACTTTTAATCTCATTTAGCATTCTTACTCAACAAAAGAGATGGTTTGTAACGAGATAATCGTATCACGCATTTTTCTTTTCTTCAAAAGAATTATTTATTCTAATAATAATTTTGGAAACAAAGTGCATTTATTATTTCCACTTCTTTATCACTTTCTCAAAAAAAAATACAATATTAAAAATTTAAAACTAATCTTAATAAATTATTTATGTAACTTATAAGAAAAGTGATCCCTTTTTTTTTTCAAAGTCAGTAAGCCTCAAAGAAAACAAAACAATAATAAAAAAAACAATAAAAAGAAGGTGGGCATCAGTTTCGAACCCGGGTCAGTGAACACAACAGCAACGCCCAAAGCCAAGCTGACTAGCCACTAAGTCCATGGTGGTCTTGTGTCATGAATTGGATAAAAATCATTTTATAACACCGGTACAGATTCGGATTTTTATTGATTAAAACAAAATAAAAGGTGATTATCAAGATTCGAACCCAAGATCTCTTATAAGTAGTGTTTACTAGCTAACCAGTAAGTCCAATTATAATTTCTATCTAAGAGTTGTATTTGTATGTTTTTGTTCACACTTTTCTGAAATTGTTTCTCTTTATCAAAATTCGTTTATCCAAAGATCCAACACTTTAGGATATTGAAATAAACTTTCTCTTGACTAAGATAAATTTTAAAAACAGTAGCAAAACTCATTTAAAACTCATTTAAAAAATATATTTCTATTTTTTAAATAATTCCCCTTCTCATTCTAGATACAGATTTTGCATTTTTCTCAAAAACTTGATTTCTAGGAGTTTTATTCATGAAGACTAGTTTATGTACTCCATCAAACTAATTAAATTTTGGTAATAAAGATAAACATGTCTCTTAATAATCGCGGATAATTCTTTTATGAAGGATTTGTATTTTCACATAGCAACATGCAATAGTAGACATATTTTGTGGTAATAATCTAATTTTTCTTTCTTTCTTTCTTCCTCTTAAGCATTATGTTTCTAAAGCATATGTCACAATAAAATATTTCTCTAAAAATTTCTCATACACATTTGACAACCATAAACTTCAAATATTCAAACATGGTCCATATGATCATTTCTTTAGTTGAACCCTTTTAATTAGCATGGTAAACAAATATTCACTAAACCTCAACAAGATCGTTGCTAGCATGGATTTTACCTACCCATTTCTCATCACATTCAATTCATACTAGTCATAAAAAATAATTAGCATACAAATTCTACAATTAGAAAACATAGGATCACCCACTAACACAATGTTAATCTATTTGTCAACATAGCATGATTCACTATTAATCTCACCACAATCATAATATAGTTATTCTATTTTATCAAAACTACTCATTCACTTTTATTAGCATGTACATTCAAAAAAAATTAGAAAGTAAGAGAACACCCACATTACAACAAATCGGTCTATTTTAATACTATCATATTCTAGCATGATTAACCACTGAATTAGAAAATATAGAGACCACCCACCTTATTGAAGCTTGAACAATTGAAGGGAAGGATGTGACACTTCTTCTAGCTCCAAGGATTCCTAGCTCTTCTCCTCCTAGCAATGACTCCTTTTCCTAGCAAGAATGGAACTCTCTTACTCTCTTTCTTTTCTTTCTTTCTTGCTTCTCTTTTCTTTTGTTTTTGGTGTGAAAAGAATGAGGAATGAAGAGTGCTATTTATAGGACTTTGCTAGGGTTCTAATTACAAAATTACACACCTAATAAATTACTAAATTTAATTTTTAACCTTTCATTTTTCTAACTCCTAAAACTCCCACCCTTTCATATACCCACTTCTCTAATTCTCTAACTCCCAAACTCTCTCTCTTCCCACTCCTTCAAAACCGAGCAACTCACAGCACACTTGTGTGCTGTGTATGTTCAAGTGGGCCTCCACTATAAATCAATTAATTCCTATTAACCCATTCACACCATGGGCCTCCATATACATCTCATATTCTAATCATATATAATCCCATATAACATCTCAATCAGATGAAGACCAACTAACGGGGCCCCCATCTCCAAATCACACTATTCCAAATATTAACCATACACATTTCATTTCATTTATTTTACCAAACTATTCAAGTAATCAGTTTACTATCATATATATATATATATATATATATATATATATATATAATATATTTTCAAAATTTACGGGATGTTCCACACACTCCGAAAAAATAAATATGCTCGAATACGTTTACCAAAAATACGTGCGTCGTACGTAAAATATCAAAATGCAAAATCGGTTTTGTCAACGGAAAATTAATAAAATATAATCGGAAACAATATAAGAAAAACATATTTACTACTTTTATGTATTTATGATGAAATCATTACACGTAGAAAGCACGTGCATTATACGTGCAGAAAATCGAAAAATGCATTTTAATCAAAACAAGGGGAAAATAAATTTTCGTTTTATAAAATAGATTTAAATACATAAAAATAAATAATTTAAACCTATAAAAAACATTGTACGTAGTGGTGGAAACACGTGCATAAAAACACATAAAAAGCACGTAGATTATGGAGATTGAAATATTATATTTTAGTTGACTGAAATCAATACGGAAAATGTATAAATAATACGAATCCAAAATATGTAGTGAAACACATCACAAAATATACGTGCGTAACACCCAGGGGCAAAATTGAAATTCCAATTTTGCGGGGTGTTACTCTCTCCCCCCCTTAGAGTAGTTCCGTCCCCGGAACTCGCTAGGATAAATATTGTATTTTGTACAAGCCAAAGAAAATATTATTCTTGTATTTAGGAAACTGCAAACTTTAAAATATGCAACGAGGAAAATAAGATAAACTCTATATAGGAAAATTATGAATATTAAAATGTTACAAGACAGAACAAGAAAAATAGGAGAATGGCATAAGAAATGAAATGTGACAAGAGATAGAATAGTTTGAGAGAAATTTTCGTACAAAAATAATATTAGGTAAGCTATTTGATAAAGGGGAAAGTCAATTAAGTTGTTAACTTCGAAATAGTTCGGAAAACAATGTGGCGAAGAAAACATGGTCAATAGGTAATTTAGAAAAATTTATCAATGTAATAAATGGTAGAAAATTCGCAACCTGTAAAATTCGCAACCTGTATAACGAAATCTAATTAGCAATTTAAAACAAGACCATTGAATAAGAGTTTGGAAAAATAAATGGGAACATAAAATGACCTTATATACTAATTAATAAAATAGTTTGTAAGATAATTATAATAATTATACATACAAATTTAAAAAAAAAAGGCATACGTCGAAATACTTTTGAATATACAAAATTTTGTAGTGATGAAAATATTTTATAACATTAAGACAAAATAGTGTAAAGCACATACACGAGACGAAAACACAATTGAAAACAATAATTTTATAGTATAGCAAATTAGGACAATAGACATAAACAAGTATATGCAAAAATATTAATGTAGTAATTAGATGAGGGTAAAATAATATGTACAATAAGAATATTGAAATATATGGCATACATAGAAGTCATTGGAAAAATATATGTAATACTAAGAATGTAAAGACAGTTACAATTTGAGAAAAGATAATGTATAAATAGTGCGTATATGCATTATATTAAATAAGTGTAAAACTTTAAAAGTAATGAGTAGCGATTAATAGAAAAAATGAATATATCAAAACAAATATGCAATAATAATAGTACCGAATGTAGACAATAAAACAAACGGCAGGTCATATTTACATAGGTAGAAAATTTCAATCTCATTTAAAACATATAGGATAAGGTAATATAGTATCACAGAAATCAAATCATATAAAATGAGAGCACATAAGAAAATTTCATAAGAAAAATCCAAAATGAAGAAAATAATTGTTGAAATATTAATTTAATAAATGGCAATTTAAAACTTGAAAAAATACGTAAAGTAATAGTAGACATAGACGGGTAAACATGAAGTGACATAAATACATGAAAGATGAAATTTTAAGTTTGAAAAACAATTTTAAAATATCAAGACTAAGGAAGATAGATAAATAATAAATATTCAAATCATTTAATAACATAAGAAAATATTTATTTGAAAAAAATATATATATGGAGAAAGTAGCATGATAAAAATCTACAAAATAATTTGAGAGGAAAGTGTGTAAGGTATCATGAATGATGGTCCAAGCTACTACGCTTCCACTGCGCCACTCTGATACCCAGGGGAAAAATGTGCTCGCATACACTTTCATATTAATATATACGAGAAGAACATCATGAATGAAATTGAATGCAAGTTCAATAACAACTTCATTCACGACTCCAGCCATCCAAAAGAAAAGGGAGAGAAAACATCAGCCTATAGGACAACACAAATGTAAATCACTTATATTTAAATCTCTATAGACTGAAACTCACACTCTAGTGTCTGCAGGAATAATATTGTAACTACTCAATAAGGTGTCACGGGTTCTAGGCTATAGTTAATGATCTTACTAATCTTCCTAAACAAATCTTTAGTCTATCAAGTTCTGATTTACTTGGGTTAGCTGTAGGAGTCGGTTCCCAGCTAGCGGTGGTCCGAAGACGCTTAAATACCGTGTCGCTTAGGGCTGTTTACACCCGGTTGACAGAAGGACTCCTTTAGCTTGTTCCCAAATTTATCGTCCCTTTTTATCGTTCCTTATAAACTTGTACTACTTGTGAAGCATGCTCTAATACTATCTGTAACGCCCCGAATTTCAAATAAGGATAAATTCGAGATTTCACAGGATCTTTACTTCACTTCGTATAATTTTACAAGGAATTTAAAACTTTTCATTCATAATATATCAGAGTTCCTTTACACTTGATTGAAGCACAACGGAAGACTAAAAGATTACAACAATGAAATACAACTTGCATAACTTTAACATCGTTTGCAACATCTTCAACTTCTAAACAGCAACAGCATATCCACTTTATAACTCCATGAATAGTCCATTACCTACATGTCAGTCTGTGGGCACGTCAGTTACTTACAACTGACGAAATGTTATACACGGCTATCCTCTCTATGCCGGGAATAGTATAACGATCTCATACTTTAAGAAGACACAATAAAATTGAAATGAATAAATAACGTGTCAATGGTGAATATTCTAAACATAAGTGTATGTCATGCCTTAATGCCTAATGCACACATTTCTATACTAGGATGATACTAATGCACACTTGTTCAGATTCTATGCATCCCATACTACATAGGTCTGAGGGCAAGTGCCTACGTACTCCACATTGAAGGGTTCGATCCCTCGCCATGAGACTACCCGGTAATTAAACAAGTTTTAGAGTTATTTCACAGATACGGATCTCAGCCTCCCTGGCTATAATAACAGATCCCAGCCTCCCTGGCTATTATATCGTGAGAATAATTCCGTAAATGCCCCTTTAGCCCCGGTATATACATATTCTTTGGAGTATGGTAACATCCGCCGACTACCCTAAGTCCCGGATAAAATACAGTCCATCTCCTACGGAGCAACCACAGTCCACCAACTAGGTCTATAGCCACGGAGATCCACCGCCGACTATATAGAAGCACCCATTTACGTTTGCGCAAGTCTATTACATCTTCACCTAAGTGCCTAATTATTTTTAGTTCAAGACATGAATATGTTATCACCCTGGAATCAGTTTTACCTCATACCGGATTTGTTCACAAAAATACGAGATCGCCCGACGGCATTATCTCAAAATCAAGTCTCAAAATCTTTCTTTCAAAATTACCGGTAACAGAGGTCTTACTAATTCTAAATCATAAACCTTTCATGTACGAGAAACATGGGTACACATACCCTTTAATATTCATGTCTTAACTCAAAGTATTCTTTATCTTCAAACTATTCACAACTTGGTGTATGTCTTGTTTTTGTATCATTCATACTATTCATTCACTATCTTTCTAAGGCAACAAATCTTTTCATGAGTTTATATCATAAATCCAAATCTCTTTTTGGGAAAAATTAATCACATAAAAGTTCGCGACTTCAAACAAGCATATTTACATGATCTTGTCAAGTCAAACAATTATAAATAATTTCTTTCCCAACTCTATATGAATTCACACAAACTTTTAATCTCATTTAGCATTCTTACTCAACAAAAGAGATGGTTTGTAACGAGATAATCGTATCACGCATTTTTCTTTTCTTCAAAAGAATTATTTATTCTAATAATAATTTTGGAAACAAAGTGCATTTATTATTTCCACTTCTTTATCACTTTCTCAAAAAAAATACAATATTAAAAATTTAAAACTAATCTTAATAAATTATTTATGTAACTTATAAGAAAAGTGATCCCTTTTTTTTTTCAAAGTCAGTAAGCCTCAAAGAAAACAAAACAATAATAAAAAAAACAATAAAAAGAAGGTGGGCATCAGTTTCGAACCCGGGTCAGTGAACACAACAGCAACGCCCAAAGCCAAGCTGACTAGCCACTAAGTCCATGGTGGTCTTGTGTCATGAATTGGATAAAAATCATTTTATAACACCGGTACAGATTCGGATTTTTATTGATTAAAACAAAATAAAAGGTGATTATCAAGATTCGAACCCAAGATCTCTTATAAGTAGTGTTTACTAGCTAACCAGTAAGTCCAATTATAATTTCTGTCTAAGAGTTGTATTTGTATGTTTTTGTTCACACTTTTCTGAAATTGTTTCTCTTTATCAAAATTCGTTTATCCAAAGATCCAACACTTTAGGATATTGAAATAAACTTTCTCTTGACTAAGATAAATTTTAAAAACAGTAGCAAAACTCATTTAAAACTCATTTAAAAAATATATTTCTATTTTTTAAATAATTCCCCTTCTCATTCTAGATACAGATTTTGCATTTTTCTCAAAAACTTGATTTCTAGGAGTTTTATTCATGAAGACTAGTTTATGTACTCCATCAAACTAATTAAATTTTGGTAATAAAGATAAACATGTCTCTTAATAATCGCGGATAATTCTTTTATGAAGGATTTGTATTTTCACATAGCAACATGCAATAGTAGACATATTTTGTGGTAATAATCTAATTTTTCTTTCTTTCTTTCTTCCTCTTAAGCATTATGTTTCTAAAGCATATGTCACAATAAAATATTTCTCTAAAAATTTCTCATACACATTTGACAACCATAAACTTCAAATATTCAAACATGGTCCATATGATCATTTTTTTAGTTGAACCCTTTTAATTAGCATGGTAAACAAATATTCACTAAACCTCAACAAGATCGTTGCTAGCATGGATTTTACCTACCCATTTCTCATCACATTCAATTCATACTAGTCATAAAAAATAATTAGCATACAAATTCTACAATTAGAAAACATAGGATCACCCACTAACACAATGTTAATCTATTTGTCAACATAGCATGATTCACTATTAATCTCACCACAATCATAATATAGTTATTCTATTTTATCAAAACTACTCATTCACTTTTATTAGCATGTACATTCAAAAAAAATTAGAAAGTAAGAGAACACCCACATTACAACAAATCGGTCTATTTTAATACTATCATATTCTAGCATGATTAACCACTGAATTAGAAAATATAGAGACCACCCACCTTATTGAAGCTTGAACAATTGAAGGGAAGGATGTGACACTTCTTCTAGCTCCAAGAATTCCTAGCTCTTCTCCTCCTAGCAATGACTCCTTTTCCTAGCAAGAATGGAACTCTCTTACTCTCTTTCTTTTCTTTCTTTCTTGCTTCTCTTTTCTTTTGTTTTTGGTGTGAAAAGAATGAGGAATGAAGAGTGCTATTTATAGGACTTTGCTAGGGTTCTAATTACAAAATTACACACCTAATAAATTACTAAATTTAATTTTTAACCTTTCATTTTTCTAACTCCTAAAACTCCCACCCTTTCATATACCCACTTCTCTAATTCTCTAACTCCCAAACTCTCTCTCTTCCCACTCCTTCAAAACCGAGCAACTCACAGCACACTTGTGTGCTGTGTATGTTCAAGTGGGCCTCCACTATAAATCAATTAATTCCTATTAACCCATTCACACCATGGGCCTCCATATACATCTCATATTCTAATCATATATAATCCCATATAACATCTCAATCAGATGAAGACCAACTAACGGGGCCCCCATCTCCAAATCACACTATTCCAAATATTAACCATACACATTTCATTTCATTTATTTTACCAAACTATTCAAGTAATCAGTTTACTATCATATATATATATATATATATATATATATATATATATATATATATATATATATATATATATATATATAATATATTTTCAAAATTTACGGGATGTTCCACACACTCCGAAAAAATAAATATGCTCGAATACGTTTACCAAAAATACGTGCGTCGTACGTAAAATATCAAAATGCAAAATCAGTTTTGTCAACGGAAAATTAATAAAATATAATCGGAAACAATATAAGAAAAACATACTTTTATGTATTTCATGATGAAATCATTACATGTAGAAAGCACGTGCATTATACGTGCAGAAAATCGAAAAATGCATTTTAATCAAAACAATGGGAAAATAAATTTTTGTTTTATAAAATGGATTTAAATACATAAAAATAAATAATTTAAACCTATAAAAAACATTGTACGTAGTGGTGGAAACACGTGCATCAAAAACACGTAAAAAGCACGTAGATTATGGAGATTGAAATATTAGATTTTAGTTGACTGAAATCAATACGGAAAATGTATAAATAATACGAATCCAAAATATGTTGTGAAACACATCACAAAATATACGTGCGTAACACCCAGGGGCAAAATTAAAATTCCAATTTTGGGGGGTGTTACATGAGCAATGTGAGGCGAGCTTTCAGGAGTTGAAAGAGAAGCTGACTACTGCACCTATTTTGACTTTGCCTAGAGCAGGTGTTGAGTATGATGTTTATAGCGATGCTTCACATCGTGGGTTTGGTTGTGTCTTAATGCAAGAAGGAAGAGTAATCGCTTATGGGTCTAGGCAACTACGATCACATGAGAAGAATTACCCGACTCATGATTTGGAGTTGGCTGCGATTATCTTTGCCCTGAAGCAATGGAGACACTACGTGTACGGTGAGAAGTTGAACATGTACACGGACCACAAGAGCTTGAAGTATATATATCAGCAGAGGGATCTGAATCTGAGGCAGCGAAGATGGTTGGAAGTGCTTGAGGATATGCGGCCTGAGATCAAGTATCATCCTGGAAAGGCTAATGTTGTTGCTGATGCACTTAGTCGCAAGAGCAGTTTGGCCAGTTTGATTATGATTCAGAAGCATCTGGTTGAGGAGTTGGATCGAGCAGGTATTGAAGTTGTCTTGCAAGGATTGGGAGCATCTTTGGCTCAGTTGAGGCTTCAGCCTACTTTGAATACAAGGATCATTGCAAGTCAGGAGGTTGATGCTGATATTTTGGAGATGAAGGAGCAGGTTGGCACTGGCAGGTTGCCAGGATTTCAAATCAGAGATGGAGTGCTGTGGTTCGGAGATAGGTTGTGTGTTCCAAATTAGGCGGACCTGAAGGAGAGTATTCTTCAGGAGGCGCATGCTACTCTTTTGTCGGTACATCCTGGGAGTACTAAGATGTACAAAGACATCAAACAGCATTTCTGGTGGTCAGGTTTGAAGTGGGATGTGGCTGAATTTGTTGCAAAGTGTCAGGTTTGTCAGCAAGTCAAAGCCGAAAATCAGAGACCCGGAGGTCTATTACAGCTGTTACCTATTCCGGAGTGGAAGTGGGATAACATCAGTATGGATTTCATCACAGGATTGCCTAAGAGTTCTAAAGGCAATGATGCGATTTGGGTTATAGTCGATCGACTAACCACGTCCGCTCACTTTTTGGCGATGAAACTCACTGCTTCGATGGACAAGTTGGCTGAGATGTATGTTGGCGAGATCGTCAGGCTTCATGGTGTTCCTTCAACTATTGTGTCTGATCGAGATGCGCGGTTTACTTCGTATTTTTGGAGGAGTCTTCAGACAGCTTTGGGTACCAAGACAGATTTCAGCACTGCTTTTCATCCGCAAACCGATGGGCAGACCGAGAGAGTCAACCGTATTCTTGAGGATATGCTTCGGTGTTGTATACTAGACTTTGGAGGCAGTTGGGAAAGGCATTTACCTTTGGTGGAGTTTGCCTACAACAACAGTTTTCAGGCTAGCATCGGGATGGCGCCGTACGAAGCTTTGTATGGCAGGAAGTGCAGGACTCCTGTTTGTTGGTTTGAAGTTGGGGAGCGTCAGTTGTTTGGTCCTGAGCTTGTACAGCAAACCTCTGAGAAGATTGTTCTGATCAGGAAAAGGTTGGTGGAAGCTCAGAGCAGGCAGAAAAGCTATGCAGACAACCGGATAAGGGACCTTGAGTTTGAGGTCGGTGACTTCGTCTTTCTGAAGGTATCACCCAGTAAAGGTGTGGTTCGTTTTGGCAAAGGCGGGAAGTTAGCCCCGAGGTTTATAGGCCCGTACAAGATATTGAAAAGGATCGGGAAAACTGCTTACCGGCTTGAATTACCGAAAGAGTTATCTCAGGTGCATAATGTCTTTCATGTGTCTATGCTGAGAGGTTACATTCCAGATCCGAGTCATCATTTACCTGAAGTGCCGAAAGGTTTGCAGTTAGACCTGAATTACATCGAGTCTCCTGTCGAGATTGTTGATCGTCGAGAGAAAGTCTTGAGGAATAAGACGATACCGATGGTCAAAGTAGTCTGGAGAAACCACTTGGTTGAAGAGGCTACTTGGGAATCTGAGGAGAGGATGTTGAAGGACTATCCTGAGCTTTTTGCTTGATTGTATTTTTTTTTTTTTTTTTTGTATCCTTTTGTTCTTGTTGTTGTGTTGTATTTTCTGTTTTCTCGCTCTTGACTGTAGTTCCGGGGACGGAACTATTCTAAGGAGGGAGTGTTGTAATGCCCTGATTTTTCAATTAATGAAAAATTATTTATTTTGCACGTAGTGTGCACGTACAATATTTTGATTGAATTAAATCTTATAATTATTCTATGAGGTGTATAAATATTTAAATATGTGTTCTCAAGTTATTTTATACAAAAGCCTTTTTCTTTAAATAAATAGAAAGCCTTATTTTAAAAGCCTTTTTCTTAAAGCCCAACATGTATTTTATTTATTTTATTTTTAAATAACTATTTTGGCCCAAACAAAAGCCCATGGATTAATCTATTTTTATTTAACTTGTCATGTAGAAGACTATTTTAATACTATTTTATTTTTATACAAAATTAAAATGTACAATTTTTAGGCCTAGTTGCATGCACGTACACTACACGTACACGTGCAATATGCACTTCTCCATGGAGGCCGGATTGCATCTTTTTGGGAGGGAAACTCAAAATTTGAGTGGTGATCATGGGGGTGGTTATTTAGATGTGGGTAGTTATGGCAACTCCTACTCTAATCTTGGCCCTCCATCCTACAACCAACTAGTCAATCTAGCCCTCCATTCCACTTGATTTCTAGTATAAATACCCCCTCCCATGGCTAGTATTCTCATGCAAATTATATCTTTCCAAACCTATAGTCTAATTTAGTAGTAAGTTGTGAGTTAAAAGATTGAGAGATTGTGTGGGATTGTGTTGCATTCAAACAAGGAGAAGGAGGCCGACCATTCCAAGAGGAGCTCGGTTGGTGTTGTGGAGCTTGTGCGCGCATCATCTAGGAGGAGGTGCATCTCGTCGCAAAGGGCTTTTGTTGCTAAATTTGTTTGTTCTCTCCATACAAGGTGGGTAACCGTTCCTATTTCTAATATAGGGATCCATGCTAGATTTAATTATCAAAGCGATGCATGAAAAACATTAATAAGAACACACTTTAATTGAGAAGTTAGTTTATGAATTGATTGAAATGTTGTGATTAACTTGTATGTGGTTCTAGTATTAATTTGAGTTGTGGGCTAATTCTCCTTATTTCTAGTTAGGAATATGCTAGTATTATATTGAACCATGAAGTATGAAAATGATTAATAAGCATGCACATTAAATTTGGAAAATGACCCCTAATTGATTGAATTGTTGACACGGATATAGTATGTAATTCTATCGTTAAAATTATAAGTTGCATACGTAATTGATTATGAGTATAGATTGATGGAAGAAAATACATTTATTACCATCACAAATTATATGTTAAAGTTAGTACTTTGTTAATGCTAATGTATGTTTTGAAGAGATCTTTTGAGTTATTGTGGGAATGGATAAATTCAAAAATAGATGTGTATGTTGAATAAAAGATTAATAACAGTAAATTAATATAAGAAAATTGTGGATAAGAGATTAGAAGGCCAATTGTTAAGCAATGTCAAAAAATGAGAAGTATAGTAGTTGTAATGTATAATTCATTGATTTGTGTGAAAAATATATTTTTTATTAGTATAAAAATTATTTTATTCATACTGATATGAAAATCATGTGAGGGGAAGTCAATCTGGAATTTTTCAGTAACTTCTATAAAAGCCTTATGAAACAAGGATTAATTGAACATCGAGTCTTTTTTTACAACAGTGGCAATTGATTCAAAAGGATTTTAATTTGTACTGTGACAACCTGAGCATGTAGCTCAAGTGGTCACTGTGTGCGGCTGTGTTCTCTGGGGTGACTAGTTCGAACCCTGTGGCATACACTTGTTTTCATTTTTTTGAACAGTAGAATCAGCGAACAGAGAGTAATAAATACTCTCTGTCTCCTGCTTATATCGCCAATAGCATTCGGCCTGTTGGTTGTGGCTTGTGGCTGTTTCCCTGTGGTGCTGGGTTCGAATCTTGCTATCGGCAAGATTGAAAAATTATTTTTTTTTGGGTTTTTGAGTGTCCAAAAATTATGAAAAAAATATGGTTATCCTCCTAAAAATGTAAGGGATTTTATAAAAATGATTTTGGGGATTATTGAATGAAATTAACTATGATTTGGAGTTAAAATACATAAATAGAAATATGGTTCTATATGTGTTATTGATGTGAAATTATAACTTAAAAGAATAAGTGAAATGAAGGATTAGGAGTTGATTTGACAAAAGAAACTTGGTTGTGTGACATAATGCAATTTATTTCTCATTTGTGGAACAATATGAAGTATGCATATGGTTTAGTAATGTGAAATTGATATGATGTGATAACTGATAAAGTATATGCAAATTCATATACAGTTATGGACTTGTGAACAAATTAGAAGTCATGAATTGAAAAGAGAATATACACGTGTGTATGAGAACTCAACGTGTGGTATTTATGAGTTGGAAATTGTGAAATGAAAATTGAAATATAAGAGTAGCTAAGTCTCCCCGGCATTTGGAAATGAAATGAAATGAAATTAGACCAAGGTTGGTCACGTTGAAATGAATGAATAAGTCCGGTTAGTGGAGAGGCTAACTCTAGAGATTTAATTTTTGTTCATGATTTTTGATAAAACTAAGGTTTAGTACATAGTGGAGACGTGATGAAAGTAGAAGAAAAACACGTGTATGGGGGCCATCGGATAGCGGTGTGAGAGCGATCCACAGGCTGCCTGCTTGATGCGTCAAGACATGACGTGGGCGCTACTCCAGAATTATCGTCCCGGTGGCGACGCTCGTGGGATGTTCGAGTGGCTATGGGTGGTGCCATTGTTCCATGGCGGAGGCTGAATTGTCCATAGGTTGCCTGCTCGATGCGTCGTGTCAGTGCATGGGATTCCCCTCCAGGCTGCCTGGACATGGGCTCATAGATCATAGGATATCTAAGACACTACCGTAATTACAGTAGTAGATTAATTCATAACGAGGGATTGAACCCTACAAAGATGAAGAACGAATAAGGGCTTGCACTCGGACCTATGTAGTATGGGATGCATAGAATCTGAACAAGTGCGCATTAGTGTCATGTAATATAAATAAATGCATTAAGGACTAAGTGCAGAATCACAACACGACATCAATAGGGTAGTCCTTTTAGTTTGAAATGTGACAAGTTTGTGTTTGCTAAATATGGAAAGGTGAGTTATACTATTTCCGGCATAGAGAGGATGGCCGTGTATAATGTTCGTCGGTTGAATAAACTGACGTACCCATAGTCTTATATGCAGGTAAATGGCTTGTTAAAGATTAAAGAGGAATGGATGCTTAAAGATTATACCATGTTGTTGTACATTTATTTAATTGTTGTAAATTTTACTTCCGCTGTGCAAATGTAAAAGTGTAATATTGATGTAAACTCTGATGTAAAGTGAAAAGTTTAAATTTCCCTGTAAAATTGTACTGAAGAAAGTGAAAAGATCCTGTAGAACATCTCGAATTCAGTGTATTTGGGATTTGGGGCGTTACAAAGTCATATCATGCTGGCTCAGCTCGATAGACCACTTCATAAGGCGACCAGAGGTATCTGGCTTGTGGAGCACTTGCTTCAGCGGTTGGTCGGTAAGAACGACCACCGAATGGAACTGAAAGTACGGGCGAAGCTTTCTCGCGGCCATCACCAGGGCATAAGCCATCTTTTCTATCCTCGGGTAACGAGCTCGGCATCCCGAAGTACTTTGCTCACATAGTAGATGGGCTTTTGAGCCCGATCTTCTTTCCTTACTAAAACGGTGCTGAGGGTCTGCTCGGAGGCTGCCAGGTAGAGGTAGAGGGGTTCACCAGGAATGGGTTTGCTGAGGAGAGGAGGGTTGACGAGGTAAGCCTTGAGCTGTTCGAACGACTCCTGTTGCTGCTGACCCCATTCGAAACCTTCAGCCCCCCTGAGAGCCTTGAAGAAGGGGAGGCATTTCTCCCCGGACTTCGAGAGAAAATGCCCTATGGCGGCTAGGCGGCTTGTTAGCCTCTGAACTTTCTTAACATTCTTGGGAGCGGCCATGTCTAATATGGCCTTGATTTTCTCAGGGTTTGCTTCAATTCCTCGTTGGCTGACCATGAAGCCGAGGAACTTTCCTGACGAGACTCCGAATGCACACTTTTTCGGATTGAGTCTCATGTTGTGCTTTCTCAGAACGTCAAACGCCTCCTGTAGGTCAGTCACGTGATCGGCTCCTCGGATGCTTTTTACGAGCATGTCGTCGACATATACTTCCATATTTCGGCAGATTTGAGCTTGGAAAACCTTGTTGACGAGGTGTTGATATGTTGCGCTTGCATTCTTCAAACCGAAGGGCATAACCCTGTAGCAGTAGAGGCCCTGGTCGGTCACGAATGAGGTCTTCGGGATGTCCGGAGGGAACATCCGGATCTGGTTGTAGCCTGAGAAGGCATCCATGAAGCTGAGGAGTTCATGACCCGAAGTGGCATCAATCAGAGTGTCAATACTCGGAAGAGAGAAGGGATCCTTGGGGCAAGCCTTGTTGAGATCGGTAAAATCGATACAAATCCTCCAAGTCCCATTGGACTTTTTCACCATTACTACATTCGACAACCACTCGGGATAGTTCACCTCTTGTATGAACCGGACCTTCAAGAGCTTGTCCACCTTCTCTTTTATAGCTAGCTGGCGCTCGGGGGCGAACTTGCGCCTCTTCTGTTGAACCGGTTTGGACCCCCGAACAACGCTGAGGTGGTGGACCAAGAGCTCTTCGGAAATTCCGGGCATGTCTGTAGCTGACCAAGCAAAGAGGTCCCGGTTCCTTCTAATGCACTGGACTATGTCTGAGCATAGAGCGGATGGGAGGGTCTTGCTAACAAAGAACTTTCGGGTTGGATCCTGCTCAGAGAAGAGCACTTCCTCCAATTCATCTACTGGCTCGGACGTCGGTTGGGCAGCATCTTGGGGGATCTCCAGAGTTTCTAGGGAGAGAACTGGATCGAGGGTAGAGGTCATGTAGCACTTACGGGCCGTTTCCTGATTGCCTTTTACCTCCCCTACTCCTGCCCGGGTGGGGAACTTCATCTTGAGGTGATAGGCGGAAGGGACGGCTTCAAGGGCAGCTAGGCCGGGCCGACCCAGAATGACGTTGTAAGCTACAGGAACATCTACGACCATGAAGTCCATCGGCTCCGTTCGGGTAATAGGAGTTTTGCCAGCGGTTACATCGATGGTGATCACCCCTTCAATAGTCACTGGCACTCCCGTGAACCCATTGAGCGTGTAGCCGGCGGACTTGAGTCTATCTCGGGAGAGTTTGAGGCCTTTGAAAGCGGCAAGGAAGAGGATGTTAACGGAGCTGCCATTGTCCACTAGGATCCTCTCCACATTGAAGTTCGCCATGTGGAGATTGATGACGAGTGCGTCACAATGGGGGGTGCGGACACCTTCAAGATCTTCGTCCGAGAATGTGACGGGCACTCCGAGGCCTTTAGGAGGAGGGGTGGCGCGAAATGAATTGACTTCCCTAATGAACGTCTTTCGATAGGAGTTAGAGGAGCCCCCCATTGGGCCCCCATGAATGAGGTGCAGGACACGCTCCTCCTCGAAGTCGGGCATTTCATCGCGTTCCGGATGCTTATTAGCCTCCCGAGGCGGGGGAGGAAGGTCGGCTCGGTCCTTTCTCACGAACCGGGTCAACTGGCCCCTCTGGATGAGGGCTTCTATCTCATTCTTCAAGGCCTGACAATCATTGGTGTCGTGGCCATGGTCCCGGTGATAGCGGCACCACTTCTCTTTATCCCTCTTCTTGGCGGGGGTGTTCATCCTCGGAGCAAGAGGTATGATCCCTTCCTTCTCAACTTCCATTAGAATTGTGGAGACATTGGTGGTGAGAGGAGTAAATTTCTCGAATCTGGGGGGAGGTCGGCGCTGGCCGCCATTATCCTTCTGGAGCTTCTTAGCTCCTTCCTCTTCTGTTCCCTTTCTCTTAGACCCGGAGGAAGACCCCTCCAAGTTGGGGCGGTGCTCAGCTTCTTCGGCCCGAATATACTTTTCACTCCGGAGGAGGAGGTCAGAGAAGTTCTGTGGGGGCTTCTTGGCGAGGGAGGAGCGGAGACTGGAGTTGCGGACATTGGATTGAAATGCTGCTGCAGCGACCGACTGGTCGAGGGAGGCTATGGACCTAGCCTCAGTTGTGAACCTTTTCACATAGTCTCTCAGCTTCTCACCCTTCTTCTGGTGGAGGTAGAGTAGCGAGATGCTGGTCTTCTCGATTCTGCGGCTACTCACGAAGTGGGTGACGAAGAGAGTCTCAAACTGCTCGAAGGAGAATATTGAGGAAGGGGCGAGGCGAGAGTACCATTCTCGAGCTGGGCCCTTGAGAGTTGCGGGGAAGGTTTTGCAGAGCAAGGCATCGGAAGCTTGATGGACGAGCATGAGGGTCTTGAAGCTTTCGATGTGATCGACGGGGTCAGTCTCCCCGGAATAGGTCTCAAATTGAGGAGGCTTGAAGCCGATTGGTACAGGTGCATCCATTATGGTTCGGGAAAAAGGAGGTCGACTAGGACGAAGGGTCCTTCCTCTAAGCTCCTCTTCTCGGTCTAACCGACCCAAGCGCCTCTTCATTTCGTGGAGACGGCGGTAGACGGCGTCATCCCTTCGACGGTAATCAGCCGAGCCTCTAGACTCGTCTTCATACGAGGGAGAGCAGGGGCTACGATGACGGTAGCTCCTAGAGCGGCGAGGACTTGGCATGTGCCGGGAGTTGCTAGGAGTTGGAGGAGGAGTTGAGGACCGTCGGCGAGGACTTCGTGTAATACCCTGATTTTTTAATTAATGAAAAATTATTTATTTTGCACGTAGTGTGCACGTGCAATATTTTGTTTGGATTATTTTATTATGATGTGTATAAATATTTAAATATTTCTCAAATTATTTTGTACAAAAGCTTTTCTTTAAACAAATAGAAAGCCTTATTTTAATTTAATTAAAAAGGCCTTTTTCTTAAAAGCCCAAATGTATTTTATTTTATTTATTTTAATAAACTATTTTGGCCCAAAAATAAAGCCCATGAATTAATCTATTTTTTAATTAAAACTTGTCATGTAGAAGACTAAGTTATCATTATTTTATTTTTGTACAAATTAAAATGTACAAATTTGGCCTAGTTGCATGCACGTGCACTACACGTACACGTGCATTGCACACTCTTTTCATGGCCGGCATGCATTCTTTTTGGAGGGAGTTTTGAAATTGATCATGGTGTTCATGGAGGTGGTTGTGTGGATGTGGGTAGTTTTTATAACTCCTACTCTAATCTTGGCCCTCCATTCTATAACCAACTAATCAATCTTGGCCCTCCATCTCACTTGTTTTCTAGTATAAATACCCCCCCTCTCATGGCTATTTTCATATGCAATTACATATTTCCAAACTATAGTCTTATTTTAATATTAGTGTGAGTTATAAAAGAGTGAGAGTAGTGTGCATTTGGCTTGGAGAGGAGGCCGGCATCATTCCAAGGAGAGGAAGCATTCGGTTTTGCTTGGTGGCTTGGAGCTTGTGCGCGCTTTTGGCTAGGAGGGGGTGCTTTCATTCGCAAGGACCTTGATTGCTTTGTGTGTTTACTTTCTCTCCATACAAGGTGGGTAAACAATTCATATTTCTAATATAGGAGTATATGCTAGATCTCATTAGCAAATTGCATGAAAAATGATTAATAAGAATGCGCCTTTAATTGAATAAATGATCTCTAGTTGATTGAATCATTGATATGCGAATTATGTGTGATTGTATAAGAATGTGACTACAAGTGAGTTGATTATCTTTGTTTCCAATTAGAAATGATTCATGGAAAATGTTAGTAAGAATACATTTTTAATGGAAAGTTAGTTTACAAATTGATTAGTTTGTTAATGAACAATTTGCATGTGACTATTATTGTTAATTAAGATGTAGATAAAATTCTCCATGCTCATTAGAATAAATGAATGATGCTAGTATTGATGCTTGAGAACACTAATGAGGATGTTAGTTTAATTGAACAATGGAAGCATGCAAATTGATTAAGAAAGAGCACGCTTTTTGAAGGAACAACTTTCTTGTATGTTTGATGTGTGAACCTAATAATTGATAAGTGACTATATATTTTTGTGATGCACATGATTGAACTAGAAGTATTTGTTGATTTAAAGAAAACACATTTTGCCATCACTAATTGCATGAAAAAGAAAATCTATACCTTGTTAGTGCTAATTTGTGAAGAGACCTCCTTAATTATTGTGGGGTTGGACAAGTTCAAAGAAAGTAGATTTGTGTGTTAGATGAAAGATTAATATCAGCAAAATTTGTATAAGAAATTCTGGATAGAAGAGATTTGAAGACTAAGTGTAACCAATGTCGAAAATGAAGAATATAGTAGTTTTGATGAACAATTCATGGATTTGTGTGGAAAAAAATATATTTTTATTAGTGCAAAAATTATTTTAATCTTACTGATATGAAGATCATGTAAGGGAAAGCTAACCTGGAATTTTTCAGTAACTTTCACAACAGCAATATGAAACTAAGTTTATTTGAACATCGAGTTGTTTTAACCACAGTATCAAAATAATTCATATGGGCTTTAAACTCGTACTGAGACAACCTGAGCTAGTAGCTCAGGCGGTCACTGTTGGCGGTTGGCTTCTCTAGGTTGAACGGTTCGAACCCCTGTGTCTACAACATTTTTCTACAAAATTTTGAGAGCTTATAGCTCTCGGCTTGAAAAGAATAAGTATCATTTTGACCCTCCTTATATCGCTAGCACAGTTCGGCCGGATGGCGGGTGCTCTTGGCTCTGTTTCCGTTGTGCCTAGGTTCGATTCTCACCCTCGGCATTTATAAAAAAATATTTTTTTTTGGGAGTTTTATATGTCCAAAAATTATGAAAAAATATGGTTATTCTCATAAAAATGTAAGGAATTTTATAAGAGTAATTTGGGCATTATTCGAATGAAATACACTATGATTTGTGAACAAAAGGCACAATTAGAACTATGGTTCTAAAATACACACTTGTGAAATTATAGTTTATAAAGATAAATTGAAATGGACTATTATAAAGTAATTGGCAAAAAGAACCTTGTTGTGTGACATGATACTATTTATTCTCACTTGAGAATATTGTGCAAAATATGAAGTATGAATGTTCTTTAGTGATGTGATTTTCAAGTGTGAAATTATGAAGTGCATGAGTTCATGTATGATATGGATTAATGAAGGAATTAGAAATCATGTTAATGAAAAAGAAATTTGTTGGCTATGAATATGAATTTTATGAGTTATAAGTATTCATTATGGACTTGTGAACAAATTGAAATCATGAATTGAAAAGAGAATATACATGTGAGTATGTGAACTCAACATGGAAATTTATAAGTTGAAGATTGTGAAATGAAATTTTGAAATAGAGTAGCTAAGTCTCCCCGGCATTGAGAAATGAAATGAAAGGAAATTAGACCAAGGTTGGTCATGATGAAATGAATGAATAAGTCCGGTTGATGGAGAGGCTAACTCTAGAGATTAATTTTGTTCATGATTTTTAATAAAACTAAGGACTAGTGCATAGTGAAGATGTGATGAAAGTAAGAAAAAAACATTGAGTATGAGGGCCCTGGGTAGCGGCGAGAGCGTATCCCAGGAATTTCCATGACGAGTTTGGGTGAGGATACTGCTCCAGAGTACCGTCCCAGTGGCGACGCTCGTGGGATGTTTGAAGACTACGGGTGGTGTCATGTTTATGGTGAGAGCGTATCCCAGGAATTCCCATGATGAGTCTGGGTGAGGATACTACTCCAGAGTACCTAGACATGAGTTCGTAGGTCAGATAACATCTAGGATACTTACCGTAATTACAGTAGTAGATTAAATCATAACGAGGGATTGAACCCTATCAAGATGAAGAACGAATAAGGGCTTGCCCTCGGACCTATGTAGTATGGGATGCATAGAATCCGAACAAGTGCGCATTAGTGTCATGTAACATTAATAAATGCATTAAGGATCAAGTGCACAATCATAACACGACATCAATAGGGTAGTCCCTTTAGTTTGAATTGTGACAAGTTTGTGTTTGTTAAATATGGAAAGTTAAGTTATACTATTTCCGGCATAGAGAGGATGGCCGTGTATAATGTTCGTCGGTTGAATAAACTGACGTACCCATAGTCTTATATGCAGGTAAATGTCATGTTAAAGATTAAAGAAGAATGGATGCTTAGAGATTATACCATGCTGTTGTACTTTTATTCAATTGTTGTAAATTTTACTTCCGCTGTGCAAAAGAAAAGTGTAATATTGATGTAATCTCTGATGTATGATGAAAAGTTTTAATTTCCCTGTAAAATTGTACTAAAGAAAGTGAAAAGATCCTGTAGAACATCTCGAATTCAGTGTATTTGGGATTCGGGGCATTACACTTCGGACCGGAGGAGGGGAGGGGATCTTCGGAGCATTGGCGTTGGGACAGAGATTCAGCGCTTGTAGGACGGTTGCTTGGAACTGCTGGAACTCGGCACCGGTGATGGGTGCCTCATCGTTCCTAGGCTGCTGCCGACCTACAGGGGAGTGTGGTCTTCTTCTGTGATGTTCGGGGGACTCTCTCTGCCCCCTTCGGACGAGGGACCTTCTGTTGTCACGGCGGTGAGGAGATCGCTTATCCAGACGGTGTTGGCAGGAGGCTCCCTCTCGGGTCCGGTTTTCATCCAGACGGCGGCGAAGATCCTCATCCTTCTGTCGATTGAGGACGGTGTTGCGAAGGTCGGAAACTTGGGGATTGTGGGAGGCCATCGAATCCGAAGAGGCATTGTGGATGGAGACGTGGTCCGAATGGAGAGGCTGTTTCTGCGGATTGGGACCCTTAGGAGGTTGTTGATTCTGAGGAGGAGGTAGGTCCTGTTGAAGAGGGACCACGGCTTGAGAAGGAAGTTGCCCCTGCTGTTGAGCGGGCTGAGGGGGAACTTCCTGTTGCTGATCGGGGTTGGGTCCTCGGTTGGACCCTCTGGATCTGACTTTCCTAGGAGGCATGGCTGGAGAAGATCTGACCAACGGGAAGAGGGGAGGTTGCTATTCGTTAGTTTCCCACAGACAGCACCAATCTGTTGCCGCTGAATCTGGTGTGGGGGCAAACAGATAGTATTTGTGGATTCTTAGGAAAACTGAATAGCAAACCTGTTACCTGTTCCGCCAGAGTTTGATGCTGTCTCCCGCCGTACACCTGCAAAAAGTGCGAGACACCGGGGTTGTTCCCGGCGACGCACCCTCCGACGCTCAAGTCAGTAATCAGGGATGATTATGAGAGAGAGCGCAAAAACTGGCAAAAGATTGATTACCTCTTAATGGAGATGGATGGGGGGTATTTATAATCGCCTTAGGGAGCAGATTAGGAATGTAATCCCCGTGATCTGATAAGGAATATAATACCCGTAATCAGATAAGGAATGTAATCCCTAATCCCCAGTGAAAGGATAGACATGAATCAGGGCCGTTGATTAGGATTTAATCAGAAACCCTAATTCTATCCTTTCTGGACCGGGTCTGCTGCGGGTTGAAACCCACACCCAGTTGAGGCGGATCCGTTCGCGGGTTAGTGGGTCTTCGAGGAGGAGATCCAGAACCCGCTTCAGACTCATTGGTAGGTGAAATTACCATTTTACCCCCGGGCTTCAAGATTCGTGCCCGATTTGGACGGTTCCGATTTATCCCCATTTTTAGCCATATCAATAGTGAAGATTCGTAGACTTGTGCATGTATTGAGAGAGTTTGTTGACTACAAAGGCAACATCCGGCCTTGTCAATGATAGATATTGTAGACTACCAACTCGTACGATAATCAGTGGGATTGGCTAAAGGCGAACCATCAGTGAGGTTAAGAGAGGGATAAGTGACCAGAGGTGTAGGTACCGGCTTAGCATCACACATCTTGGCATGTTCTAATAAATCTTGAACATACTTCTTCTGGCTTAAGAACAACCCGTGCTCATGAGGTAGCACCTCAACACCAAGAAAATATGAGAGTGATCCCAAGTCTTTTAGGGAGAAGCGAGAGGCCAAGCTAGTGATGAACACTTGTAGAGCGGAAGATGAAGGGCCCATAATAATAATGTCGTCAACATATACCAGTAGATAAAATGGGACATTGTTATGCTTGTAGATAAACAATGAAGAGTCAACAATGGAATTGCGGAAACCATAGGAGAGAAGATAGGTGCGAAGCTCTTGATACCAAGCTCTCAGAGCTTGTTTGAGACCATAGATGGCCTTCTTAAGCTTGCATACATGAGTGGGGTTATCTTTATCCAAGAAACCCGGCGGCTGTGACATAAAAACATGCTCATTGAGATGACCTTGAAGAAAGGCGTTGTTAATATCAAGCTGCCGAAACTGCAAGAGAGAGCATGAGTCTGACTATTGTAGGCTTCATAACTGGACTAAAAGTCTCTGAATAATCAATCCCGGGCCGTTGATGAAAACCCTTGGCAACAAGACGAGCCTTGTAATTCTCAATTGCACCCGTAGGTTTGTATTTAACTCGATATACCCATTTGCAGCCAACAACATTCTGGGATGGATGAGAGGGAACAAGTTCCCAAGTAGCATTGCGTAACAAAGCATCATATTCCTCCGTCAGTGCATGACACCATTGAGGATCTTTGAGGGCTTGAGTAATGTTTCGGAGTTCAATTGATTGAGCTTGAGTAGTGGTTGGATTGGCAAACATTGGATTGGGTTTAATAATATTATTTTGTAGACGAGTGACGATGGTTCTAGTGGGTGGAGGAGGTGGCGGTGAAGGGGGAGATGATGACACAATAGTGGAGGGTGTGGTTGTCAATGACTGCTGTGGAGGTGAGGGCATGTTAGGAGAGAAGGGAGGTGTCGAGATGGTGACGATAGGTGGTGTTGGAGACTCGACAATAGGCTGCACATCAATGGGAAGAGTCACTGTGCACCATTCTTCAATGTTGGAAGGAGATGTAGGAGTAGATGTTGGATTAAAGATGGGAAAGGGAAAGACATCATCCACAAATCTTACATGCCTAGAGACATAACCCTATGAGTTGGAAGATGTAGACAATAATATGCACTTTACGATAGAGAGTAACCTACAAAGATGCATGGAAGAGAACGATTATCAAGCTTATGACTAGCATATGGCCGCAGCCATGGGTAACACAAGCTACCAAATTTGCAATTTTAAGTAGTTGGGTACAGTCCCAAAGAGAAGAAGATAAGGAGAGTCATTATGAAGAGTTTGAATTGGGAGACGATTAATCAGATATGTGGCCATAGCAAAAGCATATGGCCAATAATTTAAGAACATTTTGGCATGAGAAAGAAGAGATAAACCTGTCTCGACAATGTGCTTATGCCTACGCTCCGCAAACCCATTATGTTCTGAAGTATGTGGAGGAGTAGTAAGATGTGAAATGCCATGAGTAGCAAAGTAAGGCCGAAGTTTGTCATATTCCCCTCCATTATCACTAAACACTTGAACTATTGGCATTTTGAAATACTTTTCAACAAGTTCTTGAAAATGATCAAAGGTTTTCTCAGTGTCAGACTTTTTTATTGAGAGGGTATAAACAGGTGTATCTTGTCAAATGATCAACAAAAATCACATAATATTTGCAATTGTCATTTAATAACACTGGACTAGACCATACATCCGTAAAGATTAAATCAAGAGGGGCACGAGAGGTAAGGGTAGAATCAGAAAAAGATAGCTTGTGGCTTTTATTGATATGGCATGAATTACAATGCGACATAGAGAAATCGGAAATAAGCATTGAAAACTTGGAATTTAAAACCCGAAGAATAGAACTAGATGGATGCCCAAGCCGATGGTGCTAATCGTGAATGAGCTGTTTGAAACTTGTGTAGACTCGAGGAGATTTTGGGTGCCATTCATAAACACCAGATTTAGATGGCTCCTGAAGGAGGATTGTGCCCTTTGAAAGTTCCTTGACACAAAAAAGAGAGGGTAAGAATTCAAATGAAGTATTATTCTCTTGACAAAACTTTGAGATGGACAGGATATTTCGTGATATAGATGGACCATGTAAGACATTAGAGAAAGTAAAAATTTTGGAGGGAGTGGTGAGAGAAAAAGAACCAGTATTTGCAATTAGAAGAGACGAGCCATTGCCAGTCATAATTTCATTCAAGCCATCATATGGTGCATGTAATGAGAGGTTGTTGAGATCATTTGTGACATGGTGGGATGCTTCACTATCAAGAAGCCAACCATTGGATGAGGTGCCAGTGTTGACGGAGGGGGGATGTGAGTAAGCGTGCATGATGTGAGCTTGAGGCATGAAGGGAGGCTGTTGACCCATCTGAACAGCTCTGATATAGACCGGAGTTGGAACCTCAATGGTAGGAAAAAGGGTCTTGAATATATGGCATTTGTCGAGAGCATGACCAGTGGCTCGACACCATTGGCACTTGCCCAAGTATGACCGCTGGGGCTTGGCCGAAGAAGTAGATCGAGGTGTGGGAAGCAGTGCTGGTGATGGAGAGCTTGATAGTTGGCTTTTAGAATAATTTTTCTTGTATTGCGTAGCATGCACAGCGCTAGTGTTTTGTAATTGGAGGATAGTGAATGGCCTGGTAGGCTCATTAGGATTAGGGATGATAGATTGTTTATTCGTCATTGGGAAGAGAAGAAAAAAAGAGAGGAATGGGGTAGGAGCTTTAGCTCTAATACCATATAAGATTTAGAGAAGAGATAGTTTCTCATTAATATTATCAGCCTTTGAGGCAAATGCAAAATTGTTACAAATGGTTTGTTGAGAGTAAATCTCTCATTGAGTTTGTTGAGAGTAAATATCTTCTTCAAGTTGCAACTGAATGTGACTTGGTCATATCTTCTACAACTTACACAAGAACTTATGGACAATCGATGGGCAAGTCAATTTTTACGGTATCCCCTATCATTATCAAAACACAACAAGACTAACATAAGATATTTTGTAAAAAACACATATAAGTATATCAAACTTAGACGAGTTTTTTTCAAGCAAATAAGGCTAAATTGAAAGGAAAAAAAAAACACCACTCAACTATAACACTCGTTCAAAAAGATGTTCACCCAAAAAAAGATTAGTGTGTTTTTTGGCACAAAGGTTATATTTGAGTGAGGTTTTTTTGCAATCTGGCCAGTAAATAACTTCACATTCAAATTTCATGGACACGTGTCCTACCAACATCTGCACTGGTGGATATTCCGAAGAATTCCGTCAACAAGTTTACGGTATTTCTTACAAATAACTATAACAAACTTAGACGAATATTTTCGAGAAGTTAATTTAGACATCAAGATTCACCATTATATCCACTTTCTATTGGTAGAAAAAGGATTTAACCCCATTGACCAACCTCACCACCCCTTATTATATCCAAACCAAACCAAACCAATTAATATTTGAGTGAGGTTTTTTACAATTTAGCCAGCAAATAACTTCACTTTCAAATTTCATGGACATGTGTCCTACTAACATCTGAACTGGTGGATATTCCGAAGAATTCCGTCAAACAAGTTGACAGTATTTCCAACAAATAACTATAATAAACTTAGACGAGTATTTTCGAGCAATTAATTCAGACATCAAGATTCACCATTCTATCCGCATTCTATTGGTAGAAAAAGGTAGGGGTGGCAACTGGGCCGGGTCAACCGGCGACCCACCCGCGACCCTGCCCACGAACCCGGCCCGGTTAAGTCTTTCACGGGTTCGGGTCGAACCCGGTGAACAGTACCGGGTCGACCCGGGTCGCTATTTATGCGAATTGGATTCGCGAAACCCGGCCCACGAACCCGGTCAACCCGCGAATTGGACCCGCCAACCCGCGGGTCGACTCGCGAATTTCGACCCCCGACCCGTGGCGGGCCGACCGTTCGACCCGAGGTCGAAACCCGCGAATTCAACCGGGTCGCTAGCCGTTTACTGCCGTTGGGTTGGTGCCGTTGGGCTGACAGCAGCAAACGGCTCTTAGCCGTTGCTTGCTGTTGTTCTTTTTTTTTTATTTTTTTATTTTTTGTTTTTACCCACTTCTAAGCCTATAAATAGCCCCCAAAAATCTCCAAAAAAATCACACCTACCTCTTTTACTCTCTCTACTATTATACATCAAAAAAAAAAAAATTTGAACAATTGTAGTAATCATCAAACAAGTGTACAAGGAGGCGTATACACGATCAAATTTCAGTCGTATCGGAGAACAAAATTCAACGTCTTCAACTCTCTTCAACCATCGACTCAAATCTACTTCAACTCTTCAATTGCGAAATCGGCAAAGCGCTCCTCCATCTTTTCTATTATATTCTAATTTTCACGGTTTTTTTTATACGCGTATTCCACGGTGAACGGTATCAAAATATCTCTATCTCTCTTTTTTTTTTCGTTGTAGTTAAAATTATTGTTTGTTTTTTGAACTTCTCTATCTCAACCCTCTTGTTTTTTAGTTTTTTTGTATAATTCACCGCTTCTACATTGTAGATTTTATTTACATACCACATTACTACACTATGTCTAGATCACGCGGTAGCGGTCGTAGCGGACAAGATTCTTCCTCATCTTCACGTAGGCCACCAATTGTCCCAATTATTGAGCCCGCCCAAGATTACATTGATCCTACTATGGAACAATGGGGTACACACGATGATGTTGGACACGAACATTTAGAAGAAGAAGAACAACAACAAACCGAAACCACACAATCCCGTAGTAGTAGGAAAAGTAGAGGAGAAACTAGCGATTGACACAAGTTTTATGAGTATATTCCGGACGAAAATACTCCGGGTGTAGGTGTGAAAGTGTGTAAAGCATGTGGTAAACAATACAAATTCAAGAGGGGTGACGGAACCGGTACACTTAGTAGGCACATCCTAAATAATCATAAAGATCTTCTTGATCAAATACAAGGTCAACAAAGAATAAACCCTAGGACCGGTCAAGTAGATAGCCACCCTTATGATCCCGAACTTGTTCGTCGGGAAATGGCCCGATTAGTAATTAAGGAAGAGTTACCGTTTACCTATCCCGAGAGTAGGAACTTGGAAAATTTTAATCAAACGGCCTTAAACCCTCATTTTAAAAGAATTCCGAGAAATACTTGCAAATCAGATTGTTTTAAAGTGTACATGGAAATGAAGGACGCGTTGATTGCAATTTTATGGAGTTTAACTTGTAGGGTTAGTTTAACTTCGGATTGTTGGACGGGTGTCAACAATATTCCAACGATGGGAATAACCTGTCATTGGATCGACAATGATTGGATTCTTAATAAAAGAATCATATCACTTGCGTCGTTGCCGTATCCCCATAGTGGCGCTGAAATAGCAAACCGTATTTTAGAAATTTGTGATGTTTTTCATATTCGCGATAAAATTATGGCTATTAGTTTTGATAATGCATCTAACAACAATGTAGCAATTAATACTTTAAAAAGAATATTAAACCCTCCATCTGACAATATTTTTCATGTTAGGTGTGCATGTCATATTATAAATTTATGTGTTCAAGATGCGTTAGGTATAGCTGATCCATATATAATTAAAATTAGAAATTGTGTACATTTCATTGCATTAAAACCAAGCATGCTACAAGAATGGAAAGCTTGGTGTAGAGCTAGAAATGTTCCTTTTAGAAAATTTCCAAAGGATTTTAGACACCGATGGAATTCTACTTTTGATTTACTAAGTGTTGTCACCGAATATAAAGCAGTTGTAAATGATTTTTGTATCGCACAAAATATGCCTAATTTTTAAATGACTCCCAATGATTGGTTTTTTGCTGAATCTTTGTTGAAATTTTTAGAACCTTTTAAAATCCCAACTTTAAAATTTTCAAAAACATATGAATCTACTTCTAGTTGCATTTTTATTGAATTAGTTAGCATGATGCAAACATTTAACGAAATGTTAAATAATACCCATATTAGTGACATTGTAAAACCTGCATTTACAAAATTTTTGAAGTATTATTTTCCTCCTCCTATGTTGATTTGTGTTGCTACTGTTATGGATCCTCGTATCAAATTAGAAGGTACGAAGAATTTGATAGAAATATTTTTTGGATATTTAGATAACATTGTAGAATTAACAATTGATTGCGCTAGTTTTTTAGTTCAATTTGAATCTACGTTAAATAACTTGTATGATTATTATGATAGACGTTTTGCTTCTAGTAGTACAGCTTCTGTAGTTAGTTCTTCTTCTGGTAGTTCTAAAGGTAAAAGTAGAATTGGTGATAGAACATTTAGTTTACTTGAAAAAATTCAATCAAAAAAACCTAGGACTAATCAACCAAATGAATTAAATTGGTATAACCAACAAGATGCTGAGCCTTTTACTTCTACACTAGATATTTTACAGTGGTGGAAAGAACACGAACACACTTTTAGTATTCTATCAATTATGGCTAAAGATTTGCTAACTCCTCCTGTCTCTACAGTTGCTTCTGAGAGTGCATTTTCTACAAGTGGCAGGGTTCTATCTGATTACAGGAATCGGTTGAAGCCCGAGACGTTAGAGATGCTCGTATGCACAGAAGACTGGCTGAAGGCTGAAGATAGGACGCAAGAGAAAGCGTTATCGAGTTCCACAAGTGGGAGCAACTCGCCTAAAGAACAACAACAACAACAACAACAACAATAGCTTTTCTTGTTATGTTAAATCAGAAAAATTGTAATCAATTAAAATTGTACATAAGAAATATGTTATTGTATAAAACTTATTTGTGAATTGAAATCTTCATTTCGTTATAAATTGTTCAAATTGTACAACTTAAATTCATATGAATAAAATTTCAAAATTTGTTGTCAATTTCACTCTTTCAATCTTATTATTATTATTACGATTTTTTTTGTTTATTAGTATTATTACTTACTTAGTACTATAATTAAACATCATTTGGGCCTTAGGGATATTTGATTCTAATTTTAAGAATTGTAGTATTATTACTTATTAGTATTATTACTGAATTACATACTTAGTATTATAATTAAACATCATTTGGGAATATTTGAAGAATTGTAGTATTATTACTTATTTGTATTATAATTTTTTAAGAAATGTAATATTCATCAAACAAAATATGGTTGTTTGTATAATTGTATACATCATTTGTAAAATTATTATTATTATTAGTTCAATTCAAGCTACCAAAAAAAAAAAATATATATATATATATATATATTATTAAACGGGCCAACCCGCGGGTCGACCCGGCCCAACCCGGGTTGAGCCCTAATGGGTTCACGGGTTGGGCGGGCCACCCAAATACAACATTGACCCGGCCCGGCCCGGCCCGGCCCGCACAACACCCCAATCCGGCCCGGCCCGGCCCGGCCCGCCCACTCGTGCGTGCCAACTCGTACGGGTTGGGCCCGGACCGGCCCGGTCGACCCGTTCGCCATCGCTAGAAAAAGGATTTACCCCCGTTGACCAACCTCGCCACCCCTTAATATATCCAAACCAAACCAATTAAAAACATCCCAAAAAAAGTTCAAAACCGGCACTACTCATTGCTAATTAACCTGTAACCAACCCTTAACCCCACTATTTAAAATTTGTGGGGCCCTCCGCTACCGCCGCAGGTGTGCAGGGAGCAGGGAGGGGCATTTAGATAATTTGACTTATCCCTTTACAAATCTCCATCGAAGCGTTTGTGGGTTCCACTTTCAGGCTGTCGGCTACCCCTCCTAACTCCCGGTTAACCTCACCGGTTTCCTCCGGTTACAGTGTCGGCGGACTTAACCGGGGTTAACTCGTGGGTTAGGGGCTTTTATATGAGTTTCCAATCGAAACAACGAAAAACTTAAGAGAGAGAAAGGGCCAAAAACCAAGAGGAGAGAGAAAGTAGAGAGCGTCTTATCGGACCGAGAAACGGATTGCTTATCGGATCCAGATGGGGGAATCGAGCAGCTCTGTTTCGGTCGATATGGACCGAATCTCATTTGGTGGAAAGGTTAGGGTTTTCGATCGATTTCGCATTCGCATTTGGATTTTTTGGGTTCTTTTTTTTGGTTGATTTTTTTGGTAATTAAGTTTATTGTTTGATTAGTTTGATGATTAGAAGAATGGAAGGATTCATTTTGATGTTGTTTGAATTAAAGATTAAGTCTTGAATTTGTAAATAAAATGGGTTAACTTTTTTGCAATTTAGAACTAAAATGGGTTAACCATGATTGTAATGTTGTTTGAGTTAGAAAGAGATTAATTTGTGATTAGAATGGTAAATGATAGAGTTAAGCATAATTTAAAAAAGCATGGTTGTTACATTGCGTAGAGTTAGTACAGGGTCGGCCCTGAGTTCCGGAGGCCTGAAGGGAACTGACCTCCCGAAATGCCCCCCCCCCTCACAAAAAAAAACAAAAAACAAAACAAAAACAAAACAAACATGTATACAAAAAATTTGCACATTGTTGAAAGCAAAATATGCAAAATATATAAATTTGTTTTAAATTACCCAAATTTAAAGTCTCAAATCTAATTCAAGTCTTCAAGCCTAAACCCAAATAATTTTTTAAAAAGTTATAAAGGCTCAAATAATTATTTTTTGGGCCCCTAATAACAGTTTTTTTCTTTTACGCGCAAAATACGTGCCTATATTTATAAGGGAATTACAAATTTGGAGCCCCTAAAATACGCCGGGGGCCTGAGGCGGCCGCCTCACCCGCCTCAAGGATGGGGCCGGCCCTGAGTTAATATTGTAGAAAGGATCTTGATGTTGAGTGAGTAAAAAGCATGAGATTGGTGAATTGTTATTAAAATGTCACGAGTTAGGAGACAACTCTAC
This sequence comes from Hemerocallis citrina, assembly GCA_017893485.1. NCBI lineage: Eukaryota > Viridiplantae > Streptophyta > Magnoliopsida > Asparagales > Asphodelaceae > Hemerocallis > Hemerocallis citrina. The sequence continues at coordinate 211,496,851 of CM030364.1, read as the reverse complement.
CTATCATTAAGTTTAAAAGGACTTTTGGGCCCACTTTGTATTTTACAAAAAGTGGAGTCGTCATTTTTGTGTGTGAAAGAAATGGAGTGTGGTCTGAAAACCCAAAGAGTCGCAGAACAAGAAATGATAAACAAGGGTTAGTATTAGAGTTTTTATTCGGTCATTGGGTATGCGTTGTTGCTATTGTGGCTTATAAGTTGAAGTTTGCCAAACTCTAGGAACTGGAAGCATATATGGAGAACATCGAAAAAGTCAAGTATGGAACTCTCCGAATTGTTGGTAGCATAAATATTTAAAAATGTCAAATAAGCTGGCAACTTCGTTGTAAATTGGTGTAAAATTATGAACAATGAGGGCTTGGAAACTTGTAAGACTTGTAGTTTAGCGGTACAAAGTTTATGAAAGTGACCTTATTTGTGGGTTTATGACTAGTTCATCCAGTTTCCTATTTCTCATTTTTGGCCATTATCTCAATTGTGTCATTATTGCCGTTGTCTCTGACACTTATATCATCATATGGCCTCGGCTTTTGAAGTGCTGCAGGCTCTCCAAAGGGGTTTACTATTTTATCGTTAAACTATCATTTAAGAATCAGTCCTCTATATTGGATATTGAAAATCTAACCACTAAAATCTAATTGGTTAATTAATAGGTAGAGAAGGCGCATCTGGAGTGCTAGTTATGTGGGCAAAAGCAGCCAATATACTTCTAATTGAATTGCATTTTAAAAACATGTATAACCTCGTGAAACTAATTCTATACATCACATGTACGTTGTGAAAATACTTTAGGACTGTAAACTTGATTGGGTTTTTTTTTGGGGGGTGGGGTGGGGTGGGGGGGGGGGGGGGGGATAAGGCAAGTAGAAAGGTTAAGAAAATCAATACATTTCAAATGTTAGAATGGACTATTTAGGTTTTTTTTATTATTTAGGAAAGGTGATAAGTATGGAATGTACAAGTACTCAGCAAATTTCTTATAATGGAGAAAGTTGGCCAAACAAGAGGTGCCTCATAATTCATGAAGTTGGAAAATCTATAATCTTGTTTCTTACATTACTTACTAGGCCAGAAATCTATAATCCCATTTCTTACATTACTTACTAGGCCTGAAATCAGTGTGTTATGTGATTAGTAGAATAGACCAACATCTAGTATCCTTTCTTTGGGTTTTCGATCGGTTTCATGCCCTTTTTTTTGTCATCCATATCATCTGGTGCTTTCCATTTAATTTTCTTTTTCCTCCTTAAAATCCTATGGAACAACCTCTCTTTTCCATCAACTGTCATCGTTGCTTGTTCCTTAACTTTGTATACCTTTTGATTGCTTCCCCAGGAACATCTTGTACAAACCAGCCATGGCTTGGTGTCTGTTTCTGTGTATGGAGACGAAGACAAGCCTGCTCTAATTACGTATCCAGATGTCGGTTTAAATCGTAAGTATCGTGTTTGTTTTGTCTTGACATTAAAATCTACATGTCCAAGCTTCCATGCATATGACTCACAAAATTCACATGGTTTTATTTTCTTTCTGCTGTTGAGACTGAGATATTAATCAGTTTGTGTGTGCTTTAATTTTGTCAAGAAAAAATTGAGTTAGTTATATTTTTTTAAATTAGTATAAATCCTTATTCGTCAGATAAACAGAATTATCCATTCTGCTTTTTGTTGAATTGTATGTTTACCTAAAACACAAAAGCAGCTAGAGAAATGTTATATATGTTTTCTTAGAGCATCCACAATCGTTTGCTATATTTGCCAATTTCTCATTTTTTGAGAAATGAGGTGCTCCAGTCGTTTGCAATTTTGCCATTTTATGGCAAAGTAGCTATAGTTGTTTCTCATTTTTGAGAAACCAATTTGCGATTCTCAAATTATAAGAGACGGGACAACATGTTCGTCCCTAATTTTTTTCAATTTTTTAATGGGATCGGACGATACAACATGTTTCGTCCGACATTTTTTTTAAAAAAAATTTGATCGGACGGTCTGAAGAAAAAAAAAATCCAAAAATTGCTCGGACGAGACATGTTGGTTCGTCTCAAGCATAAAAGCTTGGACGGGACAACATGTCCCGTCCAGCAATTTAGGGTGGGTTAATTAGGTGGGTTTTAGGTTTAGTGGGTATTTAATTAGGTTTTAGGTAATATTATATTATTTAATTTATTTAATTAACATATTTTAATAGTTAATCACTAATTAATTATTTCTATAAAAAAAAAACTAACGGACGAAACATCATGTCTCGTCTTTCTCAAATTTTAGCAAAAATATAGCAAAACAACTGTAGACAATTTTCCTATTTTCTATTAGTGTAGCTGCCATTTTGTAAAAAATGAAAAACACCATTGTGGATGCTCTTAGAGTTGTTAAATTCATTTCTCTCACAGTCTGACTAATTGTCCCGTAATTTATACACCATTTGTCAGAAAGTTATGCTAATATTGCTTTTACTGTTTGGCCAATGGGGAATCAACCAGATATATCATGTTTCCATGGATTGTTCTTTTTCCCTGAAGCTTCTTCGTTGCTTCTTCACAACTTTTGTGTATATCATATCAGTCCTCCAGGACATGAGGTCGGTAGCTAGGCTTTTGCTTTTTTCCAGTTATCCTTTCAGTTGTCCATTATGCTTATTATTTTTTATTTTATAAGAACCTTTGATATGATTTGTTTGCCCTCTTGCTTAAGAGATGTTGCAGTTAGGTGCAGCTCCAGTTTCTTCCAATGTACGTGTTCCTTCTGTTGATGACTTGGCAAATCAGGTTGCCGAGGTTCTCGACTTCTTTAGGTATTAATCAATGAATGTATTACTTAGAAAGTTTAGAATGCTAATATAGATGTATTTAACATTTTGCACTTCTTTGTTACTTCCCCCTTTGTAGGTTAGGTTCTGTGATGTGCTTAGGGGTTACGGCTGGTGCATACATTCTTACCCTTTTTGCGGTATGTCTCTTCAATGATGGCGATGAAGAAATTATCTGTATGGGAAAAATTTACTGATTTTCTGCATATACTTTTCGGTTTCAGATAAAATACAGGGAAAGAGTACATGGTCTAATTCTAATTTCCCCCCTCTGTAAAGCACCCTCTTGGAAGGAGTGGTTGTTTAATAAGGTACTATTAACTGGAGTCCTATTATTAACCCCCCAAACTTGATATACTGGGTGATGGTAACTTAATATTTAATAGGGGTTATGTACAAATTTAAATAATTCTGTGGTTGCATTAAAATAAGGAAGTTTTTTTTTGGTGATGTAAAAAAACCCGTGAATTAATGAAAGAGGTTGCTTTCTTAGGTAATGTTGAACTTGCTCTATTATTATGGGATGTGTGGCTTGATGAAGGATTGTTTACTCCAGCGATATTTCAGCAAGGTACATTAGGTTTAATTTGATTCTCTATTCACTTGCAAACACCATCCCTACTGGTAGATTCTTAATCTCTTATTTCTACCCTACAACCAGGAAGTTCGAGGCAGTGGACAATACCCTGAGTCTGATGTTGTGCAAGCCTGTAGAAGTGTTAGTTCTCCATACACTCTTATTTCCTCTTTTGGATGAAAACAAGTGGGGGGATGGTCACTTCATTTTTATAATGTATTATGGATTTTTTTTTTACCTTTCACTTGGGCGCATGCAGTTTCTAGATGAGAGGCAGAGTACGAATGTCTGCCAGTTCCTTCAATCCATCAATGGGTATACATCTCTCTCTCTCTCTCTCTCTCTCTCTCTCTCTCTCTTTTGTAAGCAATTTTAAACTCCCATTATTTACCCGTTGCCGGTTCCTTACTCAATTTTATCTTTATGCAGGAGATTTGATATTACAGAAGGTTTGAAGTACTTGCAGTGCCGAACTCTAATATTTGTTGGTGAAAACTCTCCATTTCATTCCGAATCTCTACACATGACCCCGAAACTGGACAGAAGATATAGCGCTTTGGTTGAGGTATATTCTTAATGCAAAATCCTGTCTAAGATAAACATTTGTCTGTTGATATGGGGAATCATAAGATTTTTAAAGATAAGGGCACACACATACAGGTCAGCATTACTATTTACTAATAAAAAAACCCACTTATCGTACCCACTCCTTTAACAAAAAATCAAGTGGCCATTCACTCACAGTCACATGCAGGAATATCTTATTTGGAACTAGAGTCCCTCAATCTTTAGTTTGATCTGTTCTATTATAATTTTGCATTCTCTCTTCCCCAAAACCATCAACTAGGATCCTCGTCAGCTAGGTAGAGTTTGAGCACCGGCAGATTATATTTACAGTAAAAATGTCATCTCTTCCTATGTGGTGGTTACTCGGTTTATCAAGATCTTTTCTCAAATCACTTATCGTTTGATCAAGTTAAATTCTCTTCATATCCCACCACTAGCAGTATCACTTAACAACTCTGCAGATTATTTCTAGCCTACTGCTAACATCTGAAAGTATTCAACTAATCAGATCTATCAATTCAGGTGCAAGCTTGCGGATCAATGGTGACCGAGGAGCAGCCGTATGCCATGCTGATACCTTTGGAGTACTTCCTCATGGGGTACGGGCTCTACCACTCATACCAATTCAGTGGAAGCCCGAGGAGTCCTCTCAGCCCGTCGTGCATATCCCCAGAGCTCCTCTCCCCTGAAAGCATGGGCATAAAGCTGAAGCCCATCAAAACCCGAGGGTCAATTCATGTTTGACTGATGGAGCCAGTCTGGTCTTGTAATTCCATGTACAAATGGTCTAGCGCACTTTTCAACTGATTGTCAAAGCATTGATGAATCTCGATACATGAGTTGGAGTTTTAGCAATGTAGGGAAGCACAGATTCAGTGAGCCAGTGAAGGGATAATGAGGCCCTAGTCGGACACTGGAGAGACCCTGTGTTACATGATACTATGTAGTGTTGTCAATAGAACAAATTTTTGAGGGTGTATAGATAATATAGAGATGGAGAAAGAATAAGGAGGGTAGGTTGGAGTGTGAAAGATTCTATTCTATTCATTTGTAGACATGAAGCTCACTTTGTAAATCTTTCATTGTTAAGATGAGCTGATGATAATGAAATAAAAATAAGAGTTGGTGCAGGTACTCAGGTGCTTCAGTAAACTCTGTTGCTTAATTATTTGAAAATTATGATGATTTGAGAGTGGTTGCAAATGATGAAGAGGGATTGTGTCACGTGGATAAACTTTACTATACTGTAATATGTATTGTGTATTTTTATGCGAAAATAAATATTTTGATATACATACATATTTATGAGTTTATCTGAGCAAGAACACCCTGGATTTGCTATCCGGATTGGATAACTGCTCTTCTCGGAATTTGAGTATATTGTAGCAAACAAATAGGCGATGTGTACAGTAAGGGATTCGGGATTCTGGATTTTTTTACTAAGATCACATAACCTTCTTCTATTTCACTTTGTACCAGTAAAATTTTCGAATGTCAGTTTTATTGTATCGCATCTCCATCCTTCCAAAATCTGAGACCGTTATGTGACATTACCTATTAATGGGGTTTAACGAGTTTATGACTGTTTTCTCTTATTAAGTTGATGTATGAAAACAAAAACAACGGAGAATGAATGTGATGCAAATCACACACACACAAAAAAAAAAAAAAAAAAAAAAAAACCTCATCAGTTTTGACCGGATCATTTTAGTTAGAAGCTTAAGGCTTAGATTTAGTGAAATATCCCTTATTTGCTTAGTTATTTATTTATTGATTGATTGTGATATGAGATTTCAAAATTATACTTTGATCATCTTCACAAGAGAAAGCTGCAGTCTCTTGACAGTTAAAAGAGGAGCCGAGCAGGCAAGCACCTATAACTGGAAAGTTGTCTGATTTGTCTTTTTGATTAGATTATTATAGACCAGAAACAATATCGTGCATTCTCATTACTAGATTTTACCATGCATCTTTTTTTTAGCATTAAAAGTGTTTTCGTAACGGTCTTAATAACGAAGCTCCACCAAAAGAAAAAGATGACAATTTTTTGATCGGCACTGAGGAAGACAAAACCATATATCAGAATTATACAAAAATGTCGATTTCTTTTGTCATTATACTCATCCAAATAATATACATCGCATTTGTCCTCAACTTTCGAAGATAAACAAACAGACAAAAAAAAAAATAACACCAAGCATTTTAATTAATTAGTAAATGGTTTTGTTGAGGCTACTCATGTCAATAATCTCAGTAAAGGTTAATATACTCAAATTTGGAGAGATATTTTATCCACCTTTCTGCTAATAATTTCTTCCTTCTGTTTTTGCTTATTTAGAGGACTAATCAAAACTGTTATAAATAAATTATTAAGTGTAAATTGTCTATTGAACTCCCCCCACTCATTCCACATCTATGGCCACGATGATGGGTACCCTCATGGCTAAAATTACTAGAACAATTATATAGCATCACATTCACTTCGGGGAATGGAGCATACCCAATATATAAGACGAAATCGTCATTTTTTCATACATTTATAGTTAGCCACAGTTATACATATTTAGATGTACAGGATCGTCATCAATTCATACTCATTGTATTGTTATTATACAAACAATATTTTCTTCATTTCGAGAGATCTTCGGGATCTTTAATTTTGATATATCAAATTCTCACATAATTCTTTTTGCTAGGTGAACAATATTTTATTTAAATTTCAAGAGATCTTCAGGATCATTGATTTTGATACAATCATCTTTCACTCCTTCAGGGAGATTGTGACAAAAAGAAAATTATAGCTTTCGTTATATCTTTCATATGATCTCATTTCGATGATTCTTTGAATTCATCAATTGTCACTTTGAGACTTTCGGTATTCAAATGAATTTCAACATCCAAAACTCACGACAAGTAATTCTTGTCGGTTATTATCAAGAGCTTTGAAAAATAAGAACATAATGAAATTATATGCACAATTAGAAATAAAAAGACGAGATCAAAATATAACTTTTCTGATACACAAAGATCCATAAAAAATGGCGAGTGTAGAGCATACTAAGTTATATTGATCTTAAGAAAATGATCAAAAGTAAAAAATAATAAGATGAACTCGAGATTAACATACTTACATATATAAGACCAAACATTTTTTTCTTTTTCTTCGGATGAACTTGAGACTCGAAAGGTAGAGACTCGTGATATATAAGACCAAACATTTTTCTTTTTCTTCGGATGAACTTGAGACTCGAAAGGTAGAGACTAGTGCTGATAACGTCTTATAAAATAATAGAAACAATAAACAAAGAAAATAGAGACGAGATGAAAGAAGATTATTCTCATTCACAGGTTTTTCCTCTATATACAAATGATTCACCCAATGGCCTATAGATGTGGACTTGGATAATGAAAAGAAAATAAAATGTATAAACAATCCATCATTGGCGTATGATGCAAGACCATCGGTTGCATACCTGTAGTATGGTAATGTATTTTGTTGATCTATATCAAGAATCATTAAAGAATAAAGGAAAGAATTAACTGATGGTCATAACCTCAATAATATGATACACTTAAAGTTGGCAGATTTCTCTGTCCATTCTGAAGATGGAAGTGATAATCACCAGAAGTGATAAATATACTATCCTAAAGATAAAATTATGATCACCAGAAGTGATAAAAATGATTTATCATTTCAAGTTACTCTATTTATAAGTTTTGTTTTTATTTTTCATGTCTGTTATGAGTTATGATAATATTCTATTTATTTAAGTTTAATATTATCATATATGCTTGATATATTGCTTTACAAGTTTGTTTATTTTCTTTTTTTTTATATGTATAAATTCAAGATTCAAGTTGGGACAAATTTCTTGAAGACATTATTACCACACACACTCTATAATACATATTCTTTCATTTGAGATATGATGAAGCACATACCAATATTATATAAATTTATATGGTTGTGTGAAATTAGAAATCTTGAAGAGTTAAATTTCATTAGCTTCTGAAGAGCTAATTCCATGATGCCTGAAGGTACAAAATTCAGAATTCAAAATACACCATTTTCTCTAAAGCCCCGATAAATTTGTTTAGATATAAGACTACGAATGAACAAGGTATACGCGTTACCTTAAGTATGACAATCAAAAGGTGTGTGTTGCAAAGTTTACTCCACTTTGTGATCTGGATTGTATTATACATATATAAGAATGGTTGAATCATATCACAGTAAACTCGAAATTTACTGATATCGTAAACCATAAGTTTACAAAGATGGTTAAGGTTTGGCATGACCGGTTAGACCATCCCGATTCATTATTGATGCGAAAATAATTGAGAATTCATGTGGCAGTCCATTGAAAAACCAGGAAATTTTTCAAATACGAATACATTGAATTGTGAGAGCTATGATTATGAAATCTAATCTCTCTGTTTGGACCTGGGGACATGCCGTTTTGTACTCATCACAACTTACACGCATCCGGCCAACCAATTATAATAATTATTCCCCTGACAATTGGTTCATGGTCAGGAACCACATATTTCCCATTTATGAATTTATCCACCACAACGCATAATAAAAAAGGGGGGGGGGGGACCTGAGAGAAGAATGGGAATATATGTTGGGAATTTCCATCTATAATCACGTTTATGGAACTAGTGACTAGAGATGTATTTACTGCAAGGTTTGCAGATTGTCACTTTAATTTCCAACATCAGGGGAGGAAATAAACAGTTGGAAAAAGAAATATAATGGAATTATCATTGAGAGTTTTAATCCTCGAGTAAATTAGTTTGAACCAAAATTTCAAAGGATAATTCAGTTGCAAGATAATGTCAATTAACTGCCAGACATTTACTGACCAAATATTATTTCCAACTGATAATGCTCCAATCAGAATTGGTATCCCTGAAGGATTACCTATAATTACTAGTGAGTCTAAGGCACGCCTGAAGCATGGTAGATCACTTGGTTCCAAAGAAAATTATAAACATCTTCGGAAAAATAAGGAGCAAATAAAATTGATGGTCGAAACGAGGATATCTCTCCAGAAGAGACCGATGATATTGTTAATAATAAAGAGAATCATCAGGTACCTAAAATGAATAAGAATAAAGAGATCTCGATTAACTATGTCATTATGGGAAGAAGATGGAACCATTGTAAAAATAATTGTCGACAATGTTTTGCATAAAATATAGCACACGATATTATGAATAAAACGAAGATCGTGAAACTATCTCTATGGGAGAGTGTAGAAATAAAATAAAATTGGCCAAAAATGGAAAGAGGCAATCATGTTTAAATTAGACTCATTTGCAAAACGAGGGCATATAGTCCAAACACCAAAAGACAATAATTTGGTGGATTATAAAGTGGGTATTTTGTGTGAAAAACAAATGAATAAAATGATATTACTATATATATAACACGGCTTGTCGCAAAAGGTGTTACCCAAATGCCTCGTGTTGATTATGAAGAGAAATATTCTCTTGTGGTGGATATAATAAGTCTGGCAGTACATGAATATTTGAAAGCGTGCCTTATAGATGTGATCACAAACTATCTGTATGGTTTGTATTACCATGACATAAATATGAAAACTATCTGAAGGATTTAAAGTGCCAGAAGCACATAATAACTATTCCCGAAAAGTTTAATCAATAAAGTGAAACAAAGCTTTGTATGGATTAAAACAATCGGAACAAAATGTGATATAACCATCTTAGTGAGTTTTAGATAAAGGGGACCATAATAATGGTCATATAAGCTCACATATATTTATTAAATATTTAAGGTCAAAGTCTGTTGAAACTCCTGAAGAGTTGTATAAGCTGTGCAATGTTTAAAGAAATATCTTAAGACGAAAAGACATTGGATAAGCAAATTTCTTGTTTTGTCATCATTTTTGTTTTCATGTTTTTCAAATTAAACATTTGAAAGGCATTGGAATTGCTTGGTCCTGGAGTACCATTTCTTAGTGCAATATCAGTTTTGAAGCACTAATATATCTTATCAATAATAAATATTATGATATACCTTATGCAGTTGGTTTACTAGTAAGATGAAGTTCCTCGCCAACTCGAAGTTATTGGACTGGTATGAAAGATAACTTCGAGGGACCATGGATATGGGATTATATTATTCTAATTTGTCCATGTCAGTTTTGATTGGTTATGCAAATGCAGAGTATTTATCATATCATTATAAAGCCAGATATCAATCAAGAGATATTGGCTCCATGCGAGGCATAGATGTGTCTGTTTGATCGGATAACTTCTTGGAGAACGTGTCATCCTTAATCGATCAAGAAGTACTCACAACGTTATTTGAAGATAATATAGCTTTAAAGCTCAATAAAAGGAGGGTTTCTTCAAATGCAATCAGCCGAAACATATTTTACCAGAAATTCTTCTTCACTCATGTTTCAATTAAAATGGTGAAATCATTGAATCAAGCGACAATCCAGAAGATTGCTCGCTATGACCCTATCACCCCAACTTTTGAAAAGGATGGTAGAATTGATCGAGATTTGAGATACGACTTTTGAAAGTCCTAATCAGATGATCTCGTCAGGGGGAGAGATGATATGCGCTGCACTCTTTTTTCCTTCACCAAGTTTTGTCCCACTGGGTTTTCTTGGTAAGGTTTTTAACGAGGTAACATCTTCATTGCATATCATTGTTAAAGATTATGTACTCTTTTTCCTTCACTAAGGTTTTTCCCATTTGGGTTTTATCTAGTAAAGTTTTAACGAGGCATATTCTTATTTACATTCAATAGACATTCAAGGGGGAGTGTTATAAATAAATTATTAAGTGTGAATTGTCTATTGAACTCACCCCCACTCATTCCACATTTTCCACCACCACCACCACATTCATTCATATTTATTCATATGTAATAATTATGTAATTGTCTCTTTGTATCCTTTGTAAGCCTATAAATAGGCCATTAGGTGAATCATTTGTATATAGAGAAACCTATGAATGAGAATAATCTTCTTTCATCTCGTCTCTATTTTCTTTGTTTATTGTTTCTATTATTTTACAAGAAAAACTTTATTATTATTATTATTTTAATTATTTAATTATTTCTTTCCTTCGATTGGAGTCGGATACATATCTTAATTAATTATGTATCTTTTTTCCCCTTAATTATTTACGTGTTTCCGGTCATTGGAGCATGATATTTTTTGCAAATAAGAAGAATAATTTGCAGTTAATTCTATTCAGTTCTTTTTACTTTTTCGCACTTTGCTCTACTATAAGCCAATTTTATGTTAGCGACTTGTCCCACTCCATCCGCAAATACTGTCACATGACTTGATTAAGAGGAATTTAATAAAAAAAAATTATGGTACAAACCCCCGAAGTTCCAATTGCCATAACATCTCAATTTTTTTTCTCAACTACCCTACATCAACTTTTGGCCGTTGGATTTAGTAATATCTCTTTCCAAAAATAAAAGAGTTTATTAAATCTGCAAAAAGGGCATTTGGTCACGTAAAATATTCCTAGTATTTCTCCGCTCTAAATCATTAAAAAGATCATATTTTTAATTTATCTAAATAAACTAAAAATCTTAGATTTTTATAAGTAAAATCAAAGTTGCAAGGTTTTTTTGTTTTTTTGTTTAGAAAACTTGTCTCAAGTTGAGAAAAATAATTGAAGTTGTAATGGGTAAGGAGGGAAGGGTAAGATAAGATTAGAATATAGAGAAATGATTTTACAAATTAAAAACTATTGATCATAATTAAAAACTATTGATCATAAGATATCTCAAATTTCAACACATTATTTGAGATGATCCATAGGTTAGCTTTTTTTTTTTGAGGTAAAAGGTGGAATAACGCCACCCTGTTTCATTAATAAGAGATTAATAAACAACCCCGAAGTCCCGGAAAAAATAAAAGTGCAGTGCAGGAAATATAACATAAACCCCCAATAGAACCCTGGGGGGTGGGTTACATCATCCAACCTCAGACAACCAAAATACAAAGGCTTGATACAAAAAATATAGAAACAGAGCGTGCAACAAATGAAATACTGGATAGTATGGAGGGTGCCTACTCCTCAATCCAGAGTCGGCCCGAACTCTATCTCCTCGTCGTCGAATTCTTCCACCTGGAAGACCCTTGCAATCCTCCCTCTCGCTCCTGAGGCAGCAGCAGTAGCCCAAAAGGAAATCAGATGCATGATAAGAGTAAGGTTACTAGAAATAGAATTACATGAAGCACGAAAATAAAAATTGTTCCTATCTAGCCATAACACCCATGTGGTTGCCGCAATGGCAATAAACCACGCATCCTTCATGTCGTGTCGGGTTGATGCAAATCTGGGGCCAACCCATAGTTCCTCATACTCTCTTGGATAGTCACTTGTTCCTAGGGCTCTTAGGACCTCTATCATGACAGCCTTGCTTCTTGTGCAGTGAATAAACAGATGGTTCAGGTTTTCCACGTGTATGTTGCAGAACCCACAGTTGGTCGCAATGTGAGTTTGCCTCTTGGCTAGGTTCTCTCTAATGAGTATAGCATTGTTGAGCACAAGCCAAAGGAAGACTCTTATTTTCAGAGGTGTTTTTGCCTTCCATAACACCGTTGCCTAGCTGGGTCTGCATCCTCGGTAGTGAATTCGGTGGTAAATTGATCTAACCGAGAACACTCCCTTGTTCTCGAGTCCCCAACGCATCTGATTTGGGCCTTGGGCACACACCACCCCAGACTGGACGATGCGCGTTTGTAGTTCATGTAGTTGCTGAAGCAAACCTGGTGAAAGAATTCCTTGGAACGACGGTCTCCAAGTCCCCCTTTTCCAGGTTTCTTCCACCGAAATATTCGGTCGATTCATTTTCTCATACAGCTCTGGGAAACTTTCCTTAAGAGCATGGGGACCGCACCATTTGTCCCACCAAAATCTGGTGGTTCATCCATTACCAATACTAGATGTAACTGCTGAGTTGAAAGGTCCGCTGGCTTTGGTAACTCCTTTCCAGAAGCGAGAGACTTTAGACCCAATTCGAAAGCCTAAACTTCTTGTCCCTTTTCCTCGAAGGTAAGGTTGAATAAAATCCTGCCATCCTTCCCCACAGTGATGAAACACTTTCCACCACCATTTCTCCAGGAGGGCCAGGTTCATATCTCTAAGGTCAATGATACCCAGCCCTCCATGCCTTTTCTTCATGCATGCGATATTCCATTTAATAAGGTGGTAGCCTCCCTTATTTGAGTCTGCACCTTTCCAAAGGAATCTTTTTCTGATTCGGTCAATTCTTTGGATCACCCACTTTGGAAGTTCAAAAAATGACATGTAGTATATGGGCAGATTGGATAACACTGAGTTGATGAGTACCACTCTGCCTCCAAGAGAAAGCGATTTACCTTTCCATCCAGACAGTCTGTCCTCCACCCTGTCTATAATTGGCAACCAGTCAGCCTTAGTAAGTCTCCCTGGGCGTAGTGGGAGCCCTAAATATTTGATTGGGAACTCTTCTATCGCGCAGTTAAGAATGGTGGCATGCTCCCGTGTTTCTACTTCTGAAAGTGAAATTGGCATCAGCGCGCTCTTGTGGAAATTAATCCTAAGGCCTGACCAGGCTTCAAAACAGTAAAGGGCCCCTTTAAAGCATATTGTTTCAGCTCTAGTCCCATTTCCAAAGAGTAGGGTGTCATCAGCATATTGAAGAATCGTGCACCCCTAATTAGAAGTGCTGCTGGCTATAGGCGTTATCCACCCTTTTCTGTGACAGTTTTCTAGCATTCCTCTAAGCACATCCGCTACAATAGTGAATAGAAGTGGGAATAGCGGATCCCCCTGCTGGAGTCCCTTCTTGCAAGGGAACGATGGACCGGGTCTCCCATTCACTGAAATTGCCGTTTTGCTAGATTGTAAACATTGTTTGATCCATCTTATCCATTTGTCCCCAAAACCTCTCCCTCTGAGAGCCTCTAGCAAACACTCCCAATCAACGGAGTCGTATGCCTTCTCAAAATCCAGCTTGAGGAGGAAGTTCTTGGAGTTGCTCTTGTGGCAGTGGTGGATAACTTGTTCAGCAGTAGCCACACAGTCTAGGATACATCTGCCCTTAATGAATCCCGTCTGGGTTCCACTGATAAGACTGTCCATAATGCTTCCCAAGCGGATTGTTAGGACCTTAGTGATGATCTTAGCCGAGCAGTTTATCAGGCTAATTGGTCTAAAATCCCCAACGCACTTAGAATCCTCCCGTTTGGGAATCAGCACAACTTCTGCAAAGTTGAACATTCCAAGCCTAAGATTATTGTGATAAAATTCCTTCATTAGCTCCATAAATTCTCCTTTAATTTCTTCCCAGAACACTTGGAAGAACATCATAGGAAAGCCGTCTGGCCCCGGCGACTTGTCTGCTCCCATCTGGTTAACGGCCGTTTTGACTTCCAATTCCGTGAAAGGTGCCTCCAAGGAGGAAAAGTTTTGATTTGGAACATTCTGATACTCCTGCCAGAAGTCCTCGCTCATTGGGATCCTAAAGTCATTCTTCCTCCCGAAGAGACCCTTATAGAATGTCTGGAAGGTTGTGGAAATCACCTTTTCATCCTGCGATGTTCCTGTAACTGTCTGAATTGATAGGATAAGATTGGATCTCCTTCTTGCGCTTGCAACATGGTGGAAGTAGGCCGTATTCGCGTCTCCCTCTTTGAGCCACGAAATCCTGGACCTTTGTTGCCATTTGATCTTTTCTAGCCTATACAGATTGGCAATGTTATCTCGAAATTCTAATAGCCTGTTTCGCTCTTCCTGCAAGAGGACTCTAGTCTCTTCCACCCTCTCAAGCTCATCAATTCCTTCTAGATAGGACTCTTTAGCATGCCAGATGTTCGAGAATCTAGATCGATTCCATCTACAGAGCCTCTTTCTCAGTCTTCGAATTTTTCCACACCATCGAGATGCCGCGTCCCTGCCGGCAATTGGGAGCGCCCAATTCTCCATAACCATGTGATGGAATTCCTGAATTTCCAGCCAGGCCTTTTCAAATATGAATTTCCTAGGCCTACGGGCTCCCCGAATCCCCACATCGAGAAGGATCGGGGTGTGATCTGAGGTTGGTCTAGGGATCGCTCTAGCCGACGCAAGAGGAAATTTAGCTTCCCAATCCATCGAGACTAGAATCCTGTCCAACTTGGCCATAACCGGAGCCGCTTGCATATTAGACCAAGTAAAAAGTCTATCATTGATTGGGATGTCAATCAGCTCTAGTTCCGTGATCACTCTATTGAACTCCTCTCTATGCCTGTCGCTGGAGCCTCTCCCCTTGTGCTCAAATACAAATCTAGTGATGTTGAAATCCCCACCCACAATCCAAGGCCCCGACCAGCGCTGCTGAATGTCGGCAAGCTCTTGCCAGAAGGCCTCTCTGTCTGTGGCCACATTCGGCCCGTAGACAACAGTCACCGTCTGCACCCAATCATCGGAACGTCGCTTAAGTCGGGCAGTCAAGGAGAACGTTCCACTGTGCTCCTCTTCGCAGGAGAGAATATCCGAATTGAACCCTATAGCAATCCCCCCTGAGGCTCCCACAGATGGGCATAACAACCACTCCTTGATTCTGTTACCTCCAACTCTTTTGAGTTTGAGCCCGTGCTGTAGTTAGGTCTCCTGCAACCCTACTACTTCCACCTTGGAATTGCTAATGACATCCCTCACCATATCTCTTTTTCCTCTATCCCCCAGCCCCCGAACATTCCAGAATAGTGTATTCATTGGGAGACATTGTCATCGGAGATCGTTGGAGAGGGTGTAGGGCCGGCTACATCCTCGTGAATGATAGATGGCCCCGTGCCGTCTCCAAGAGCGTTATCGTCACAGGTCCTAACTCTTTGTGTTTCCCAACCCCGAATTTTATTGAGGAGTAAGGCAATACGCTCTGTGTCCCATACCTCTAACCCACATGTTATAGCTAGACACAAGACATCAGAATCTGACATGCAATTTAAAATAGAAGCTAAATAACTTGTCGTACCTCCATTGTCGAGCTTAGCGGCCTTGGCTGCCGCGGCGATCTCAAGATAGTCGTCCAAGGACTCCACATGAGCCCTCTTAGGTGATTGCTGAACTCTGAATCCAACCGCCCTACGAGACTGTCCCGAGCTATCTCCCGGAGCTAAGTCTGGAATTGTGGATAGGACAAACTCCGGCAAGATCTCCCTCTGGGTGTAAGTAATGAACTCAACATCCTCTGATTCCTCCTCAGAGAAAGAAAACTCTTCATCTAGATTAAGCCGTCCTTCTGGATCCTCATCACTGTCTGTGAGTATGGTCTCTTCATTAAGAGTGTGCACTTTCACCGCGGACTCCTCATTGGGCCCATCGCTTGTAGACTCAATAATAGTAGTAGTCTTGTCTGTTGCGGTCCCCTCATTGGGCCCACTCTCAGTCTGGTGTTGTGTCTGGTTGTTCGAATCCTTAGTGTTACAAGACCCAGATACAATAAAAGGCATTTTGGACCCCTCTTTGGGCCCACTACCGCCAATAAATAGCCCACTCCTAGGTCCACTAGCAGTGCATTCAACTGCTGCCTTAACAACTATACCTCCGCAGTTTATCATACCGCCAGCATCGATAGGCGCGCTCTTCGATCGAAGCAGAGAGTCGGTAAGCGTACCGCCCCTGCCATCTATCATCACATGTATGGGGAGTGTAACGGTGGGTGCGACACACGCCTTGTCGACTTTACTTGGCATCATTTCCAACCGATCGTGCTTGCCAAGTGGCAGCGATGCATTTCTGGGGGTTTTGGTGGGTTCAGAGTATTTTTTGTTCATTAATTCTGGCGTGAAACCCATAGCATCTCTCCGACTTGCTTCATCTTGTTCAAAATTTACAGCCTGTTCATCTGCTTCATTGCAGTCATTCCTCTCTTCGTCTTTCCTCAAAGATGTAGCTTTACTACCTACTTCAGCAGTGTTGAGAGCTTTCTCCCAGTCGCTCTGGTCGCTCTGGGTGAAACGACCCACTCTTGACCCACTCTCTTTTCCCCCCTGCTTCTTAGAAGCTTCTTTCTCTTTTTTCTGATGGAGACCATCTTTTGGAAACCCACTCTTTGGTTGAAAGGGGTCTCTCACTTGTTTTTTTCTCAAAAGTGGTAGATTCCTCCACCAACCCCCCTCCCAAAGTCTGCATGTTGTGGCAGAGCTGGGCGTTGATATTAATGGTGGGTGCAATCCCTGTAGCTCCCCTCTGAGCCACTGCGCACACCTCCTCTGACTGAAGCTGGACCTGCCTACCATTTTTAGCAGCTCTTTTGGCTCTTCTCGAGTTGGTGATCTCTGATCTTTCCAAATCAGGCCTGTAGGGCTGGTTCACCGTTGGATCTGATGCGTTGGGGGCTCTAGTGAGCTCTTGACCATTGGATCCACCGGGACGATCCTTTCCTTGACCAGGCTTGTTCGGAGTTCCAGACGATCCATCCGCCGCAGTTCCTGGGTGCCGCCCCTGTCCCTTCGCCACCTCAATGATCTCTCTGTGAGCCCGTTCCACTTCGTGGGATCCATCGATTGTTAGCTCCTTACTCGGCGAAACCACCTGTCGGTAGGATCTGTCATCTCTAAGTGCTGAAGAGGGTGAGGGGGGTGGCTTCCATCAGCTCCTTTGATGCTTCATCCCGCCTATCAAGAACGAATCTGATGAGATACGATTCGTCGAAGGAAAATACCTTGGCGAAGCGCGGCATGAGAGCGATATCAGTGCTTCTGATTAGTAGCCTCGTCGACACAATCTCTGATCGCCTCACCGTCTTCTCGTCAATCTCCACCACCGACCCAAAGTCTGCTACAATTTCTTGGAGGGCTTCTTTCTTCCAGAAATGCAAGGGAACATTGTGTATCCGTATCCAAAATTTCTCACCTTGGGGGAGCTCCGCACCAAACGTCGGAGTCCACGCAGTGAATTCAAGTTGAAAGTGACCAAAATCCACATTACCCATCCTGATCACTTCTGTTACTTTCTCCGGCGTTGGGAATGAGATAAGAAATTGCAAATGGCATAATTTTTTGGCTACCCAGTCACCGTGAACGCTCATCAGCCATCTCTCCGCTAGCGCTTGCATCACGTGGGTTTCCAATGGTCTACCTTTTCTGACTTTGGCAATGGCGCACCAATGCCGGAGCCACCTTTCTTTACTTTTAATGATGTCCAGGCTCCTAGTCAGCCGAATCACCGACGGCGTGTCTGGGGATCTTCCTCGGCTCACTGACCGCTCCTCATCACTATGGGTTTCGATAACATTGGTACACACGTACGATAAATGTCCCCATTTCATACACTTTAGGCAGCGCGGCTCTTTGGTGCATTTGCTCTTGAAGTGGCCCAGGTGCCCACAGTTGAAGCACGGCGCTGGCTGTCGCTTGCCCTTCCTCTGCTTCTTTTTATGGATTGCTTGGTCAAGGTGACGGTTAGTAATTTAGAACCCCGTATTTTCAAATATTAATTTAAAGATTTAAAAATGAATTAAAATAATTTTCTGAAGATTTAATAAATATTTTATAAAGATCTATCTTTTCTTTACACGTGCGAAACACGTGCAAATAATTTTGGTGTAAATATACAATTTATATTTTTAATAAGTTCTCATACTTATTATGGAGTGTATTCTAAGTTTTGGAATTTTTCTGAATAAAGAAACTATTTTTGCAAATATCTCGAAAGAGAGGGGCTTTTATGTAAAAAGTCGTTTGGATCTTAAATAAACTATGAAAATTTGTTTTTACTAATTTTTTGATTTCCCATGGTTAGCATTTAAATTTAAATATATTTAGATTTTATTTAAAGTCGATTTGGTGAAGATTTAGTCAAAAAGGGTGTTTTTGCAAATAAGGAATTCATGTAGAACTTTGTGCAAATATTTTTATGGAAAGTAAAAGTCAAATATTTTGATTGGAAAATATAATAAGTATTATTAGATATTATTTCGGATTTTTCTGGATTTTTATGAATATTTTATGAGGTATTTGCAAATATTACAAGAGGGAGGGCTTTTGTGCAAAATCGCCACCCTGAGTGTAAATCCGGAATTTTCTTATCTCTGAGCTGTGCTGGGTTGTTGGAAAACTTAGTGGTAAAAGGATTTTGTTTAGTTTTGATTTATTTAACTTATTTTAACTAAGGAAGGTTATATATGTGAAGTAATAAATTGAAAAAGGACTATTTTGCAAAAGTACTTCAAAAACCCTAATTCCTTTCAATCCTGACTTGTATAAAAGAGGATGTGCAGCCTTCATTCGCTGCACAACTGAAGATTTATTATATTATTATTTTCTTGGTGATCAAGAGGAAGTTTTGATCTAGCAAAAGGAAGGCTTTTCGTGGATTTTCTCAATTCAAAGGTGAGTGACATTGTTTTTGTTTTGTTTTGATTTTGTGAGTGACATTGTTTTTGTTTTGTTTTGATTTTGTGAGTGATATAAAATTGTTTTGTTGTTTTGATCTATGTATGCGAGTGACAATGTTGTTTTGATTTGATGTTCAGAATGATATGGATCTTATATTGTGGTATGATTCATGTGAACAATTGTTGTTGTTTGGGCCATGTATGTGAAATCTATGAATGACTAGTAGATCTTGATTTATAAAATTGTATTGCTGAAAGGCATGTTAAGATTTGAGTATGGTTATGAACGGATAGTTGAACATCTGGACATTGAGTTTATAAATCAGATTTTGATTAAGAGTTGTGAAAGAAATTTAGTTTTGAGTAACCCTAATGGAAGAATTAGTAATTTAGAACATGAGACTTGAGTTTTGACATATTTGATGTTTTGAGTAATGTATCCATAATGAGGAATTGTTGAGATTTGTCATTTTTCCTGAATACGAATTATTTCATGAACAAAGAATCCTTAGAAAAACTTCAGTTTTGATTTTTTGTATTCAGACCTAAATTATGAAAACTGTAGGCTGATAGTCGACTGGTCTACGATTCAGTCGACTGGTACGACCCTGCTGTTGTTTCTTCAGATCTTTTGAAATCCCCTCTGGACAATCGACTAGACTCTTATGCAGTCGACTGGTGTCCTGAGACCTTATTTTGTAAAATTATTTCAGTCCTTTCTGGACAGTCGACCTATGACCTCTTTAAGTCGACTTATGTTACTTAGAATATTTTAGTGAAAATTATTGGAACTTGTCTCGGGTAAGTCGACTGGTAGCTTTTCAAGTCGACTTATATGACTTAGTTAATTTTCTTAAAAATCTTGGATATTATCCTCTGGACAGTCGACTTACCACAGTATGAGTCGACTGGTACTGATGGATTTTTGTAACTTGAGTGTTCTTTCGAATGATTGGCTTTCAGATAAATTTAGTCTATACTTTGTCTTCAGTTAAACATTTGATTTGAGATATTCAGTTGAGCTAATTTTGTTTAGTGGAAAGTTGATTAAGACTTTTGAGTTTGAGTCTCTAGAGGTGAGTGACCCTAGTATACCGGTGTTGAGTTATTTTGTTGAAGCCCGTGAGGCATTTCAGTTAGTCAGTTTTGAATTTAGGCCGGTAGGGTACACCAACTCTAGGAGATTCGTTAAGTAATTAAATAACCCAAAAATGATAAGGATAGGCACTAGTGGTGATATGATGAACGGGAACATGGGTTATGCACCTCAGTATGGCTTTAGATGTGGGATTTAATCTCCGGAATTATCCAAGTAACTTACTTGAGGTGTGAGATTTATCTCCGGAATTATCCAGGTAAATTACCTGCGATGTGAGATATATCTCCGGAATTATCCAGGTAGTTACTTGCGGTGTGGGATTGATCTCCAGAATTATCAAAGTCGAGGCGACGCACATGGGGTATTCATGTGATGAGGGTCATTGTTTTGGTGTGGGATTTAATCTCCGGAATTATCCAAGTGAATTACTTGAGGTGTGAGATTTATCTCCGGAATTATCCAGGTAAAATACCTGCGGTGTGAGATATATCTCCGAAATTATCCAAGTAAATTACTTGCGGTGTGGGATTGATCTCCGGAATTATCGGGGCAAGGGCTAGTACTCACAGTTTATCTTTATCTCGTAGTAGTCATCGTGTTAGGAATAGTTGCATAGCGGGGATTGAACCCTATAATGTGAAGACGTTAAGGGCTTGCACCGAACCTATGTAGAATGGGATGCATAGACTTCGACAAGTATGCATTAGAGAGTCCGCATATAGACTTTGTGTTGTCTTGACTTGGTTTTATGCATGTGTTTTCCAGTTTTCTTACACTTGACACTTAGACTAGATGCACTTGTTGTTTTCATTCTATGATGTTTTCATGCTTTACATCTTTGTTATTCCTCAGTCATTTATCATTGTGGTTAATACATGTTGTTGATGACTTTATATTTTACGATTGAATTATGTTGTTTGTTTTTATGTCACTCACGCCATTTATGGCTGACCCCTTTATTTTTGGGGGTTAGGGATCATCTCTAGCCTCATATGTTACAGGTTGTTGCTTAGAGTTTGGAGGTTGGATGCTTGAGATAGTTTTGGAGACAAACTGATGTAATAGAGCTTTGTGTAAAATTTTAGTAAAAGAAGTATTGTGAAAAGAAAGTTGTAATTCAAGGTGTTTGTAATTCCGCTGTGTTTGAAAAAGATTATTGTAATAAAAGTTTGGAATAAAATTATTTGTGTTTTGAGCTATGTGTACTATTACATTGAAGTTGATGCTGGGATTGTGCCACGTATTTTCTAAGTTATTATATTAGAAATTCGGGGCGCTACAAGTAAAGCTCCCCTCTCTCTTGTTATGTTTACGCCCCACCTGGACCCACTGCCCCTCCCCCTCCTCAACTCCAGCGTCCCTATCACCCGAACTCCCGCCTAGCGTGACCCCTTCAGTGGCTCGCTCGACTAGAGCTTTGGGTGCAGGGTGTCTCGGAGGTAACGGATCGGCGAGTAGACAGGTGGTGAGGTTAAGGTGGGCGTTTTGATGAGGCTGAGGGGAAGGTTAGAGGGTCGGATTGGAGTTGGTGTAAGATTTGGGGGGGTGATCTCTGTGAGCAACACTGTTGTATTGAGACTTAGGGTGAAATTGCAGTTGTTGTTTGTTAGTAGTGATGTTGTCGGAGTTGTATGGTTTGGCATTGGTATTGGGTGGGAGATTGTGTAAATCAGTTGGCTTGGAATTGTATGCCGGTGGAGGTTGATGATGTTTGTGAGAAGGGAGGTTGGAGATGTTGTAGGGTAAGACAGTAGATCTGTTATGATAGTGATTCTTGCGATCAACCGCATTGGCCACTCCCCTAGTCTGCTCCCTATTCTGGTAGTGACTTGGCTCAGTGGGGGTGGTTCTCTTACGCCTCACCTGACCAGTAGGGGGACCCCCTCGTTGGGCCCTCCCCTCGTAATACTCCTTGTGCCTTCGTTGGTGGCCATGGCCCCTGGATGCCTCCTCAAAAGAGCGATGATGAACGACATTCCTCCCCACTAGACGCTGATGCACACCGTGATGAGCACGCATCGGGGAGCGATCTCTTCTGAGTTCTCGACTTCCTCCCTCACCGGAGTGAGAGTCAAGAGGGGGGGGGGGGGTAACCAGAGATGTTGCTGTTGGGGCCTTCATGGCATCGAGGTATGTGACGGGGGGTTGTACAGGTAGGGGTTGCTTAGGGTTCGTTGAGGCCAATGCAGTAGATGTAGCCGCTATCGTAGTATTAGGAGGAGGTGTAGGGGTTGGTGGGTGGCGGACCCTCTCATTGGGCCCGCACCCACTCATCCCTATATTAAATCATATAAGGTTTTGATCATAAGAATGATTTCCCAACAAAGAGAAAACCAACCAACTAGTGGATGCGTATTTATTAGTCTGTTTAAATGTAAATACCAAAACTAACCATGATTTAAAAGAAATGGAAAATTTACTCCAAATTTATAGAGGTTGTCTAAAAGTGGTTAAGATAATTAAGAGTATGTACCACAGAAGAACTCCCAAAAAAAAAAAAAAACCATGTAAAATACCCCTGAACTGTTTAATTATACAAGAATTAGCCCTAATATACTGAGACAAAGTCAATAATTAATTTAAAAAGAGACAAAATTAGAAAGGGGAGAACAAAAAGAGCAAGGAAAAAGTTTTTTTTGCGGGAATTATACATTTATTTAATATTAATTAGTATAATCATGTGCAATATTGTACATAATTTTCAAAATGAGAAAATAACAAAACTATTTAACAAAAAATTTATCTAATAATATTTATACAATTTTGTACGATTTTTTAGATTTGATCACAATTAGAACAACTACATGAGAGACCAATGATTTTCCTATTACAATAGGTTTACACAAAGGTTCGGCTTTAAGCCCCTACCTCTTTGATTTGGTTATGGATGAATTGACGCGAAGAATACAAGATGGGGGTGCGTTAGTGTATGCTTTTTGCTGATGACGTCATCTTAGTGGACCACACTAGAACTCAAGGCAATGCTAGGACCACACTAGAACTCAAGGCAATGCTAAATTAGAATTGTGAAGATAAACTTTGGAAGCTAGAGGCTTTAGAATAAGCAGAACTAAAACAAAGTATATTGAGTGTAATTTTAGTGATATTCGGAACACAACTAAGGAAGTAGTGAAGCTTGATGGTCAAGAGATACCTAAGAGATATCGTTTCTGATATTTGGGCTCGATCATACAAAGAGATGGGAAGATTTGTGAAGATGTTGTACATAGGATTTAAGCACGGTGGCTTAAGTGGAGAAGTGTCACTGTTGTTGTGTGTGACAAATATATACCTTTGAAGTTAAAGGAAAAATTTTATAGGACGGCTGTCAGACCATCAATGATATATGGAGCAGAGGGTTGGCAACAAAGAAACAACATGTCTAAAAGTTTGTGTAGCGAAGATGAAGATGCTAAGATAAATGTGTGGTAAAACCAGTAAGGATATAATTAGAAACGAGCATATAAGAGACATGCTAAAGGTAGCTCATATCCAACATAAGTTAAGAGAGAATCACCTCATATGGTTTGGACATGTCACACGTTGGTGTGAATATTTGCAAGTGTACAAAATCGCAACAAGTAGTATAGTTAAGTGAATAGAGTGTCGAACCCACAGAGACTAGATATTTTATTGAGTACCGATATCACTAGATGAATCACTATTTGGAAGATCGAAATTAATAAAAAAGAAAACAACTAAATTAAAAAAAATCTAACTAACTAAATTAATGGAGAGGGAGCGGAGTTTGAAAATTGTAATTTGTTAATGGCAAAATTAATTCTAGGGCTTTTGACTTCACCTAGTTCATCCCACACAATTTATAATTCCTAAAAATATTATTTTTCCAATTTGTAGACCAAAATCCCCAAATTATTCAATGCTTTCTCTCGAACAACACCAAAAATATCTCCAACTAACAGTTTGTCACATCTTTATGCAAATTTAATTAATCGAAGACTCATTAAGTTCTGTGGATTTCTTAACGGTCACATCAATCGCGGCAAATCATCTCTAATTTCGCTCAATTAATGGTGTTCAATTTTTATTGTTCTAAATCACAAATTATCTCTCGGTCTCTCCATGATCCAATAATCATACAAAAATTTGCCAAATAATTGTAAGCATTAAGCACAAAAATTAAACACACAACCATAGAAAAATATAAAATTGTGTTTTCAAAACTACGCTACATCTAAACCCTAGAAGAATAAATTTAGTTCATAGTAAAATTGCAATTAACAAAATTGTTCAAGGATTGCATTATAAAAATTAGAGAGAAAAGAGATACAAAAACAGACTGTTTTGTAATAAAAATTGCAAACCGAACAGTCGAACAATAAGTCTTTCTCTCTCTCTCTTTCTATCTCGAACTCAGCACAACTGAACACAGCTAGTCCACGTCAGCGCTTCCTCAAACTCAGTTTCAGCAAAACGACAAAAACGGAGCGCCACGCCAGCAGGTCGCCCTCTGTTCTGAGCCACGTCAGTGCTCTGCCCAGAGTCTGCTGTTGCTGTCTCGTTCGAGTCCGTACGCCACAGAACGCGTATGAAGTCGCTGTCGCCACGTCAGATCTGAGCCGCTTCTGAGTCGCTGGGACCCGCACACCACTACCTGTCTTGCTCTCTCAGATCCGTTCTCTTTCCCTTTTTCTCTTGTTTGAGTTTGAGTTTTATTTTCCGCTTCGTTCTGTTCTCCTCGGGTTTAGAGTCCTTATATAGGAGTTGAGTTGTAGATAATGTGTAGACTAAGATTAGGATATATCTTTATCAAGCTTCACACCAATAAGATTAGATGCATCCTGCAAAATACAAATCAGAATTTAAAATATATATTTAAATTTAAATGAATTAGATGAACTTAAAAATAACAATTTTTTATTTTTTTTGGCTTATCAAAAGTTGTTTATTCTTTTTACACCCTCATGACAATTAAAATTGTATTTTGCTCCTATATTGTCAATTTGTAACATATAAAATTCAACAAATCATTAAAAAAATAATAAAACAATAGTTTTTCTTTGTTTTGTTGATTTTTATCAAAAATAATTATTTTTTGCATTAAAATCTTATTTCTTCATAAATAAATAATTAATTGAAAACTTATAGAAATAAGATGAATTTTAGACAATATAATCGAAAACAAGAAATTTTAATGGGTAAATGAATACAAATATTTATATAAAAATTAGACACATCATACGTAGACCTAATAGTCCCCCTGTTAGAAACAGTGATTTGATAAGTATTGAGGGTAGAGTTAGGGGTAGGGGAAGACCTAAACTTACTTGAGTGGAAACTGTGAGAAAAGATATGATAGCTTGTGACCTTTCAGAAGATATTGCGCTAAACTGAAGAGAATGGAAAACTAGGATTCATGTAGCCGACCCCAACTAGTTGGAAAAAATGCTCAGTTGATGTTGTTTGAGATTTGATCAAAGGATATGATTTTAGCTCAAATTTTGGATGAAGGAAGAGTGGAGGGTTATCTCCTACATTGGTTCTCATTTTTTTGTTTTAAAATGAAAAAAAGGAGAAAATTCTTGGACCAAAAGTTGTCTTAACATAATTTATTGTATAGATAATTAAAATGTTAACCGTTAGAAAGAAGAACGATACTATATATAGTTGTAAAAATGATTTTTGGCGCAGTCAATCAAAAATGGGTGAAGTGCAACAAGTTCACGCTTACACTGAATTTATCCCCATACTAAGCCACTTTTTAAAACTATTTTCCAAACTAAGACACTTTGCAAACTATTTCCACGAGTGATTCAGTCGCAGTCACGTCAGCAGTGACCGCTATTTCCATTAGTGGCCTATGCTTTTCCAAAGATCGCTAATCGGAATAGTGACCACTTGTGAAAAAGTTTTTGAAAGTTGCCGCTATTCCCATAAGTGGATACAATATATATGAAGTCGTTGATGTGAATAATGACATTGTCTCAATCATATTGAAACACTTTGTCATTCCAGATAGCTACTGCTCTCTGGATTTTTCTTTTTTAAAGAATAGGCCGATGATGGGAACAACAACTTTAGCTTGATATATGAAGAAAACAAAACAAAACAAAACAAAAAATATATCTATACTAAGGCTGATGTTCCCATCAGAGGCGGCCAGAATATTTTACCAAAATAACCCATTTTGAAAGTATTTACCAAACTGATCCACTTTTGAAGTATTTATCAAAATGACACTCGCTATCACATATAGCGAGTTCGGTGAAAATATCAGCACTTTTAAGATAGCAAGTGTAGGATTAGATGTTTGGAGAAAAAACATGAAGAAAAAATATCAAAGAATTGCTGTCTTAAACAGCGAGCATAGTTGTAGCGAGCCTGACTATGAATTTTCTTGTTAAATTGATCTACAAAAAAAAACTCAAAGTCAGGCTCGCTATCTCAAACAGCAACTACACTCGCTGTTTAAGACAGTGAGTCTTACTTTGATATTTTTCGTCAAGTTTTTTCTTCAAGTTGTTGATAAATACATAAGCCTACACTCGCTATCTCAAACAGTGAGGGTATTTTTACCAAACTTGCTGTTTGAGATAGCGCGCTTGGTAAAAATATCTTCGCTGTTTGATACAACGAGTCTTACTTTGATATTTTTTCTTCAAGTTTTTCTCCAAGTTGTAGAGAAACACCTGAGCCTACACTCGCAATTTCAAACAACGAGGGTATTTTCACCAAACTCTCTGTTTGAGATAGCGAGTTTGGTGAAAATACCACCGCTGTTTGAGACAGCGAGTCATACTTTGATATTATTTCTTCAAGTTTTATCTCCAAACACCTAATACCACTAGCTAACTCAATAGGCAAGGGTATTTTCACCATGAGATAGCAAGTGGATCATTTTGGTAAATACTTTCAAACGTGGGTCAGTTTGGTAAATACTTTCAAAAGGTGGGTCATTTTGGTAAAGAAATTCCGGCGACCTTAGTGTGTGTGTGTGTGTGTGTGTGTGTGTGTGTGTGTGTGTAAATATTCCGTTGTGCACTAGGCCTCCGTGTGCACTGATGTGCACTCGGCCTTCCCGCCTTCATATCGACAATCCGAACCGTTCACATTGGTCTACACGTCTAAATTAGTCTAAATATGTAAAATCAAATTATTTGAAATTTATTTGCCCATCCATCATGTGACTATAAAAACAACGATTTTCAACTATAAAATTTTGTAACACTTCAATGGATGGGCAAATGAATATCAAATTATTTGATTTTACATGTTTAAACTAATTTAGACGTGTAGATCAATGTGAACGGTTCAGATCGTCGATACGAAGGCGGGAAGGCCGAGTGCACACAAGTGCACATGGAGGCCTAGTGCACAACGAAACATTATATATATATATATATATATATATATATATATATATATATATATATATATATATATGGGTAAAAGGGATATGAGCAACTTGCTCATTTAGTAAATGAGCAATTGATTATGTGCCATGCATGTGATACATTGGATAACGAACTCTTTTAAGAATTTTCCAATCACATGTATGTCACATCATCAATTGCTTATTTACTAAATGAGCAAGTTGCTCATACCCCCTTTTCCCTATATATATATAATGAACAGGACAATCCGTCATCCGAGTCCGGCTCGAGAAATAGCCCGACCGTGGACCGTCCGAACTGTTATACGAACTGAACTCGAACTAATTATTAGGTCTGATGTTTTACCTAGCTCGAGCCGGACATAAGTCCGTCCGAATATTACTGCGATCCGATGCTTTACCGAACCGAGTCCGGACTACAAAATTTTGTTCGACCTGGACCGAGCTGGACATAAGTCCTTCCGAGTATAATTTCAGTTCGAGCTTGAACATATGGCTGTCCGGTCCCATCCGGTCAGATTTACAACTATATATATATATATATATATATATATATATATATATATATATATATATATATATATATATAGAGAGAGAGAGAGAGAGAGGGAGTCCCCTTCCGTTGTGCACTCGACCTTCCCGCCCTCTTATTGACAATCCGAACCGTTCACATTAATCTACACATCTAAATTAGTCTAAATATGTAAAATCAAATCATTTGAAATTCATTTGCCTATCCATTGAAGTGTTACAAAATTGTATGGCTGAAAATCCTTTGTTGTGTGCTGCTGCATAACTTCAACACTATTAACAGAAAAAAATTTTAATTTAAAGCATAGTAGGCTCAGAACACACTTGTCAATAAGGATTTATCGAAATTTCCAAATAATCAAGCATTAGTTCAGCAAATGTAGCAATATGATGTCACTAGGGCTATGTTGCAATACCAAGCCAACTAGTTCAAATGCATAAATAATCAAGTATCCGTTCATTAAAATAAACAACAATAGTCATATACAATATCTGAAGGAGAGAGGAATGAGTGAAATTACTCATTTACCCCGTTCATCATAAGTGAGAGAGCGGGAGAACCAAGAGGACCGCCCGATCAAGATCATGATCCTTCTCGCTATCGGGCGACTGTGGGACTGAACATGCTGAACATAATAAATGGATCTTTTTTTTAAATGAGCACAACATCAGTCTTAAATTACCTCAATCACAAAGAAACTATTCAGAACCTACAAAGAGCAAAGGATCAGCAATAACTACAAATCATAAGTATCCAACAACAACATTATGATACATTCAATAAATGTTTGTCATCACTGCCTACACCAACACACAAAAAAGTAAGGGACCATATTTAAAAATCAATTAGTCCGAATCAAATACTTCCTTGTCAGATAATAGGTGTCCACATAGTGGTCCAACCCCTTGATCATATTTTTCTAACGAGTTCAACCTTTACCTCTAGAAATATTAAATTTGATCATGTACTGATGTTGAACAAGTTAATGGAATTGAAAAAAAAAACAACTAACCAAAAATACAGGAATTGAAAAGAAAAAAATTCAAAAAAATTCAAAAAAAATAAAAATAATACCTGATAATTTAAGGAAATTTGGGGAGGACGATGATCTAGATTTCGACAGATTTGGGGGAGATTTCGAAGCTTCGTGGAGCAGGAGCGGGAGCTAGGGTTTCAGAGGGAGGTGGAGGAAGAAAAAAGCTTTGGTTGGGCTTCGTGGAACGGGAGCTAGGGTTTTAGAGGAGGGTGGAGGAAGAGACTAGCGTCAAGCCTTGAGAGAGGAGCGTCGGGTGGAGATGGAGAATGGAGGTTAGGGTTTCAAAAGTGGGAGCTTTGGGGTAGGCTGCGAAGCTTGGGGGCTTTGGAGGTGGAGGCGATTAAGATTGGAAGGTACTGAGGTGGAGCTGAATTTGGGGGCTAGGGTTTGAAGGTGGAGTTGAATTTGGGGGAGGATTGGTCGGGTTTCGGGAGAAATGAGAGAGAAGACAGAGAGAAGAAGATAGAAGGAGAGATGAATGAGGGAAAATGACTCATTTATCCACTTTATCATAACTGAGAGAGCCGGAGAAAGGAGAGCCACCCAATCAAGATCATGATCCTTCTCTTGATCAGATGGCTATTATATATATATATTTATATATATATAATTCTTCAATTGAGCACTCCTCCTATGCGCACCCTGTGTGCACTCTCACATAGCCGCCCGATCTTGATCTTGATCATTATCAAGATCGGGCGGCTTCTCCCACCCTCTCACTTAATCTGATGGGGGGTAATTTAGTCTTTTCACTCATTCCCTCTCCTTCTCTTTCCTTCTTTCCTTCTTTCTCTGTTTTCTCTCTTATTTATCCTGCTCTCTAAATCTTTTCCTAAATTGATAAAAACCTTCCTCCAAAACCCTAAATCCTAAATCTCTCTCAAATCTCTTCCTCGACGCTCCCGATGCACCTCCACCCGACATTAAATCTCTTTCATTTCTGCCGCTCTCGAAATCCCTAGGGAACTCTTTAGTTGCGCACTCTTTATGTGGGCACCCCCAAATTCTCATATATGCCTTTTGTTTTGGTTATGCTTGTAAGAATCCCCTCTTTACTTTCGAAGCTCACCCAAGTATCAGGCTCGGATTTGGGTTCTTCAAATAGCGACTGCCGTTCATAATATTTTGGAGTGAAGTGTTCGATTCTCATACTTGCTTTTAAGAATTTTGTTTAATTTCTTGCATATTTCTTTTGGTTGTGTGTGTAGGCAATGATGAGTCACACTTGGATATAAGTTGGGTTTTTTTTATATGATACTAATTTGTTATAATTTGATACTGAGTATAAGTTGGCAAATGTTGCTGCTGATTTTGGTGTGGGAGCAAACAGATATATTTGTGGATTGTTTCGGAAACAAATACGGCAAACTTGTTGACTTTTGGCCGGCGTTTGACAGTTTCTGGCTGCTGCCGTTAACCTGCAAAAAGTTCGATACACCGGGATGGATCCCGGCGACGAACCCTCCGACGGTCAAGTCAGTAATCAGGAAGATTATGAAAGAGCGATTTGTGAAAAAAATATTGATTACCTTGTTATGGTGAGGGGGAGAGGGATATTTATAGTCGCCTTAAGAGACAATTTAGAGATAATCATTTATCTCTATATCCCGGTGTTTTTGGATAAGATGTATAGTTTGAACTCGTTTCATAATAAGAGAGGCGATTTAAACCGTCTCTTAGAGATAATCACGAATTTGAATTACTCTTTAAATATATGGGCTGGTTTGAAACGGGTTGCCACCCATGCCTAATAGAACAGATCCATTTTCGGGTTACTGGGCTTTGTAGAGAGACCCAGTTCCCGCTTCAGACCCGTTTGTAGTTAAAATTATTGTTTTACCCCTGAGAGCTTTAAGATTCGTGCTCGGTTTGAACGGTCTCGATTTAATCTTATTTTTAGCCATATCACGAGCCCCCCCTCCCCCCCCCCACTCCCGAAGACTGAGTTTAACAGCCTTTGGGGAGTAGTTTTCTTATTTTAATGGCATATGGGATTTTATCGGAGTTCTTTAGGAGCTTCAGTATCGCACACAGGGCTTAACAGTGTTTAATTGAGCTTGCCTTGTACTCAGATGTGTCTGTGAGATCTTCTGGAATTTCCATTGATTTTATCTAATTTTTAAATTATTTTTCAAATCATTTATTCAATTTTGCATAGTAACAATCTATTTTCAAAAAGTATCAATTAATCATTCTAATTAATAATTATTTTTTCAGAAGTTCAAAAATATTTTTCTTGAATTTATAATTATTTTTTAGAATTTTTAATTAATTTTTTAGAATTTTTAATTATTTTCACAATTTTTAAATAATGAATTTGATTTAATAATTAAAATAAAAGAATTAATCAATTAATTACCGACGTGGCTCAATCTGGAGCGCCGATCACGTCATCGGCACGATTTTCTGAACGATCTGATGGCTAATCTGGTGATTATCGACGTGGCTCAATTTGGACGGTCCGATCATGAGCGCGCATCGGGAGGGGAGCATTTTCCCCTCTTTCATGCTCGGAGCCATGTTTGCTCGGAATCTGGTTCCGAGCGACGTGGCGCAATCAGAGCCGTTTGATCTTGATCAAGTGCGAATATTGAGGCGATGATTTTCCCCATTTTCACGCTCGGAGCCACGTTTGCACGGAATCTGGTTCTGAGCGACGTGGCACAATCTGAGCCGTCTGATCTTGATCAAGCACAAATCTTAAGGCGATGATTTCCCCCATTTTCACGCTCGGGGCCACGTTTGCTCGGAATCTAGTTCTGAGCGACGTGGCGCAATCTGAGCCATCTGATCTTGATCAAGCGCGAACCTTGAGGCAATGATTTTCCACATTTTTACGCTCGGAGTCACGTTTGCTCAGATTTTGGTTTCGAGCATCGTGGGGCAATCTGAGTTGTCTGATCTTGATCAAACGCAAATCTTGAGGCAATGATTTTCCCTATTTTGACGCTCGGAGCCCCGTTTGCTTGGATTTGGTTCCGAGGGATGTGGTGTGATCTGGGCCGTTTGATCTTGATCGAGCGCGAATCTTGAGGCGATGATTTCCCCCATTTTCATGCTCGGAGACACATTTGCTCGGATGTTGGTTTCGAGGGACGTGGAAAGATCTGGGCCGTCGATCTGGATCAGGCGCGAATATTGATATCAAGTTTTCCCCCAATTTCACATTCGGGGACACGTTTGCTCGGATGTTGGTTCCAAGGGATGTGGCAAGATCTGGGCCGTTGATCTGGATCAGGCATGAATGTTGAAATGGAGTTTTCCCCCAATTTTACGTTCGGGGACACGTTTGCTCGGATGTTGGTTCCGAGGGACATGTCAAGATCTGGGTTGTTGATCTGGATCAGGCACGAATATTGAGATGGAGTTTTCCCCCAATTTCGCATTCGGGGACATGTTCGCTCGGATATTAGTTCCGAGGGACGTGGCAAGATCTGGGCCGTTGATGTGGATAAAGCGCACATCCTGAGATGGAGTTGACTGTTTTGGTAGTTGACCGGTCAACAGGCTTTTGGCGTTGCTTGAAATTCCGCCTTTACAAATTTTTTCGTTTAGTATTCGATGTTCTTTTGGGATTTTTACTGGTCTTGGAGGCCCAAATGTCTCAGAAGCCCAAACGGCACCCCTCATTTACTATAAGTTTTCAACCCCCCCCCCCCCCACTCCATTCTCTCATTCTCTACTTTTACTCTTGAAATTTTTTCTTTCACTCCTGGGTGGCTCAACTAGCGGTCGCGGCCAAGCGTTTGATTTTCCGACGATATATTCCGGTCGTAGTTGTCACATCAAGGTAAATATAAATTCTCTTTTATATATTTTACGAGATGTCTAAGGTTTCTTCAAGGAGTGAGACCTCCACCTCGGACCACAAAGGGGATCAGCAGTTGGTAGTGGCTCCAATAGTGGACAAGGGAAAAGGGATAGTAGGGTCGGTGACATCAGAGATAATAGTGGAGAAGGAGAGGCGAGCAGGGGCATTGGGCAGGCTTCCGGGTCCTTTGACGAACCTCAGCATTGTTCGAGAATACTCCAATGACCTTCTAGCCAAGGTGGTGTATGGGATGTCGGCCTCGTATGAGGAGAGCAGACCGAGGGAACATTCTGAATTTGACGACATCCCCTCCATGCTAACGGAGAAGGACTTGGTACGGATTCGAAAAGTTTCATGATACTGAAGGAACTCGGTCTCCTTCTTCCAGGTCCTGGTATCCGAGCCTGTTCGCCGACCTCTCTCGACACGTGCATTTTTTCCTTCGACGCCTTCTATGCCGGTCTCTGTCTGCCTCTTCCATCGTTCATGACCGAGGTGCTGCAGTGGTACGGCTTGCCGAACATGTAGGGGCATGTCAACAGCTTTGTCCTTCAGTGCCAAGCGATAGGGGTGGTGCCACAACCCACCATTTTTCAAAGGCTCTACCGTATCCATCGAAAGAGTAAGGTGGAGTACCGGTACTATTTATCACCGCGTCGGGGTGTGAAGCTGATAGACAACCTCGATTTTATCAAGTTTTGGAAGAAGAAGTATTTCTTGATTCGAGGTAGCGTGCCGTGGAATATTCCCACGAGGTGGAGGGAGGAGGTGCCGAAGTTGGCGAAGGCCGAGCCGGTGTTGACTCCGGAGGATGAGGAGGTGGTGTCCAAACTCCTTGCTCGTGAACCTGGGTTGGAAAGAATTACCCGAGGAGGTCCTCTTTGGTGGTGGTCTCAGTCCGATCGACCGTAGTATGCTCCGTATTTTTCTTTATTTTTAGTTTCAGTTTACCTCCTTCACATGTAGGGATGCTTTCGGATCGGATATGGATCAGAAACTACCTATATCAATATCTGTATCCGCATTCTCAAGACGGATTCGGATACGGATACGGATATGACTCGGAAAAAAAGAATCATATCCGTATCCACAAATTTCGGATACGGATGCGAATCGGATACGGTCTACCAGATACGGATACAAATTCGAATATCAAACATATAGTTTTTGCTATATTTGTTTTCCTTAACTAGTACTTAAATTTGTAAATAATGCAAGATTTTTAGTTTTACCATTTTACTTTTTACCATTCTTATCATTCTACTTTTACCATGCAGGCTCTGTTTAGTATTTGGACTACACACTGATCTTTCATAGTAGTGGTGAACAGGGCCGGCCCTGAGTTCCTGGGGGCCCTAGGCGAACTTCCGAAATGGGGGCCCCGAATAACATATATTTTTTTACGCGCAAAATACGTACCTATATTTACAAGGGAAGTTCAAATTTGGGGGCCCCTAAAATCGCGAAATCTCCGGTGGCCCAAGGCGGCCGCCTTACCCGCCTCTAGGGTAGGGCCGGCCCTGGTGGTGAATCAATTGATTCATGTGGGGCGGGCTGTGCATTCTTACCACATAAGAAAATCATAATCTAATTACATTTTCACAAGCACAATTACTAAATGACAAGCTTGTAGTGTAGGTAAAAAATGGTTAAGGTAAAATATGAAAGCACTTGGATATAACAAAAAGTTCACATATACCAGCAGAGCAAATGACAACGTTGTTTGGCAAACACAACTTAGAATCCAGCATATAAACATCAATCATGTCTTCACTGAATTGGAGAATATACCAAAATTTCTACTAGTGCTACAATCTGCATCGTATCTTGGAATCTCCTGATTAGTTAATAAAAATAGAAATAATATTGATTAGAAATTCACATTTATTTTGTAAATGGAAGAAAAGGAGTTGTATAATTTGTCATTAGTCACGCACTTGAACATACTATACTTCTTGTGCAGCACATGATGCATTAGTTGGATGTATTCATTCTCTATAGAACTTAATTGTCCATGCATAACAAGAAGATTTTGAGACATGTAGAAAAAAATGGCATAAAATGATAAAGAATAGCTCACAAGAAGCAATACCTGGATAACATTTGGCTTTGTATTAGATGGAAAATATTTAACTATGAGTAACAGTCAATAAGCAAATATGCTATTAAAGAATTAACATATAATGCATTAACTTGGTAATGAAATTGCCTTTTTAATAAATTGATATAAATTGGCATGATTTCTCAACTGTTCATAAAAGTTAAGATGCTAGATCAAGATGTATGCAAGAGATATCACTTATTTTCATCTCTGTAGTTTCTCAATTCTATATCTTACTATTTTCAATATTAAGTAGTATTTTGAATTGTTTATTATTTGTTTGGCAACTTTAGTAGCTTTATGTATATACATACGTTTTCCAAGGGAAACTGTATCTAGTATCTAAAGCTTGAATTCTTTTAAATCATTCTATATTCTTAAAAAGTCAAAAGAGTTTATATTCATAGGCTGCAGAATTTTACTAATCAATATGTCGGATTGTACAAAGTATCTAAGTTAATCAACCTTGTCTCCCTATGTCTGTTACTTGTAATTTAAGAACTAGGATATGAAATCATATATGGAAATTTCGTCGTTTTGTTTGCTACAATTGGTTGCATGCCACCTATTATTAACATGTGAGTTCTAATTCTAGGATTTCTAATAGTTCTATGAAATATTATCATGGCTATTGTAACATTTTTCGGGTCAAATTATGCATGAATATTAGACAATCATGCATTTATAGGATCTCTTTAGTGTCCCTTTTCCTAAAAACGATTATAGCAGTCCTGTTACTCTTGTCTAATAGTGGTCCACAATGGAGTGAAAGAGTGGAAGGATATCTTATCTACTTCTTTTTTTAAACGCCTTTCCCCCTCAAAACAGAAAGGCAAATCTATAAGCACTTGTTTTGTATAAATAATCAACAGTACCAGCAACTGTGACAATATGATATCACAAGAACAACAAATGAATTGGTTCCAGTTTAGTATCAAATCAAATATCTTGCACTTGTGAATTGTGAAGATGCAGCTAACTTACAATTTACAAAATAAGAAGAAGAATATAATCACAGAGAGAGAGAGAGAGAGAGAGAGAGAGAGAGAGAGAGAGAGATTTATACCATCGATGTAGACGATGGGGTTCCTGATTTGGGGCAACATAGCTACAAGTCGATGTAGACGGTGGGGATGGGTGGAGAAGAAGGTTAGAGAGGAGGTTGGTTGAAGATTGGTCGGAGAAGATGTACCTGGTTTGGTATTTTTCAAATTTGAAAAATAGGGTTTCCTAGCACAGTAGCAAGTCGATGTAGATGATGGCGATCTGGGTGGAGGAGAAAGTTAGAAAGGAGGTTGGTTGGAGAAGATGAACCAGGTTTGGTGTTTTTAGAATTTAGGAAATAGGGTTTCCAATTTGGGGCAACAATAAGGGATCTAAATGTGAAGACGATGAGGATGGTGGAGGAGAAGGTAGGAGATGAGATTGGTCTGAGTTTCCAACGGTGAGGAGGTCGAGCTTCGATGGAATTTGAATTGGGAGAAGATGAGAATGGGGTTGGGTTTTTGGGGAAATAGGAATAGTATTAGAATTTAAAAGTGAGAAGAAATGGGATATGTCATATATATATACTAGGTATGCCCGTGGCACGTGCCTACGGCACGTATTCGGAACTGCATATAAATTTATTTGGAGTTATTTGGTTGGGTGAAATGCATATAAATTTATGCATTATACATGCTAACATCAAAAGTCATTCACTATACCTCTTTATACATCTTTAACAATTATTCGTTAAATTGTTTCAGTTTTTGTGGAATTTATCTTTATTGCCCTTAAATATCTAAATATTGACTTATCCAATAGGCTAGATTTTTTTAAAGAAAAGTGAGAACATTAATTAAAAATATGCACCATGACATGAAAAAAAAAACTAATTGTAAACAAATACAACCACCTTTCTAATACAATCATCTACTATATACAGGCCTCCTTTGAAATTATATTGTTGATTCTCATTTAAGACTTTTGGTGGTTGATTCTCTCCTTTGGTGTGTTGGTGTAGGTAGTGATGCAAAACACTATATGATCTAAATAATTATTTCAAGCTTTTTTTAAACCACATGTTCAGTGTCTGTCGTTCTAAGCTTACAAAATTTGAAACTTCATGTTCAGCTTCTGTTTGTCTTGAGCGTACACAATTTGATACTTCATGTTCAGTTTCTGCTGTTCATTTTCTGTTTGTTCTGAGTTAACAAAATTTGATACTTCATGATGTGTTTCTGTTTGTTCTGGGTTTACCAAATTTGATACTACATGCTCTGTTTGTGTTTGTTATGAGCTTACAAAATTTGATACATCAGGCTCTGTTTGTGTTATTTATGAGCTTACAAAATTACACACTTCATGC
Organism: Hemerocallis citrina; assembly: GCA_017893485.1. Classification (NCBI taxonomy): domain Eukaryota; kingdom Viridiplantae; phylum Streptophyta; class Magnoliopsida; order Asparagales; family Asphodelaceae; genus Hemerocallis; species Hemerocallis citrina. The sequence continues at coordinate 211,459,247 of CM030364.1, read as the reverse complement.
TCTGTTTCTGTTTGTTCTGAGCTAACAAAATTTGACACTACATGCTCTGTTTGTGTTTGTTATGAGCTTACAAAATTTGATACTTCATGATCTGTTTGTGTTAGTTCTGAGCTTACAAACTTTGACACTTCATGCTCTGTCTCTGTTTGACACTTCATTTGCAAAAAAAATATTAGCCATTTTACATGTCGCTAGCCAAATGACCAAGATATAGTTTGAAATCATAATAGATTTTAGGAAAATTCCTGAAAATTTCGACAGAACATCCCTTAAAATATTAGCCATTTTACAGCAATTGCTTACAGAATTCTACTCACAATTAAAAATTTATCATCACAGTCAAAAAATATAAATCCTCCCCAGGCCAATCCGAGCAACATCACACAGACATTATATATATAGGGCTCTGGGAAGAAAAAATCTTCATATGACTAAGATACAAAATAAAATCCAAGATATCGTTTGAAAACATAATAGATTTTAGAAAATTTAGTAAAAATTTTGATAGAACTTCCCCTAAAATATTAGCCCTTTTACAGAAATTCCTTACGGAATTCTGCTAACAATTAAATATATGACATCACAGGCAATAAATATCAATCCTCCCCAGGCTCAACTGAGCATCACACAGGCATCATATATATAAGGATCTGGGAGAAAAAATCAGAATATAATGCAAGATACAAAATAAAAACCAAAAATTCGTTTGAAAATGTAATAAATTTTTTGAAAAACCTTCGGAAAACTATTAAAAAACCAAACACAGAACCCAATACTCCACAAAATTGCGAGTACGGGTATGAACATAACTATATTATATCATCAATATATACAGTTACTTACATCATCTCCCAAAATGCTAAATATTACAATTATTACAACTATTACATCCTCCACCATACTAAACACCAACCAACTGAATGAAAAAAAAAATTTACATCGTTGTAGGAAAACACAATGGTTGAAGTCTTCAAAAATAGGGCCAAACAGTGAGCCTAAAAAAACAGTTAGAGTTTTGAATCAAATAGTAAGAGTTTACAATAAACAATTAAAACAATAGTAATAGTTTTGAAACCATTACCTTTCAAACAGAACAATGGCTTCAACCAAACATGTTCCTCATCACCCTACAAAAAGTTAAACTGTCAATATGTACATGACGGTTTTGAGTATGGACGACAATCTGGGAAAAAAAGAAGAAGCATTAAATTAGCAGCAATTAACGGTTAACATAGGATGTAGTTGTAGTAAATATAAATTTACCTTATTGCAACCCCAATTCAACAATGTAGTTGCATTTATAAATTAACCTGAAATCTTAAAATCTAAATTTCTAAGTTAAGAAAGAATGGGAGAGAGAGGGAAAGAGAAAAAGAGAGAAATTTGAAAAAGTAAGCCAATTATTATGTTTCTTCGCTTTATGCAGCATATAATTGTCCATAATCAAATATTCCTATTATAGCTAGATGAACCTATTATTTTCCTTCATTTCAATCTAACCACACATTCCAATAATGGAATTACTCATATTAAGTATGTTATAAAGATACAATGCATGTATGGTTCTCTGCTCAGAATGTCTGCAACATGATAAAACATACTCTACTAATCTAGTATACGTGCATAGGATATACTTCCTGTCTTTAAACGCAACTAAAACCTACTAAATATGCAACTCGCTAAGGCTTCAACATATTGTAGGCTTGTAGCAATTATTCTAGATTAACAGACCAAAAAGTTTTCATTTGATGAGTAATAATCATTATGTTTCTAAGCTTATTCAGTTTATCTGTTCTTCATAATCAAAATATTCCTATAATAGCCAGATGCAACTACTCTTTTCCTATGTTTCAATCTAACCACAAGCTCCAATATGGAATACTCATATTAAGTCATAAAAGACTCGTGTCAAGATTCAGTAGAGATCATGAATCTCTTTAACTTATCCAAAACTAAAAGCTATCCCATAAATGATATGATTCTAGGAACACTGAACACACTATAATGTGTATATAACATTCCAGAATGATCCAAACAGACTAATACATTAGGGAGGAAACAAACAGATGTAATGAATTTTACGGTTCTCTCCTGAGCATGTCTGTCACATGATAAAACTTAAGTCTCTTAATGCTCTGCTCACTAAATATGCTTGCCACATATATACTTCAGTCTTTAATTTGGAATGAAATAAAGAAAAAACACTGCTTAACATGCAATTCCTAACAAAGAGGCCTCAACATAATATAGCAACTAAACAATCCTTAAATCAATAAATATAATAACATTAAACACAATCACAAAATCAAACTCAAATTACCTCCGCCACCAATCTCTGCACCATCAATGCCGCATTGGCCCTCGCATTCACCCACCTCCACTCCAAAAACCGATTATGCAACAACCTCAACACATGCGCCTCCTCGATCCTACTCTCCCCCTTCTTCGCCCTCCTCACCTCCGCTGCAAAACCAACAATTGATCACTATCATCATACAAATAGTTGCTATCAAAACTGAGAGAAAACATCTAAACTTGCCTCTTCCAAGCTAGACCAAAGTGACCTTAATTAATGAGACAGTGAAAAGATATTAGAGGTAAACCTGATCATTGCTACAGTCTACAATCCATCATTCTTACCAATTCTCCTTATATCCACAATTTTAATGATCAAGTCTTTTGCAACTCATCGCTACAATCCATGACTTTTCCACCTTATCCTCCTCATTTCATCTAAAAAAATTCTAAAATCTGGTTTGATTACTAAAAATTCTATACCATTTCAGACACTTTTCCACATTGTGCAAACCTTGATTTTTTGAGAACTTTTTCTGCAGTAATATGAATTATAAAATTGTTTTATCCAGTAAAATAGTGGATAGAACAATAATTTGGGAAATTAATATGACAGGAAGAGGCTGACTACTATTTAGAAGAAACTTAATCGGAGCCAATTGCAAGTATCAGAAAAAAATGAATAAAAAAGAATCTGATTCGATTATAATTTTCAACAAAATAATTAAATGAAGTGAAGGAGTAATACCGAAGAAATTCGATAGAGATTTAATCTTCTTCTTCTTCCTTTTCTTCCTCTTCTTCTTCTTCCTGTCTTGTAAAATATCGGGTAGCAGGCGGCAACAGAGAGGCGGAAACACCTATAAATTTTGAATGATGAAAACTTTAAAACCAAGATTAAACTTTAGCTAGAGACTAAACTTAAAATTGATTAAGAGAGAGATTAAACTATATAAGCGAAGATTATTTTAGATTAGTCTAATTTTTGTATCCTAAGTTATGAGGCTAGTAACATTTCAAATGAGTCAAAGTAGTTATGCCAAATAAACATATAAATGAATTTAAGTGGATGATTTTTTTTTATCTCAATGAGATAAATAAAATATGGGAAACAAAGGTACCACAAAACCAAGCACAACTTTTGAATGTTACAAAGAGAATAGGAGAGGTAATAAAGAATATAGCGTGGCTTTTAGGCAAAACAATCTTATGTTTGACTCTTATGCAAAACAAACTTGTAGCAATCCCATATGAAGGTGAAGCCGTAAACAGGGAAAAATCAGTGCATAACATAGTAAAAATTAGAGGGAAAGAAGTTACAAACAGAAATACTTAATATTTCAGTCATTTCCTCCGAAGATTATTCATTGGACTGTGTGTCATATTTCGTAATACACAAACAAAAAAGTAATACAATCCTAATATTTATTTTTATAAAGATTTGCTCAAATAAAGATCTTATAGCAATTAAAAACTCATGTCAAAAGGTAAATGTGCAAGTACCCAATTTTCGCAATTACACATGCTAGAACCGTAAACATCACAACTCAATCAAATCGACATCCCAATTCAGCCAAAAGAGCAATGAGTTATTCCAAGTTGCAGTCAAATATTATTCCAACAAATTCATAAAATCATCCTCTATGTATCATCCAATTATATAAAATCCTCCACTGCAACTAAACTATCAAAACAGAAGAGTTTGGGAATTTGAAATTGAAGTATCCCAAAACTGCAACTAAACTATCCCGAAACTGCAACTAAACTAAACTGCAAAACATTGTTCCACAATGTTCTTTGAATTTCCAGCAATCTATATAAACTAATCACCAATCTAAATTGTCTATTCCACAACTAAACTAAACTGTAAAACTAAATTGTAAACTAACTAATCACCAATCAATCTATTCCACAATGAGATCAAATAACATGTTTCCACTATTAAAAAAACTGTAAATTATATACTAAATTCAAGAGCCTTACTACATTCAACCCTAAAAAGTACAGTTTCAACACCTCAGAACATCCATCAACATCATTGTTCATGCAGTGCAAATAAATAACATAGTATCTTCCCAATAGAAATATAACCTGAGAAAACAAAAGGAACTACTAAAGTTTCAAAGCAAAAAAAACTTTTACTTAAGGAGGAAAGTCTAACAAAAGTAAGAAAACCCAAGTATTAAATGAAGACAAATATTAGTTTCAAACCAGAAATTTGGCATTCAATCAAGTATAATACCTCGATAGATATGCCGAAACCTCCACTCCGTCCAGTGCAAATCCTTGGCAACCAGCTCCTGCGATGGCCTCTGCTGCTTATAATCCTACACCACATATTCTAACACTCAAAATCAATCATCCCCAAAAACCCAACAATTTTCAAACATCAACAAACAAACAAACAAATACATTAATACCAATGGCGGAAAACAATCCTCGGTCGCTCGCCACAGCACTGAAACCCCCCATGAGTGCTCCTATCCAACGCAGTCAACGTCTTGTAGAACATATGCGACATCATCACCGATGTCCTCGTCTCCGCATTCACCTCCCCCCTCCACCTCCTACATAACCCCCAATCCATCAAAAATTAGCAAAAACCCTAACACTAAATCTTGCATTTCATCCGCATAAAAATATGAATCTAAGACTTTGTTTGCAACGCGAATGTGACAGTTGCGGGTTTAAACATGACTGGTTCACACATTGTACCAGTATTTCAACACATGATATCTCTGTTAAAATTGAAATTACTTTAAAGTACAATACTCTCATCCAATGTTTTGCCTTTTGGAACAATACTTTAAAGCATAATACACAGTTGCGGGTTTAAATGAACTAAACAATCGATCCATGTTTTGACAATTAATCATGTTTTGACAAACAATCGATCCATGTTTGGAACCACAGACAATTAATCACATTCAACTTTCATATTAGGCAAAGGGAGCCTTATCCCTCCCAAACTCTAAAATTTTGAAAAATTGGCAGAATCTATTATTACGAATGTGTAGCTTACAAAGTATAAAAATGAATGAAATCATTAATTAAACATAATAAAGTTGCACAACATGAGATAAAACAATATTTCAGAATGCAACAAAATAGTCTTTGCTCAATAGCATACTTGTAAGACTTCCAGCTTCCAAATAGTCTTTGCTCAACAAAATACTGCACTACATTTAACAGGACTGAATTTTGAATATTGCAAACTTGTAAGACGAACAAAATATCAAATACATAATTAAGAAGCATATTGCTTACTCTATTGCATCATAATCGACCACTTCCAAGTATTCATGGCAGAAGATTTGGTGTAAACCTATTGCATCATAATCCCCATCTACACGATCTGCGTTGGAACAATAAACATCATCCAATGGCAGGGTAATATACCTTCGATTAGTTATATTAAACGCCACGAAATATTTAGGGTAATATACATGCGTTGAATCACTTCTACACGATCTGCGTTGGAACAATAAACATCATCCAATGGCAGGGTAATATACCTTCGATTAGTTATATTAAACGCCACGAAATATTTAGGGTAATATACATGCGTTGAATCACTTTACCTGCAGGTCCAGCTTGGTAGCTTAATTCATTAGAGAGCTTCTGCCACTTATCCATTAAAATCTGAAGCATTCTCAATCTATGTGAAACCAAACCCTGGTCTTCCACAACGGTTATCTACCCGGAAGCTCCACGACGGTGAACACCTATTGCTCCTCCTAGTGTACAGTTCCTCTCGACATTCTTGTAATTAATTTCCCCAAAATAAAAAATAGTATTCGCTGCACATCTGTGAAACAAAACTGACTCACTAAAGTGTTCAAATCTAACAATAACAATGCACAATCAAGAATTCAGCTTACATGAGAGTGACGGAGCTTCGAGTGTGGGTTTAGCTGACAAAGGAGGTGGAGGTTAGAGTGCGGTTTCGATGAGCTGGGCTGACGAAACTTCGAAGGGTTTCGTCGGGATGAGAGAGACAGAGAGAGGGGGGAGGGGAATCTGAGAAAGAGAGAGAGATCGAGAGAGGCGGAAGAGAGAGAGATGAGAGAGGCGGAAGAGAGAGAGAGGAGGAGGTTGGTCGGGTGCACAGTGAGGTGGCGGGGATGGCAACGATGGGGGATGGCGGGGTTGCAAGGAGGTGGGGGTTCGGGATGAGAGAGACGGAGAGAGGGGTGAGGGGGTTCTGAGAGAGAGACGGAGAGACCGAGAGAGGCGGAAGAGAGAGAGGGAGAGGGAGAAGACAGAAATAGATTAGATCTGGGGGGTGTTCTGAGTTGAGAGAGAGAGATAAATTTGTTTGGATTTTGAAATTTTTGGGTTTGAAATTTTGGGCGGGAAAATATGTTTTGTGAGATTAGATCTGGTCCATTGATTTTGGGATAGATTGAATGTGAGCCACTTGATAGCTTTCTTTGTGTTTTATTATATATATATATATATATATATATATATATATATATATATATATATATATATATATATATATATATATAGGGAATAAGGGGTATGAGCAACTTGCTCATTTAGTAAATAAGCAATTGATGATGTGGCATACATGTGATTGGAAAAGCTTTAAAATGGTTAGTTGTCCAATGTATCACATGCATGCCACATAATCAATTGCTCATTTACTAAATGAGCAAGTTGCTCATATCCCTTTTACCCATACTAGTATTATACACGTGTTGTGCACGTGGGGAAAAATTGGGAGGAATGAAAAGGGCAAAAAAAAATTTTACCTACACGTGCGTTGCACGGGTTGGGTTAAGGACAAAGGCCTTCTCCCATTATAGTAGTAGATATATATATATATATATATATATATATATATAAAATAAATATATTATGAATTAAGGGAATATCTGTATCCGAATCAGCTTTTTTTAAGGATATCCGTATCTGTATCCGTATCATAATTTTTTTGTATTTGGATATCCGAATCCGTATTCGTATCCACCAGGATATGGATTTTTTATATCCGTATCCGTAAAAATTTCGGATTCGAATACGAATTAAATCGGATATATCCTTATCCGAGAGGATCCCTAATTGCAACCCATTTTCCGTGAGGGAATAAATTTTTTTTTTTCTCTCCGACAAAATTTCAAGTTTCGTAAACCATTTTAAATTATTAAAATATTTAATTCAGCCCTAATTTGTTTTTTTTTTCACGGGACGAAATTTCAAGTTTCGTCCGATCAAATTTTGTTCAACTTTGCTATATTATAGCATTTGATGACTGCAAGAAACCCCACTTTGCTATATCTATTTTATGCATTTTGCTATTTTTCACCTTTCACAATCGTAGATGCTCTAAGAGCATCTTTAGTCGGGAGACTCAAAATTTTCAAATTTGGCATTTAGAATTCGAAATTTTCAGTTCGAGTTGTAGTTGTTTGAACTCAAAATTTGAGTCTGTTTTTTTAAAAAATGCACAGACGGGAGATGAATTCCCGTTCGAAACTTTCCTTAATTTTTTTATAAAAAAAAAGCATGGACGGGAGATGAAATCTCGTCCGAGAATTTTTTATAATTAAGATCTTAATTAAATCTAAAATTAATCTTAACTAAATCTGAATTACATCTTAATTCTTAATTAAGTATCAATTAATTCCTAAAATGTACCCATAGTAATTTTTATAGGCTTAATTCTATATACTTTTTTTTCAATTGGGAAGAAAAGGCATCGGACGAGATTTGATATTCCATCCGATATATATATATATATTTAAAAATTCCGACGAAACTTGTTTTAGCGTCCGATACATTTTATATACAAAAATTGTGCGAAGAAAAATTATTTAGCGTTCGCCACTTTTTTTTATTTATAATTTTACATTCTGTAACGAAAAATCATATTGCATCTGATCATTTTTACGGAGAAATTTGTTAACGGACAAAACTTGTTATTCCGATTGCTATATTTTGGCAATTCTTATTTCACCTCTCAAATACAGAAGAGTAGTGTTCTTTCAAAATTTTAAATTTTCAAATATAGGGAACGACTACAACTCCTATTTTTGTCAAAATTTTCAATTTTGAAAATATAGAAAACGACTAGAGATGCTCTAAATAGTTTGATTTATTTTCCTTAGTTGTTCCATTTTCGATGGTTTGAGTAATGCCCTTCGCATGGAGTGCAAACTAGCAACTGTATTTTGATTTCTCCTTCAAAGCAGGCGCTAGTTTTATCAGCTTTTGATAATTGAAATGCAAGCCAAAACATTGACCGACACAAGTCGGCATCATACTGCTTATATACATGTCTTTTTAGAGGAAAATAAATGAGCATCATATTACTTATATTTCGTGACAAATGAGCTCCCATGACACTGATTGCTAGCCTTGGAATACAAGTTTGGGTAAGCCTATGACTTGTAGTTTTCACTCAAGCCTACACACCACAAAATGGTATGACACGCCATGACAAAATACATCATCAAAAGAATGAACTTTTTCTTCAACCTTACAGTCGTTTTTTATATTTGCCAATTTGCCAGTTTATAACAAATGGCAGTCTACAATGGTTTTCTATTTTACCATTTTTAACAAACTTGCTATATTCGTTTCTCAAAAATGAGAAACAAGATAGCGATTCTCAAATTATAAAGAATGGTACAACATATACCGTCCCTCTTATTTTAATTTTTTTTGATCGAGTCGGACGGTATAACATATACCGTCCCAAAATAAATTTTTTTTTTTAAATAGGGGTCGGAAGGTATAACATATACCGTCCTTCCCCTAATTAATTTTAATTGAATTTTTTTAAAAAAAAAACTCCTAAGACGGGATATGTTATCCCGTCTAATCACAAAAGTGATCGGACGGGACAACATGACCCGTCCCATGGAGTTTTTAAAATTTTTTTTTTTAAATATTATTTTGTTTTAGTTATACTATATATTTTTTTTTAAGAACAATGCCTACCGAGAGCATGGGCAACTCCAATTCATATGGGAGGATTTATATTGTTTTGCTACGTTCAAAGGAGGGGGTAAAAGGGTCATTTAATATCGAAAGAGGGGGGGGGGCAAAATCATTTAATCTTTATTTAAAGGTGCTTTTTATAGGTACACGCCAAGAAAATAATGAAGTTGCATTAAATAAAGTTGCCCTATGAATTCTAGGACGGGATATGTTATCCCGTTCGACACTTTTATTTATTTATTTTTTTTTTTCTTTTCTTTTTTTAAGGGACGGTATATGTTATACCGTATCTCCGATTTTTTTTTAAAAAAATAATACCCGACGGTATATGTTATACCGTCCCGCATTTTTTAAAAAAAAAAAGAGGGACGAGAAATATTTTTCCGTCTCTTTCTTTTATTCTTTGACATGTAAGCGGATGGTACAACATCTACCGTTCGACTACGTAAATGAGAAAAATATAGAAAACAACCACTGCACAACCTTCCCCCATATGCTATTACTGTAGCTGCCAATTTATACAATATGAGAAACACCATTGTGGATGCTCTTAGTGGTCACTTTTGACAATTTAATCGTATGCCCACTTTTTAATAAGGATGATGTTTCAATCAAGATTAATTTATTAAATAAAAATTTAGCTCCCTCAACAAAAAAGGGGGGGGGGGGGGGGTCATCAAAAAAAAGATTTTTTTCCCAAACTGTCCCACTTTTTGAAAGTTTTTTCCAAACCACTCTAATTTTTTTTAATTCTCAAACAATCCCACAGTTTAGTTAAAACTAACTCAGTTTTTCGAAGGCCGAGTGTTAGTCTAGGATTTCTCGAAGTCTAACACTCGGTTTTCAAAAGACCGAGTTAGTTTTAACTAAACTCGGTCTTTCAAAGACCGAGTGTCGATTGGGGGGTTATTTCAGATCTGATTCTTCTTCTTCTCTTTCTCTACTTTATTCTATTCTATCTTCTCTAACTCATCTCGCTCAACGAAACCCATCGCCGCTTGTTGTCTTTTTGGTCGATTTCCCCTCAAATTGATCGATTTACTCCCCAAAAAACTGTCATCTCTCATCGTCTTTTGATTTCCCCCATCTTTTTTCCCCAAATTTCAACCTTTCTTTAAACCCTAAAACCCTAAATCCCAATATCCTATATTTCGTTTAATTTCGTCTTGGGGGGGGGGGGGTGAAGATCTTAGTTGAAGGATTTAGTAGGAGCTCATAATCACTATCAAGCTTTTGAATCACCTACACGGTATATTTATCTAGCTTTTGCTAATTAAATTTTTTGTTAATTTTGAGTTATTGTGAAGGTGCTAAGTTGATTTTGTGTTCTTGTTGAGAATGTAGAGTAGCAAATGCCATTTTTTGTTGACAATGGAGAGTAGCAAATTTATTCATTTTAGTTTTAATTAGAAAATGAAAAAAAACAAGTAGAGTAGCAAATGACAATTTTGTTGACGATATTGGTCATATATATAACAATGTTGGTGATTTTCTTGACAATGTCAAGTATCCATTGTTACCGCTAAATCTGGTATGGGGGCAAACAGATAGTATTTGTGGATTCTTAGGAAAACCTAAATAGCAAACCTGAACCTGTTGTGCCGGAGTTTGACCGTTGACTCCTGCTGTTCACCTGCAAAAAGTGCAAGACACCGGGGTTGATCCCGGCGACACACCCTCCGACGCTCAAGTTAGTAATCAGGAAGATTATGAAAGAGCGTAAATTGGCAAAAGATTGATTACCTCTTAATGGAGATGGATGGGGGGTATTTATAGCTGCCTTTGGAACCTGATTAGGCATGTAATTCCTGTATTTAGATAAGGAATGTAATCCCTAATCCCCAGTGAAAGGATAGATATGAATCAAGGCCGTTGATTAGGATTAATCAGAAACCCTAATTCTATCCTGGTGGACCGGGTTTGCTGCGGGTTGAACCCCGCACCCAATTGAGATGGATCCGTTTGCGGGTTAATGGATCTTTGAAGAGGAGAACCAGTACCCGCTTCAGACCCATTGGTAGGTGAAATTACCATTTTACCCCTAGGCTTTAAGATTCGTTCCTGATTTGGACGGTTCTAATTTAACCTCATTTTAGCCATATCACGAGCCCCCCACTCCCGAAGACTGAGTTTGATCAGCCTTTGAGGAGTAGTTTTATTGATTTAATGGCTGGCAGAGTTGTATCGGAGTCCGAATGGAAGGTTTCGAATCTTTGCAGGAGGCAGTATGGTGATTTTCTAAGTTAGTTGCGTGCTCTGAGTTGTTCTTGAGCTCTCCTGGTCATTTGGTGATTTTTATCTATTTTTTCGAAATATTTACTTAATTTTGCGAAGTGTCGATTCGTCGTTCGGGGGCCTTAATAAATGGTCCTAGGCAATAATTATCCACTCGGGGGCTCGAAAATGTTTCCCCGGCTTTATAATTATTTTCCAGGATTTTTAATTAATTTTCCCGAATTTTTAACCATTTTTTGTAATTTTTTAAATAAATAAAACTATTTTAATAAATAAAATACCGAATTATGGCGTGGCGCGATCTGGACCGTTGATCTTGTGCAGGCACGAATTTCTGAAAGATCGGATGGACAAGGTCGCTCGGCAGCAATTTCTCCGCTTTTGTGGGTCGGATGGGCACTTGCTCGGAATCCGAGCGAAGTGGCTCGGTTTCTCCCTCGCGCGAGTGGCTCAGATCGCTAGTCGCTCGGCTCGGAATTCTGAGCGACGTGGAGCGATCTGCGCCGTCGGATCTCAGCACGGATCTCAAGGTGGGCACAATTCCCAAGAAAAAACTATCTTGTCGTTTAGTGGACGTGGCGTAATCTGGACCGTCCATCATCTCAGGTGCGATTTTCGCAATGATCCAATGGTTGGAGACGCTCGGCGGCATTTTTCTTCACTTTCGAGGGTCGGATTGGCACTTGCTCGGAATCCGAGCGAAATGGCTGGTTTTTCCGTTGCGCGAGTGGCTCGGATTGCTAGTCGCTCAGCTCGGAATTCCAAGTTGGCACTGGCAAGATCTGAGCCGTCCGATCGAAATCTTACGCGAATTTTGAGGAGAAAGTCATTTTTCTCCAATTCGTAGCTCGGATTGGCACTTGCTCGGAATCCGAGCTATCCTCTTAAATGTTGAGGTCGGATCGCCTGTCGCTCGGATTTTGGTTCCGAGGTATGTGGGGCGATCCTAGCCATTGGATGATGGCACAGATCTCGATGCTGACTCAATTCCCAAGAAAACACTATCTTGTTGCGTAGTGGCGCTGGCAAGATCTGAGCTGTCCGATCGAAATCTTACGCGAATTTTGAGGAGAAAGTCGTTTTTCTCCAATTCGTAGCTCGGATTGGCACTTGCTCAGAATCCGAGCTATCCTCTTGAATGCTGAGGTCGGATCGCCTGTCGCTCGGATTTTGGTTCCGAGGGACGTTGGGCGATCCTAGCCGTTGGACGATGGCACAGATCTCGATGCTGGCTCAGTTCCCAAGAAAACACTATCTTGTCGTGTAGTGGCACTGGCAAGATCTGAGCCGTCCGATCGAAATCTTATGCAAATTTTGAGGAGAAAGTCATTTTTCTCTAATTCGTAGCTCGAATTGGCACTTGCTCGGAATCCGAGCTATCCTCTTCGTTGTGGAGGTCGGATCTTCTGTAGCTCGGGTTCTGGGTCCGAGGTGCCGAGCGATTTTACTTAGATCGAAACGTCGCTTTCTTTGCCAACAGTTGTGGCTCTTCGTTACTTAGCCGTTTGGGCCTTTGTAACGTTTCAATTGAGGCCCAAGAGTTGCGCCCTTACGTTACAAAGCCCAAGAGGCGTTATCTTTACTATAAGTTTTCACCCCCTCAACACTTTACCTCATTTCTCACTTTCACTTTCTTACTCTTGGTTTTTACTCTTTAGCAAAGTTTTTAGCTCTTAAGCGGCGCTGCTAGCTATCGCGGCGAGGCGTTTTAAACTCCGGTGATCTTTTTTGGCCGTACAAGTCACTTCAAGGTCAGTCCCTCTCCCCATCTTTGTTAAAAATGGTTAAGTTTTCTTCTACGGATGAGACCCCCTCCTCGGACCTAGGCGTCAGTCGAGCGGTCAGGCCGAGCAAGGATAAGGGGAAGGAAGTCGTGGAGCCGACCAAAGAGATAACGGTCAGGCCAAGTACAGATGCGGAGGTTGCCGAGCCTCTCCAGGAGGTAGTGGTCCGATCTAGCAAGGGCAAGGGTGTGGAAACGATAGTTGAGCACCCAAAGACTGCAGGGGAGCTGGGTCGGCTTCCGAGCATCCTGTCGAGCGTTGGCGATGTGCGGAGCTACTCCGGGGATCTATTGGAGAAGGTGACGTAGGGCACCGCCAAGTCGATCGAGGAGAACGAACCGAGGGAAATTTCTGAGGTGGATCAGATCTCTTCGTTCCTGACCGAGGCAGATTTGCATCAGATCCGGAGTGGGTTCCGAATCCCCGCGGAGTACGGGCTACTTCTCCCCGGCCCTGGCTTTCGAGCGTGCACCTCGTCCTCGGCCGATATGTGCATTTTTCCGGCCGACTCTCTGAATGTCAGACTTCGACTGCCTCTGCACCCTTTCGTGATCGAGGTGCTGCAGTGGTACGGCTTGTGTCCAGCTCAGCTAATGCCGAACACATGGCGGCACGTTATGGCATTTGTTCTTCAATGTCAGGAGGTCGGCGCTCTGCCCAACATGTTCATCCTTCGAAGTCTATACCGTCCTTGCCAACCGAACAAAAATGAGCAGTGGTATTACCTCTCGCCGAGGAAGGGAGTGAAGCTGATCGAGAACCCGGACTCGATCAAGCATTGGAAGGAGAAGTACTTCCTCGTCCGAGCTCTCGAGCCATGGGTGATCCCGACGGTGTGGTCGAGGGATGGCCTTCCGAAGAGGGCGAAGAAGGAGCCCGTGCTCAGCAACGAGGAAGCAGCAATCATGGAGAAGTTGCTCGGGCTTCCGACCCTCAGTTGGAAAGACATCACCGAGGAAGCATTATTCCGAGGGGGTCTCAGTCCGATCGACCCTAGTACGCTTCTCCTATTCTTGTTTTGTCTTTGAGGTTTGGAAAATTTTTCTAACTTTTTTCACTCGGTTTGTGCAGAATCTCCCGGCATGGACTACAAAGGTCTGATGGCGAAGGCCCAAGCGGCTAAGGAGCAGGAGGTGAGGAAGAGGAAGAGGACCGTGTCCGGACCTCAAGGCGGCCGAGCGCCCAAGGTCCCCTCAGTCTCTCCGACCCTCGAGCGGCAGGTTGTCGAGGCTCCTCAGGTTGAGCCCGATCAGGACCTCGTGGTGCCGTCCGTCCCTCCTACCTCGGATGCGCCGACCCCAACCGCGAGAACAGATGTCGTAGGGTCTTTCGGCGGAGCGTTCAACATTAGCACGGTGCTGGCTCTCGACGTTCCACCCCTTACTGCCAAGGCGGAGGCAATTCTGACCGAAGAGCACAAGCGCATCTTTGTCCCCGAGTGGCGCGTGATGAAGGTCGACGGGTTCTTTGTAATACCCTGATTTTTCATTTAATGAAAAATTATTTTATTTTGCACGTAGTGTGCACGTGCAATATTTTGGTTGAATTGAATCTTATAATTATTTTTATTGTGATGTGTATAAATATTTAAATATGTATTCTCAAATTATTTTATGTACAAAAGCCTTTTTCTTTAAATAAATAGAAAGCCATATTTTAAAGCCTCTTTCTTAAAGCCCAAAATGTATTTTTATTTATTTTTACTTTTTTGGCCCATAAAACTAAAGCCCATGGATTAATTTATTTAAAAAGTCTATTTTATTTTTATGTAAAAATCAAATGCACAATTTTTTGGCCCAGTTGCATGCACGTGCACTACACGTACACGTGCAATGCACACTACTCCTAGTTGGCCGGTTGCATTCTTTTGGGAGGGAAACCCAAATTTTGAATGGAGATCATGGAGGTGGTTATGTAGTTGTGGGTAGTTTTTATAACTCCTACTCTAATCTTGGCCCTCCATCCTACAATCAACTAGTTAATCCTAGCCCTTCATTCTACTTGATTTCTAGTATAAATACCCCCTCCCATGGCTAGTATTCATATGCAATTATATCTTTCTAAAACTATAGTCTAATTTAGTAGTAAGTTGAGAGTTAAAAGATTGAGAGATTGTGTGGGATTGTATTGCTTTCAACAAGGAGAAGAAGGCCGGCATCAAAAGGGGAAGCTTTCGGTTTTGCTTGGGCTTGGAGGTGTTTGCGAGCATCTAGGAGGAGGTGCCTTCATTCGCAAAGGACCTTCGTTGCTATTGTGTTGTTTTGTCTCCATACAAGGTGGGTAAAATTCTCCATATTTCTAAAGTAGAAATGCTTGTTAGAATGAATGAATGATAGTGGGTTTGATTTTCCTTATTTCTAATTAGAAATGATGCTAGTATTATATTGAGAATGATGCATGAAAAATATTAATAAGAGTACACTCCCAATTGGAAAATTGACTTATAAATGGATTGGAATGTGAGTATGCAGTTATATGTGATTTGATTAGTGTAAATCTAAGTTGATATGGATTAATTATAACCATGAGTGTGAACTTGGCTAATAAAGAGATTTGTGGCATTAATTTTTGAGAAATGTCGGAAAAGAAACGTTCTGGTAAGTCGACTTAGGACCTGGTAAGTCGACTTATATGCTCATTTAAGTCAACTGGTGCGTTTATAAGTCAACTTCTTGCTTGGAATCATGGATGTTTTCCCCTGGACAGTCGACTTACTATAGTATAAGTCAACTGGTACTGATGCATTTTTATAAACTCGAATGTTTTACTCTTTTGAAAATACATGAGACTTTATAAAGATAATTTGAGAATTGTTGCATGAAATAAAATGTGATTTGAGAATAAAAGGTGTGATCAGAACTATGATTTTGATATGTGTATTTTTGGGAAATTATACCTTGCAAAAGAACTAGAAATGAGGAAGATTAGTATAGTAAAGATTGAAGTGACATTATAGATGTATGAAAATATGAATTATGAATATTCGTTAGTACTTCTCATTTTGAGAACAATGTGATAACCATGAAATGTGAATTCTTCTTGTTGAAGAATAGTGTGACAATTTATGATGTGTGACTCCTTAACTTGAGATTTTAAACTGCTCAGTCGACCGAATGTGTGTAGCAGTCGACTATATAGAACTTGAGAAATTACATAATTGAACTCTGCAAAACAGACGACTGTGTTGAATGACAGTCGACTGCCCTGTGGGTGATAATTGAATTGGAACACTACGGAACAGCCGACTGCCATGTGCAGCAGTCGACTCTCCCGAGTGGTTATGAAGAACTTGAATTGACTGAACAAGTCGACTGGAAGAGATCAAAGTCGACTGTCCAGAGTGTTTGATATGTCAGAGAACATTATTCTGTTTATTTGAAGATTGTGAACCTTATGGTGGGTGTTGATAAACTCTATTTGTTGCTACATGAATTTACATGAGATGAATCATAGATTTGAATCGAGAATTACATGAATATGAAAGATAAGATCATGATATGCTGAGGCAATGAAAAATGAATTCATGAATTGGAAATGCTCAATGTTAGAATTTGTGAATTGGAATTGAAATGAAAGAGTAGCTAAGTCTCCCCCGGCATTTGGAAAGAAATGAAATGAATATTGAAAAGAAAGACCAAGGTTGGTCATGTTAAAATGAATGAATAAGTCCGGTTTCGTGGAGAGGCTAACTCTAGAGCTTTGATTTTGTTCATGATTCTAATAAAAACTAAGGATTAGTACATAGTGGAGACGTGATGAAAGTAGGAGAAAACACGAGTGAGGGCCATCGGATTTGCGGCGGAAAGTATTTCACAGGTTCTTCACAATGAGTCATGACATGACGTGGATACGGCTCCAGGGTACCGTGGCGGCGGAGAGTATTTCACAGGTTCTTCACGATGCGTCGTGACATGACGTGGATGCTGCTCCAGGGTACCGTCCCGGTGGTGACACTTGTGGGATGTTTGGTGACTGCATGAGGATCGTGTGCCATGAAGGAGGCTGAATTGCCACAGGTTCTTCACGATGAGTCGTGACATGACGTGGGATTTCCCTCCAGGTTTTCTATACACGTGCTTGCACTCATAGATCATCTAGGATACCTACCGTAGTTACAGTAGTAGATTAAGTCATGGCGAGGGATTGAACCCTACAAAGATGAAGAACGATTAAGGGCTTGCCCTCGGACCTATGTAGTATGGGATGCATAGACTCCGAACAAGTGTGCATTAGTGTCATGTAACATAAATAACTGCATTAAGGACTAAGTGCACAATCACAACTTGACATTAATATGGTAGTCCCTTTTGTTTGAAATGTGACAAGTTTGTATTTGTTAAATATGGAAAATTAAGTTATACTATTTCCGGCATAGAGAGGATGGCCGTGTATAATGATCGTCGGTTGAATAAACTGACGTACTCACAGTCTTATATGCAGGTAAATGGCATGTTAAAGGTTAAAGAGGAATGGATGCTTAAAGATTATACCATGTTGTTGTACATTTATTTAATTGTTGTAAATTTTACTTCCGCTGTGCAAATGAAAAGTGTAACATTGATGTAAACTCTGATGTAAAGTGAAAAGTTTAAATTTCCTTGTAAAATTGTACTAAAGAAAGTGAAAAGATCCTGTAGAATATCTCGAATTCAGTGTATTTGGGATTCGGGGCGTTACATTCTTAGGGGACGGTAACATTTGCATGCAGGCGGTGAAGCACCTGCCGACCCCAAAAGACCGAGCGGCACTCAAGGCGGGCGAAGTTGGTGATGTCGCGATGCAGATTGCTCCTAACACCATGTCGGTAAGTAGTAGAGGACTTTTTTTTTCAAAATTTTTATAAGTTTTTGTGCTCATCCTTGACTGTTTCTTGTATGGCTTGTAGACCCTCTGCCACTTCAATTATCTGCTCGAGGAGTTCGCGAGCAAGGAAAAGGAGATGACCGTTCTGAACGACTGGGAACGGTCGGAGCGGTCTAAGGCGGTGAAGCAGCTGGAGGCCGAACAGTTGCGTTCCTCTTCGCTCTAGGCCGAAGTTGCCGACCTGAAGGCTCAGCTCGCCGAGGCGCTGAGGAGCTCGGCCGCCGAGGCCTCCAAGGTCGAGACCCTAGAAAAAAAGGCAGCTCGACTCGAAGGGGAGCTGTCTAAGGCCCTGAAGGCGTCAGAGGAGGCCGCGAGTGATCACGCGTCGATGGTGGCGGCTGCAGAGAAGGCAGTTCGGGACGAGGCCGAGGCTCACATGTTGACCAACATGGAGGAAGCGTACGGCCGAGCGCTGAAGCATATCGTTGCACGGAACCCCGGATTCGAGGTCTCGTCTTACTACTTCTACGACCCCGTAGAGGGTGAGGAGGAGTTGCCCTTGGCCGAGCTCGCTCCGAGGCCGGAGGGCGAAGACTCCGAAGGCGAGGGTGGTGCCGAGGGTGTGATTGTAGCCGTGCCGACCGATGATGAGGTCGATCTCTGACTTTGTCGCCTCTTCTCATTTCCTTGTTCTCTTTTCTTCTTCTTTTTTTTCTTTTGTAATGCCTAACTGCGGACTGGCCACCGCTTTTTGTAGCTCTTGAACTTTTAATGAAATGGTTTCTTCTTTTTGGCTGAGTATTATAAAGTTTCGCAAAATTGTTCAACTCTTTTCGCCCGGATTGTGTCTTTAAGTATTGAAGACTTCTTTTGATATTCCTCAACCTTTCAGGTAGAGTTGGGCCTAATCACTGAGGTCTTTCATCTTTGTACTGAGCTGAAGAAAACAAAGCGGGCTCTGTCTCGCAGTCGGGATAAAGCATTTTACGACTTCTTGGAATTGGAGGATATTAAAGCAACTGCGAGAGGGTATTTTCGCAAGTTGAGGGAACTGCGGAAGCAACCTCGACAAACTCGTCTCGAAGGCGAGATAGAGTTGCTCCGTAAGGATCTCTTTGATGTCGACCAAAAGAATAGTGAAATACTGGCGGAGGTTCGTCATTTAGAGGTAACGGTGAAAGAGCATTCGGCGGAGGAAGAGGAGTTAGCTTCGAGGGTGGGGAAGTTGATATCCGAGCGCGATGAGTTGACGGCCAGAATTGACAAACTGAGGAGGATCACCATCGACAGGGGTATCGAAGCGACTCATTTCCGTCGTAATGTGGCCGACAGTACTAACGTTGCAGGCTCGTCTAAACTTCCTCGTCTCAAAGCATCGGCGGAGAGCGATATTCTGAGAGATAGGATTGTCGAGCTAGAGGAGGAGATTGCATCGCTGAAACCTCAACCCGCAAGGATCAATGTTTGCAGTACGTCGTGTACTCGCGAAGAGAGCGAAAGAGGTATCTCGTTCTACGAACTTGCGACTCGTTCGCCTGCCGTTAGGCAGAGCCCAGCTGACTTTCAGAGTGGTGTAGCTGTTTCGTCTCGTGGCGCCTCGGTTGGGGCCACATCTAGAATTAGCGGCGAAGGGGGTTCTCGCTTTGTTGGTTTAGAGTCGAGCTCAGAGATAAGGCGACGCCGGCCTCGTGTGTCTTTGAACCGAAGCGTTCCCCTTCCAAAGAAGCGCTAAAAAAGTTGTATTATGCTCTTCAAGTTATTGTAAAAATTCGTTGTAGTGTCAGCCTTGTCCGGGCTCTTAATAAAAGATTTTGTTTTGCTTCTGATGTTCGAATGTTGCGTTGGCTGGTATTAGTTTAAGTATTACTCCTCCAACTTTTGACCACTACTCAAAATCAGAAGCAAATCTTCCTTCTTGTGTGCGAATCACTTTTGGCCTGTTTAACAGTGATAGAGAAGTGGAGTCGAACCAAGTGTTGGACTCTGAACTCGTCGTTAGAGTTTGTCCAACGGTTGTGGGAGCAATTCCGAATGGCGAACCCCTTCTAGCCCACTTAAGAGCGAGCTTGCGAAGAGGAGTCGAGCCAAGTGTTGGACTCCGAACTCGTCGTTTGAGTTTGTTCAACGGTTGTGGGAGCAATTCCGAATGGTGAACCACTCCTAGTCCGCTTAAGAGCGAGCTTGCGGAGTAGAATCGAACCAAGTGTTGGACTCCGAACTCGTCGTTTGAGTTTGTTCAATGGTTGTGGAAGCAATTCCGAATGGCGAACCCCTTCTAGCCCGCTTAAGAGCGAGCTTGCGAAGAGGTGTCGAGCCAAGTGTTGGACTCCGAAATCGTCGTTTGAGTTTGTTCTATAGTTGTGGGAGTAATTCCGAATGGCGAACCCCTTCTAGCCTGCTTAAGAGCGAGCTTGCAAAGAGGAGTCGAGCCAAGTGTTGGACTCCGAACTCGTTGTTTGAGTTTGTCCAACGGTTGTGGGAGCAATTCCGAATGGCGAACCCCTTCTAGCCCGCTTAAGAGCGAGCTTGCGAAGAGGAGTCGAGCCAAGTGTTGGACTCCGAACTCATCGTTTGAGTTTTTTCAACGGTTGTGGGAGCAATTCTGAATGGCAAACCACTCCTAGCCCGCTTAAGAGCGAGCTTGCGGAGTAGAATCGAACCAAGTGTTAGACTCCGAACTCGTCGTTTGAGTTTGTTCAACGGTTGTCGGAGCAATTCCGAATGGTGAACCCCTTCTAGCCTGCTTAAGAGCGAGCTTGCGAAGAGGAGTCGAGCCAAGTGTTGGACTCCGAACTCATCGTTTGAGTTTGTTCAACAGTTGTGGGAGCAATTCCGAATGGCGAACCACTCCTAGCCCGCTTAAAAGTGAGCTTGCGGAGTAGAATCGAACCAAGTGTTGGACTCCGAACTCATCATTTGAGTTTGTTCAACGGTTGTGGAAGCAATTCCGAATGGCGAATCCCTTCTAGCCCGCTTAAGAGCGAGCTTGCGAAAAGGAGTCGAGCCAAGTGTTGGACTCCGAACTCGTCGTTTGAGTTTGTCCAACGGTTGTGAGAGCAATTCTGAATGGCAAACCCCTTCTAGCCCGCTTAAGAGCGAGCTTGCGAAGAGGAGTCGAGCCAAGTGTTGGACTCCGAACTCGTTGTTTGAGTTTGTTCAACGGTTGTGGAGCAATTCCGAATGGCGAACCACTCCTAGCCCGCTTAAGAGCGAGCTTTCGGAGTAGAATCGAACCAAGTGTTGGACTCCGAACTCGTCGTTTGAGTTTGTTCAACGGTTGTGGGAGCAATTCCGAATGGCGAACCCCTTCTAGCCCGCTTAAGAGCAAGCTTGCGAAGAGGAGTCGAGCCAAGTGTTGGACTCCGAACTCGTCATTTGAGTTTGTTCAACGGTTGTGGGAGCAATTCCGAATGGCGAACCACTCCTAGCCGCTTAAGAGCGAGCTTGCGGAGTAGAATCGAACCAAGTGTTGGTCTTCGAACTCGTCATTTGAGTTTGTTCAACGGCTGTGGGAGCAATTCCGAATGGCGAACCACTCCTAGCTCGCTTAAGAGCGAGCTTGCGGAGCGGAATCGAACCAAGTGTTGGACTCCGAACTCTCGTTATGGTGAAGAGTAAAGGCAGAGAAGTACAAGCAATTTTACAAGTAAAATATGAAAAAAATTTCTTTATTGATAGCTAATAGTTGGCTGCTTCTAAGTTGCGAGCCGTTATTACATAAGAGAAATAAAGGGAAAAACACAAGTAAAAGGAGAGGAACGGTTCGACATCCCAGCACTACAAGAAAAACCCTTTTTCGTAACAAGGTTTTGGCAACGACTTTTTAGTCGTTGTGAAAATTAGTTACGGCAACGCAAAAGTCGTTGCTAAAAATAAAATAAAATTTCCATCCTCCAAAATGACTTGCGCGGGCCTTTGCAAATCTCCCCGCCAAATTGTGTAAATTGGAAACGATAAATGTCGTTGCGTATATTTTCTTATATCTACTGCAACGACAGTATTGTTGCCAAAAATATAAAAAAATAAAAAATAATTAAAATAATTTAGCTTAATCCCCACATCTTTCCTAATTCTCCAAAATTTTCCCCGTATTCCCGCCGGCCCTAGCTTCGATTTGAACCAAAAAGCCAAAACCAAAATCAAAATACCCAAATCGAAAACCCTACTTGAACCCCAAATCAAAACCCCAGTCTTCCCAAATCGCGAACCCTAACCCTAGGCGAAATCCCCAAAGGCCAAATCTCAAAAATGGCAAACTTCGGCATCGACAAAGTCTCCTCTCTCTCTCCCCCTCTTTTGATCTCCAATTTTGAGGTAACTTCCTAAATCCTAATTTCATCTGTATTTTTCCTAATTTCATCTTTTGATCTCCAATTTCATAGTTTGATATGTGGCTTCTAATTGCAGAAACAAAATTAAATTGATTAAAATTGCAGAATACAAAGTATTCTCAATTATATGGTCAGTTAAGGTCATTGAAGACCGAGTTAAGGTCATTGTATGGTCAGTTATGTCAAGATGACATGCCTATGGTGAGAAGATCTGCTGCATCAAACCTAGGCAAATTCGCAGCTACCGTTGAAGCTACCCACCTAAAGGCAGACATAATGTCAATATTTGATGACTTAACAAATGATGGTACATCTTTTTACAGGAGTAATTCCTCTCTATTTTGTAGTTATGAAACATTGTTCTTGATTTTTCAACAGTTCTCATTCTTTATATTGTTTTTTTGATTGTCATAATTGCTGTTATCTTCAACTAACCAGCCTGTCAAACTTTTATATAACTTGGATGATGAAATCTGCTTACAAATGATGCCAAATTTTCTAGCTGTTATACCGTTTCTGCGATCCTTGGTCGTCAGTTTAACTTATATTTTGAATGCCAAAGAAGGAGAATTCAGTATGCTGTTGTCCCAAACATGCACCTAAAATGTAATTGAAGTTGGATATTGCATATGCGTTATTTTAATCTTTAGCTTTGTACGCAGCAAACCTGAAATGAGTACTAATTGAACATTCTATTAAAAATAATTTTTTATCACTTTTTTTTTGGTTTTCTTATGATCAATAATTCACTCTGTTACTATATCATTCGTTTATTTCAGATCAGGATTCTGTGCGCTTGTTGGCTGTTGAGGGTTGTGCAGCACTTGGAAAATTGTTGGAACCCCAGGACTGTGTAGCTCATATCCTTCCAGTCATTGTTAATTTCTCACAGGTCTGTTCATACCACGTTATGTTGTTTCTTACTAACAACTACCAGAATTTTGTACCTATTCCTGAGTTTGAAGTTTTTTGTGCATTACAAGGGACAGTTTCATCCTTAGTTGAATTCTTTGGGCTGATAGCATGTGTATTCGGGTGTTGAATAATGAAACTTGTGTAAGCTGTCTTTTAGTTCTTTTACATTAGCTAATTTGTACTTATTATATTATTTTTTGTAGGATAAATCCTGGAGAGTGCGTTATATGGTTGCTAATCAATTGTATGAGTTATGTGAAGCTGTTGGCCCTGAACCCACTAGGTAAACATTTTGGCTATTCCCAGAGGACCTATGATCCTTATCAAGGAGAACTGAGAATGTTTCTCCCTTGCACTGTAATGCATATGATTCTAAATATCATCTTAGGAATTATAATTCAACTCTGACCTAGTTTAATTATGCGAAAAAAAGTTGTACCATAATCACTTTCAATCTTCTTCTGAGTTTGCGTATATTATTTCTGATGGTCTGATTTGGTGGCTGCTTATGTGCGACTTCTTCGCGATAATGAAGCTGAGGTAAGGATAGCGGCTTCAGGCAAAGTGACAAAATTTTGCCGAATCTTGAATCCACAGCTTGCGATTCCGCACATCCTTCCTTGTGTGAGGGTAATATAAAATCTCTCCCTTTTTTATTATAGTCATTATTTTATTACGACATGGGTATGGCACCAGTTCTGGGAAAGGTATGCATTACTACAAGCGTGATAGAAATTTATGGGGATGGAAAAATTAAAAAATCTGCTTGTATATCACCATCTTCTGCTTTTCTTAAGAAGTCATATCTTAGAGTATATGAGTAGGGGATAAAAGGATCCAAGTATTTTCGTCCTTTGATGCTATTTATTTGGAGATGTTTATATGAATCCGGATAGAGATTTTTGGTTCGACTCAACATCATCAGCAAGCTTGATCAAGTGAATCAGGTATGAATATGATTTTTGCTTTTATTCTACAACAAGATATTTTAGCTACATGTTAATCTGGTAAAGAGATTTCTCGATAATGGGTTGATTGCATAATGGCCTATTTAAGTTTGTCTGATTTGTTATATTCTGCTCTCTGCTAATAATTTTTTCACTGCATCGGCTTAGGCCCACAGTTTTTCATTAGCTAGTGTTGTGTCTGATTCTGTTAAATTGAATCAATCCCTTGAATACTGTTAGGTTTCCTTGTTGTGGGGATACATATGTAACATAGTTGACTGGTTCAGACCATATATATGTCCTGGAGACGTTTAACTGCATAAGATGCATTGTTATTTCTAAATTAATTTAGCTTCCTTCATACTTACTCTACTGACTAAATTTATGGTAGAAGAATGGCTATTGTAGATGATGGTGTGACCTGCTGTTCATATAAAATTGAGAGTCGTTAGCTGTCAAGAGATAGATTAAAGGAATAAGAGAGCAAAGAGCTGTGTATTTGTATTCTTCTGATGATCAATTTAATTGAGAATACTTTGTTGTGTGAACAATTACTGGAACAATTGCAGAAACAAAATTAACTTGTCGTCATGTCACTGGCAATGCCTAATTCAGATTTGTGGCTTCTAATTGCAGAAACAAAATTAGCCTCGCCAATATTACTTGATAGTTGGTCTGCATTTTATTTGTTAATAGTGCACTAACTTTCTCATTATCAATTTAGAGGTTCAGGCCTTGGCATCAAAAACATGCTTCTGTCTTAAACCTATCTTAAACCTAACAGATCATTTATCTTCGATATGCACAATGGTTAAGGTTAACTTATTTTAAGATTATACAGAGTAGTAAGGTTTAGATTTTCCTATATTACTGTAAATATAGGAAAATTTACAGCAATATTTATTTCTTATGTATAATTCCTGGAAGGCAAGTCTCATGGTACATAATAAAGGTTAAATAAAGGAAGAGATTATTTTAGCGATATTTTTGTAAGATGCTTCATGGTAAATTTTATTTTTTGTTATTGTTATTTAATTAGGAGCAACTTAAAGTAGCAGCTGCTGCACATGGTGATTCAATGACTCAAGAGGAGATCCTTCTAGATGTTTTGAAGCCTAGATCAGGGTATTTTCGTGGCAAGGGAACTCCAAATATATGAAGTATGTTTGGCAACGATAAAGGTTGTTGCGATTGATTTTATACCATAGCACGGGTGGGATTAGGTATGACAACGACAAAATATATTGCAACGGCAATGTCGTTGCGAAAAAATCTATGTTTGGCAACGACAGCAAGTCGTAGTCAAAATCTTTCGCGACGCCCGGACGCGCAACGACCTTGCAACGACAAATGTCGTTGCCAAAAATATTTTTCGCAACGACAAACGAGTTTTAGCAACGACATTTGGCATTGCGAAAAAGGGTTTTTCTTGTAGTGCAGAATACCTAGAGAGGCATTAATGCTCTCTCTCTTGGTATTTTAAAAGATGGTCGGCATTCCAAGTCCTGGGGATCTCTCTGCCCTCGAGGTCTTCTAGTCGATATGTCCAGGGCCGAACTACTTTGGTAATCTTGTAGGGTCCCTCCCAATTTGGGGCTAGTTTACTCTTCTGACCAGGAAAAGAGATTGCTAACTTTCTGAAGACCAAGTCCCCTTCTTTGAGGTCGGTAGGACGGACTCTCTTATTGTATGCCAACTCGATCCTCCTCCGATAACCCTGTTGGCAGATTGACGCTCTTTCCCGTAGCTCGTCGACCAAGTCTAAGTTTGCCCGAAGTTCTCTGGCATTCTATTCTTCTTCGTAGGCAAGGAGGCGAGGAGAAGGTATGCCGACTTCCAGTGGGATCACAGCCTCGGACCCATAGGTGAGGTTGAATGGCGACTCTCCTGTGGGGGTCCGTTTCGTGGAGCGGTAGTTCCATAGCACGTTAGGGAGCTGATCGACCCATAAGCCTTTAGAGCACTTTTTCAGACTTTTCTTAATACCCGAGAGGATCTGTCGGTTAGCAATCTCCACTTGACCATTCGACTGTGGGTAGGAGACGGAGGAGAAACGTTGTTGGATGGCGAGGTCTTCACATAGAGCTCGGAAGGCAGCCCCGGTAAATTGGGTTCCGTTGTCTGTTATGAGGACTCGAGGGACATCGAATCGGCAGATTACGTTCTTCCAGAAGAACTAAAGTACTTTGTTCTCGGTGATCGTGGCCAAGGGCTCGGCCTCTATCCACTTCGAGAAGTAGTCGATTGCAACGACTAAGAATTTGAGCTGGCCGGGAGCTGGTGGGAATGGCCCTAGTAAATCCATCCCCCACATTGCGAAAGGGATAGGACTTGATAGGAAAGTGAGTGGAGCTTGTGGGAGGTGACGGATGTTGGAGTACTCCTGATAAGAGCTGTATTGCCGAACGTGCAGTTCGGCGTCTTGTAGGAGAGTGGGCCAGAAATATCCATAATTCAACACTTTGCGGGCTAGGGATCTGGACCCTGAATGTGCCCTGCCGATGCCTTCGTGAAGTTCTTGCAGGGTGTAGTCAGCTTGTTCCGGGGAGAGGCATCTCAAATAAGGCCTGCCGTATACTTGTGTGAAGGAGCGCTTGTATAGGATGTCCTCGATAAGTGTGTATCGCTCTGCTCGGGTTCTCACTCGGCGAGCTTCCTTAGGATCTTCGGGGAGGAGCCCATCCCTCAGGAACTCAACGAGGGGTTTCATCCAATTATCTTGAAGCAGGACAGGTAGGGACTCCATAGAATCGGAAGTTTCGTCTTCTATACTTGGCTTCAGGAACATCTCAATCAAGACGGTCTGCTCGAGACCTTGCAGGGAGGAGGAGGCTACCTTGGAGAGGGCATCGGCCTGGGAATTCTCTTCTCGGGGGATTCGCTGGATGAGAGCTTCTTCAAACAGGGCCATGAGATTCCTGACCTTGGCTAGGTACTTAACCATTCGGTCATCTCGTGCCTCGTTCTCGCCTAGGACCTGATTCACGACCAGCTGAGAGTCGCTAAAGATCCGGAGGCACTGCGCCCCTACATTGTGAGCCATTCTGAGGCCGGCTATGAGTGCTTCATATTCTGCTTCATTGTTGGAGGCCTTGAAGTTGATGCGGAGGGAGTATTGGAGGATGAAATTATCTAGGCCGGCCAGAATGACCCCGGCTCTGCTTCCCTCATTACAAGAGGATCCATCCACATAAACCGACCAGACAGGTGGTCCCTTCATTGCTTGGCTGAACTCGGGGATGGTACTTTCAACTATGAATTCAGCTAAGGCCTGAGCCTTGATCGCGGTCCGAGGCTGATATGCTATATCATGCTGGCTCAACTCGATAGACCACTTCATGAGGCGACCGGAGGTCTCTGGCTTGTGGAGAATTTGCTTCAGCGGTTGGTCGGTAAGAACAATCACCGAGTGGGACTGAAAATATGGGCGAAGCTTCCTTGCGGCCATGACTAAGGCATATGCCATCTTCTCTATCTTTGGGTAGCGGAGCTCGGCATCCCGAAGTACCTTGCTCACATAATAGATGGGCTTTTGGGTCTTATCTTCTTCCCTCACGAGAACGGCGCTGAGGGTCTGCTCCGAGGCGGCTAAGTAGAGGTAGAGGGCTCCACCAGGAATTGGTTTGCTGAGGAGAGGATGATTGACTAGGTAAGCCTTGAGCTGGTCAAATTAATCTTGTTGCTGTTGACCCCATTCGAAGCCTTTAACCCCCCTGAGAGCCTTGAAGAAGGGGAGGCACTTCTCCCCTGACTTGGAAAGGAAACGCCCTAGGGCTGCCAGGCGACCCATTAGCTTCTGAACCTCTTTAACATTCTTCGGGAGAGCCATGTCTAATATGGCCTTGATCTTCTCGGGGTTGGCCTCGATTCCTCTCTGGCTGACCATGAAGCCTAGGAATTTTTCGACGAGACTCCGAACGCACACTTGTTCGGATTGAGTCTCATACTGTGTTTCTTGAGTACGTCGAATGCCTCTTGCAGATCGGTCACATGATCGGCCCCCTGGATGCTCTTCACAAGCATATCGTCAACATACACCTCCATATTTCGGCCGATTTGTACTTGAAAAACCTTGTTGACGAGGCATTGATAAGTGGCACCTACATTCTTCAAACCGAAGGGCATTACCCTGTAGCAGTAGAGGCCCTGATCGGTTACAAAGGAGGTCTTCGGGATATCCAGGAGAAACATACGAATCTGATTGTAGCTTGAGAAGGCGTCCATGAAGCTGAGGAGTTCATGGCCCGAAGTGGCGTCAATCAAAGTATCGATACTTGGAAGAGGGAAGGGGTCTTTGGGGCATGCCTTGTTGAGATCGGTAAAATCGATACAAATCCTCTAGGTCCCATTGGACTTCTTCACCATTACTACATTCGAGAGCCATTCGGGATAGTTTACCTCCTGTATGAACCGAGCCTTCAGGAGCTTGTCCACCTCCTCTTTTATAGCTTGCTGGCGCTCGGGAGCAAACTTGCGCCTCTTCTGTTGGACCGGTTTGGACCCCGGATCGACGCTGAGGTGGTGGACTAAAAGCTCTTCGGAAATTCCGGGCATGTCTGCAGCCGACCAAGCAAAGAGGTCGCGATTCCTTCGGATGCACTGGACTATGTCGGAGCATAGGGCAGATGGGAGGGTCTTGCTAACAAAGAACTTTCGACTTGGATTCTGCTCAGAGAAGAGCACTTCCTCCAACTCATCCACCGGCTCGGACGTTGGTCGGACTACATCTTAGGAGATTTCAAGAGTTTCGAGGGAGAGGACTGGACCCAGGGTAGAGGTCATGTAGCATTTGCAGGCCGTTTCCTGATTGCCTTTTACTTCTCCTACTCCTGCCCGAGTGGGAAACTTCATCTTGAGGTGATAGGCGGAAGGGATGGCTTCAAGAGCTGCTAAGCCGGGCCGACCCAAAATGACATTGTAAGCTGCAGGGACATCCACGACCATAAAGTCCATCGACTCCGTTCGGGTAGTAGGAGTTTTGCCAGCGGTTACGTCGAGGGTGATCACCCCTTCAATAGTCACTGGCACTCCCGTGAACCCATGGAGTGTGTAGCCGGCAGGTTTGAGTCTGTCTCGTGATAGCTTGAGGCCTTTGAAAGCGGCGAGGAAGAGGATGTTAACGGAGCTGCCATTGTCCACTAGGATCCTTTCCACCTTAAAATTCGCCATATGGAGATTGATGACAAGTGCATCACAATGGGGGGTTCGGACACCCTCAAGGTCTTCATCTGAGAATGTGATGGGCACTCCAAGGCCTTTAGGAGGAGGTGTGGCGCGGACCGAATTAACTTCCCTAATAAACGCCTTTCGAGAGGAGTTGGAGGAGCCCCCCATTGGGCCTCCATGAATGAGGTGCAGGACACGCTCCTCTTCGAATTCGGGCGTTTCATCGCGTTCAGGACGCTTGTTAGCCCCCCGAGGCGGGGGAGGAAGATCGGCTCGGTCCTTTCTCACGAACTTGGTTAGCTGACCCCTCTGGATGAGGGCTTCTATCTCGTTCTTCAGGGCCCGACAATCATTGGTGTCGTGGCCATGGTCCCGGTGATAGCGGCACCACTTCTCTTTATCCCTCTTCTTGTCAGGGGTGTTTATTTTTGGTGCAGGAGGTATCACCCCCTCCTTCTCAACTTCCATGAGGATTGTGGAGATGTTGGCGTTAAGGGGAGTAAACTTTTCAAATCTGGGGGGAGGTCGGCGTTGCTCGCCATTATCCATTTGGAGCTTCTTGGCTCCTTCTTCTTCTGTTCCCTTTCTCTTGGACCCGGAGGAAGGCCCCTCAAAGTTGGGGGGATGCTCAGCTTCCTCGGTCGAATATACTTTTCGATCCGGAGGAAGAGGTCAGAGAAGTTCTACGGGGGCTTTTTGGCGAGGGAGGAGCAGAGGCTGGAGTTGAGGACATTGGATTAGAATGCTGCTGCAGCGACCGACTGGTCGAGGGATTCTATGGACCTAGCTTCCGCTGTGAACCTTTTTACATAGTCCCTTAGCTTCTCACCCTTCTTCTGGTTGAGATAGAGTAGCAAAATACTGGTCTTCTCAGTTCGGCGGCTACTTACGAAGTGGGTGACGAAGAGGGTCTCAAATTGCTCGAAGGAGAATATCGAGGATGGGACAAGGTGAGAGTACCATTCTCGAGCCGGACCCTTGAGAGTAGCGGAGAAGGTCTTGCATAGCAGA
The DNA here is from genome assembly GCA_017893485.1 of Hemerocallis citrina. NCBI lineage: Eukaryota > Viridiplantae > Streptophyta > Magnoliopsida > Asparagales > Asphodelaceae > Hemerocallis > Hemerocallis citrina. The sequence continues at coordinate 211,428,809 of CM030364.1, read as the reverse complement.
GCATCGGAAGCTTGATGGATGAGCATGAGGGTCTTAAAGCTTTCGATGTGATCGACGGGGTCAGACTCCCTGGAATAAGTCTCGAATTGAGGGGGTTTAAAGCCGATTGGTACGGGTGCCTCCATTATGGTTCGGGAAAAGGGAGGTCGACTCGGGCGAAGGGTCCTTCCTCTAAGATCTTCTTCTCTGTCTAACTGACCCAAGCGTCTCTCCATTTCGTGGAGATGGCGATAGACAGCATCATCCCTTCGACGGTAATCAACCGAGTCTCTAGACTCGTCTTCGTACGAGGGAGAGCGGGGGCTATGACGACGGTGGCTCCTGGAGCGGCGAGGACTAGGAATGTGCTGGGGGTTGCTAGGAGCTGGGGGAGGAGTTAGGGAACGTCGGTGAGGACTTCGGACCGGAGGAGGAGTGGGAATCCTTGGAGGATTGGTGTTGTTGGGTCGGAAATTGAGAGCTTGTAGGATGGTGGCTTGGAATTGCTGGAACTCGGTACGAGTGATGGGTGCCTCATCGTTCCTTGGATGCTGCCGGCCGGCTGGGGAATGGGGTCTTCTCCTGTGATGTTCGGGGGACTCTCTCCGCCCTCTTCAGGGTGGGGGACCTTCTGTAGTCTCGGCGGCAAGGAGATCGCTCATCTGGACGTTGTTGGCGGGAGGCTCCCTCTCGGGCCCGCCTCTCATCCAGACGGCGGCGAAGATCCTCGTCCTTCTGCCGATTGAGGATGGTATTGTGAAGGTCAGAAGCTCGGGGATGGCGGGAGGCCATAGAATCCGAGAGGCATTGTGTACTGAGACGTGGTCCTGATGGAGAGGTTGCTTCTGCGGGTTGGGACGCGAGACCCCTGCACCGGCATTTTGGGGACCGGGGAGATCCTTAGGAGGTTGCTGATTCTGAAGAGGAGGCTGGTCCTGTTGGAGAGGGTCCTCTGCTTGAGGAGGAAGTTGCCCCTGTGGCTGAGCGGGTTGGATGGGGACTTCCTGTTGCTGATCGACGGGGTTGGGTCCCCGGTTGGACCCTCTGGATCTTACTTTCCTAGGAGGCATGGCTGGAGAAGATCTGACCAACGGGAAGAGGGGAGGCTGCTATTCGTTTGATTCCCACAGACGGCGCCAATCTGTTACCGCTAAATCTGGTGTGGGGGCAAACAGATAGTATTTGTGGATTCTTAGAAAATCTGAATAGCAAACCTGAACCTGTTCCGCCTGAGTTTGACCATTGACTCCCGCCGTTCACCTGCAAAAAGTGCGAGACATCAGGGTCGATCCCGGCGACGCACCCTCCGACGCTCAAGTCAGTAATCAGGAAGATTATGAAAGAGTGTAAATTGGCAAAAGATTGATTACCTCTTAATGGAGATGAATGGGGGGTATTTATAGCCACCTTTGGGACCTGATTAGGCATGTAATCCCTGTGTTTAGATAAGGAATGTAATCCCTAATCCCCAGTGAAAGGATAGATATGAATCAAGGCCGTTGATTAGGATTAATCAGAAACCCTCATTCTATCCTGGTGAACCGGGTTTGCTGCGGGTTGAAACCCGCACCCAGTTGAGGACCCAGTTGAGGTGGATCCGTTCGCGGGTTAATGGATCTTTGAGGAGGAGAACCAGTACCCGCTTCAGACCCATTGGTAGGTGAAATTACCATTTTACCCATAGGCTTTAAGATTCGTTCCTGATTTGGACGGTTCCGATTTAACCCCATTTTTAGCTATATCAGCCATTATTGTTAATTTTAGTTTTAATTAGAGAATGAAAAAAACAAGTAAAGTAACAAATGGCATTGTTATCTAGTAATTGTTGTTAATGTTGGTTTTATATCTAGGTTATGTGTAGTTAATAACAATTTTATTGAAGTTGTAGTGATTTCTATTTTATCGTAAATGGCACGCACAATGGGGAACATGGAGGAAGGAGAAAGTAGTAGACCTCCACGTGGCGATGGAGCACGTACTCGCGGTGGACGTGGTCGTAGTAATGGTCGTGCTCGTACCGAGGGTACAAATATAAGTAATTAATTGTTTATATTCGCTTAGTTTGATTCTAATACAATAATATGAAATTTCGATCTATTGATGTAAATGTTATTGTTATGTAGGTTCTAATCAATCCAAATGAGGCGTGCACTTCTTCTTCAATCCCTTCATCATCGTATATCCCTTCTGGAGGCCCAGGACCCCTCGACCCTTCACTCCTCACTCTTCAACCGTTGCATCGATCGAAGAATGTGTGGAACGGTGAGTCTACGGAGTGCCGCTTTAGGGCGGGTCATCCACTACCTATGCACCCACGGATTCACGAGATACTAAGAGACTGTGGGTTATACGGTATTGCTAGGATGAGCTCCATCAAGTGCGATCGACCTCTTCTGACCGCACTTCTTGAGAGATGGATGCCTGAGACACATTCCTTTCACCTGCCAGTTGGGGGAGATGACAGTGACTTTGCAGGACGTCTCCATAATCACCGGTCTTCCAATCGATGGAGTGGCAGTCACAAGTACAATGGACTTCAACCCGGTTTATATAGTCGAGGAGTACTTAGGTGTCGAAGTTGAGACCGGTGCAATTAGTGGTAAATTTATTCGGTTGAAGTGGTTGAAGGACACTTTTAGGAATAGATTGAATGAAGATTCAACCGTGGCGGAGGTGGAGTGCTATTGTAGGGCCTATATCCTCACGCTATTTGGCACTGTATTGTTTCCAAATTCTACAGGTAATGCCGTTCGTTGATGTTCTTACCACTAATTATCGATCTAGGAAACGTTAACCGTTACGGTTGGGGTAGTGCCGCACTGTCATCATTGTACCGGAGTTTGTGTTTGGCCAGTGTAGGTTTGGTGCAGATGAATAGGCCTATGATTTTACTCCAACTCTGGAGTTGGGAGCACATTCACGTCGGTCGCCCCGTAGTACGGATTCAATCTCGCAACTGGATACATCTTCCCTCTGACGAGCACATGCTACCTCCTATTGGTGTTTATTGTTCCGGCAAACTTACATGGACCGCCAACCCCAACAGATGCTTAACGTACTATCGTGATGAGTTGGATAGGTTGGCAGCTGATTGTGTCGTGTGGCTTCCTTACACGGAGGAGCGTGTAGTTCAACTGCCGCCTATTTGCACGCACAGGCATGATTTGTGGCTGACGAAAGCACCATATATCAACTTTGGGGTTGTTGAGTTCTACTACCCCGATAGAGTGCTACGCCAGTTTAGTCTTCACCAAAGGATTCAGGTTGCCGAACCATTCAATGCGGAGATGTATAATATTACTGGAATGGATCGATAGCCCAGACACAATTGGGCCGCATGCTTCGCTACGTATGTTCAGAGATGGAATGAACACCGGTTCGACGAAATCATCGGTGACATTCCTCCGTTTGACCTCACGGTGCATGCGGCGTACATGGCTTGGTACAAGAGAGTGAGCAGATGATATATCTCTCCCACGTTGCAGACTCTTGCTGGAGTGGTAGTCCCGATCCGTCGACCTGGAACCCAACCAGCAGATCAACATTCCATGAATCTGCCTATGTACCAACCTAAGGGATCCACTGTTCGCAAATTTGTAAGTTTTAAAGTATTGCTTTTTTTATTAAAGTTTTGTCAAAATTTTGTTGTTATATATGTATGTGTATATGTAAGTACCATAATATTTCAACTTTTCATGATTGTCAGTTGAGCCAGACTTGGGCCATAGCAAAGAAATGTGCTGCTTTGTTGAATAGCAATGTCGCGGATCCGACGAAGGAAACCATACAGGAGATGATTACGTGTTGTCGTGCACAGACTGATCTTGTGGGCGAGGGGGCAACATTAGATACAATACTAAGGACTCCCACACATCGAACCAGCAGCAGATCTTCTGGTCTCCGATGAAAGAGAGTTGTTCACAGGCCCCCACCTCAATTTCCAAGCGAATCGGAAAACGTAGAACAAGTAGGGGGTGAGATTCAAGTGGAGGGAAGACAACAAAAAGTAGGGGGTGAGATTCAAGAAGAGGAGAATATCCCGATGTCCAGTGTCACACAGGACAGTCCACAACGTGGTAGAAGGCAACGGAGACCCACTAATTTCTTCACACCCGATCCTTGATTTTTGAGTTATATTTTGAGTTAGCTTGATGTTAGTAATGCAGGTTATTTTTTGAGTTATATTTTGAGTTATATGTTAGTAATACAGGTTTTATGCAGGTTATAGCTTGATGTTAGTTTGATGTTATAATATTTTGAGTTAGCTTGATGTTGTAATATTTTAAGTTAGCTAGATGTAGTAATATTTTGAGATTTTTGCAGAGATGTTTGAGATTGTCGTGAGATGTTTGAGATTTATTGCAGAGTTGAACTGAGTTGAACTGAGTTTAGATGTTTGAGAATATCTTCATTGAACTGAATTGAACTTATTGTTTGAGAATTGTTGTGAGATGTTGTGAGATGGTTTTAGATTGAACTTAATTGTGGAAGTTGAACTAAGTTGAGAGATGTTTGAGAAGTTGGATTGAACTTAAATGATGAACTGAATGTGGAAGTGGATTGAATGTGGAATGTGGCAGTGGATTAAACTGAATGTGAGGTTGTTTGAACTGAATGTAAAGGGGAAATGCAGGTTCTAAACTGAAATGGTGCAATTTAAGCATAGACTAGGTTTTTCAAAGACCGAGTGTAGTATTAAGATACTCGGTTTTTCAAAGACCAAGTCTTGCGTCTGTAAGTTTTTTTTTTTGAATCAGCTTCAGTTATAATGAGATCGGTCTTTCGAAAACCTGACTGTGGAGTTCATTGTTTTCCAGAAAGCCTCAAGATCGAGTCTTGCGCCTGTAAGTTTTTTTTGTCAACCAGCTTCAAGACTGAGTCTAGTTATAATGAGATCGTTCTTCCGAAAACCGACTGTGGAGTTCATTGTTTTCCAGAAAGCAAGATGTTATCTGGAAAAGAGTGTACTCAAAGCTCGATTTTCGAAAGAACGATGTTATTATAACTAGACTCGGTTGTGCCTGTAATTTTTTTTGTCAATCAGCTTCAAGACTCGGGTCTTTGAAAGACCGAGTCTAGTAATAATGAGATCGTTCTTCCGAAAACCGACTGTGGAGTTCATTGTATTCCAGAAAGCAAGATGTTCTCTGGAATAGAGTGTACTCAAAGCTCGGTTTTCGAAAAAACGAGCTCATTATAACCAGACTCAGTCTTTGAAAGACCGAGTCTTGCACCTGTACATATTTTTTTTCAATCGGCTTCGAGGCTGATTGATTCCAATTCCTCTAAATTTGAACCTGATTGATTCCAAAATACTTAAAGGCTGATATTTGAATAAAACACAATTAAAACCCATACAATCATTCATTTTCCACAATTAAACACATACAAACCGAGTACATAGTTCAAATTAAATATTACAAACACATACGAAATTACATAATCCAATTAAATATTTTGAGATCCTTTATTAGTGCATCGCCGCTTGTTGTGTCCTTCCAAACCACATTTGGAACATTTCATCCCCGAACCCCTGTTAGACCTATCTCTCACATCCATGTCATTGCGTATTCTCGTAAATTTAGGTCGGCCTTTCTTTGAACGTCGCAAACTAGCATCAGGTACGAGTCGTGGTCCATCAAAAGTAGGCCAATATGCTGGATCTAGAATAGGATGAAACACGGGAGCCCATGCTTGTGCTAATGACGTGACAAGGTAAAATTTATCAACAAAAGGCTTGTGATCGATTGCACGATATGCACAAGCTGCCAATACATGAGAACATGGAATATGATATAGTTGAAATTTCATACATGTGCATATTTTCATACCCAAATTCATAGTGTGCAAGTTTCCACTCTTCCTTTCTCCACTAACCATGCGTATACCCGTTTTCATGGAAAAAACTCCAGGTTGATGATGAAACATTGTAACCTCATGTCGGTTTGCTCTCTCACGGCGACTATCGTTCAATTCATGTACTCTTCGAGCAAAAATCATCCCTTCAGATAAAAGCTTACTGGCTTCCTGTCGACGAGTAGTAAAGTAAGAGTTTAGACGATAGAAGGTCATCTCAACAATCACATTTACCGGTAAACTACGGACACCTCTCAAGACTGAATTGAAGACTTCTGACAGGTTCGTAGTCATTACGCCGTATCTTCAACCAACAATGGTTCCTGAATTTGCTGCTTGAATTGCTGATAGTAGAAAAAGCAACTTCGTGTATGCTTCTTCGAAGGTACCGAACAATTTCTCAATTGCCTTTTGTTTTGCAATCCAAGCTTTCTTATATGAAATCTGATAATTATATTGTACTTTTACTATCTCAATAATTGCCCTGTGGTGTTAAACCAATATCCTTCTTCACCACACCCACAATCAAATTACAAACAAGGTTAGAATCAACTTTATAGTGGTCCTGATTCAACGTACGATTCGTACAAGTATGAGGCCCAACTATCTTCTTCACCATAAAATTTGTCCTGCCTTTTGGAACAATTGCTCGTAATCTCCAAGGGCATCCACCATCCCTTACTCCTGGGAGACCTTGCACGATCTCCTCAATTGTACGTTTTCTAGGTGCCATTTTGTATTTAACAGTGTACAGTGATGGCGAAGATTACAATGTGACAAATTCACGATGTTTCTTGATAGAATATAGCTTCACAGCCTGCTGAATCGACTCTTTACTTACAAACTCCTATCCAATGTACAAATTTTCTACATTGGATGAACCAGACGACTCTTGTGGAACTTGGTGTACTCTAGCACCTTGTGTCATCTCCTTGGTAACATGAGTGTTAATATTGGCATAGCTATCAGTAGCTCTCACTTCATTAAAACTACTGTTCGTAGGATTTACATTTGCTACATCATCATCTTCGTCTCCATCATCATTTTCTACACTCTCATCAACTTCATCGTCTGTTTCTTCCTCTTCTTCATTATCGTCTAATAAGTCGTTGTTAATGGTAGCATTTTGAAAGAGTTCAAATACAGTGTCATTTGAAACATAGTCATGAACCGGACTAGGTTGGCATGACAACTCAATATCTGTAGAATCCGGGTTTATTGTATTTGTGAAGGTGTTTTCTTGTGAGGACAGTGGATTTGGTTGTGAAGTTTGAACGGGGTTAGACCTCATCTACTGTGTAGGTACTACCCTTACGAAGCTTGAACCAGGAATATCATGTGGCTGAGCATTCGAAATTTGAATTTGCTGAATATATAACTCTAATGCAGACCAAGTACAATTGGGATCAAGTTTCCTAGCAGTCATTGACTTCATAGCATTATCAGTAGATACGTGCACTGTCAAAAAATACTGACCATCTCCTCTATCTACTGCGTATCGAGCTAAAATTTTCACATTCCATTGATCCCTATCCCAATTAGTAACTTCATAAATTTTCTCAACTAATTCTGCCAATGTAATGGTACGAGGTACCCAAACTATTTCCGGATCCACCACACTATAACAACAACCGATCTTTGGATCACGAATTATTTCACCACCAAAGTATAACCAAATAGGAATCTCGAGATCCATACCTACGTATATTAATATGAATATGCGAGTTATTATCTAGCCACAAACAAAATCTATAAAAAATATAGAAAATTATAGGCCAATATTCATCATACCTTCACAAGCTTCAAGGATAGATCCGTAGATATTTGGGTAGAAGAGTTGAAGTTGCTATCCTCTTCAAATTTAACAAAATTCCAAAATATAGATCTTTCGAAAGATGGGTTTAGGATTTTTAGAGTGGAATGTGAGAGGGTTAGGAAAGAATTAGTAAATATATTTAGATTGAGATGAGATTTTATGGGTAGGAGGTCGCCCTAGATAGAGGGAGATGAGGTTGAGAAGATATAGTGAAATAAAGTAGAGAGGAAAAAGAAGAATCAGATCTGAAATAACCCCCCAATCGACACTTGGTCTTTGAAAGACCGAGTTTAGTTAAAACTAACTCGGTCTTTCGAAAACCAAGTGTTAGACTTCGAAAAATCCAACACTAACACTCGGTCTTCGAAAACCTGAGTTAGTTTTAACTAAACTCGGTCTTTTAAAAACCGAGTGGGATTGTTTGGGAATTTAAAAAAAATAGGGCGGTCTGGGAAAAACTTTCAAAAAGTGGGACAGTTTGGGAACAAATTCCAAAAAAAGAGAGGGGGGGGGGGGGGGGGGGGGGGGGGGGGGGGGGGGAGGGAGGGAGGGTTAGAAATTATATGCACAACTACTTATTATACATTGAAGCCATGTTTTCAAAAACCGAGCCGGCCATCAAACCAATGCCTGACCAGTATACCATTTTCTTAGGGTCCAGTCCAACCGAGTTTATAAGGGGGTTTACTTTAATCAGAATATTCAATTACTTTAAGGGAGTATGTGTTATTTATACTAATACAAATATAAAGTAACTAGCATATTGGCATCTTGGTTAGTATAACTATTATTTTCTTAAAAAAGTGAATAAGGTAATATGAACTGGCCATTTCTTAGGGTTCCTTTTTTTTTCTTTCAATATTTTTGGCTTTTTGTAAAATGGAACAGGTTTAGAAAGTTGGGTACTGATTGAATCTGGTCTGACCAGTTTGTTCCGATTTTTGCAACGGAAGACAAATGATCATATATACAAAAATATTAGGGCCCCATACCCCCAATTTTTTTGTACTTTTAGGGACCTCTAAATTTGTATTTTCCTTGTAAATAAATAATTGGGTTTTTAAACATATATGCCCCTAACAAATACTTGAATATCATGTATGCCCCCGACAAATATGTATTTTCATATTTGTCCTCAACAATATATGTCACTTCTCTTAGTTACCCCTCTAGTTAAAAAAACTCAAAAAGATCGAGAATTTTTAATTTTTTTTAATGGACTTGATGAAAATTGACTGAAATATTCTATTATCTACTATTCAAACTTTATCTTCTTCATCCTTGTAAATCTGGGTAATTGTTAATCCAACCGAGACTTATTAACTATTCTAAAAATTTCTTCATTTTTCTTCAAGAAATGGATAAACTAATAATGCATTTTAGAAACTACATATTTTTCCTCACGTTATTTTTCCTAACTTGCCATCAATCTTGTTTTTTAATGATAGGTTATAATCTTTTTCATTTATTTTCCTTAAAACTGTTAAATCTTTTCTCATTTGATTGTCTAATTTGATCTTTTAATTTGATTTCTATTTATCTCGTAAGGGTAAAATCATGATTAACTTAGTAATATCTAACATAGGGGTAAATATGAAATAACGGCTAAATTGTTAGGGATATATACGAAAATACACATTTGTGAGGGGTATATATGATATTATCCTATTTGTTAGGGGTATACATGTTAAAAACCCTAAATAATTTTGGGATAATGCTACACCTACAATCTTTACAACCTTACAACCTTATGTGGCACATTCTTATTGGAGATGTGTACAACTCATTACAACCTACTCTACAATACATTCCAATGAGATTGTGCCACCTAAGATTGTAAAAGAAAAGATTGTAAGAAAGGTTGTAGGTGTAGCATTACCCATAATTTTGGGACCCCAAATATCCTTGTAAAAAATTATATTATAATTAGGGATCCCAAAAATAATTATTTGGTCCTTTCGTCTTGACCCCCAGAAAACTCAGAGCCTGCCATGAAAAATATGTGTCAGTTATATATGCACACTTTTTCCTAGCAATATTACTTTGTTCAATAGTTATTAGGTGAAATTACCTCTAAGAATCTTCCCAAAGGAATAATCATATGCGCACATCCTTATGTATAAGCATATAATTAAATGCATATTAATCAACTAAAAAGTCAAAAAAAAAAAAAAAAATTCAAAGATGAATGAAGAAGTTGTTGTATGGTCATCAACATTGAATAACTAGTTTTTTCTTTCAAACTTCAAAGGTAGCATGTCTTATGGGATGAGCTGTCCTATGTTTACTTTGTCATAGTTCACACATGTTTTTCTAATTTGAGCAAGTATTAATTTCAAATGCCCGAAGGCAATCACAATGCAAGCTACATGGTCACTTTGTACGTTTATTTTGAAAAGAAATGAGTTACAGTAGCTGGTATTTTATCTCGCTCAAGAACGTGAAAATATGTACTGTTTAAATGTATGAATCAGTTCTAATTCAAAAAATGTGCAGTGAAGATATAATCAGAAGGTGGAGACAATTACAAACTTTTTAAGTAGTACTCTATCTATTTCAAAACTTCTATTTCAAAACTAATAATTTACACGTGCACATTTGAATAATTTCAAAAAATTAAAAATAAAAACTCTGATGTAGGGAATTTGAACTGGAAACTTCGTTTATGTTAGTTATGTACGTGCGTTACATATGTTGGTAAAATGACAAAATGACAAATGACACTAAAGCCTTCTCTCATTATAATATTAGAGATTAGAGACATAAGTTATTCTAGAAATCTACACGACTATTAAGAAACAATTTAGGATTGAGTAGAAGTACTGTATATTCTTGTTTTTTTGAAGCTCATAAATGAGTCATCAATTATACAATGTCCTATTTGTACTTCTGTATAATTTTTTACTACTTTCTTAGAGCATCCACAGTCGTTCGATGTAAAAAATGGCAAAATGTATTTTTTAGCAATCCAATTCGATGAGCATCCACAGTCGTCGATTGGCAAAAAAAATTGGCAAAAAAATGGCGGAACGAAACATGATGTTTCGTCCCAAAAATTGAAAAAAAATAAAGGTTTTTTTTTGCAAAAAAAATTTGCAAAAAACGAATTTTAAAAATATTCGTAAATAATATTTGCAAAAACAATTAAAATAATTGCAAAAACAATTAAAAAAATTACAAAAATTTCCAAAAAATGGCCCAAATTCTGGACGAAGCATGGTGCTTCGTCCAGTTTTCCCGGAATTTTTTTTTTAAAAAAAAATTGCAAAAATAATTTTATAAACAAATTGTAATTTTTTTTTGCAAAAACAATTTAAAAATTTGCAAAATCAATTAAAAAAATTGCAAAAAAAATTTAAAATTTACAAATTTTTTTTGAAATTCGGATTGGGACGAAACATGATGTTTCGTCTCAAATTGAGACGAAGCATGATGTTTTCGTCTCAAATTGAGACGAAACATCATGTTCATTCTCACGTTTAAAGGTTATTTTATTCGTTTTTTTTTTTTAACTTCGGACGAAACATCATGTTTCGTCCGATCAATTAAGAATATAATAAAATAATCCAGACGAAACATCATGTTTCGTCCGCTATAATATGCATATTGCTATTTCGATTGCTATTTCTCTGTATCTACTGTAGCGCTTTTGCCAAAAAATGGCAAAATAGCAAACGACTGTGAGCGCTACAGTAGGAAAAAAATGGCAAAAATGACAATAAAGCAAACGACTGTGGATGCTCTTATAAAAAATAACAAGGGTAAAATTAAAAATCTTACAAAAAAATTACTTTACAAATATTTAAGAATGACAATAAATTCAAAAACCTAAGATAACTTATATTATAGAAAAGAAAAGAAGAAAAAATTAGAATGACTTGTATTTTGAATCGGAGGAGTACTTTTCTTTGGCAAGTCCATATTAGTTTCTAGTTTGCCGAAGCTTTGTGACAGACTGACAGTAGCACGTGCTTCTACCAAGAAAAGTGTGGGAAGAGCATCTGTAGTCGTTTACTAAATATACATAATATGTATATTTGGTCAAAAACAGCGTTGCAGTCGTTGGCCAAATATGCATAATATACATAATTCGCTACATGAGATTGCCATAAATGAGAGAGGAAATGAGAAATATGTATATATGAGAGACGGCACTTCAAGTGCCGTCGCACCACCAAAAAAAATAAAAATAAAAATAAAAAATAAAAAATAAAAAATAATTTGTCGGACGGCATTTCAAGTGCCGTCGCAAAAAAAAAATTATTTTTTTAATGGTCAGACGGCACTTGAAGTGCCGTCCCACCAAAAAAAAATTAATTTCTTAATAAAAAAACCCAGAAAAACCAACCTATCCCTCGGACGGCACTTGAAGTGCCGTCCCACCCTGTAAGGGGTTTTTTTGCAATTTTTTGTAATTTGTTTGTATTTTTTTGTAATTTTTTATAATTTTTTTGTAATTTTTTATTTGCACTTCGAGAACGAATTTTTCCCTCGTACGGCACTTGAAGTGTCGTCGCACCTTTTATAAAAAATAGCGTTCAACGATTGCAGCAAAACGTCACTTTGTTATATTCATTTATCCATTTATGCATATTTTTACCCTCAACAACTGTGGATGCTCTAAGTGCAATAATCTATCACGTTATTGGGATGAAATACATAAGCGCACTAGCTTATCGCCACTAATCCAGTGGGTCCCAGATTGTCTACGTGTCAACCTTCCATTCGCTGTTCCGACTTTGGTACGTCACTCGTCCTTGAGAAAAAGATTCCAAGCTCATGGTCCCCCGCACAGCTCACATGCTTTTCACATTACTTTGCCTCTCATAGACTTGGACGGTCCTGATTTTCACACGTGGCGGATCGTTACATCCACCTGTCTTAATAACGGCACTAACGTTTTGCCAAAGGCCCGTTACTTAGAGCATCTGTAGTCGTTTGCAATTTACCTATATTTTGAAAAAAATAGGAAAAAAAGTGCTGTAGTCGTTGGCCATTTACCCAAAAAGTGGGTCTGCCGTGAACAGTGCTTGACCAAATATAGGAAAAGAAATGGCTTTTGCCAAAATATAGCTTACGAAGGATTATCTTTCGTCCGTTTATTGAGATGAAAGATTATCTTTCGTCTGAAACGTCGGACGAGAAATAATACATCGTCCCAGCACAATTGCATACGATGAAGTTGTCGGACGAAGATTAAATTCTGTCCCATAAATTAAATATTAAAAAAAAATGAAGGGCGGTAGATAATCTACCGTCCTACACCAATTCGCTAAAGACAAAAACCCCCGGACGACTCTTCATCCCTCGTCCCAGGTAAGGTTAGTTTTTTTATTTTTTTTATATTATAAATGTCACTATCATTCAGGTTAGTAATTAACTTTTTAACTTTTTTTTTAAAACTTCGGACGGTAAATAATCAACCGTCCGTCCTATTCGGAGCCAAATTTTAGCTAACAACGACTACAGAGCGCCGCCATTTTTCCTATTTCTATTTGCTAAATGCCCAAAATTTGGGTGTCGACGACTACAGATGCTCTTATAAGGAAAAAAACAACATTCCAAAGTTGATTATAGGAATTTTGATTTGACCAACAAGTGGATATTCTAGAACCCAAGGCGGATTCTTCGTATTACACAAGTCAATACAGATATACCCGTACTTGTTATTACTTGTAAATACATATATGAATATGGAAATTGCACGGATTTAGACGAAGAACACGTATGACTATATTGGTTCCATTATTATCTCTATTCTCTCTCTCTAATATTATTAATAACATCATATGTTCTAGTCAATTTTTTATTTATTTTATAAAGTAAATTATAAGATGTAATCTAGTCTTGAATTTGAGACATCTCTTTACTCATACACACTCTTTACAAATTATTTCTAGTGGCACAAGCTTTTATTTTATATGAGTGATACTTTTGTAAGTAAATTTGAACTTTGAGGGTATTATGGTAATTAACAACAGTTGAGTAAATGAATGATTAATATATTTCCTACTTAATATTGAATGGTTGAGATTAGATGGTTGAATGTCTACAAATTACAGGTTGTCTACAAATGACAACCCCAACTCTCCCATTATAATATTAGATTAGACCAGTCACCTGCACGTGCGATGCACGTTCTAATCAATTTATTATTTATTTTATAAAGTAAAAATAATAAGACATAATCTAGCCTCGAACCTAAAACCTCTCTTTACTCATACATACTCTTTACCAATTATCCATAGTGGAACAAACTTTATTTTATATGAGTGATACTTTTTTAAATAATTATGTTGTAAATAAATTTGAACTTTGAAGGGTATTATGGTAACTAACAACAGTTCAATAAATGAATGGTTAATATAACTCCCACTTAAAAATGAATGGTTGAATGTCTACAAATTGCAGGTTGTCTACAAATGACAACCCCAACTCTCCTATTATAATATTAGATTAGAGATAATGAGAGAAGGTCTTAGTGTCATTTGTCAATCTATCAACGTGTGTGATGCACGTACATAACTAATATTAAGGAGGTTTTGGCTTCGAGTCCTCACTACTTCAGAGTTTTTATTTTTAATTTTTTTTTATTAAGACGTGTATTATCCGTGCATAACTAATATAAATGAGGTCTCAAATTTAAGGTCAGACTACGTCAAATTATATATATATATATATATATATATATATATATATATACTAAGACGTGCATTTGCTACTTGATTATAATGGTTAGTAGTATTTTTCACATGCGATGCACGTTTTGATAATGAGTTGGAGTTAAACATGTGATACATGTAAGTCAATAGTAATTTGCACGTGCGATGAATGCCTTAATTTTAAAAAATGGAGCTAAATGGGCTATACATTTATTTTTTAAAAATTCAGAAGGAAAAACTTTGATGTGTACGTGCGATGCACGTATTGAAAAATAGATTTGGAGTTTTACGCGCGATGAACATGTTTGTTTGGTGACAAAAATTGTGTTTCTTTTGTGATAAAAAATATTAAAATTAATTTGTTTATTTGTGATAAACTCTAACATTAAATAGTAAGTAAATATATTATGGGACAATGACCAACTGGCACCCAAAGTTACCCATAATACCCTATACACACCTGAAGTTATGTTAATACCTCAATCACACCCAAAGTGATCAAAATTGGGCCTGTAGGCACCCTCCGTTCAAATCTGTTAAGTTATTAACAAATTCATCGTGAATTTACATTTTTACCCTTGCCTGCTGCTCTCTTGTTCGTGTTATGTTTGCTCTCTTCTTCCCTTGTCTTTTGAAATGAAGGATTTGAGTGGTGACGACGTCGGACGGGGATAGCGTGGTGCGTCGCTGCAGATGGTGGCGGCGCTGCAGGTGGTAGGCAACACCGCAGGTGGTAGGCGGTGGCGTAGAAGCAGCAGATCCATGAAAAGGTGGGGATTCTCTTGTCTTTGCTTTTGATGAACTTGTCTAGTAGTCTTTATGTATTATTTGTAGATTAATTTCGCTTATAATTGTAGAACTACTCATGATTGTTGATTATTCGTTCCTTCAAATTAGGATTGAATTCGGAACTGATATCAGGATTTAGTTAGGATCCCGATTTGTTGGAAATAGGGATTTGGGATTGTATTTCCATTTCCGAATTAGGAATTTGTAATTTTTTTAGGCGTTCCGAGTTGGGCATTGGAATTTGGCTTCCAAATTTGGGCAATTAGCTTTAAGATTGGAATTTAGGGTTGACGAAGAATTATATATTGAACACATTACAATAGCTTTGTACTTCATGCAATAGAAACTGGCAAATACATGTAAATTGAACATACATAGAATGCATATATAACTAAAGTTAATTGCTATTACAAACTCATTCTTTGACACTTTCACCATAATTTGCAATTAATTTAGTATACAAGTACATGCTGGGTTTCTTCTCAACGGGTAGGAATGACTACTGACTCTAGCTCTTTTTGAATGCATAAGTAGCAGTTATCCCTCTGCATACACTTTTGTTCACTATTAGTACACAGAGGCAGCAGTTCTCTGGTTCGTGGGATGGAGTAGTAGTGGGTGTAACCGTATATTCAAAGTACTTAACAACTTCTTGACGCGCACTCCTCATATTCATACTATTTTTTGCATGATTGTGAGGTGTGCATTCCAATAAGTTGAAAAGTACCATGAATACATTGTGACACCCACCACCACTCCGTCCTACCAAGCCAGAGAATTGTTGCACTCTGTGTAACAGTGGGGAACGAATGTGTATGAAGGGAGGAGAATTGCTACTTCTGCATTCATTAAAAAAGCCCCAAAAGAAGAAATGTAAAAGAAAAAAAAAAAGAGGCAGAGCCAGTACTCTTCCCTACCCATTGAGGGAAACTCAGCATGCACTTGTACGCTAACGTAGACATGCTTCTGTCTCTCTACTTCTGCATCTTGATCTTCTATCTAATACTTTTCCCCCCTACATATTCTACAAAAAATGTTATGAAGAATGATGAAGGAGATTCTCTTTGAATTGGGCATGTATAGAAGCACGGAGATACTCATTGAACTCAGGCTAGGTATATTCTCCTTAAAAACTCAAATTTTAGTTTTTTTTTCTTTCTTTTCTTCATCTTATGTCTTTTTTTTTTCTATCATGCTCAATGACAACATGATGTACAAGTTCATGACCGAATGGGGTATTTATAGGGAAATGAAGAAGGCACTCCTGGTTTGAATATTGTATGAGTCTTCATTACTACAGTGATACACTTCTCAAAAGCAGTGATACACTTCTTAAAATTCACTTAAAACAACCGCAAGAAAACAAAGAAGCAACATCTTTAAATTAAGAAGAAACCAGCATCAACAACAGTAGTAGTATCAGCTCATCAAAAGGAGCAATATGATACACTCCTCAAAAGCAGCAACAGCCACAACAACAACTAAATCAGAAGCTACAGAAGAGAAGCAGCAGCAACAACATCAATAGTAACATCAATAGTAGCAAATACAATGAGAAGCAGTAGTAGGAATTACAGAAAAAATGTGTAGTCAGATTCAGCAGCAGTAAATGTCCAATTTTGTTTGTATACGTCTAATTCAGCAGCAAATGCAAGGAAAAAAATTTATATGAGCATGTATGATCAGATATTGAAATGTATATCAGCAGTAAATGTCCAATTTTATTGATATCTATCTATATGATATTTATACTGAAATCTGAATGTGCTAAAGTTAAATTTGTCAAATTTTGTATGTGTAAGTCAATTTTGTACATGTATGTGTATGTCAAATTTGTATGTGTACGCAAATTTTGTATGTGTATGTCTCAGAAGCAAATTTGTATGTGTACTCAAATTTTGTATGTGTATGTAAATAGCTAAATCAGAAACAGTTAAAATGTATATGTATGTACGCAAATGTCTATCTATATGCTCAGTGCATGTGTATGATGTGTATGAAATCTGTATATATGATCAAAAAAATTTAGCTGCTATCTGCAGATCCATATAAAATTAGTGTGTGTATGATTAGTTGAATTGTATATGTATGACCACTTAAACTGAACTGTTCAAGTTCTGGTCACTTGAAATGTATATTAATTTTCCTATGTATGCTCAGTTCAAATGTGCAGATCCAACATAAATTTGAGTACTCTTGCATTCCAAAAAGTTTCCTTCATAATTGCAAATTGTAAATTAGTTTTCCTTTGCCAGATACACTTATTTGTTGTATTCTACAAATTCGGGAAAAGTAAATGAATGTATGATTGAAGACAGCAATACTTGAAACAATTCTAAATCTTCGTATTTTATTGCAATGTTAAAGAACATTTACAATATGAAGAACATCCAAACTCTCTGTTAATAAACCAAAAATTATAAACCCAATAACAAAAAAAATTACAATGTACATTAATTTTCCTTAATCTACTTCTTGTACATTAGTTTGCAGATAAACAACTTCTTGCACTCAGCCTAACTGATAAATTTTGTGTACAATTTAGCTGCTACTTCTTCAGATTCGTCTACTTCTTCATTATCTTCATCTTCAGTAGTAGTAGCTGCTTCTTCTTTATCTTCGTCTTTTGCCAACGAAATGAAAAAATTCATAAACCCAGCTTCTCTTCATTTTCTGCCTGCGGCACAAAAAAAAACAGGAGTTTAGTAACATTTTTCATGTATGTGTATGAACATGATGCTTAACAGTCAAATAAACAATTACTAGCAGGCTCAGATCACAATTATCAGCACGGACAAATCTAATTTGCCTACTAAAGTAGTATGAGTTCTTCAAATATATTAAAAATTGTCTTTAGTAGGCCTGCATTCTAATGCCATGCCAACTACTTCAGCAACACCAAAAAAGCAGATAAAACAACAGCAAAAAAAAACAGCAACACAATCAAAAACAACCAGCAGCAGTAGTTAATATGAGAAGCTGCAGCAGCAAAGGGCAAACACAAATTATTTTAGAAGCAGCTATTATTTCCCAACCCAGCAGTGTATGATTTCCATCCACAATCAACATCAGGCAAGTAAGTGGTATCAGCTCAAAAATGGTTTCACTAGGGCTGTATTCTAATGCCATGCCAACTAGTTCAACAACAACACCAAGAGGGAGAAGCAAAAACAGATCAGTTCAAAAGCAACCAAGAACAGTATCAAATATCAGAAGCAGCAACAGCAATAGCTAAATCAGATAAAGGTGCTGCATCAGTTCACCCGTGCCTACAAAGATAGCAAGATGAGTAGCAACAATATTAATTCCCTCATCAATATTGTATGATTACAATCCACAATCAAGAACAAGCAACTAAGTATCAGAAAAATAAAAAAACAAGACTACTATCTGTGACTCATCATTGCCTACTAAGAATCCAAAATAATTTGCAAGAACTTAAACAATATTGCATGATAAAATTGCAACTCAGAACCAAACACTTCCCTCTGATATCATAATGTCAAATGGCATACGCTATTTCAATAACCCAACTCCACTCCTCAAATTCAGATGGGATTTCGACATTAGATGTAGGTGGGTAATCGACATCGGTGCTCACAAGAAAAAGAGGCAGAGATTAAGGATGTACGAGGAATCGAAGATTAGAGATGAAAGATATACAGTACTTAGGATTTCGATTTGGGATTTCCAAATTTTCGGATTGACTGGTTAGGGTTTAGAAAGGGGAGGAAGGTAGTACCATGAAGAAAAGAAGCTGAAGAGAGGGCGAGGGCTTCTTCGTCTTTTCACAATCTTCTTAACGGGTATGAACCCGTTAAGAGGAATATAACACTAACATTCCACTAACTTAACAGATATTCAAACGGCGGGTGCCTATAGGTCCAATTATGAGTAACTTTAGGTGTGATTGAGGTATTAACGTAACTTCAAGTGTGCATAGGGTATTATGAGTAACTTTGGGTGCCAACTGGTCATTCTTCTAGATAGATAAATGGATAGTAATTTACGCATGTGATGCATGTTTAACACAAAAAAAATTAAAGTAAAAAATCTGATATAGTGAGGCTTCGAACCTGAGACCTCCTTCATATTAGTTATGCACATATTGGTAGATTGACAAATGACACTAAGACCTTCTCCCATTATAATATTAGAGATTAGAGATTCACTACAAGGAATTTGACATATAGTGACAGTAAAAATCCGTGGGTAAAATGCGGAAAACCGTAGTTATAGCCCGTAAAACCTATACCAACGGACATATTTTTTCGTAGTTTTTAATTAGCTATACCCACGGCACAATGCCGTCACTATAGCCTATAGCGACGGTTTTTTCACCCGTTGGACAAAACATCGGTATTATACCCACGGTTGCGTATCCGTTGGTATAGGTTTTAACAACACCTTTTTCCTATACCTACGGTTGAAACTCCATTGCTATAGGTTTTAGCGATGGTTTTCGCATCCAAATCTTTGAATATATACCCACCGTATTTATTCCGTTGGTATAGTTCATTTTGTACGGTCCGTTGGTATAGGTTTTAGCGACAGTTTTTACACATATACACCCACGAATTTTAGGGATAGGTCATAATTTTGCTATATACACGATTTTTTTTTATTAATTACGCTTATGATAATTTAATATTTTCTTTTATAATATTAATCCAATTATAAAATAAATACACAATAAAATAAATAAATGTGTTCATGAAACAAAATTAAATCAAATTAAACTTCAATCATATTAAAATTAATGAAGTATTACAAGCATGTCAAATTACAAAATAGTTAAAATGTCAACCTAAGAGTACCATTCTGACATATAATAAGCATATAAAGTCTTATAACAATCTCATCCACTTAATTTCTAAGTTTGCTCCATCAAGAGAAAATTAGCTTCTAATCTTGACCTGTAAGTAACAAAAAGAACAAATGAATAATAGCATAACAATGAATAATAGCATAACTCAACATAAGAAATACTAACAATTTTAGTAAGAATTAGTTAATACTAAGTAGATACCATGTTCATTATCTTCATTAATGTCTGGATTTGTAGCATTCGTATGGTTAGGGGCACTTGAAGCATCTGTAACCTATTAAAAATAAAATATAACTTAGACTCTTCTTAAAAGATATTTCTATCATTCATTAGAGAAAAAAAAGTATCCCTCAAACAAAAACAGATAGAGCAACATTAAAAAATGACATTACAAATGCATTACATTAGAATTTAACATATGGAAAATCAGTAATAAATACAAAAATACCTCATACAAAACATAACATTGAAATATGAACTCCAAGAGTAAAATATAATATACCTGTCTTGCAGCCTGTACAATGTCATTCACATCTTCTCCAGAAAATCGATTATGAATCAACGACAGAACATTTGTCAATAGGCTTTCCACTTGCTTAACTCTATTAGGTAACTCTTGATTTTCAGACAAAGAAACCTTCTGTTTTTTAGGCTTAGGAATCTTTCCCACACAACGCACACGTCCTCTCTTTTCAGGTCCTTGTACTTGGGAATATGTGTCATCCTTCCAAGGCATATGACTTTGTGTATTTAGGGCTGATTGAGATGTTCCAGCCTCATTATTGTGTTTGTTTAGTTCTTCCTGAAACATTACAAATATTAGAGAAACAACTAAAATCACAGTAATATCTTGAAATAATTATTGAAAAATTCCCTTCTCATTTGCATAGTAAATCAGTTGAAAAGCAAAAAAGCTTATGAAGATCGGCAGTAGCAACTAAACAAAACTAGACCGTTTTCAGAAAACTTTAGGCAGTTTAAGAGTGTCGCATGAGAACTAAATAGGGATGGATGAGAACAAATCTTACAATCAATCTAGCAGCCTTCTCATTGACAATTGATCCATCTTTACGAGTGCGAGTATCAATGTAAATCTCTTTACGTTGAGGTGATAATCCTTTGCCTTTTTTTTTCCTGAAACCAAACAAACAAGTTATATATATTTGAAGGCGTATATCGTTGACAAGAACACTATTATAGAAGATGAAGATGACTCAAATGCCAACAATGAAAAAGTTTATATGGATATAGTATGAAAGTGGATCAAGATGAAACTCCAAATTTATATAATAAATTTGGAGAGCTGTCAATATTTGCTACTATGGCTGGATCAAGGGCTAAATTGCAGACTAGGTAACTTCTGTAACTTTAAAAAAAATTAAAATTAAAATCTTGACATTCATGTCCATATCTACAACACTATTTGGGCTCAAAGAAAACTTGATACTAAAAGCAAAAGAAACAAAATTAACTGCTAAATTAACAAGTCAAATTAAGGGAGAACAATTTTTTTTTGATTTGTCAGAGGAACAAACTTAAACGAGAACTATGCCACAATCAACTAGTAAGTCAATAATCGGCAGCACACATAGTTACATTCCAATAAATTCAGTCGAAGAAAAGAACTACTGAATGTAGAAAAACATAAATATACCTCACAAAATTAAATTAGTAGTCAGATGGAGTGATGACATCATCAATCTTCAAAATCATTTTGACAACCTGAGTTGCTAGCAAGATCTGCTGCAGCTTTCCGATCAACATTTCGAACACATTCTGCTCTTGCATGTTGTTTGTACCCACGTCATTGCAGTCTATGCCACAGTATGGGTTGCTCTCCTGAAACAACAAAGAAAAAGTACTCTATGAGATTCTAAGCACAATGGTTAAACTCCGATATGATGTATATTTGTGATTACTTGTTACCGACACTTAAAATAAACATTAAAACAAAGTTTTCTGAGTGTACAACTAAATATGTAATACATAAGAAAGTAAATTTAAAAAAAACGAAAATATAATAAAGAGAAAAAAGTATAAAGCTTAACTATTAACTATTTAATTAAATGCCCCCAATAAAGACTAGTTGGGGTTTATCCAAATTGGTATATATAGCAATAGGATCATAGGCCTAAAAGTGGACCATAACAACGCAACAGAAAGAAAGCAGACACAAAATTATCAAGAAAGATTACAGACTACTGGTTCATTGCATAATCATGTGCATAAATGTTCCACAGACATGCAGTATATAAACATCACCATATTATCATGTACGCAAAGGACATTTTGCTGTAGTACCTTGATTTGCTGAGATTTAACTGCAGTAAGAGTATCAATAGGTTGTAGACCACTGTTTTCAGCCAAGGCCATTGGAACAGAATCTAAAGCTTCAGAAAAAGACCTGATAGCATACTGCAAAAGTAAAATAAAAGGATAAGTTCTCTGAGAATTAAGTTGTATATTTTTTGACAAGGAGCATTAAGTAGTATATTTTCTGACAAGGAGATTGAAAATTTTAACCTGCTCATCACCAGGGTGCTTATCCGCAACAGCTTATACCTCAATTGAGCAGGAAATCTCAGCTGAACCACCACCGTACACAATTGAATTGTTTCGGATCAAGTTCCTTGCCACACACAATGCATCATGCACGCTTGGATTAGTTTCGTCAATCATCATTGTGTTACCTAAATCATCAAAGTGAACTTTTATATATCAGGCTCCAATTACAAGCACAAATGAAAGTATAATATATATTATTCTTCTTCAAGAATCAGGTGATTTCCAGACATGCATTTCTTGAAGAATAACCGACTGAAAACAAATTAGATTGCAAAAAGGGTAAAAGGGTAACTGTTAGAAAATCGCTTGAATATGAACACTCATGTTTT
Source organism: Hemerocallis citrina (assembly GCA_017893485.1). Classification (NCBI taxonomy): domain Eukaryota; kingdom Viridiplantae; phylum Streptophyta; class Magnoliopsida; order Asparagales; family Asphodelaceae; genus Hemerocallis; species Hemerocallis citrina. Next base: position 211,405,985 of record CM030364.1, on the reverse strand, counting down.
AGTATCCAGCCTAAAACATTGTCAGCCATCCTTTCTAATCATCTACAAATATTGAAAGGGTTCATGCAGAGCATAGTTAATATAGGTTTAAGATAGAGACAGTTACTTGCACACACCACAGTTAATATATCAGACAAACAAAAATGAAAATCCTGGTTACGGCACTAATACTAGCCTTCAATATTTTTTACAACATTCTCCATAAATTATTTCCAGTATATACAGATCAGCGATCTACATAATAGACAGAATCCTCAAAAGCAATCTAAAAACTTAGCAGCTATAAAATATTAAGCAGGCATTGAAGATTAAGAATATCTTTCAATAAAATATAGAATTATTAATAAGATAATTGCTTACCGTTTTCAGAATTTTTTCTCATGCCACCCATGTTTAGCTCTTCTAAAAGCTGAAAGTGCAAAAAATACATCAGATCAAGAGTATTCCTTAGGAAGATAGTAAATTATTACAATAAAAACTCTGTTTTTTTTTTATCAAACAATTGAAAATCTGTTGAGATAAATAATAATAAAAATTATTAATGAATCCAATTATCATGTACACTATCAGAAAAAAATACAGTTAGTAATCGTTATAAGTTTCTCATTGCATCTAAAGTTAAGGATTTTATAAGCTCTCCTAATGTAATAAGAAATTTCTCTATTTTCTATCCACACTGATTCTAAACATGATAACAAATCAGCTTCATCATCCCTGACCCCGCTGCAACCTTCTCCAAATGGCACATATATACACAACCAGTCATAGATAGATTTTATGCCCTATGCCCATTTCCCCACCTTCATTTGAGTTTCTGGCATATGTGCAGGAGTCTTGGATCTAACCTCCAACATTTGTTATCTCTACCATATATATTAACTGTGGTGTGTTCCTTAATACTTTCATGGAAAGTTAAAATGTTAAAAGAAACTTGACCATATAATGACGAATTGGTATCATTATCTGCCCATGCAATTGCTCCACCCAACATCAATTAAAACTGTGTTCATGCAGAGCCTTATCCCATAAAGAATAAGAACAATGTGAATTTATCACTGGTCCTCTATGCTACCACATCAAATTGTAATTTATTCGATCTCAAAAGCCTTGTACCGATATGCACCAATGATTTCGTATTTTGAGAGGACGAAACTAGAATAAAGTAGGTCATGGCTAACATTCAATATAATAAAAATTTCATATGATATTCACAAAAATTTACACCTACCTTTCCAAGCTTTTCAGGTGTCAACTCTTGAAATCTAGGAACAATCCTTCCACCTGTACAGAAAACCAGATCATAAGTAATAAGAAATATCAGCAGTCCTTATTATGAAATCAAGCTCTCGAACAAAACTATGGCTATAGCAATTAGTTCCAATTCAACGCCACCAACCCATCTAACAGCAGGCAAATTCCGATGCATCAATAGATGATTGGCTTCATCATCAAAACCCCATTGACAAATAACTAGTGTTGCACCAACATCCTAAGAACCAAAATGAGAAAATTTTGAATTAGAGTTAGAAAAATCAGTTGACTTTCAAAGTTAGACGAGGAGGATACAGATAGTTTATCACATGATACGATACAAAGTAACTAATTTTACTGTTAAGCACAATGGTTGAAATTTTGTGATATAAATGTTAAACTTTACATAAACCTGTTAAATGCACACTAAATGGTGACATTTTAAAAACAAGGTATAATTAATTTTAGACAAAATTTCAGTCTAAAAGCCACAAGCCAAAAGTAATACGGTTTGCTAAACGACAATCAGAACCACAGGTCCACAAGTGAGTTATTGATTGATAATTATGCCAATCGTTTAGGCTACAATATACTACTGAAAGAAGAAAGTTTGCAAGTTAATACCTTGTCATCAGAAAGGCAGGATTGTAACTTTACATGTGAGTGACAATGGAACTCTAGAGGTTATAAAGGCACATGAAGTATACATGGAGTTTATCTAAGAAACTCCAATTAGTGCTTCTTCAACCAAAATAAACAGTTTAGCAAATAAATAAATAGATAAATGCTGTATACAACTTCAATCACCTTGCATTTCTGAACATCCATATTCTGAGTGTATTTAGTATGAATTGCATCCAGCTAGGAGCTATAGGATGTACCTGAATAAACCTGTTACAGTAAGCAATAGATCATTGATTAATGCTTTGTGAATAGAAGATGCACACATATTCCAACTGGGTTTAGTTATGTATGATGCATGTTCGTATAAGTCGAAGAATTCTTCTGAAGAACTCTAAAATTGTCTCATTTTCCTCTCAATATATGTTTAATATCTATCCATATTTGACTTTAAAGGAAAGTATCAATTATGTTTTGTGTATTACTTCTACAAGTGAGTTTATTCATTATATTGCTGACATCATACTCTACGTGGTGAACTCGTGAATGTTTAAACTATCTTTTTCTTTGGATGAACAGGTCGCTAATTGCCAACTTGTCTGTAGCAAATTGCTACAAATCTGAACATTTAAAGAGACCTGAAAATTGGGCACTTGGTAGGTTCTTCATTTCTTCATTAATTTTCCACTGTTTTCCTTCATAGGTATCTGGTAAAAAACTCCTTGCAATGATTCTAGACTGTAGGGCCATTTCTTTGCATATACAATTCAAGCTGTTCATTTGCAACATGATTATTCCATTTCATTTAGTACTGTTACACAATTATATAGTTACCCTTATTGCTATTGAGTTTGGAAAATTAGATGCTTTTGTATGATTTTTTTTAAAAAAAAGTTGTTAGAAATTAATTGTCTTTCCAATCTAAATCATATCTAAGATTATCTTTAGTAGATGACGAACACATGCACCTGCCTCTACTTATCTATCTTTGTTCCAGAGCCCCAAAAATTGTCAATTTGACTTGGCAGTGTAATTTTCACCTTTCTGACAGTTGAGAAGGCAAAATACATTTATATTGCTGGTTTCTTCCTCACGGTATCTCCCGACTCTTATCATGCTTGTAGCTGAACATGCAGCCGCCAAGAACAAGGTACATGATTAAGTAACCTTTAATCTTTAACATATTTTTTTTTCAGTTTTACCTCTCACATTTGTTTTTATACTTTTTCCTTCTTTTGAATTTTTGTTACATTTTCTTCTTCAGATATTCACAATGAATCTCTCTGCTCCTTTCATCTGCGAGTATTTCCGGGATGTCCAAGAGAAAGCTTTACCGTAAGTTCTGCGCTTCTTTATCTCTTTATCTGGAGTATTGTATAGAACCCAGCCTAGCTACTGACCGTCTAGGCTCTGCATTTTGATTGTAAACATCCCCAAACGTCACAAAGATTGAAGTACTCAATGATTCACTTATTTGCTTTACTCCTTTTGACCGCTATTTCTTATCATAAGTCAGTCTCTAGACAACGTAAGCCGATGATTGTTTGATCATAGAGGCTAGGATTACTTACAGATTTTGTTTTGTTTTTCCCCACTGTTCTCAGGTTTTGTGACTTTGTTTTTGGGAATGAGACCGAGGCTAGGACCTTCTCTAAAGTTCATGGTTGGGAGGTATATTTCCTTCAGATTTATGGTACTAATTTCAATTTATAAATTGTATGCTGATAGAATTATTTTCAATTTGTAGATCGATAAAGTTGAGGAGATTGCATTGAAGATCTCAGCATTGCCCAAGGCATCAGGAGCCCACAAGAGGATCACTGTTATCACCCAAGGTGCTGATCCTGTTGTTGTAGCTGAGGATGGGTAGGTTAGCACTTTGCCCAATCATTTATAATCTAATGGATTTTCAATACACTCTAAAGGAAATGTGTGAAACTGACTGGACTTTTTCATTCATTGAACTGGCAACAGGTGAAACTGTTCCCTGTTGTCCTGTTACCAAAAGAGAAGCTGGTCGATACAAATGGTGCAGGTATTGTTATTATTATTATCATCATCTTACCCTGTTATGTAAACAAATGTTTCTGTTAACATCATAGGTTGAGTAATACTTATGAAGGAGAGATTTTAGTATCAACTTTATAATTGTTGCATCTGTTAGTTTCTTCTATTCTGCTTTTATTATGTTTTTTTTTTTTTTTTTTCTTTCATTAGTTTGATCATCGATGGGTTTCTTTTCCAATTAGAGATTCAATCCTAGTTTGATTAGGGTTATTTCCATAGAAGCCACCTACAATTTGATGATTCCAAATAAAGCCACTCACAAATCTCTATCTCCATAAACACCAACAATATAGGTTCTAGTCCAAAATGCACTTATGTGAACTTTTTTAAGCGTAATTCAAGGTGGTTTACTTAATAATTCGAATTGATTTAAACATCACCAATAAGATGACATTGACATCATTCATAATCTCGTTTTTACTTCAAATTTTAGAGTGGGGCCCACACTGTTAGTGGTGTTTACGAAAATAGAGAAGCTGTGGGCGGCCTCTATGGAAATAACCCTTGTAGAATCTCATTAGAATTATATGACTGATGAACTTGAACCTTGTGCTGTGAGAAAGCCCTCCAAAGATTCTCGAAATTCAAGAAAAAATTGCCCAAAACTATGTTGGGGTTCAAATTTTGGTGTACATCTGTAGCTGTTGAGTCTGCCATCTTAAACCAGTTTAAAGAAGCCATTTCATTAAATTTTAAATCTTCAGCATTTAAAAAATTCTTGGTGCCTTTGCAACTTAATCTGTAAACACTTTACACTTTGCTTTGTTTTCTATGATCTGATAGCTTCGACATTTTTAAGTTTAGATTCTTTGAAGGATTATATATTCTATCGGGTTTTATTGAATGAATAAGTGAAGTGAAGCAATTTTTTGTTGGTGAGTGCATAGGTGACGCATTTGTGGGACGATTCCTCTCTCAGTTGGTCCTAGAGAAGAGCATAGAGGAATGTGTGCGAGCAGGTTGCTATGCTGCAAACGTTATCATTCAGAGGTCAGGCTGCACTTACCCTGAGAAGCCTGATTTCCAGTAAAGGTTTTGCGAGATGATATTATTTTTAGCTAATAAGAACTTTTGAGTCCACACCAACTGCGAGGCGATGTGTTCAACCTCCTTTTTGAATCCTTTCTTCCTCTTCATTCTATCTAGGTTCTAAAATTATGTATGGCTATCACTATTCATGCTTGTCACCATGATAATTTGGTGACACTATGAAACCCTATTGTTGTAGTTTGACTATTGAATTATCTTATTCCTAAATCTTAAAACAAGCAGTGAGGATTACCATCTGTTTCACCATTTGCTCAAGTATGCCTACTGTTGTAGTTTGACTGTTGAATAAATAATCTTATTCCTAAATGGTAAAACAAGCAGTGAAGATTAGCATCTGTTTCATCATTTGCTTAAGTATGATATATAAAAACAAATATAGTTTCTGTGTTCTTTCATATGAACAAGTCTGTCTAGAGCACTGTTCTACAGTTGATTAACCGAGGTTCTGTTCAGAGTGCCATATCACATGCCCATCTCTTCGTTTTTCCTCTTTGCAGAGGCCTCAGACATGGGCTTCAGAGCAATGCTGTTCGACCGGGCGGGAGTAGGTAACAAGGCCCCTGACGGGAAAAAGAGGAAGAGGACAACCTCGGGGCTGTCTGTAACACCCCGAATTCCAAATATGCCTGAATTCGAAGTTCCACAGGATCTTTACACTTCACTTCGTACAATTTTACAAGAAATTTTAAAAACTTTTATACAAAAATGTTTACATCAACGCAGCGGAAGTAAAATACACATAATACACGAATAAAATAACAGTTGAAACATTTCTTTAAGCAGCATTCTTTCTTTAGTCCTTTCATTCATTTTATTCTGTATAGAAACTATGGATACGTCAGTTGCATACAACTGATGCTGGGATATGATGCATCAATTTTTCTTACTTGGAAAGCACAAACTTGATCACAAACAAAGCTAAATAGTGACTATCCTATTGATGCCGTGTGTGCTTTTGCACTTAGCCTTAATACAGTTATTTATATTTCATGACACTAATGCACACTTGTTAGAATCTATGCATCCCATTCTACTTAGATCAGAGGGCAAGCCCTTAACCGTACTTCATCTTGTAAGGTTGGATCCCTCGCTATGAGTTTAACTACTACGGGAACAACGGTAAGTTCTTAGATGTTTTATGAGTTACGAGCCCATATCCAGATAGCCTGGAGGGAAATCCCACGTCATGACATGACGCATCATGTAGACAGCCTATGGACAATTTGCCTCCGTCATGGGACGATGGCATTACGTAGTCACCAAGCACCCCACAAGCATCGCCACGATCCCGATAATTCCGAAGATGGATTTACGTCATAACATGACACATCATATAGACAGCGTGTGAAAACTCTCACACCGTGGATCCGAGACCCTCATACTTGTATTTTTCTCTTACTTTCATCACATCTTCACTATAGTGTTGCCCTTAAGTATTTGAATCATGAGTAAATTAACACCATAAAGTTAGCATTTTCTCTACACTGGTCTTAAACATCAATTGATAACAACGACCCATTCTTGGTCTTTTTCAACAACATTTATCTTCAAAAGAATTCATTCACGCCGGTGTAAGGACTTAGCTATACTTTATATTTTAACCTCTTTTCTTGTTCACCAAAATTGAGTGTTTATACTCACAAATCCCATATTCCATCATGATCTTTTTTTTTTATTTTCCATGCACACTTGTATATATTAAAACACCAATTTCATTTATTGACTTACTCCAATTCCGTGTCGAAATCTCATAATTTGATCTCTACACAAAAACTCTTTACATTCAAAATTTTATCTTTCTTTAATTATGCAAGAGTCATATTTTAAGAAGAATTATCAAGTTCTTCATCCCATGATTTTAATATAAAAATCACTTCTAATTCTCACAAAATATGTCAAAATATTATGGAAATATTTTTCGTAAAGTCTAAAATTTTTTGGAGGAATAATAGAATTTTTTCCTAATTTTTATTGCTCTTTAAAAACCCTTAAATACCAAAAAATCAAAAGAATTATACTCAAAAGAATCTTCACTATAGTGTTGCCTTTAAGTATTTGAATCATGAGTAAATTAACACCATAAAGTTAGCATTTTCTCTACACCGGTCTTAAACATCAATTGATAACAACGACCCATTCTTGGTCTTTTTCTACAACATTTATCTTCAAAAGAATTCATTCACGCCGGTGTAAGGACTTAGCTATACTTTATATTTTAACCTCTTTTCATGTTCACCAAAATTGAGTGTTTATACTCACAAATCCCATATTCCATCATGATCTTTTTATTTTATTTTTCATGCACACTTGTATATATTAAAACACCAATTTTATTTATTGACTTACTCCAATTCCGTGTCGAAATCTCATAATTTGATCTCTACACAAAAACTCTTTACATTCAAAATTTTATCTTTCTTTAATTATGCAAGAGTCATATTTTAAGAAGAATTATCAAGTTCTTCATCCCATAATTTTAATATAAAAATCACTTCTAATTCTCACAAAATATGTCAAAATATTATGGAAATATTTTTCGTAAAGTCTAAAATTTTTTGGAGGAATAATAGAATTTTTTCCTAATTTTTATTGCTCTTTAAAAACCCTTAAATACCAAAAAATCAAAAGAATTAAAATGGGCTACTAGGTTTCGAACCCAAGACCTCTGCCTAGCTACAGTGACCAACTCAGAGCGCTCCCGAAGACCGTGAAGCCCAAAGGCGGTTGGCAATTAAAAGAGGACTCAAAAGTCCTATATACTGGTCTTCAGTGATTTGGGCAAAATCAAATTTAACAAAAAACAGATCCCTTCCTAGACTCGAACCCATAAAGCTATGCACTGTTCATAGCGCTCTAACCTCTCACCGAAAGCCAATACTCCCAACCCTTTCTCTGTTATAATTATAAGTTCGAATTTCTTTATTCTACTGGTCTGTTTATAACTCTTTCTTTACAATTTCGATTTCTCAATAAATTTGTACCGTTCAAAAATCTAATTCTTTTCCAGGATGTTTTCTTTCAAAAATACAGTATAGTGCATGTTTTTAAATTTACAAAATTCCTATTTCAACAATATAATAAAAATTATTCCCTTTATCTCTTTTGAGAAATGAAAAGTTTATGCATTTACTGACATTGGAGTTTATTTTCTTAATAAATCTTTTAGCTACTTGTTCCCCACATTTATTCACATAATTTTTGCACAATTTTCATTACTAACACAAATATTTCTCTTAGATCAATTTTCATTCTTTACATGAGACTAATTCTTCTCTTATAGTTCCAAAAGCAACATATTTCGACAATAAGGTGTAGAACTATTCATAAAATTCAACATCTATTGCAACTTTATATAATAATCATTTGATTCAACAATTCATGGGATCATTTTACATTCTACACAATTCTTTACACAAGCCATTCATATTAGCATGGTTCATTAAAATAGATATTCTATCATGAAATCTATATAATAAAACACAAAGAAAGCTATCAAGTGGCTCACATTCAATCTCTCCCAAAATCAATGGACCAGATCTACTCTCACAAAACATATTTTCCCACCCAAATTTCAAACTCCACAAATTCAAAACCCCCCCACACACTCTCTCTCTCCTTTTCCCCCAAAAATAAAAAACCCCGTTCTCTCTCTCTCTTTCTCCCGCCCACTCTCTCTCTCAGTGTCTCACTGTCTCCCTCTCTCTATCTCCCCGCTCTCTCACTCTCTCCCTCCTCCTCCCTTCAGCGCCCCCCCACCTCCCGATCCTAACCCACCTCCAGCCGATCTCCGCTCTCACCTCCAGCCTCTGCCTGCCGTCGCTTCCCGACCTCCATCGACGGCTTCCCAGTTCCGTCTCTCCATCGACAGCCCCCGACCTCGACAACTCCGCAGTCCCGTCGCCTTCCCCCGTTCGAGCTTCGCTCCTCCACGAACCATCGATTTCTCGTCGCCTTCCGCACAGTTCAGTCGCCATCGCACTCGACCCCATCCAACCATCGATTTCACCTCTCAGGTATACAAAATCTCTCCATCAATTTCACCTCACAGCTATAGGTTGATGGGTTTACAATTCTTCAAACCTCATATATTAAACCCTCTTTCTCTCTCATTCGGCTTCTAGGGTTTCTCTTTGGCGGCTGCCTCCGTTTTCTTCGCAGGTAACGCAAACGATAGGAACCTTAATTTTATTTCCCTATCTGTTTATTAGTCGAGTACTAAAAAATCAATGGGCTTTTTGAAGTTAAGGTGAGAGATGGCTCCTTCTCAGCCGAAAAGCGGTATGTTTGTTGGATTGAACAAAGGGCACGTCGTCACTAAGAGGGAGCTGCCCATTAAGCCATCGAGCAGAAAGGGGGTATGATTTGGAAAGTTATGATCTTTTGTTTTGTTTTGTTTTGTTTTGTTGATTATGATACTGAGTTGATTTGGTTTAGACTTTCTTTGAATAGTTTTATGAATTGTGAATGGTGATTAGCGTTCAGTGAGAATGGAAGCGGATGAGAAGATGAAAAACTAAGAGGGTGACTTTTCAAGTAATGGGTGTATGAGCATTTGTTATAATGAATTTCTAGATGGGTTAGGATGCATTGAATGGGTTTATTGTGTTACTTTAGGTAGCGAGGGGCGACAACTATATAGAGTTCAAAATTTTCACTATTTTGAATTAAATCATACAATTAAGGGGTTTAGTATATCTGACTAATTATGGGCAAGAATATACAAAGCATAGTGGTCTTATACACTGTTTTATCTTTTCTCTGCTGAAAATTGAAGTTAAACCAACAAATACCAAAAATGCCTATTTCTTACTTTTGGATAATGTGATCATTTTATAAAATGTAAACATCTGTTACTATATGAACCATCTTACATGCTGGACGTTGCATTGGTTCATGATTTTTGGATTTTATATATAGACATACCCTTTTTTGAATATAGGTTGATGGGTTTACAATTTGGGTTTACAATTTACAAAAAAAATGAAATAATGAATGTAGGGACCAAGAACTCGAGTTGGAGAGATCACATGATAGGTGCCTTGGGGGAAGTTAACCTGCCAACCAATGCAGTAGGTCTCTGAGGTTGTAGTGAGTGTTGATGGATTTGTGTTTATGTTCTAACATGTGATACCAATATTATGCCAATTGATGTATTTAGATTTTAGAGCTTGGGGAAGGAAGAGGGAAGAGGTCTCTATGGAGAATGTGGTTTGGGATCTCGGGATTCACTAAAAGAAATTAGAATTAGATTGTTATATCTTTCCGTTAGTTACAGATGAGCTTAATATGTAAATGAAGATGAGGTTTCATGGTGCATGTTTGAGTGAATGAGTCAAGAAAAAGAAGTTTCTAAACTAGAAAAGTGGTGGTTCCGAGGAAAGGGTTTGCTTTTAGTAGATTAAAACAAACTATATGGTATGCAAAACTCAGAGAAATATAAAGAATAATTAAATGTACGGTTCATGTCGATGACTAAGAAATACCTTTCACTATTTATGTTTGATCATTCACTTGATTGGGGAATTGATGAGGTTGTTATCCATAAAATTGAAGCAGGATGACCAAAATATAGTGTTTATGTGGTATTGTGTGAATGCAAAACACCCGTAAAGTTAATTGGAATGGTATTCTAATTTAGGTATTGACAGATTAGAAGAATTGGGTATTGAAGGAAGTTTGTGTATTGAGAGAGATTTGGATATTTGTCTGTTGACAGATTACTAATTTGGGTATTGAGAGAGATTTGGGTATTGAGAAATTTGGGTATCTTTAAAAGCACGTATGTTGGGGTATTGAAGGAAGTCAATGTGGGTGGTTTGGGAGGGATTAAGGGGAATTTTGTTGATTTCGATATTGGAAATGCTGGATAATTCTGTAGGTGTAGACAATGGGCTTAGTGTTGTTGATTTCGAAGAGTTTGCACTGTAGAGTTTGTAGTGTTGTAGGTGTAGGCAGTGGGCTTAGTGTTGTAGGTGTGGAAGCTTATCGTGTTTCTGAGGATGGTTCCAAATTTTCAATGACTTCAGCTCCTATCGCTTCGTCAAGTAGAGTTGTGGATGTAGCGAGTTGGGTTTAGAATGGGTGGTGATTTTTGCCTAATTTAAGTAAACAATATGAAGATCAAACATAGAATACATAGCGTTTATTCTAGGTTTGTTTATTACATAGAATGCTTCATTGTATCCACACCAGCTATGCAGTGTCTTTTACTAACTTGGATGTAGTCAGATAAGAGGAAAGGAAGTACTAAATTGAGGAAAGTTGTACTCTCATGGCATGAGTGATTGGGCATCACCAAGAACATTATAGACATGCTTCTAATCCAACCATCAAGTGCCAACTACAACTATAGAAAACACCAACTGAAATTCATCTCCATTTACCAGCAATATACACAGTTATCATGAAAAGATTTAATTAGCTGCAAAAGATAAATGATCACAATTAACATACTTTAAAGAAAAGAAATTTAAACCAACTAATATTAACATAGTTAATTTATTATAACAGAGAATAATACGGGAGGATAAAAAAGCTTCGCGAATAAGAACTATTTCCAATTTGAGTACATAATTATCTACTAAACAAGAATTCTAATACTACCCGTTACTCCATCAGACAGATTCGAAAAATAATTCATAAGAGAAAACTAAATCAACCAACTTTAGGGTATATCACAAAACAGTGCCCAAATCTCAACCCCCGAGAAAACTGAATCAACAAACTTGATACAACCTATGGTTAGTTTATAAATAAATAAAAAAGTGCCCAAATTTCAACCCCCCAAAATTCAACATAATCACAAAACATAGAAATAAACAAAACCCATGAAAAAGGTTTCAATCTTGATTGAGGAATAATAAAAAAGATCAGTTTTTAAAAAAAAATTTGAAGGCAATTCTATTATACCACAAGCACATCAAAACTGCTATGTTTAACCCAAAACACAATCAATTTGAAAGAAAAAGTCGTTAGAATCTTCAGATATGGAATCTTGGGATTTAGTGAGATTCTCCCAAAAAAATTGTGCTTAGTCATTCTACATCCTGTTCATCTTTCTTGATCACCCGACTAAACACCATATCTCATATTAGTTAATACGTTTTTAAAAATAATTTATAATCATCAAAGAAGATAGATCATAGTAATTAATAGTAGTTAATACGTTTTCTTGATTGGTTTGTTAAAATAATTAGAACGTCAATTGCTCCAATTAAAGAACGTCAATTGGTTTGTTAAAATAATTTATAATCATCATATATTTCCCCTCCTTTATATACAGGTCAATTGCTCCAATTAAAGAACAGCAATGGATGACATCACTATATATGGCCATGTAAGTATCTCCAATTAATGTTTACTATATATGGCAATGGATGACATCACTATATAATGTCTACAACTCTTGATATAACAATAAGTTCCTCTCATTTTAATGTTTACTTTAATACCTTACAGGTTGACGTTGACTTGGAAAAAACAGTAAGTTAAGCTTTTCATTGTGTTCTTAGCACATTAATTAATTGTCCACTTACATTCAAAATTGATATATTTTCTATTGCAGGTGGAATTCCTTCGACAAAAAAATGTCGGGGTTACCATTCGAGATGAACGCGAGCTTAATCTAATATCTCTTCGCAAGGTAAGCTTCACCCCTTATTACTTGGTTGGTCTTTTGCTCATTATTGATCTAAAATGCATCTACCAAACTGTGCATGAGCTACCACTACCATACTCTCAGCACATCCTCTCAAGTATACAGTGTCTAAATTACATTTTAGATGATATTATATTCTTTGTTTTTCCACCACCTCGGCAGAACGATAGTATAGCAAGCACAAGAAGATTATAATGAAGCTGTTAGCATAGTAACAATAATTTCTTCATATGGTATGGGGCAGACCAATAATTTCTTTCTTCCATCAAACCTTTTGGTTCACTACCTAGAAAATATAACCTGAGTATGTTCTGTAATCTAAATTAAGGAAACATCCAAAAAAACAGGACAATTCAAATGCACACCAATTTGACGAAACTGTAGATTGTAATGTAAAGTAATAGAAGCGTAGTTAAGCGAGAAGCTAGAGATTAAGCTTCAAACGCTTCAGCTAGGATAAATCTGAAACAGCACAATCCTATATTTTAGATTTGAAATATTGTGTATATACAAATTTTTAGTAGAAGATGAAGTAATTAAGGAGAGAGAGGAAGAGGAAGAGGAAGAGGATGAGAGGGGAGGGGGGGGGGATAGTCTAGAATATTTGAAAGCATATTTAAATGACAAAATTAACTAGAAAGATACACTGTATGATGAACTAAAAGTAGAAAGTTAAGGATGGATGAATGTCAAGCTACTAATATTGTTACTCACCTTTCTTCAACCAATTAACCATCCTTAACAACAATGATGATAACAAAAAAAACTTCTAAATCTAACTTGAATGAAGTTTCGATTGATGTCGGCTGGGCCACCTCTGTACCATACCAATTGTGAGGATCAGTGAAGGCATGTGGATGCCATTGTTAGATGCTATGAGACCGGGATAGAGGAAAAGCTGAAAAGGATGATTAATGAAGGCTGAAGATAACTTATTGATTGGAGGTGGAGAGAGGACTGATAGAGGTTGCTCAGTGGTGATGAACTTCATGGAAATTAGAGAACCATAGGTTGGTGTTGTTGGAGGTTTAAAAGGAAATTACAAGAACGAAGAGAGTGATATGTGAAGCAGGCCTGAGAGAGAAAGGCAGAGATTTAGCGATGGGGTTGAGCAAGGATAGAGATAATGGTACAATTAATTTAGTCAACTGTATGAATTTTATGATAGTTGATGTGAGTTTGGGCTGTAATTTTTTAGTGGTTAGTTTAAACCCACTAACTAGACCTGGCCCACATTTTATAAAGTTGTGTCCTCTCAAGTATATAGATAATCTTATTAACTATATATTTCAGTATGCATGGCAATAATGATCTTAACAGTTATTATTTTGGGAGATGATGTATAACAATGATCGTAAAAGAAAAGTATATACATTAGTAGTTATTAAACAAATTCTTCAAATATGAATGACAATTAGTATCTTATCAGGCCTTTAGTGTGATCATCTGTTTATCAATTCACACTTCACAGTTACACTATCAAGCCTTTAGTGTGATCATCTTTTTTTCAATTCACACTTCACAGTTACACTACTCATATGTTTAAATCTGTAACAGATTAACTTCTTTACTTATTTCATAGAGATGGATATTAAATATAACTATGGTTATCTTAAACACAAGCATATATATATTGAATCTCTCTTTATTTTTCTACAAGACGATGCTAAATTTTCAACTATATAGCAATTGGAGTTGCAATAACAAACAATTATTTTAGCAAAAAAGAGTATCACCCTTTCTATTATTTGATGGCAAACATTAAATCAATAATGAGCCAGCAAACTCTTCAAATCAATTAACTTATCAGTAATGAAATATTGACACCATATATAAGAAAAAAAATTGAAAGATGGTCGTCTATTAACTTATTATTTTTTCTTTAATGAAACAAGACGATAAAATAAAAAATCCATTTATATATGATAGATTTACCTTACTAAAACTTATTTTCATTGTTGTTTTAGTTTTGAACTTTAATAGAACTGGGAAGCAGCTGAAATAGACCTCAAAATTATAAATGCAACTACATTGATGAATTGGGGTTTCAATAAGGTAAATTTTTATTTACTACAACTACTCCCTATGTTAACCGTTAATTGCTGCTAATTTAATGCTGCTTCTTTTTTTTCCAGATTGTCGTCCACACTCAAAACCGTCATGTACATATTGACAGTTTAACTTTTTGTAGGGTGGTGAGGAACATGTTTGGTTGAAGCCATTGTTCTGTTTGAAAGGTAATGGTTTCAAAACTATTACTATTGTTTTAATTGTTTATTGTAAACTCTTACTATTTGATTCAAAACTCTAACTGTTTTTTTAGGCTCACTGTTTGGTCCTATTTTTGAAGACTTCAACCATTGTGTTCTCCTACAACAATGCAATTTAATTTTTTTTTCATTCAGTTGGTTGGTGTTTAGTATGGTGGAGGATGTAATAGTTGTAATAATTGTAATATTTAGCATTTTGGGAGATGATGTAAATAACTGTATATAATGATGATATAATATAGTTATGTTAATACCCGTACCCACAATTTTGTGGAGTATTGGGTTCTGTGTTTGGTTTTTTAAAGGTTTTTCGAAGGTTTTTCAAAAAATTTATTACATTTTCAAACGAATTTTTGGTTTTTATTCTGTATCTTGCATTATATTCTGATTTTTTTCCCCAGAGCCTTATATATATGATGCCTGTGTGATGTTGCTCGGTTGAGCCTGGGGAGGATTGATATTTATTGCCTGTGATGTCATATATTTAATTGTTCACAGAATTCCGTAAGGAATTCTGTAAAAGGGCTAATATTTTAGGGGAGGTTCTGTCAAAATTTTTACTAAATTTTCTAAAATTTATTATGTTTTCAAACGATATCTTGGTTTTTATTTTGTATCTTAGTCATATGAAGATTTTTTTTCTTCCCAGAGCCCTATATATAGAATGTCTATGTGATGTTGCTTGGATTGGCCTAGGGAGGATTTATATTTCTTCACTGTGATGATAAATTTTTAATTATGAGCAGAATTTCGTAAAGAATTGCTGTAAAATGACTAATATTTTAAGGGAGGTTCTGTCAAAATTTTCAGAAAATTTCCTAAAATCTATTATGATTCCAAACTATATCTTTAGTCATATGAAGTTTTTTTTTTCCCAGAGCCTAATATATATTATGACTGTGTAATGTGGCTTGGATTGGGCTAAGGAGGATTCAATGTGACTGTCTATGATGTTAAGGAATTGCTCTCAAAGGAATAATATTTCATGAGAGATTCTATCAAAATTTTTACTACAATCCTGCCTGTAAAATTTTAAATAATACAGTCGAAATATTTACTAAATATTTTAAAGAAAGTTAAGACGTCGCGATAACGTGCCGTATGAAACATTTTAAAGACGTCGTATTAGAAAACTATTAGGAAGCAATATAATTTCAGAGGAGGCCCGTATAGAGTAGTTGATTGTATTAGTAAGGTGAGTGTATTTGTTTACACCCACCTTTTTTGTTTACACCCACTTATTCGTTAAAATGTTTTAATTTTTTTAGAAATTTATATGCAGTTCACCCAACCCAATCAAATAAATCTAACTAAATTTACATGCAGTCCCGAATACGTGTCGTAGGCACGTCCCACGGGCATACCTAGTATACTGATATGGCACAATGATAAATTTAAATTCACTAATCTCAAATCCATTATATGAATTTTCTTATACTGACCATCAAGATTTTCTCTTTTTCCCTACTAATCTCTTTAAGTAATCACATGATAAATTTTATTATTTACTCTAAAATATTTATAAACTTAGCCTACTAACATGATATCTAGATTAGAAGTAGAGAAATTGCCCACATCTTGAAGAACGAATTGAGAATTCTTAAAGAAAAACTCCTCGAAAGTACAATTGCCTTCCCTTCTCCTTGATCTTAGCCGCGAGCCTTCTCCTCCAAGCTTGCAAAAACCGAGACTTCCCTCCTCTTGAACTAGCCGACCTCCACTATGAAAGAACACACACTCTCAATTTTTCTCTCACAAGATTTCTTCTATTTCTCTCTAAAATTCTTAGGTGCAAGGGGTAAAGAATGGCAAAGGGGGCCATTTATACACAATTCATGGTCAAATGAAGGGTTGAGATGTGTTTGGATGAACGGCTAAGATGCATTTGGGAGTTAGAAAACTACCCACCAACATACAACCACCTCTCCACTCTCTCCACTCCTCCCACTCCACCAAGCTTGGCCGGCCCTCCTTCTTCATCTTTTGCACATGCATGTGCAATGCACATGCCCCCATATGCACACCTATAATTATTTGTTCATTAGTTTGTTATAGTAATTTGTTATATGACAATGTCTACCATACAAGTTGTTTAATTAACAAATGAATTAACTAATGGGCTAGCTAGGTGGGCTAATTCTATGGGCTTTTAATTAATTTGTTTAATTTATTTTGGGTGGGCTAGAATTAAGTTATTAGGCCTAGGACTCTATAATAATTAATAAGAGGTTTTTAAAAGAGAAATGAAATATTTGTTTATGACATAAAAATAATTTTACGGCCAATGCACACATTAATTTGCACGTGCCAAACACGTGAAATCAAATGAAAATTTTATATTTAATTAAATAAAAATTCAGGATGTTACACCGTCATCTTCCAAAGCCACGAAGGCTTCGGTGGTGACGACTCCGATGGTCAACTTAGAATCTGCCCTTCCTGCTCCGCCCGTCTCTCCTACTCCATCCGTCGGAGGATTCACGCTCGGGGATGTACTGGCGCTCGAAGCCTCGCCTCTTACAGCTACGGCGGAGGTGATTCTTACTGAGGAGCATAAGAAGCTCTTCGTCCCTGACTAGCGCGTGATGAAGCATGATGGTTTTCTCGGGAACTCCACCAGCTGTATGTAAGCAGTACGGCACTATACGACCTTCTCGAAGGCGAAATTACTCCAGTAGCCGAGGAGGTGTGTGAACAAGACAAGGAGGAGGACGTCGCCACAGACCCTCAGTCGACCATGGTGGAGGTACCGGAGGCGACTGAGGAAGACGGTCGTGAGGTCACAGTTCCCCTAGAGACGTCTACCGAGGTGGTCCCTTCACCTCTTTCGTTTCTTCGCCACTTTCTTTTTTAGTTATTGTCTTCTTCTTTTATTTTGAATGCTCTTGTATCGATGCCTTATAGCGGACTGGCCACCGCTTTTGTATCTTTACTCTAGTAATGAAATACTTTTGCGTGGCAACACGACTTAGTGCTTTCTTGTAGCTTTTATTCAAATATAGAACTATTTTGTAGCTCTTATTCAAATTTGGCCTTATCTTGTAGCTCTACTTGAACTTAGGACCGTCTAGTAGCTCTATTTAAACTTAGAGTGATTTATGATTCTCTTTTTGGTTAACTTTCCCAGGGTAGCAAGGCATCGCGTCTTTGCGCCCAACTTCGTGTTGCTAAGCTGGGATTTGCACATTCTCAGGAGAGGCTCTCCAAGACGGAGTTGAATCTTTTTCATCTGAGATTGGTATTGGCTCGCTGGAACATCGAAGTGAAACGCCTTGAGGAGACTCTCCAAGAAGTGCCCCTCGAGGGAGGGGAGGTCAGCCCTTCGATGGCTGCCGGCAAGGTTTCGAGGTTAAAATTCCTTCGGCACTCTTTATTTGCGGTGACAACCGAGAGGGATGAGCTAAAGAATTCTTTGTTCGAAGTGAGGTCAGAGAGGGATGGGCTGAAGAATGTGGTGCTCGAGAAGAGTTTAGAAGCGGCCCATCTGCAAAGGACCATCTCTGAGTTCTTTCAAGGTGGAGCACGAGTGGGGTACCTCATTTGAAGCTCAGAGTGACAAACGATTCCCTAAAAAAGCGGCTCGTTGAGTTAGAGGCAGAGAATCTTTGCTTAAAGCGACTTTCCGAAGGAAGCAACGTCAGGAGTACTTCTTGCCTGTGTGGAGAGTACGCCTGGGGGAGATCGTTCCATAAGTTGGCTCTATGCATGCCTAATGTTCCGTGGAACCCTGGGGATGCTCAAAGCGGAGTGGCCGGCTCGTCGAACGGAACATCTGTTGGGAGACAGCTAGGTGTACGGGTCCTGATGACACGACTCGGCTCGCAGGCCTAGAGATCTCTTCAGAGAAAATGAGGGAGTGACATAGCGCTCGTTGTCCTCGTGTATTGCTCAATAGGAATGTCCTGCTTCCTAGGAAGAGTTAAAATCGCACTTTGTAGTTTTGTAGAGGTTTTAATCTTGAATAAGATTTGTATCCCCAATTTTAACAGAATAAGATTTTTGTAGTATTCGAGCAATGTTTTTGTTGATTGCATCTTTTGATATTGTAACGAGCCTTTTTCGCCCAGTAACACTTGTAACTTTTCCTTTCTCGTGGAACACGCAGCATCTTTTGGCTTAAGAGTTTTTCTTTTCTCTAAGTGTTTGCTAACACTTGCGTTCAAGAGAGTTTTCAACAGTTGTGGGAGCAATTTCGAATGGTGAGCTACTTCGCACTTGCTTGTTCGCAAGTAGCTAAAGTGGCATCTAACCAAGTGTTGGACTCCGAACTTGTCATTTTAAGAGAGTTACAACAGTTGTAGGAGCAATTTCATATGGTGAGATACTTTGCACTCACTTGTTCACAAGCAGCTAAAGTGGCATCGAACCAAGTGTTGGACTCCGAACTTGTCGATTTAAGAGAGTTTCAACAGTTGTGGGAGCAATTTCGAATGGTGAGCTACTTCGCACTTGCTTGTTCGTAAGCAGCTAAAGTGGCATCGAACCAAGTGTTGGAGTTCGAACTTATTGTTTTAAGAGAGTTTTCGTACTTAGAATGTATGCTTTGGGGTAAGAACACCAGAACATTTAGACAATAGGTTTTCTGAGAAAGTAAACTGCTTTTATTAAGAACTAAGTGGCTTCTTCTGAGTTGCAAGCCTTTATTACATTTGGTAAAATCAACTAAGTAATAAGAAGAAAAACAAACTTAGAAATGCTCTAGGGGTAGAAGTTGCTTGGAGCGGTGTTTAAATACCCTCTTGGTACTTCAATAAGTGTTCCACATTCCATTTTCTTGGTACTCTCTTGCCCCCCGAGTCTTCAAGTTGATAAGAACCAGGGCGAACAACTTTGGAGATCTTGTATGACCATTCCTAATTAGGAGACAATTTCCCTTTTACTCGGGAAAGAAATTGATAGTTTTCTCAGAACCATATCTCCTTCTTTGAGATTTGTGGGGCGGACTCTCTTGTTGTAGGATTGCTCGATCCTAATCCGATATATCTCCTGACGGATGGAGGATCTTTCTCGAATCTCATCGATGAGGTCCAAGTTGCCCCGAAGTTGGTTCGAATTTCGCTCTTCATTGAAGGCAATCAAGCGAGAAGAAGGTAGGCCAACTTCCAGTGGGATGACAGCTTTAGAGCCGTAAGTAAGTTTGAAGGGAGATTCTCCTATAGGGGTCCTCTTAGTAGTGCGGTGGCTCTAGAGCATATTGGGGAGTTGTTTGACCCATAATCTCTTGGTGGACTTGTCCAGTCTCTTCTTTAGGCCGGAGAGAATTTTTCGATTGATGTTCTCTGCTTGACCATTGGATTGCGGGTGGGATTTTAAGGAGAATTGTTGCTGGATACCGAGGTCAGCACAGAAATTACGGAAGGCTGCCCCCGTAAATTGGGTCCCATTATCCGTTACTAAGATTCGAGGTACTCCGAATCTGTAGACGATGTTCTTCCAAAAGAACCGTTGGACTCTGTTCTTAGTGATTGTTGCTAAAGGCTCAACTTCAATTCATTTGGAGAAGTATTCGATTGCAATGACTAGGAACTTCAGCTGGCCAGGCGCTGGAGGGAATGGCCCTAGCAAGTCCATCCCCCACATTACGAAAGGGGTTGGACTGGATAAGGAGGATAGCTGGGCTTGTGGTAAGCGCTGAATTGTGCAGAACTTTTGGCACGAGGCGCATTGGCAAACGTGCTGTTCGGCATCACTAAGAAGTGTGGGCCAGAATTAACCATAATTTAGGATTTTGCGGGCGAGGGATCTTGCTCCCAAATGAGCGCCACACATACCTTCATAGGCCTCCTTTAGAGAGTACTGGGCCTCCTCGGGGAGAGGCATCTCAAATAGGGTATGCCGTCCACTTGAGTGTAAGAGCGCTTGTACATGACCCCTTCGATGAGCGTGTATCGCTCGGCTCTGGTTCTGACTTTTCTATCCTCTTTAGGGTCTGGAGGGAGGATTCCGTCTTTGAGAAACTCGAGCAGGGGTTTCATCCAATTCTCCTCGAGTGCAAGGGGCAGTATCTCCATTAGCTTGGGGCCTTCTTCCTCAATGCTGGTTTTCAAGAGGACTTCAATGAAGACGGTATGTTCAAGCCTCTAGAGGGAAGAGAAAGCCAACTTTGAGAGGGCATTTTCCTGCCCATTCTCCTCTCGGGGGATTCATTGGAGTTGTCCTTCTTTGAAAGTAGCTAGCAGCTCTTTGACCTTGGCCAAATATTTGACCATGCGATCATCTCTTACCTCATACTCTTCTGATACCTGGTTCACCACCAGCTGTGAGTCACTGAATACTTTGACGTGCTCGGCACCGGCCTTGCATGCCAGGCACAGGTCGGCTATGAGAGCCTTATATTTTGCCTCTTTGTTCGATGCCCAAAAATTATTGCGGAGTGAATACTGAAGAACAAAGTCATCGGGGCCAGTCAGGATGACCCCAGCTCCGCTCCCATTAGCGCATAAGGACCCATCAACTTACATGATCCAGAATGGGGGTTCCTCTCTTGCCTCGCTAGGGTCAGGGATAGTGCTCTCTACTATAAATTCTGCTAGGGCTTGTGCCTTGATAGAGGTTCTGGGTTGATAGTTGATATCATGTTGGCTCAGCTCTATAGACCACTTCATAAGGCACCCCGAAGTTTCAGACTTGTAGAGCACTTGCTTGAGGGGCTGGTCGGTAAGAACGACCACTGAATAAGATTGGAAGTAAGGGCAGAGCTTTCGAGTTGCCATGCTAACGCATAGGCCATCTTTTCTATCTCTAGGTAACGGAGTCAGGCATCTCTGAGAACCTTACTCACATAGTAGATCGGCCATTGTGTTTTGTCTTCAACTCTTACCAGGACGGCGCTGAGGGTATGTTCTGAGGTGGCAAGGTATTTGTAGAGGATTTCTCAGGCTTTGGCTTGCTCAAAAGTGGGGGGTTTTCCAAACAGGCTTCGATTTGGTCGAAGGACTCCTACTGCTGTTGCCCCTACTCGAAGCCTTTTGTTCCTCTAAGGGCGTTGAAGAACGGGAGACACTTTTCTCCTGAATTGGAGAGAAAGCGCCCTATGGTTGCAAGGCATCCTGTGAGTCTTTGTACATCTTTGACACTGGAAGGGGATCCATGTTCATTATGGCCTGAATCTTTTCCGGGTTGGCTTCTATGCCTTTTTGGCTAGCCATGAACCCTAGGAATTTGCCAGATGAGACGCCGAAGGCACATTTAGTCGGGTTAAGTATCATGTTGTGACTCTGCAACACATCGAAGGCCTCCTGAAGGTCAGTCACATGGTTCAATTTGCAGATGCATTTTACCAACATGTCATCCACATAGACCTCCATGTTCCGACCGATCTGTTCTCTAAAGACCTTGTTGACAAGGCGCTCATAAGTTGCACCGGTGTTCTTTAGCCCAAAGGGCATGACTTGGTAGAAGTATAGGCATTGGTCTGTTACGAATGACGTCTTCGGAATATCAGGGGGGAACATCTTGATCTAGTTATAACCGGAGAAGGCATCCATGCAACTCAAGAGTTCGAGGCCGGAGGTTGCATCAATCAGAGCATCAATGCTTGGGAGCGGGAACGGATCTTTCTGTAACGCCCCAAATACCAACATACGGTAATTCGTAGCTCAACAGGATCTACACTTCACTTCGTACAATTTTACCGGGAATTTTGAAACTTTTATTACAACATTTTTCTTTTACATCAATAATGCAGTAGAAAATAAAGAAAGTACAACATGATAAATATACAATTGTAACAACTTTAACATTTAAGTAATCATCAGCATCAAATTCATCTTTATATCTTCTTGTAAATTCCAAGTCCTGCATATGAAACTGTGGGCACGTCAGTTGCTAACAACCGACGCAATATTATAACCAGCGATCCTCACTATGCCGTACTATAACGATTCTTTATACTTTAGCAAACACAAACTTGAATACATCACAAAGTGTAAAATAGTGACTATTTTAATCATGTCAGTGTATGTAATGACTTAATGCCTAATGCAGATGTTTACACTAGGATGACACTAATGCATACTTGTTCGGATTCTATGCATCCCATACTACATAGGTCCAAGAGCAAGAACCTACGTACTCCACATTAAAGGGTTGAATCCCTCGCCATGAATTACTACCACGGTGACTAAGATAAGGTTTAGATGTTCTGGGAGTATTAATCCCACGCCTCGATAATTCCAGAGATGAATCCACACCGCCGATGAGTTAGGCACACTCCCAATCACACCTCGATAATTCTAGGGAAACCATCTAACACTGCAAGCTATGGTGCCTCCATAGTCCTAAAACACCCCATAGGCGTCGCCTCGATCTTGATAATTCCAAAGTGAATCCCACACTGCCAATGAGCTCGGGACACTCCTAATCACACCTCGATAATTCCGGGGAAACCATCTTATACCGCAGACCAACTGAGGCCCTCATACCCATGTTTGCCCATACTTCATCACGTATCCCCTTAGTGCATGTCTTTAAGTTTTTAGTTTTAGAAAAATCATCACAACCTAGAGCTAGCTTACCCTATCGGACTTAAACCAACACAAGAGATGGTCAACCCAACTGGCTACTTCTCAAGAGATGCTCAACCCACACTTGTTAGCTCTCAAATTCATATTAATAACAACTACCGATTTCTAAGGGTCTCGCCTAGCCTCTAGATTCCAACAACTATCTCGTTCTAGAGATTAATTTGGTTACTTCTAACATCAACAATATAATTCATTTCCTTATTCAAAATCTCTTTCTCAAATACATTTCTTTATAATCTCATAACATGAAGTAACACACTTCAACTCTGATTATCAATTTGATCAATTATAGCCTTGTATGCAACCAAATATTCTTAATCAAAAACTATAACATCTCATCAAGAGGATTCTAATTGCATTTCAGATTTTTATTTTTCTTTCATCATACAAGAGTCACATTTTAATTAAAATTTCAAGTTTTTTTTTCAACACATTATTTAATGTGAATTCCACTTTCAATTCTCACAAAATATATTAAAATGTTGTGGAAATATTTTTATAAAGTCTAGATAATATTTTAGAGGAATAGAAAGAGGGGCTCTGGAGCGTTTCGAACCTATGACCCCCCCCCCCCCCCCCGCCCTGCTACAGCGGGCGCCCTGAGTTGCACTCGACGACCAGAAAGCCCAAAGGCGACTAGTGAAAGAAACCCATTTGATTGCCTTATATGTTGGCGCACTGTGTTATTGGAAAAATTAAATTTTGAAATAAAACAGAGCCTCTAACGAGACTCGAACCCAAGATACTGGGCACAGTTCACAGCGCTCTAAACCCACACTGAAACCCAATACTCCCAAACCCATTCTCTCTTACAATTAGGAGTTAAAATCTCTTTATTTTTCGTGTCTGTTTATAACTCTCCTTTACAAATTTCGATTTCTCAACTGTTTTATATTATTCAAATCTAATTCTTTCCATAATATTTTATTTCCAAAATATTGTCTAATAACATATGTTTAAACTTATAAAACTCTTATTTTCGACAATAAAGTAAAATTTTCCTCCCAAATTGCGTTAATGAATTCATATTACCAAACTTTAAATAAAATATTGTCCCTCTTCCAGACATCTTTGTAAAATTTTATACCAATATAAAAATACACCCTAGTGAGACTATTTCCATATTTCTCTACTATAATAGAATTTTAAAGCTTTTTCATACATGTTGCATTCTTTTGACTACTTTGTGAACATTCTAATATGCATCAATTAGAAGATTTTCATTCCAAAAACCCACTAGATGTTACTTTCTTTTTCTCTTTCTAATTAACATGCCATTAAATTGAAACACAACAACATTTCAACAAGCCATGACATAATCAAAATAACATTGTGCAATCTACATTCATCATATTAATCAAAATTCTACAACTACTCATATGTCAAACTAGCATGCTTCATCCTACGAAATTTAGAAAGCATTCAAGAAGCACCCACCTCAATGAAGATTGTAATTTAGAAGAAAAACTCCTAGAAAAAGTTCCTAGCTCCAACACGATTGCCTAGCACTTCTTCTCCTAACAAGAACAACTCCAAGCTCCTCCAATGTCAAAACCAAAATTCTCTTAACTCTCTTTCTTTTCTTCATTCTTTTAATTTTTAGTTTTAGTGCAAATGACGAACAATAGGGGGGGGGGGGGGGGAAGGGGGGGGGGGGGTTATATAGGGGAAATGTATGGCTATGATTCACTCCACTACCCCATGATCTCTCCCCACTCTCCCACTCTCTCCACTCACTCCAAACAAGGCTGACCTATGCTCTTGTGCATGCACGTGCACGTGTAGTGCACAAGTGCACACTCTTCTCAATTTTTTTTTAAATTTTTATATTTGTGTATCTACTAATTGTTACAAGACAAGTGTAAAAGTGTGTATAACTAATTGTATGATTCTCTTAGTGGGCTTCTTCTTGTGGGCTTGGTTCATTTTTATTTGTTTAATTTATTTTAATGGGCTTAGAGTCTTCTATTAGGCCTATGAGTTCTAATTAAGAAGTAGACAACTAAATGAGATAAAATAAATGAAAGGAAATTATGCATAACATAAGTAAATTTTAGAATGAAAATAATGAGATGAAATTGCACGTGCGCTGCATGTGTAATAAAAAATAATAAAAATAAAATTGTACTTTTATTTAGAAAATTTAATACGGGATGTTACAACACGACCTCCTTAGAATAGTTCCGTCCTCGGAACTACACTTAAAGAGTGAGAAAAACAAAGAAAGAAAAAGTTTTACAAATTTTAATTGAAAAGATCAGGGTGATCTCTCATCATCCACTCCTCTGATTCCCAAGTGGCCTGTAATACCCTGAACTTTCATTTTAATGAGAAATGTTGATTTTCACGTGTTGTGCACGTAAAAAATTTCATATGCATATTTTTCATAAAATTTTCTTTTATAACATGGACAATTATTTCTTTCTTTCTCTTTATCTTTCTTAAAAAAAAGCCTATTTTATAAAGCCTAAACTTGTTTTCTTATTTTAAGCCCACTCTAATAATTAAATATTTTTATTAAATAGCCCATGAACCTAAAGCCCATTATTTTGAGGTCCACAAACTTAATTAATCTTTTAAATTGTCATAACTTGTCATGTAGGCACAATTAGTGAACAATTGATTAATTAATTTTTTACAACTTTAAATAGGGGGTACTAGAAGGGGCACGTGTGTGTGCTTTGCACACCCTAGGGAGGCCGGGTATGGCTAGAGAAGAGTGGGAGAGTGGGTTTGTGTGCATGGGTGGTTATTTGCTTATGGGTGGTTGCTACAACTTCCCATCTTATCCTAGCCATTCATCCACAACCATCTAGTGAAATCCTAGCCCTCCAATCTATCCTAAAACTAGTATAAATATCCCCTACCTTCATGTATACAACACTAAGAAAAAAATAATCGAAAGAAACTATATATAGAAGAGTAAAAGATTGAGAGAGAGTAAAGATTGAGTGTGCATTTGTGTGTGTGTCCCAACCAAAAGGAGGCTGGCCCATCATCAAGCACAAGGAGAGGCTCGGGTTGCACCAAGGAACAAGGAAGGGGAGTATTTTGCAACACAATCTAGGAGGAGAAGGCTACTTTCTTGCATTCTAGGAGACTCTAGGAGCTTTTCATTTCGTTTTCTCCAAAGAGGTGGGTGTTTCTCATACTTCTAGAACTAGATACCATGCTAGGAATGATTTAATGAAACTATTAGGAAGCAATTTGTTGAAATTGGAACCATGCTTGTTTAATTAAAAGTGGTGTGGTAATTTAGAGAATGTTTGATGGATTGATTGCTAATGAATAAATTGTGAATTAATGTGTTAGAAATCACCATATTGTTGTGCTACATGAATGTTATGGTAAAATTTGTGCTTACGAGACAAATAGTTGATTAAATGTATCATGTGTAGTTAATTGTCTAAAATAGAGTTTCATTTTTGTAGAAAGATGAGATTTTTGTGTTCTAAAAATGTAGTAGGATGTTAATAAGAAAAAAGAACAAAAGAATATAGTGGGTTGTAGAAATCTAACTCCAAATTATGAAGAAATGTGTTATTGTTCGCAATGTCGAAATTATGGACATAGAACATAAAGTAGCACCAAAATGCATATTTTATAAAGCAAATAATGTTTGTAAAAATACTAGGTTTACTATAAATTTATGCATGTTATAATCTGAAAATTTTGCTTTCAAAAGAGAAGAAAAAGAAACAAAATCGTTTTTGAGAATTATGAAATTTAGAGATGAACAGAGAACTAGTTCAAATCCAACCAAATTCTTTTCAAAACAAAATGGCTACTTAGACCATTTGGTCGGAATGATTTCAATCGCTACAGTAGCAGGGGGGACTTGGTCTCTGGTCTCTGGTCTCGGGTTCGATACTGAGAAGGAGCTTTTTTATTTTATTTTTTTGTTAAAAATTCCGAATGCCGAGAGTCGATACACATGGATAATAACCCATATCATATCGCCTCTGTGGCTTGGCGCAGTGGTCTTGGGAGTTGTCCTTTGGGCCGTTGGTTGTGGGTTCGAATCCGGGTGTGGGCTTTGGTTTAAAAAGTTAATTTTTTGGAGAAATTAAGATTATTTTGAGTTTTAAAAATAAATTAAAATTAAGAAAAATAGGGGAAAAGTTACTGAAATTATTTAGAATTAATGAGATAATTTTTTATAACTTTTGGTGTAGTATAATTGAGAATTTGCGGCTATTTACGAAAAAGGACTTGTTTAATTTGTCTTTTGGATAAAGGAAAAATAAATGGGTTATTTCAAGGAGTTAAAAATGGAAAAAAATGAGAATTAGTAATGAGAAACTTGAAAGTGTGATTTGTGTAATTAATCGAAATTATAAATTGTGAAATTAGTAGGGATTGAAATAAGATAAGAGATTTGTGGAAAGAATGAACTATTGAATATGACAAGTTGAAATTATATTGTTTATGCATGAGATTATGACATGTTGAGTTATGAAGGACATTATGAATATAAATACATGAATACTATGAATATGAAATGTGAATTGTGATTAATCATGAAAAAGACTTTATGAGTATGAAAAACTCGGTGTTGTAATTATGAGTTGAAATTAAGAACTAGGGTGTAGCTAAGCCTTATACCGGCAATAAAAGAAATGTGGAAATGATATTTGAAATGAAAAGACCAAGATTTGGGTCAGGTGAAAATGAATGAATAAGACCGGTATAGTGGGAGTGCTAACCCTAAGGGATTGATTTTGTTCATGGTTCAATTAAACTAAGGATTAGATACATAGTGAAAATGTGATGAAAGTAAGAGAAAAACATTGAGTATGGGGGCCATTGGATTGGCGGCATGAGAGTATTCACACGATGTCCCATGATGCGTCATGAGTAGGACGTGGATACTACTCCAGAGTACCGTCCCGGTGGCGACGCTCGTGGGGTGTTTGGTGACTGCGGGTGGTGTCATGTCTAAGGTAGGAGCTGAATTACTACAGGATGCCTGCATGATGAGTCATGTGTCAGTGCGTTGGGATTCCCTGCAGGGCGCCTAGACATGAGTTCGTAGGTTATAGAACATCTAGGATACTTACCGCAGTTACAGTAGTAGATTAAGTCATGGCGAGAGATTGAACCCTATAAGATGAAGAACGGTTAAGGGCTTGCCCTCGGACCTATGTAATATGGGCTGCATAGACTCTGAACAAGTGCGCATTAGTGTCATATAATAGAAATATTTGCATTAAGAACTAAGTGCACATTCACAACACGACATCAATAGGATAGTCCCTTTAGTTTTGTTTGTGAACAAGTTTGTGGTTTGTTAAGTATTGAGAATCGTTATACTATTTTCGGCATAGAGAGGATT
Source organism: Hemerocallis citrina (assembly GCA_017893485.1). Classification (NCBI taxonomy): domain Eukaryota; kingdom Viridiplantae; phylum Streptophyta; class Magnoliopsida; order Asparagales; family Asphodelaceae; genus Hemerocallis; species Hemerocallis citrina. Next base: position 211,377,209 of record CM030364.1, on the reverse strand, counting down.
GCCGTGTATAATATTTCGTCAGTTGAATGAGCTGACGTGCTCACAGTTTCTATGCAGGGTAAAAGCACATGAAAAAGACTAAAGAAGACCTGGTGTTTAAAGATTATTCAACTGTTGTTGTATTTCATTCATTGATGTAAAATTTGCTTCTGCTGTACAAATGTTAAAGTAAATGTAACTCTGATGTAAAGTAAAGTTTTATTTCCTTGTAAATTGTACGAAGAGAAGTGAAAAGATCCTGTGGAACTCGAATTCAGTTGTATTTGAAATTCGGGGCGTTACATAGGCCTCCTCAACAAGTTGGTTCCTCCAGACGACTTTGACCATAGGTATTAGTCTTATTCCTCAAGACCTTCTCCCGACGATCCATAATCTCGACTGGACGCTCAGCGCAGCTCAAATCCAATTGCAGACCTTTTGGCACTTTGGGCAAATGGTGACTCGGATCCGGAATATAACCTCGTAACATAAACACATGGAAGACATTATGTACTTGGGCCAACTCTTCCGGAAGTTCTAACCGATAAGTCGTCTTCCCAATCCTATTCAATCACTTATAAGGACCTATGTATCTCGGGGATAATTTCCCTCCTCTTCCAAACTGAGTCACTCCCTTGGTTGGAGACACCTTCACAAAGACAAAATCACCTTCCTCAAACTCCAGATCTCTCCTCTGGTTGTCGGCATAACTTTTCTGCCTGCTCTGTGCGTTGACTAACCTCTTCCTGATTAGCTCGATCTTTTCTGAGGTCTGTTGCACAATCTTCGATCCATACAACTGTCGTTCCCCCACTTCATACCAACATACCGGTGTTCTGCACTTTCTTCCATATAGAGCCTCATATGCTGTCATACCGATGCTTACCTGAAAACTATTGTTGTAAGCAAATTCCACTAGAGCCAAATTCCTTTCCCAACTGCCGCCAAAATTCAACACACAACATCTCAGCATATCTTCTAGTACCCGGTTGACCCTCTCAGTCTGCCCATCAGTCTGAGGATGGTAGGCAGTACTGAAATCAGTCTTCGTCCCTAAAGCTGCCTGAAGACTTTTCCAAAAATGCGAGGTGAATCGCGCATCTCGGTTGGATACAATGGATAAGGGAACTCCATGTAGCCTCACGATCTCCCCAACATACAACTCGGCTAGCTTCTCCATCGTCCAAGTAAGTTTTATCGCCAAAAAGTGAGCCGATTTGGTGAGTCGGTCCACTATCACCCAAATTGCATCATTCCCTCTGGAACTCCTGGGCAATCCTGTGATGAAGTCCATGATGATATTATCCCACTTCCACTCCGAAATGGGTAATGGCTGCAACAAACCCCCAGGTTTTTTATTCTCAGCTTTGACCTGCTAACAGACTGCACACCTAGCGACAAACTCAGCCACATCCCGCTTCATCCCTGACCACCAGAAATACTGCTTTATGTCTTTGTACATCTTCGTACTCCCTAGATGTACGGATAATAAAGTGGCATGTGCTTTCTGAAGAATACTCTCCTTCAGTTCTGCTTGATTTGGCACACACAGCCACTCTCCGAACCACAATACTTCATCTTTCACTTGAAATGTTGCCAATCTAACGGCGCCATCCTGCTCTCTCATCTCCTGAATCTCTAGATCGGTCTTCTGACTATCAATGATCCTGTCCCTTAATACGGGCTGAAGTCTCAACTGGGCTAAGGAAGCCCCCAATCCTTGCAACACCACCTCAATCTAAGCTCGATCGAGTTCCTTTGCCAATTTCTCCTGAGTTGTGATCAAACAAGCCAAACTGCTCTTCCTACTGAATGCAGCACCCACCACATTGGCCTTGCCTGGATGGTACCTTGTTTTCGGGTCGGAATATCCTCCAACACCTCCAACCATCTCCTCTGTCTCATATTCAAGTCCTTCTGCTGGTAGATGTACTTCAGACTCTTATGATCTGTGTACATGTTGACCTTTTTCCCCATACACGTAATGCCTCCACTGCTTCAGAGCAAAAGTAATCACCGTCAACTCCAGATCGTGGGTTGGGTAATTCTTCTCATGCGGTCTCAGCTGTCTAGACCCATAAGCTATTACCTCCCCTTCTTGCATCAGCACATAGCCCAATCAGCGATGAGAAGCATCTGCTAGACATCATAGTCAACTCCTGCTCTTGGCAAAGCCAGAATGGGAGCGGTAGTCAACCTTTCCTTCAACTCTTGAAAGCTAGTGTCACGCCCCGCTTCCCAAAATATGGTATACAAGTACGTAATGTAAGCCCAGTGAATGATGTAAACACCATCCATAAGCTGTACCAGACTAACTCAACAATATGAAAGAATAATTACAACCATGCAAGAAGATATAATCACATAAACAAAGATCAACTTCAATAATAAATGAAATAATCCAAATAATAATATCCAACATCTGGGATAAAATCAAACTCCGGGTCATAAAGCCAAAAAACAAAGTATAATATCAAGACAATGTTCAAGAAATAAATCTAGCAATAAATTAATTCAAACAATCTAATCTTGGACTCCATCTTCTAGAATCATTGCTCATCAATTCCTTCTGGTATTGTTCCTCCAGTACCTATAAATTCTTGATCTAAAAAGAAAGAAAATAATGTCCTTAGAGCAAGTCATGGACAACATGTAGAGAGAAACAAAGAAAAATAGGAAGCATGTATATCAAAGAAAAAGGGACGGGATCAAAGTCAATAGCAAAGATAAGGAATAGAAATAATGTCAAGGGTCTATGTTTAATCATGTCTTTAATTAATAATTCCAATTCAAGTTCAATGTTGGTGACAGTATACGAAATCAAGCATAAAATGTCAAATGCAGGTTATTAATCATTTTATTAGCCTATCTAGTGCACGTACAACTGTGTCCCATTCACAGTGTACGCTTTAGAATGATGGTGAATTCAAGGTCCATGTACTCGGTCCAGTAATCAGTGTTTAATGTTCAATGACAGTAGTTATCAAGCATTATTTTATGGCCATCAGTCAGTACAAATCAAGCAGTAGAGCCCGACCGAGTACAGTTTCCGATTGTTCACTACCAAGTCATCCCATAATATTCTGGCTTGTTATCATTTTCTTTCATCCTATGTGAGCATGCAAGAAGGTGTCAATGTGGTATGATGCTAGGAGTGACTAATTCTACTCGTTACAAACAAATCAAGAGGCAAACGTATTAAATTTACACGAATCACACAATCTGGACAGCATGACGTTGTTGTACAAAAACACAGATTACCGCTACTACAGAAAAGAAAATCTGGATCCGTCAGAAATTCTAGAAATTAGACTCTCTCGTGGTTCCAGCAAATATATATACGACATATAAAAGCTACAGAAACTAAGGTGAAAATCCTATTCTTTTCATATTTTATGTTCAAGCAGCAAGTTATAAATTGTGTTCACCTCTATGTTTTAGATAAGAAAACTCGTCAATTAAATCTACAAAAAATCAGGGTGGTTCCTACACATGTCTGGTCTCAGCCAAATTGATTTCATATTTTTATTTTACTGTTAACATGTTCAATTTAATTCTGAAACAGAAAAATAAGCATGAATTTGTGAATCTGGAAATTCCGACACAGTTGTACTAAAACAATGATATCTAACAGATTATAACTCGGAATTCAGATTCGTTAAAAGTTCTGGAAAATAGATTCATGGGGCTATAATTCATGTTCAGAAAGTTATTTCAAATTACAACAGCAACATGGTCGAAAATCTGATACAAAAAGACACAAACAGCAGTCTAGAAAATAGTTTGATATGTATAGGCAACAACTTAATCATACAACCATATAATTCATGCTAATTAATAATTAAAGTGATGCTAGATGTTTAACATGCATAATTCTAGTTTTAAGATGCAATTTCACAGGCATGGTAATCAGTTCATTAATTCAAATTCAATCTAATATATCCAATTTAACAAACAATTCTATAACACATTGATCTAGTTATTTTTCATGTAATTATGCATATGCAAGTTTCAAAAGGGACTAGGATTTAGATCAAAAATGTAGGCACTATGTTAAAAATATATCGGGTTAGCTCGTGTAAACCCTCAATAATCTTAACAGAATTTCAAATAATAATACGATAAAAAAGACTGGATCTACTTGCAGAGATCAAGGGATCTTGAACAAAACAATAAACTAGTTCAAGAAGAGACTTGACTTTTAGATGTTAATTTTGAATCTTTAGATTAACGGGATGAGAATCCCGGGCGACGAACCACGAACACGGAAACATGGAATCACGTGCAAACTACATGCAACAGCTAAACAACAAAACAGCAAACCTGCAATTCCAACAGCGGATCCCCTACTCCACAAAACATCAACACAACAAACCACAACTCCTCTCACATAAACAACATACACCAAAAACCAAATCCCCTTCTCTTCTCAACAGCGACGAAGAGAGAGAGAGAGAGACGGTGGGAGGGGAACGACGACTGCGGTGCTCGCAGTCAAGAAGCAACAGCAGCGACGAGAGCAAAGGCGACAACGGCGGGATGCTGGCGGTCGGGAAGCGACGTAGCGACGAGAGCTCAAGCGATGCTCTGTTTTGCACCAAAACAGTGGAGGACAGAATAGCGGGGGTCCGGGTGTTCGACGACAACGACGACGGTCGAGGGGGTCTTCAGTGGTTGCGGGGACAATGGAGGGGGTGAAGTCGGTGGTCGACCAGGCAGTGGTGGCGATCGGAGGCGATGGCGATGATGGGTTCGGCTGGCGGGAAGATGATGGGGTAAGGTGATGGTGGTGAAGACGAGGGTTGACGAGGAGAGGTGGACGGCTGCAGGCGAGGGCGCAAAGAGGGTGAAAGCAGGATGGATGAGGACGATGGGTGGCAGCAGCTTCGGGAGTGAGGGTGACAGGGAGTTGGATGGTGGGCGACGAGGGCTGGGGGTGATCAGAGGGCAAAAGAGGATGGAGGAAGAAGACGAGGACAATGATGGGTTTTTAATATACAATCAAAAGAAATTATAACAACAACAACAACAACAACAACAACAACAACAAATAATACATTTGGACTCAAATATAATCAATCGATCAATTAGGATTATAAACCAAAGTTAAAATAAACCAATGTTCTAAAATAAATAATAATAACAACAACAACAACAACAACAATAATAAGAATGTATAAAATAGGAATTGGGGTTTAACAAATTCATCAAAATAACACATTTGATTTGGACTCAAATATAATCAATCGATCAATTAGGATTATAAACCAAAGTTAAAATACACCAATGTTCGAAAATAAATAACAACAACAACAACAACAATAATAATAAGAATGTATAAAATAGGAATTGAGGTTTAACAAATTCATCAAAATAACACATTTGATTTGGACTCAAATATAATCATTCGATCAATTAGGATTATAAACCAAAGTTAAAATACACCAATGTTCGAAAATAAATATAATTGTCAATTGGAAAATACTTTAATATAAATCCAAGCCAAATTTAACAAATACTGAGTTTATAAATAATGAAATACAGAAAATACTCAAGAAATATGTTTTTGCGGGATTGGGGGTTACAGCTAGCTTCGCACTGTTCCAACCATTTGAAACTCACATTCTTCCTTGTAAGTCCCGTAAGTGGCACATCTATCTGGGCGTAGCCCTGAATGAACCTTCTGTAGTAGCCAGCTAAACCTAGGAAGCTCCTGATCTCTTTTACTGTAGTCGGTCTTGGCCAATCTTTCACTATTTCAATCTTTTGTGGGTCAGTAGGCACTCCCTTCTGAGAAAGGATATGACCTACGAAGACGACTTTGGTTTTCGAGAAGTCACATTTAGGCAACTTTGCATACAACTTTTGCTAACAACAACAACAACAACAACAATGTATAAAATAGGAATTGGAGTTTAACAAATTCATCAAAATAACACATTTGATTTGGACTCAAATATAATCAATCGATCAATTAGGATTATAAACCAAAGTTAAAATACACCAATGTTCGAAAATAAATATAATTGTCAATTGGAAAATACTTTAATATAAATCCAAGCTGAATTTAACAAATACTGAGTTTATAAATAATGAAATACAGAAAATACTCAAGAAATATGTTTTTGCGGGATTGGGGGTTACAACTAGCTTCGCACTGTTCCAACCATTTGAAACTCACGTTCTTCCTTGTAAGCCCCGTGAGTGGCACATCTATCTGGGCGTAGCCCTGAATGAACCTTCTGTAGTAGCCAGTTAAACCTAGGAAGCTCCTGATCTCTTTCACTGTAGTCGGTCTTGGCCAATCTTTCACTGTTTCAATCTTTTGTGGGTCAGTAGCCACTCCCTTCTTAGAAAGGATATGACCTAGGAAGACGACTTCGGTTTTCGAAAAGTCACATTTAGGCAACTTTGCATACAATTTTTGCTCTTGTAGCTTCTTCAGTGCCTCTGCTAGGTGCTCGACATGCCCTTCTTCTGTCTTGGAGTAGACCAATATGTCGTCGATGAACACAACGACGAAAGAATCGATGAACGGTCGCAGGACCATGTTCATCATGTCCATGAAGATAGTAGGTGCATTGGTTACTCCGAACGGCATGACTAGGAACTCATAGTGACCATGTCGAGTTCTAAACGTCGTCTTGTGCACATCTTCTTCCTTTACTCAGACCTGGTGATAACCCGACCATAGGTCTATCTTAGAGAAGAAGGATGCTCCTTGTAGACGGTCAAATAGGTCATCGATTCGAGGAATCGGATATTTGTTCTGCACTGTCACCTTGTTCAATTCTCTGTAATCGATGCACATTCTCATCAATCCATCCTTCTTCTTTACCAAAAGAACTGTGGCTCCCCAAGGTGATGCACTTAGCCTGATGAATCCTTTGCCCTAACAACTCTTCAATTTGCTTCTTGATATCATCTTGTTCTACCGGCGCCATTCTGTACAGTGCCTTAGAGATGGGTGCACTCCTTGGCTGAACGGAGATGCTGAATTCTACATCCCACTGAGGTGAAAGCCCGGGTAGATCTTCTAGAATCACTGTTGGAAAATCCCGGACTACTGGAATCTTCTTCACTTCTTCAGGAATCTTCTGCTTAGTCAGAGCTGCTACCAACTGTTTGCACTTCCTCTTCCCTTGAAATGTAACTACTGGTCCTCCTGGTGCTTTTACCACTAGCCTCTTTACTCTTGCACTCAATAGTGGCATTGTAGATTGACATCCAGTTTATGCCAATGATGATGTCGACCCCCAAAACCGCCAACTCAATAAGGTCGATGCCAAAGATTCTACCTCCAATCTCAAGATCACACCCTTCATAATATCGGTCGATAGTCAACGTTTCTCCTAACGAGGTAGCTACAGATAGAATTTTGCCAGGAAATTTTTTTTGTTCGAATCCCAATCGTTTTGCAAATGAAGGTGACACAAATGTGTGAGATGATCCCGTATCAAATAAAACTGTTGCTTTTATTCTATTTATCTGAATTTCTCCCGTTACATAAAGTGTACTCTCATTACATAACATTTCTTACATAAAGTGGAAATAACAACAGAGGACCCTAATCAGTTTCTCCCATACCCATGATGACGTTGTCCACATCATCTGCATCGGCTTCGTTCAGAGCGAACACTCGCCCCTACCAGTATGGCTTCTGTCCTTGCTCCATCTGTTTATGTCCTTTCTGCTGAAGTTGTCGACAGAAAGGTCTGGTGTGTCCTTCCTTCCCACAGTTCAAGCGGGTTAGGGGGTTCTGAGGCTTGGTGCAAGCGGACCTGAAATGACCAGCTTCCCCATAATTGTAACAGATTACACCCGGAGCCTCGTTGCTTGGCCTCCCTATCACAGGAACAGTATTTGCCCCAGTTGGTCCGAACCTCTACCCTGGGGGTTGTCCCTTGAAACTGTTGGACGGTGCAGGCCTCTTGCCTGTGTTCCATTTACCCCTTTTGACATGTGCCTCCTGGTACTGGTTCATATCGGCCTCAATAGCTGCGGCTCTCCGGACCAACTTCTCAAACCTTCAGATCCCTAGGGGTATCATTCAGGTCCTTAAGCTTGGCCTCAAACCCTGTTTGAACTTTCGTGCTTTCTTGGCTTTGTCTAGAACCATTTCCGGTGCATACCTGGAGTTGATTGAATTTGGTCTCATACTCTCGCACGGTCATGCTTCCTTGTTGCAACCCCAAAAACTTCATGGCTTTCTTCTCCTATACATCCATGGGAAAGTAGTGGCTTCTGAATTCTCCCAGGAACTCCTCCCAGGTGATCTGCACATTGCCCAAGGTCCTCTTCAGTGATTGCCACTAGACTCCTGCATCTTTCTCCAGCTGGATGGTGGCCAGCTTCACATTACTCGCCTCGGGGGTCTCCAGAACTTCAAAGACCATCTCATTCTGCTTGATCCAGTCGTCGACTGTGTCCGGATTGGCCTGGCCCTCGAACACAAGCAGCTTCATCCTTTTGAACTACTCCACTAGTCTGATTGCTTCAGGGACCTGTACAGCTGACCTCGGTCTAGTGTTCCCGGCAATATTAGCGGCGAAAGCATTCAAGGTCTGGTACACTCGAGCTAGTTCAGTTTCCAGGTCGAGCTCATTGTTCTCACCACTGTGCCCTTCGTCGTTTCAGTGCCTACTTCTAGCCATTTCTAGGTCATAAAATCTGTCATTAATTACCATAAATAGCACAACTTTTACATTCTTTCAACAAAATTTTGTTTATTCCAAAATTTAAACTTTTTACATTCGGAAAGAAAACTTGCTCTTACATCCATTACATCGCTTTAACATAAAGACATCCTAGATTCTACAGTTTCTCTTGGCTTTTCTGAGCTCTCCCCGTAGTTTCTGGATTTCTTTCTTCATATCTTCAAAAGTCTGATGACGCTCATGCTTGTCCCAGCGAGTTATGTGGTCCTGTTTGGCGAAGTGTCGGGCACACGTGCCGGAGCTTCTCAAGTTCCCACACTTGGTAACTCAGTTCTTGAATGCGCTCCCTGTCTTTCGCCCGTTGTGTTTCTAAGTAGTTTACTCTCCACTTCTGGGCATCCAACTCCCTCCGAAGAGAAGCAACAACACCACCTTTGTCATCTTGAATGGGTTCTTCGTCTAAGGGTTCTTCTGGGGAATCAGGTGGAGGTAGAGTAATCTCCCTTGGATTCTGGTTGTTCTTCTTCTATTTCTTCTGGGTCCTCTTCTTCCTCTGTTGGCTCTTCCTCTTCTTCCTCGAAAGGAACGAACCATTCCACCTCATCCTCGTGGTCATGATGATTGGCCATCTTATAGGGATAATGAGGAGAAACATGATTGTATAGAGCAACACAAATGTAAACTACTTACATTTAAATCTCTATAAGCTGAACTCACACTCTAACGTCCACCCTAATGTGTCGTCCTTGTAAATTTGTACAACTTATGGAAGCGTGGCTCTGATACCACTCTGTAATGCCCCAAATACCAGCATACGGTAATTCGTAGGTCAACAAGATCTACACTTCACTTCGTACAATTTTACAAGGAATTTTAAAACTTTTATTACAACATTGTTCTTTTACATCAATAACACAGCGGAAAATAAAGGAAGTACAACATGATAAATATACAATTGTAACAACTTTAGCATTTAAGTAATCATCAGCATCAAATTCATCTTTATATCTTCTTGTAAATTCCAAGTCATGCATATGAAACTGTGGGCACGTCAGTTGCTTACAACCGACACAATATTATAACCGGCGATCCTTACTATGTCGTACTATAACGATTCTTTATACTTTAGCAAACACAAACTTGAATCCATCACAAAGTGTAAAAGAGTCTATCCTAATCATGTCAGTGTATGCAATGACTTAATGCCTAATGCAGATGTTTACACTAGGATGACACTAATGCATATTTGTTTGAATTCTATGCATCCCATAATACATAGGTCTGAGGGCAAGCACCTACATACTCCACATTAAAGGGTTGAATCCCTCGCTAGACTAAGGTAAGGTTTAGATGTTCTGGGAGTATTAAGCCCATGCCCCGATAATTTCGGAGATAAATCCCATACCGCCGATGAGTTGGGGACACTCCCAATCACACCTTGATAATTCCGGGGAAACCATCTCAAACCGCAAGCTATGGTGCCTCCATAGTCCTAAAACACCTCATAGGCGTCGCCTCGATCCTGATAATTCCGAAGATGAATCCTATACCGCTGATGAGCTGGGGACACTAACACCTCGATAATTCTGGGGAAACCATCTTACACCGCAGACCAACTAAGGCCCTCATACCCATGTTTGCCCATACTTCATCACGTCTCCCCTTAGTGCATATCCTTACGTTTTTAGTTTTAGAAGAGTCATCACAACCTAGAGCTAGTTTACCTTATCAGACTTAGGCCAACACAAGAGACAGTCAACCTAACTAGCTACTTCTCAAGAGATACTCAACCCACACTGGTTAGCTCTCAAATTCATATTAATAACAACTGCCGGTTTCTAAGGGTCTCGCCTAGCCTCTAGATTCCAACAACTATCTCGTTCTAGAGATTAATTCGGTTACATCTTACTTCAACAATATAATTCATTTCTTTATTCACAATCTCTTTCTCAAATACATTTCTTTATAATCTCATCACACGAAGTAACTCACTTCAACTTTCATTATCAATTTGATCAATTATAGCCTTGTATGCAACCCAAATATTCTTAATCAAAAACTATAACATCTCATCAAGAGGATTCTAATTGCATTTCAGATTTTTATTTTTCTTTCATCATACAAGAGTCACATTTTAATTAAAATTTCAGAGTCACATTTTAATTAAAATTTCAAGTTTTTTTTAACACATTATTTAATGTGAATTCCACTTTTAATTCTCACAAAATATATCAAAATATTGTGGAAATATTTTTATAAAGTCTAGATAATATTTTAGAGGAATAGTAATATTTTTTCCCCAAATATTATGCTCTTTAAAAACTCAAAAATACAAAACATCAAGAGGAAAAAAAAAAAGAGGGGCTCTGGCGGGTTTCGAACCCATATGTCAAACTAGCATGCTTCATCCTACAAAATTTAGAACGCATTCAAGAAACACCCACCTCAATGAAGATTGTAATGTAGAAGAAAAACTCCTAGAAAAAGTTCCTAGCTCCAACACGATTGCCTAGCACTTCTTCTCCTAACAAGAACAACTCCAAGCTCCTCCAATGTCAAAACCGAAATCCTCTTAACTCTCTTTCTTTTCTTCACTCTTTTAATTCTTAGTTTTGGTGCAAACGACAAACAATAGGGGGGGGGGGGGTTATATAGGGGAAATGTATGGCTATGATTCACTCCACTACCCCATGATCTCTCCCAACTCTCCCCATTCTCCCACTCTCTCCACTCACTCCAAACAAGGCCGACCTATGCTCTTGTGCATGCACGTGCACGTGTAGTGCACAAGTGCACACTCTTCTCATTTTTTATATATTTTTATATTTGTGTATCTACTAATTGTTACAAGACAAGTGTAAGAGTGTGTACAACTAATTGTAGGATTCTCTTAGTGGGCTTCTTCTTGTGGACTTGGTTCATGTTTATTTATTTAATTTATTTTAATGGGCTTAGAGTCTTCTATTAGGCCTATGGGTTCTAATTAAGAAGTAGACAACTAAATGATAAAATAAATGAAAGGAAATTATGCATAACTTAAGTAAATTTTAGAATGAAAATAATGAGAATAAATTACACGTGCGTTGCACGTGCAAAAAATAAAAAATAAAAATAAAGATGTATTTTTATTTAGAAAATTTAATACGGGTTGTTACACTTTCGGACAAGCTTTGTTCAGATCCGCGAAATCAATACAAATTCTCCAACTCCCGTTGGCCTTTTTGACCATCATAACGTTGGACAGCCACTCAGGATAGTTAACCTCCTGTATGAACCGAGCATTCAAGAGTTTCTCTACTTCTTCTTTGATTGCCTGCTGGCGTTCTGGTGCAAACTTGTGACGCTTTTGCTGGATAGGTTTAGCCTCGGAGTAACCCTGAGGTGATGCATGAGAAGTTCTTCCAAGATTCCAGGCATGTCTGTCGCGGTCCAAGTGAATAGGTCGCGATTTTCCCTTATGCATCAGATAATTTCGGCTTTGACGGGAGGGGGAGGACCTTACTAATTTGGAATGTCTTGGTTGGGACTTCTTCTGAGAAGACTATTTCTTCCAACTCATCGACCGGCTCTGAGATAGCTTGGCTACTCCCTTGAGGGAGCTCGAGGGCTTCAAGAAAGAGGACAGGGCTCTTCTACCGAAGTCATGTAACATTTGCGAGGCATCTCCTGGCTCCCTCTGACTTCTCCCACCCCAGCTATGGTGGGAAATTTCATCTTCATATGGTAGGCTAAGGGTACGGCTTGAAGAGCAGCTAGGCCGGGTCGGCCCAGGATGACATTGTAAGCGGCCTTTATGTCTACAATGAAATCCATCGGTTCCGTTCGAGTGGTCAGGGTTTTGCTAGTGGTTACGTCGAGAGTTATAACTCCCTCTGTAGCGCACCGAATTTCCATTATAATATCTCAAAAATATGGGGCACAATTTCCAGCATCAACCTCAATTGTAATAGTAAACATAGCCAAAACACATAGAAAATTTTTCAACTTTTATTACATTAATTCTTTACAAAGTACAGCGGAAAACAAACACCTTGAATTACAAATTCTTTCTTTTACAACACATTCTTTTACAATTTACATAAGTCATAGCATCATTCTATCTCAAGCATCCAAATCTCAATCTATAGGTACCTACCTGTAAAATATGGGGCTAAAGATAGCCCTAACCCCCAAAACTACAGGGGTCAGCCATAACGGTGTGAGTGACATAAAAGAAATGCAACATAAATGAAACATAAGGCATAGAGTCATAAACAACATGTATCAACAGCAAGAATAAATGAAATAAGGAATAACAATAAATAAAATATGAAAACATCAAGTGAAACTAGACTAAGTGTCAAGTGTAGAAAAACAGAAAATAACATGCATAAAACCAAGTCAAGAAAACACCAATGCTATATGCTAACTCTCTAATGCGTACTTGTCGGATTCTATTCATCCCACTCTACATATGTCCGGTGCAAGCCCTTATCGTTCTCCACTTGATAGGGTTAAATCCTCCGCTATGCAACTAATCCTACTACGATGACTACTACGAGATTTAGACATTCTGCAAGTATCGTTTCTCGCCCTTGGAATACTGGAGGCCAATCCCACTCTACAGATCATTCTGTGGCCCTTACGTCCATCGTCCCGAAAACTGAAGATTGCCTCACTCCGCAGGTCATCCTGGAACCCTCATTGCACAAACATCCCATGAGTGTCGCTCTCATCCTCGAAATACTGGAGATCAATCCCACTCCGTGGATCACTCTGTGGCCCTTACGTCCATCGTCCCGAATACTGGGGAATATCTCATTCCTTGGATCATCCTGGAGTCCATAACTCATGTTTGCTTTCATTTCATCATATCACCATCTAATTCCTGTCCTTATCTTGTTAAGTTAATTAGTTGTTTATTAGATTGCGAATCTCTTAGAGTTGGTGTACCCTATCGGCTTAACTCAACTGAATAACAACCAAAATCTCAACTGCCGGTAACTAAGGCCCCACTCAATCTCTAAAGAGTCATAACTCAACCTTCAATACCAAAACTTTCAATAAAACTCATAAATCCATCACCAAAACGATTATTTGAAGAAAAGTTCTTAAATCAACAAAATCCAAAACTATATAGCGTACTCATAAAATTCCAGAATTTAAATAAAATCATATCAGTAGTAAAAACATCATCTAAAATAGTAGAGCAATAATCCATAATATCGAGGAAATAACCGTTTAAAGAAAACATCAGAAAACTCGAGAAACCCATCATTCAGGACAGTGACAGCCGATTGTCGAAAATGGACGGTCGACTGTCCTGCAAAAATTTGAAACCCAAGAAAACGATCAGCCAGGATTGTGACAATCGACTGTCGAAAAAATGGCCAGTCGACTGTCCTGCGAAAATTCGAAACTCAAGAAAACCATCACCTAGGACAGTGACAGTCGACTGTCGAAAATGGCTAGTCGACTGTCCTGCAAAAATCTGAAACTTAAGAAAACGACGGTCAACTTCAGTTCAAAGACAAAATAGTCGACTGTTATTGCAAAAAAATCCAAAATTCAATAACTGACAGTCGACTGTCGACTTCAGTTCGGTCGACTGTCAATCATACCAGGTTGGAGTTTTGAAATTTTGTGCATGTTTTAAACTGATACGTCGATAAATCTTTGTAAAACCAAAATTAAACTTCCAGAGATGATCAAATATAACTTTTATGACATATGGGAGTTTATAAAACACATCAAAACATATCAAGATCTCAAAAGAGTAAATCTTTCACAAAATTCTTCAAAAATCAGTAAAAGTGTATATGTGTGTATATAGATCAGTTAAAGCTCTCATCAATTAAAAGTAGTATAACACTCAAATCTAACTCATAATCAAAACAAATCAATCTAAATCGAAAACTTTATAAAAAGTCACAAAACTCAAAATTTGACTGAAAGCATCAACCCCGAAACTCAACCCTCTTTTTAATACTTCAAAACTTGATCTTTTAATCTTTAATCCAATAACTACTTCTACAACTTGTTATACACATACACAATCAATTACATCAGTTTATCCACGAATATATTCAACTACAATATGCAAACAATCAAGTTTTATACATCGAAATGTCAAGAACAACACAATATATGCATACACACAGTAAGTTCATCTTTAGTTAACTTTGTTTACTTTTCATACAACAACATCATACAACTCAATATACATGTTCAAATCAGCAACAATATGATTGAAAACATCCTACTCATGACTTATATTAGGTTCTTAACAAATCTCCAGTCATCAAATTAGGGTTTTAATCATCAATAGTATAGTTTCATGAAAAGATTCACTTTTTAGTTCATCTACTCATCAATTTTCATTATATCTTCATACCATCATCTAACATGTTTTTTAATGGACAAATCATCACATACAACATGCTTAGAGCAAGAAGAAAACAAATATATGTCACTTACCTTATTGAAGAATCAACCGAAGATAATAAAGAAATAAGAAAAATCCCTCCTTTCGCAAGAAAACCAAGATCCTCGCTTTGAAACTCCAAGAAAATAATAATAAAGAAATCCTTTTGTGTTGTGCAGCAAAGAGATGGCTGCACCTCACCATATATAGACCGGAAATCCAAGCAATTAGGGTTTTGAATAGATTTGTAAAATATATCTTTTAAATATATCTTTACATATATAGATCCTTATACTTGAAAGTTAAATAAAACCATCTTAATTGAGATTTAAAAACAAGAATAGCCACTCTATTTTCAGCTGGCACTATTTTGAAAACCCAAGAAATGAAATTGTACTTTTTGCCCTCTAAGTGGCAATTTTGCAAAAAGACCCTTTTTTTATCAAAACTTGCAAAATAAACCAAATTTATTAAAACAAAAAGTAAACTCTATACCTCTGAGTTGACTAGGCATCATGCCAAGCCCAAAAATCCGAAGATCTGGAGTTTTCACTCTAAGTGGTAATTTTGCACAAAAGTCTCTATTTTTGTAATATTTACAAATATGTCAAATAATTATCAGAAAAATCACAAATAGTATCTAATAATAAATAATGGGTTTCCCCAAAATAATTTTTGACTTTGAACTTCCCAAGAAAATATTTGCACGTGTTTTGCAAGTGTAAAAAGGTAATTTTCAGAAAAATGTTTATTAAATCACCAAAAATTATTTTAATTCATTTATCAATCTTAAAAATATTATTTAAAAATCTGGGGTATTACAACCTCGATTATCACTGGCTCCCCGGAGAATCCGTGGAGAGTGTAGCGGGCGGGCTTGAGGCGGTCCCTACACCACTTGCGGCCCTGTAAGGCTTCTAGGAAAAGGATATTAACCGAACTGTCGTTGTCAACTAGGACTCGGCGTACTTCGAAGTTGGCCATATGGAGGTTTATCAGAAGAGCATCATAATGAGGCGTTCGGAAGCCTTCCAAATCCTTGTCTGAAGAGGTGACAAGAACCCCAAGGCCCTTGGGGGGGGGGATGATTATGCACTGAGTTCACCTCTCGGACGAAAGCTTTTCAGGAGGAGTTCGAATCTTCCCCCATTAGGCCTCCGTGAATGAGGTGTAAGATAGCTTCAGCTTTGGAGTCTGGGGTCTCAACAGGTCGCACAGTTCGCTTATTAGCGCCTCGGGGAGGCAGAGGATCTGCTCTATCCTTCCTTACGAACCTAGCGAGTTCTCCCTCTGAATGGGGGCCTCGATCTCATCTTTGAGGGCCTGACAGTCATCTATGTCGTGGCCATGGTTCTTATGAAAGCAACATCATTTGTCCCTGTTCCTTTACTTTCCTAGTGTATTCATCTTCGGAGGTGGTTGGAGCAGTCCTTCTTTCCCGACCTCCATTAGGATGGCCGAGACACTGGCATTAAGCGGGGTAAACTTCTCAAAACGGGGAGGAGGGCGGCGCTGGCCACCATTATCTTTCTGAAGCTTCTTAAGCCCCTGCTTCTTCTGCACCCTTCCATTTGTTTCCGGACAGAGGATCTTTCTGATCAAGTGGGAGGAGGGTCTCCTTCGCCCTAATATATTTCTCGCTCCTCAGCAGGAGTTCCGAGAAGTCCAGGGCAGCTTTTAGCGAGAGATTTCTTCAAGTTGGCGTGGTTAATGTTGTGTTGGAATGCAGCAGAGGCCACCGACTGGTCAAGGGAGGCGATAGACCAAGCCTCGGTGGTAAAGCGCCTTGACATAGTTCTTTAATCGCTCACCCTTCCTTTGACTAAGTGCCAACAAAGATGTGCTTGTCTTCTCAGCCCGGATGCTACTCACAAAATGGGTAAGGAAGAGCTCCTCGAACTGATCGAATGAGAAGATGGAGGCAGGGGTGAGTCGGGAGTACCATTCTCTCGTGGGTCCCTTCAGTGTGGCTGGGAAGGTTTTGCAAAGGAGCGCATCTGAAGCCTGGTGAATCATCATGAGAGTTTTGAAACTCTTGATGTGGTCAGCAGGGGTCTAACTCCCTATTGTAAGACTCAAAGTGAGGGGGCTTGAAGTTTTCTAGGACCGGAGCTTCCATGATGGTACTGGAGAACGGAGGCCTGCTCGGGCAGAAATTCCTCACCCACTGCTCTTCTTCTTTGTCCAGGTCTGCCAAGGCGCCTCTCCATCTCGTGGAGGCAGTGATGGATCGAGTCTTCCACCCAGTGGGATCTAGCCGACCCTCAGGATTCTCTTTCATGAGGAGCGACGCGATGAGGGCTAGGTGTGTGTTGGTGATGACTTGGAGCATGGTGAGGGCTAGGTGAGCGGCGATCACGACTAGTGGCGATATTGAGGGCCCAAAGAATGTCCTCTTTGAAATTCCGGAGCTCTGCCTGAAGTGATAGGCGCCCCTTCGTCTCGGTGTTCTTTGGGTGCTAGGCCGACTTATCGGGGTACGACTCCTCTGGTGACGACGGGGAAGGAACTCTCTTCACCTCCCTGGGGGAGTGAGATCTTCTAGGCCCTTGCCTGTGGGGGGACCGTCCTCTAGAAGCCCTTTGGTGCTCATGGTGAGGGATTTCCTCGGCGGCTCGCCTCTCATTCAAGCGAGTTCGGAGATCTATCCCCTGCTGACGTTCGACGATGACCTGACGAAGATCTCGCAGCCCTGGGGGACTATGGGAAGCCATGGAGTCGAAGGAAACATTGTGAACTGAGACATGGTTATGGTGAGGGTGTTGCTTGGGACGACTTCGACGAGAACCTGCCCGGGGCAGCCCTCCGAGACCCAAGAAGGGGCCTGTTGAGGAGGAAGTTATTGGAAAGGGGTTGTTCAGGCTGCGGCTTCTGGACTTGCTGGTCGAGTTGAAGAGGAACGTCATGCAGCGGAGGAGGAAGTGGAAGAGGAGTGGATCTGTGGCGGGAAGTCGCTGCTTTTCCTTTCACCTTTGGAGGCATGACTTGGAAACTAACTTCCCCGGTGAAGGTTGGATTGCCTTGTCTGTTCCCACAGACGGCGCCAATCTATTGTTGTTGATTTTGGTGTGGGAGCAAACATATGTATTTATGGATTCTTTCGGAAACAAATAAGGGAAACATGTTGACTTTTGGTCGGCGTTTGACTGTTTATGGCTGCTATCATTAACCTGCAAAAATTTCGATACACCAGGATGGATCCCAGCGGCAAACCCTCCGACGCTCAAGTCAGTAGGAAGATTATGAAAGAGCAATTTGTGAAAAAATATTGATTACCTTGTTATGGTGGGGGAAGAGGGGTATTTATAGTCACCTTAAGAGACAGTTTAGATATAATCATTTATCTCTATGTCCCGGTGTTTTCTGATAAGATGTAGAGTTTAAACTCGTTTCATGATAAGATAGACAGTTTAAATCGCCTCTTAGAGATAATCACGAATTTGAATTACTCTTTAAATATCTGGGCTGGTTTGAAACAAATTTCCACCCACGCCCAATAGGACAGATCCATTTTCGGGTTACTTGGCTTTGTAGAGAGACCCAGTTCCCGCTTCAAACCCGTTTGTGGGTAAAATTACTATTTTACCCCTGAGAGCTTTAAGATTTGTGCTCGGTTTGAATGGTCTCGATTTAATCCTATTTTAGCCATATCAGCAAAGATGAGTCGTAATTTGATACTATATGGAAGGCATGTACCAGGCTACCTTATTCAGTTTGGTGAAACAAAATGATCACTTGAAATTTAATTGAAGAAGAAGCAGCAGCTTGCTGCTAAGTAATAATGATTATGCATTTGAAAAACCGAATAGTTATGATTCTGAATAGTTATGCATTTGAGAATGTGTGTATATTCTCCAATTTCTTCTTTGCACTTGTTGGATACTTATGATCTATATGTGATGATTCTGAATAGTTTCTTTGTTCTCTACTGGTTCTGAAAAGTTTATTGTTGATGTTAACGCTATGAGAATAGAATTTTTTTTAGCCTCAAGCGTGTTTAGGTCAATTGGTATGAGATACTAAACACCTCAAAAATCACAAAAGTTAGTTAACATAAAGTCGTCGTTTCAAACCACGTCCAAGGTTATGCGAAGTCGTTGTTTCAAACAACTGCTTCATTTGGTTCGCAATGATTTTCAAGTCAAAGGGCAAGAGTTTTTGTTCACATTTCAATAAACCTGAAACTGTTGTCTAAAACAACGACTTTGGTTATAGAAGGTCGTTGTCTCAAACAATGGCTAAAGTTACCTAGGTCGCTATTTCAAACAACAATCTAAGGGTTAACCAAAAATTTGAGAAAAGAAACTTGTTCTCTGACTTGGAGAGGCCCTTTTTGTGTGTTAAAGGATAAGGTTTTTAACGTGGTAATGTGAATATTTTTCCCATTTTTTTTTTAAAGTGATGACATCTCTAATGAATGGGATGAACACATCGATTGGGATCATATAAATCCTATGGAACGTCTCTTTTAAAAAGAGGAATGGTTTTTTTAATAAATTTGAACTAAAACTAATTTGTTATTTCAAAGATACATTACATCTCAATTAAACGTATAAAGGACAAAAAATAAAACGAGTTAGTCCAAATACGACAAGAGAAGAAAGAAAAGAATAGTCCCTACCATATTACCCCTATTTTTTTATATTTTAATGGACAATCATAATGATTAATATAATTTTATTTAAAATTGCCGCACTGATTTGGATATTGCATTGTAGGATTGGGTAAACTTTTGGAACACTTTAAGAAGATGACATTTCCATGTGAAAATGGGATGTACTTGTTGGTT
The DNA here is from genome assembly GCA_017893485.1 of Hemerocallis citrina. Classification (NCBI taxonomy): domain Eukaryota; kingdom Viridiplantae; phylum Streptophyta; class Magnoliopsida; order Asparagales; family Asphodelaceae; genus Hemerocallis; species Hemerocallis citrina. The sequence continues at coordinate 211,357,381 of CM030364.1, read as the reverse complement.
CACTTCACCCAACCAGTCGAAATGGCTCCAACCGTTTGACCAGTTACAGCTACATTGGTCACCATTTTCGTAGGCTTCCAACATTGGGTTGCAATCAGTTCTCATTTATTATCCATACTGCATCGGTGCAACCAACAAATGGCTGGAGAGAGAGAGAGAGAGAGAGAGAGAGAGAGAGAGAGAGAGAGATTGAGAGTGTGAGTAGTAGTAGCAATATGTATTAGAGATCGTTTCAAAACCTAACCCTAACCCTAACCCTCCAACCCTAGCCTCCAAAACCTAACCCCAATCCTAACCTAGCCTTCAAAAGTTTACCATTTTTAGTCTTGTGAATTATCATTGTCAAAATCTGATGTTGACTGTTTGACTGAGTTTTCCATTCATGTTTACAAAATCATCAGTTTACGTATCCTTCACAAGTTCCCCCTCAATCCCTGTAAGAAGCACTCTGCATTATCATATGCATTCTCTACAACTAAGTGAGATTTGATGCATGCTTTTGCTAACTTTACCCTGCAAATCTAGTTTGTCGTCATGTCCAAAGAACCAAAAGTCAATGTCAAATTAAAAACAAATCTTCTTATTAAAATTAACAAAAAATAAAGACAGAGAGAAATGAAAAGAAAAAAAAAACTAAGTCATTGTCTCAAACAACGACCAAGGTTAAAGTAGGTCGTTGTTCAACGGATTCAGTTACATCAAGTAGACAAGCTCAAGTCAGAGAGCAAGAGTTTTTTGCTCAAATTCAACTAACCTTAAGTCGTTGTTTTAAACAATGACTTAAGTTAGAAGTTTTCGTTGTTTGAAACAATGGCTTAAGTAGGTTCAAAATGGCAAGTTCAAGCTAGAGAACTTAATTTTTTTGCTCAAATATTTGTTGAGCCGAAGTTATTATTTCAAACAACAACCTAAGTTATAATAGGTCGTTGTCTGAAACAACGGCTTCAATTGGTTCAAAATGTCAACAAATAAGTAAGAGAGCAAGTGCTTTAAGTCGTGCTTTAAGATAACGACCTAAGGTAAAAACTTTTTTTTAAAGTGAAAATTGCATAAATAACAGCAACAATTTCTTCAACAATACTAGGGGTAACCGCAACAACAAGTTCATATACAATCTCATTCAATCATGACAATCTCATCTCAATCAAGGACTTTTCATCACAACAACAAAAGACATCACAACAACAATAACAACACACAAAATGTGGAATTAAGCCATGAAATACACAACATTACTTCACATATTCTCATTTACAATTCCCATATTACATAGAGTCAAAATAGCATTCGGATGTACATTTTGTACAAAAAAATTCCTTTGAAGCTCACCGATCAAGCTTCCTCCAATCAAACATACATAAAGTTCAAATTTTACATTACAATGGTTCATCATAATTATTGTCAGAACTCTTTTCAGTGGTTGGATCAAATCCTTTGCATTAGTTGCGCTAAATAAATGACAAGATTGAGTTAGCCAACTTTTATTTATCAACTTCAACATAAAAAAGCAAGATTGAGTGAGTTAATATTTTTAACTAAAGAAAGAGATATATAACCTAGCAACTTTGTTTGGACAATTTCTTGAATCGTGTACAATACCACACATGCCGCTTGCATTGCACCGTCTAGGTGTTCGGTGAAGTTGCTCTCTTATCGGCTTCAATCTTTTCCTGCTATGCCTTCTTTTTAATGCACTGTCGAGGGTCCCCCATGGATACATGAGACATATCCACGTCTTTTCCATGTGCATGTCAATTGCCTTCAGCATGTTGTCCACTACTCTTGGGTTGTGCAGTACCTTCGGGATGTCCGCTAATTTTGGATTGCAGAAGAGAAACGCCTTCAATGCCCTTAACCATGTAGTCGAGCAAGTATTTGTAACTTTCATCGGAAGAACAACCAAGGTCGATCAACTGTTTTGAGTGATGGCTCAATTCACAATAGTGAGAAGCAAAATTTTCGCTAGTCCCATCGTACACGGAATTATAACTTCTTCTCATGACATCACGGATCTATCTTCTTCTAATATATTGCTCCAGTAGTACAATGTGATGGATGAACCGAAGAACCGCCAAAATATGTTTGCAAGGAATGCCTATGAATTCAAACAATAAACAATCACAAGTAGGCATTTGACGGACTTTGGAAAATTGAACACCCTCCCCGATTCTAAATTTTCACAAAGCATCACAAAGAAAGATGCAATATCCGGTGTTTCAACATTGGTAATGTGAGTCACATTAAATAATAAGCTTTTATGCACTTCATCTTGGAATTTGTAGAAGATCTTCAATGAGTAGATTCGCGCCATTTGTTCCTCCACAGCCCATTCGGTCTTCAATTTTGGTCTCTTCTCACGATTACAATAATTTTCTTTAAGTTCTCGTGTCTTGCCTACCTAAGACTCTTTCAAAGATGACAGCGAATTCATGTAAATAGTACTTCTTTTGGGTATGATGCTTCAAGGAGGAGTGCATAGAATCAACCCAGTGGATACTCAACAAGCAGGCCCAAAATGAATCTCTTGCATAGACAGGAGCACATTTCGCACGAATTAGATATAGATCATTCAACCATTTATTATTCTTAACTTCATATTACAAAAGCAATAATTTCTGTTTCTCTTCGAAATCATTTATATATTCGGAATTATAGATGATACTCTTAAAATCATCCCTAAACTTGCGCACATCATGCAATAACTTATCCAATATATGTCAAATGCGATACCGATACCGAGTCTCGAAAAAAAACTTCCTTCACTGCAGCACTGATCCCACGATCCTGGTCCATCACGATGCCGGAAGGAGCACGTTTCATTACTCTGTCACAATGTATTGCTTTCATTCCCGAAAAAGAATGAACACAGGTACGCGGCTGTATCTTGCAAACTATGAGTCGAAACTTACTTCTATAAGTTGTGTTAGCTTGTGTATGGTGATTCCGACCTACTCGCAAAGTTTTAAAATTTTTCGATGTTGTTTGTGCGGTTTTCAAGTATACCCGCACTACAAACTTTTCAAAGTAGAGTTGTTGTTTGGGAAACATGAGAAAAATGCACAAACAACAATGAAAAATTTCAAAACTTTGCGAGTAGGTTGGGCTCACCACACACAAGCCAACGCAACTTGAGGAAGTGAGTTTTGATTCACGGTTTGCAAGATACCGTCGTGTATCGCTTTATCTCAACAAAAACCAAATCAAGCGATACACGGTCGTATCTTGCAAACCTGTGAGTCGGAACTCACTTCCACAAGTTGCGTTGACTTGTGTGTGGTGAGTCCGACCTACTTGCAATGTTTCAGAATTTTTAGTTGTCGTTTGTGCGGTTTTACTAATATCGAACAACAACAACTAACACTACATCTACAATTTTAGCAAACAACAACAACTACTTATACAATTCTACCATCTACAATCATCGAACAACTATATACAATACACATCAAACAACTACCTTATACATAACGACACATCACAAAAATAATCTTAAAAATTAAACAAACAACTAAATCTACATAGCTACATCTATGGAGATAGAATAAAGTGATTACCTTGCACAATACGGATTTGTACGACAGAGATTGATTGGTTGACAATGTGTACGGACTAAACTGCGAATTAGGGTTTCCCATTTTCCGATTTGATTTCAAAGATTAGAGGAAGTGATGAGTTAGGCGGTTTTGGGGACAAAGAGAAAGGAGGAGGAGGCGCGGCGGCAGACAACAGAGAAGGATGTGAGTTTGGGAGTGGTTTGGGTTAGGGTTTTTGGGTTTCGGGGGAGTCTTCGGAAGAGAGGGGGGAGAAGAGGGAGAGTGAGTGAGAAGAGGGAGAGAGTGAGGTGAAGGCGGAGGGGGCAGATTAGACGAGGCTGAGAGTGAGAGAGTGAAGCGAATGAGGAGGGTTTTGAGTTTGGGTTCTTTGAACATGAGAGAAAGAGGGTAGGGATACTGAGAATGAGAGAGAGAAGATAGAAGGAGATCGAGGGTGGACAAGTTTTTTTAAAAAAATTTAAATGTAGATCGTTGTTTCAAACAACGACCTAGGTTATACTGAAGTCGTTGAAACAACGACTACGGTTATTTAAAAAAATTAAATACCTTGTTAAAATTTTGTCCAAAAAAAAACCTACTTCGTCAACTGCAAGAGAGAGTGTGTGTGTGTGTGAGAGAGAGAGTGAATAAGTAGAAGAGTTATTTAGGGTGAAATTCCAAAATTACCCCCTCCAAACTTAAGTGAGAGATGGGGGATGATGGGTAGGGGTAATCATGGCCGTTTGATCTTGATCGATCTGATCCAACGGCCAGAAGCTCAGTTTGTAACTTAGCATTGCTATATACTAGTAATCCGCACGTGCAATGCACGTTTTATTTTTATTTTTTATTTAAGTAAATACTAAGACGTAATCTGGCCTCAAACCTGAGGCCTCCCTTTACGCATCACATACTCTTTAAAAATTACTCCTAGTGGCACCAACTTTTATTTTATATAAGTTGCACTTTTATAAATAATAATGTCGTAAAGAAATTTAAACTTTGAGGGTATTATGGTAACATGATTTTATGGAGACTTTAAATGTATAAAAATTATCTTTATAATTTTGGAGGGAACATAATTTTATGGAGACATAATTTTGGAGGGAACATAATCGTATGCAAATAGCTAATAAAACTATGTTTGATTTTAAAACTTTCCAAAAATCGAAACCGTCTCATTTGGAAATAAAAGTTGGTCTCCAAAATTATTTTTTTATACAGGAGATTTTATGGAGACTTTAAATGGACCCATAAATTAGTCTCCATAAATTAGTTTCGATTTTAGAGAGAACATAATTGTATGGAGACTTTAAATGTGAAGTGAAAATTACATAATTAATCTTATATTTTTTTTTAGCTCTTTATGTATATGGGGGCATGATAGTAAAAAGCCGTCAAAATGAGACTTTGCTTAATAATAGTATAGATATATATAATGAATGACTCTAATTCATTTGGGTTAATTAACATATAAGAATTGTTCTTTTTAAAAATCATTTGGTTCAATTGTCATAAAAAAAAACTGGTTTTTTTTAAATGTTCATGTTCAGCCTCTTTCACCACAAACTTCTCCAATTTCTCTTTTCTCCATCCCGCCCCAACCCACCACCACCCGTGCCGCGCCAGCCTACCAACACCCACGCCGCCCCAATCAACCACCACCCGTGCCGCCCCCGCCCCGACCCGCAATAGAACAAAGTTTAGCAAGTGAATTATATTTTCTTTTTGTTAATGATTATAACAAGATGTACATCCAAATATGATAGCCAAACATTAGATCAAGATTATTTTGGATCCAGATATTGTTTTTAGTTTTCAAAATCTGAACATATTTTTTGCTTGCCACATGTTTTAATAAATGCCTAAATCAGAACTTATTCTTGTTTATTATTGCTAGATAGGTGCTTGCTACAATTTGTCTAGCTTATTGAGCTATCAAGTTTGAACCTATGTGCTCTTGGAATATTCCCTCTAGTAAATACCATCAAATGCAATGCATTGCCTGTTTCAGATATGTAGTATTTCTTCTTGTCACTATTCTATGCTGTTAAATTTCGTTCCACCAATCAGATTGCTGGAGAGTAAGCCTTTTCTTTTTTTTTGAAATGAAACGAAATAATAAGATTTGCTGAGATTATTATGTTCACCAAATTCCCTCTTTCATAGGTTATGGTCTTAAATAGGGAGACTGGATCTGAAAAGAGTACACAGTTGGTGCAGTTTATTGCTGATTCAGGACTGACTACTGCTGGATCAATCGTGTGCCCTCAGCCCCGTAAAATTGCTGCCATTTCAGTTGCATAAAGAGTTAGGGAAGAAAGTACTGGATGTTATGCTGATGGCTTCGTTTCTACTTATCCCACTTATTCATCTTCTCAGAGATACTCGCCAAACATAATATTTATGACAAACACTGTGGTTTTTTTAATCTGCATTATTAAACTTCTGGTTCTCTGAATATTAAATTTGGTCGTAGTGAGTTACAGTTTACGTGGAATTTTTCATTAAAGGATTTGGATTCTGATTGTTGGACTTGGTAACCCCAAATGACTGATATTTGAAGATTGTCTTAAATACTACAATACTACAAATTTTCATTTAATGTTAATTTATTATGAAGCTAATGAACAGACAGATTCAGACGTGCGTATATGGAAACAATGAAACATGATACACCACATACGGAAAATTCTAAAATATCTCATTGAAGTAGGTAGTGTCATGCCGGATGTGTTCAGCACGACACGTTGCAAATACATGTGTTTGTGCTCCATAGTCATCAATTGATTCATGCAGAGAGGTCATGGACTTTAAGATTGTTCATGAAATTTACTTAGTAAATCATATAATTCCTCATATAAAAATTGTTTAAATTGTTGGCTAGTATCTGTGACTTGGTCTCACTGAAATTTGTTGTTTCTTCGTCTAGAAATTTGTCATGCATATCATTTAATTAGCTTTTCTTTTTTATTGTTCAGTTGATTCTCATACTGTTTCTGATATATTTGTATCAAATTTCCGTTTACAAATTTGACATATTTATTCATGAATACCTTCTTCAAGTCCACAGCTGGTTATAAAATTTCTGTCAATTTTATTGTGGATCTTTTGATCTCCATAGCCTACCCTAATTGAGGAGTAAATACTCATGGCCTCTCTAAATGATTATTAAATTGCAGTTTTTTTTTAAAATGGGTCTTGCTTTCTTTTGTTTTCAAGCTTCATTTTGATATGTTTGAATGTCATAAATTGGACTTCAAAACTATAGTTACATTGTCCAACACCATTAAACTGCACATATGATAAATTAGGTTGCAACCATGGTATTGGTGGATGCTGAGATGAGATACTGAGTTCATCTCGGGTTTTGGCCTACCCAATATGGTATTTGCCTAAGCAATAGTAAGTGAAGACCATAATCCTATTTATTGGCTCATGGGGGACCTGGGTGGAGAAGAGGGACTAACACTATCGACTGACTGCAATAGAAAAAACAGTTTTAAGTATGTTTATATTATCTATTTTCATATTATATTCTTGTACATTAAACAAATATTTTTATAGTTTAGCTTTTATAATTAATTTTTTTTTTTATGATCATAGTATAACTACAGAAGGCATATATTTATAAATAGCATATATTTTTGTACATGAAAATGAAAACAATTGTAAAAAATTATCATGACCTGTTTTTATAAGTTAAAACAATGTACAATTTTCATTTAATGTTAATATATTACCCTATAACATATAACCTAATCTAGCACTAGAGGGTCAAACAACATCAACAAAAACAATAGTGACAAACAACCATACTTCACCATAGAAATTAACAACCATATATCCAAAATTTTAATGTGAAAATTTTGAAATCTTGAGAAATAAAACCACCAAACAATCCTTGAGAGTTTTAGTTATTTGAAATGCACACACTTAACAAACTTTCAGTACTAACAACTTGTCGACCATTCATACATCCTATTCTTTCGTGATACGAGACTGGTAACAAGAAAAATAGTATAATTAGTTGTAAGCAATAATTAAATATGCAAAACATGACATAAGAATAAGGGAATAATTTATGATAAATAAATTAGTACATGTAGTATCCTTACTATAGAAAACGAAAGTTAAGAATCATTCTTTTCAGGAGAATTTCGACTATCATGATTTGCATACTTGTTGCATGTTCTACAAATCCTTTTATTATTTTCTTGTTGTTCCATTGCCTTCTTTCCCTCCTTTTAATCTTTTACCTCTTTCCTCTGTCATCAAAATACCTAGTATGCAAACTGTTATGAAAACTGAGGATCTTGTTGAGTTTTTGACACAATCAACACAAACCACCAAGCAAAGTAGATCGCACCAATCACACAAAACGCACAAGAATTATTCCGGTTGGGGCTTTCTCCTTAATCCGGAGAGGAAGAACCGAAATGTTATTTCAACTAGAGAAGATAAAAGAATATTACGATTCTCACCACGACCATCTCTCAAGTCTGACTGGAACTTGGTTGTTGTTTACAATGGAGAAATCTCTCATCCTCTCAGATGAAGTACTCTATTCTTCTATTCGGCACTCAATAGAATCATATTGTTTTAGGAGCTGTTTACATTGTATTTATAGATCTAGAGAACCCCTAGTTTGATACACTTAATACATTAACCATCCAGTTACTACTGAAGAGATAACCCTGCATTGATAGCCCTACGATCTGACTTGAAGTTGAAATTGGGCTTCTTACGAATCTCCAAGACCCAACCTAAATAACCCATCAGTGCTGCAGACGGTCGACCGTACACAACAGACGGTCGACCGTTCCCCTCTCGGGAACCCTGTACAGTCGGGGCGGTCGACCGACCCCAGTGCGGTCGACCGTAACTCCACATGTTTGCTTCTACTGACTGCTTTCCTTCTTCGATGCCTCGCTTTGATTCATTTCAACGCTTCATCGTCTTCTTCATCGGACATGTGTTTGCAAGACATACAAATCGAACAATCTCCACCTTGGATTGCATACTTGTGAATCCATACTTGTGTGATTTAAAACTCTTATCGACATTTCCTCTCTATTTTTTAAACATGTTTCTATGGCTTCTTCTGCCAGTTGAAATCTACCTCCACCTGTTTCCTTTAGTTGTATGTCCCCCTCAAGGGCACACCTCAATAGATGTTATTATGGAAGTGCCACCCTCCACACGAACGCCACCTACTTCAAGGCTCTCTCCACCTTCCAACGGTATTCGAACGTTGCAATCTCGATTCTGTAATTCTAGTGACAGCTTACTAGATAATGCTTTAGGAACAATGGGCTTTCATACACTCGGCCGTATTTTTCTGCTCCCACAAAGCTGGTAGAGATTGTGCTGACCCTGCCCAATTTCCCACTTACCTTTTATTACCTTACGACGACTATCCCAAACTGTCAAAACTCTACTTCGAGTTGTGTACCTGCAGACATGAGCATCAAGATTCCCCAATGATATCAGATTTGTTGTATCGAAGGAATATGCATGACCTCTTCTAGTGTGAACCTTTTACCATCTGTCGTCTCTAATTCAATTGTTCCCTCACCCACTACTTCACAAATCTCTTCTCTAGCCGTTCTCACACTACCGCATGTTAACAACTTGTAAGTAGAAAACATCTCCCTCTCAGAGCAAATATGTCATGCCCCGCTTCCCAAAATACGGAACACGAGCCCATGACGAAGGCCCAGCGACTGATATTAACATCATCCATAAGCTGTTCCAGTCTTAACTCAACAATATGAAAAAGAAATAATCACAACCATGCAGAAAAACATAATCACATAAACAATTACTGAGGTAAAACATACAGTTTTCCAATATAATAATCAACAACTGGAAATAAGCAACAATTACGGGTCAACAAAGCCCGGGATACAAAGTACAGAAGTAATACAATGCTGGAAATAAAATAACATGAATAAAATAACTATGACTATCAATTCCATTCCAATCTTTAGTACATCAGTTCTCCAAGTCCTTCAATTTCTCCCTCCATGATACCTGTAATCTCATCATCTAGAGATGGAAAAAAGTTATGCCCATTAGAGCAAGATATAGGCGACAAGTAGTAGGAAGCAGTAAAACAGAAAATAAAGGACTGTATAACAAGAACAGAAATTTGAACGATATCGGAGTCAATAAATGATAAACGATAATAAAATCAAAAGTTGATAATCAATAATTCATAAATCAAGAATCAATGTTTAATAACCAGTATTCAGTATTAGTATCAATGTTCATTGTTCATTTATGTCTATAAGTCTTTTATTAATCCTAACTAATGCACGCAATTCTGCGTCCCATACCACAGGTTCGGGTGCATATAACAAAGTAAATGTTTGACTATAGTGGTGAATTCTACAGGGTCCTGTACCTTGGGTCTTGCAATATAAATGACCAATGACCGATAACCAATATATGATAAATCGGGATACTATAGTCAGTACTCCACAATAAATCGATAAAACAATAACATGTCAATACGAGAAACACGGGCACTCTTCCGAGTACACTCTCCTATATTGTCCACTACTAAGTCGACCCTTATTACCCTGACTTGTTCTTCTTTTATTAACAATCAGTTATGAACATGAATGTGATCAAAATGGGCGATGGTATCAATACTCATGCAACAGGTACAATCGATGAGACCGCTTAGTACAATTTCAAGATGATATCAAGACTATACAATACATGAAATATACATGAAATAATCACCCCGACTATCGAAAGTGTCTCCTTGGTTGATTTTCTATATAGCATGGTAGTTATCAAGTGATCATAAGAAGTTGGCAGTGAATAAATCAAGTTGAAAGCTTTATCCTCTTCGCTAAGATCATCAACGTTAACCGCCTTCAGTTCAGATATTACCTTATTGAACTCCACAATATGATCTTGAAGATGGGTACCTTCATTAAGAACCTAAACAGCTTCCTTTTCCAATACATCCGATCTAGCAGTGACGACCCCGAGTAGTCAAATTTGAGTCTCGCCCACAGACTCGCCGCACTTTCTCCTCAATAATTTTACACTTGAATTCGTCCACCAATTGCAACCGGATTAGACTCAAAGCCTTCAAAAAAATCTCATTCCACATATTCGGCTTCATGTTGGTTGACTTCTTCTCTTCTAGGGCATGGTGCAAGTCCTTATGAATCAAAACATCATACATGTCCACCTTCTATAAATTGAAGTTGATCTTACCATCAAACATCTTGATCTTCATCTTTTGATATGTCATCTTCTCCAAGGAACTCACAAATCTACGAACCTGATTGCTCTAATACCGCTGGTTAGGAAAACTGAGGATCTTGTTGAGTCTTTGACACAATCAATACAAATCACCAAGTAAAGTAGATCACACCAATCACATAAAGCACACAAGAATTATCCCGGTTGGGGCTCTCGCCTTAATCCGGGGAGGAAGAACCGAGTTGTTATTTCAACTAGAGAAGATACAAGAATATTACAATTCTCACCACGACCCTTTTTCAAGCCTAACTGGAACTTGGTTGTTGTTTACAATGGAGAAATCTCTCACCCTCTAAGATGAAGTACTCTATTATTCTATTCAGCACTCAATAGAATCATATCGTTTAAGGAGTCAATTACATTGTATTTATAGAGCTAGTGAAACCCTAGTTTGATACACTTGATACATTAACCATCCAATTACTACTGAAGAGATAACCCCGCACTGACAGTCATACGGTCATGCCACGCTTTCCAAAAGGAATACGGAATACGGATACGCAACAAAAGCCCAGTGAATGATTTTGTAACACCCCGCAAAATTGGAAATTACAATTTTGCCCTCGTGTGTTACGCACGTGCATTTTGTAACGTGTTTTCACCACGTATTTTGATTATTGACTATTTATAAATTTTCCGAACATTTTATCCTACTTGGGTTAACTAAAATATTGAATTTCAATTTCTGGATTTTACGTGCTCATTACGTGTTTTTGATACACGTGTCTCCACCGCTACGTACAATATCTTCTATATGTTTAAATTATTTATTTTATGTATTTTATAAAACTGAAATTTTATTTTTTCCCTATTTTGATTAAAATGCATTTTTCAATTTTTCTGCACGTATAATTCACGTGTTTTCTACGTACGTGACAATTACATCGTGGAATATATAAAATTAATAAATATATTTTTCTTATGTTATATTTTATTATCTTTAACATTTTTCCGTTAATAAAACCAAATTTCGCATTTTCATGTTTTACATGCGACGCACGTGTTTTCTGTAAACGTATTTAAGCATATCCGTTTTCAAAATAAATTTTTTGAGTGTGTATTTATTTTATTTGTGCTTGATACTTTATAAATGTTAATTTAAACTTTTTTTTCGTACAATTCTAATATATTCTAATATACCGGATATATGTATACATACTTTGATATAGTATAAAGTGCTGTTTAAATCATGCATGGATTAGGTAAATGTGATGAATGGTTTGAAAGGTGGGGAATGTGATGAATGGCTTTGAAAGGTGGGGGGCTCACGTGAGTTTGGGCTGATGGTGTACAAAATGAAGTTAATTTGTGTAATTTTGATGGAGGGCCCACACTGGATGGAAAAACAGCACCTTGACCTGGTCAAGGTTCGGTGACATGGCAAAAGGGACCACCCGGGTTTAGCTCCACTGTGTGTACCCGGGATCTAGATGGGAGCAAGAATGCTGATCTTTGAATTAAGGGAGAGATGAATGAGGAGTTAGGAGTTATGATTTTGGAGGGGTGGTGAGATGAAGAGGTTGGGAGTTAGGAGGTTGGGAGTTAGGATTTGAAGAGTTAAGAGTCAGGAGAGTTATGTACATGAAGAGTTGGAGGATTAAATAAGAGGATTTATTAGGTTGTGTAATTTTGCAAATTGAACCCTAGTCTAGACCTATAAATAGCACCATTTTCTTCTCATTCCACACACCAAAAACTAAACAAAAAAATAAGAGAAAAAGAGAAAAAGAAAGAGAGTAGAGTGTTCTCATCTTTATGGTGGAGTTCTTGCTTTGGAGAAGTCTTGCTAGAAGAAGAAGACCAAAGAAGTACTAGAGGAGCTAGAAGGGCTTCAAGCAAATTGTTCAATCTACAACTAAGGTGGGTGTTCTCCTACTTTCTAATTCTTAGAATGTGCATGTTAATGATCAAAAGAGTAGTTTTGGAGGTGATAAAATAAAATAACTATACTATGAATGTGGTGAGATTAATAGTGAATCATGCTATGTTTGATGAATTAACATTGTATCATGTAGTAGTTAATGAGGGAAGAAGTAATCAACCATTTGGCCTTTTCCCTACTAATTGTGAATGAAGAAATTATTGATTGTATGATTAATAGTTGGAGATTTCTTCTTTGATAAGCAAATGAATATATTATTTTTTGTAAAATTAGTACCATTGAATTTATAGACAAAACATAGAATTGTGCTACATGGAAAGGTAGGAATTTAATATTTATTAGTAAAAAGAAACTATTTGGAAGCTATTTTTATCTAAAATATGATTTATAAAATATGATTTATAAATTATAATTTACTGTTGAAAAAGTAAAATCAGACGTTATGAACGAATTCAATCGAACAAGAGATTTGAACAAAGAAAGGAATCGAGTTTTTCTTGAAAGAAAAGAAAATAACAGAACACGGAATAAAAATATGTAGACGATCCTTGTGACGTCTAGCGCACTGGGCCTAGTGGTCGGCGGTGGCGCTGCCTTCTCTGTGGCCTTGGTTCGAAACCCGATAGGCCCAAAATCTATTTTTTGTTTTGTTTTTATCCATCTAAGACCCTAGACTCTCAGGTAAAATGATTTTGATGAGAACTTTTATCAACAAGTCCATATGGACCGAGTAGTTGGCGTTGGTTACTTCGGTTGTTGCCAGATCGATCACTCACTGGTTCGAAACCCCATGCGTGAATTTTTATTAAATTTTGGTGTATTTGATGAGTTATAAGTGTTTTTTTTTTAATTTTTTTTAATTTTATTTATAAAAAAAATGAAGAAAAATCCTAGTATTCTTGTAATGTAATGGAGGAATTATTAAAACAGCTTTTAAGGTTTTTTTAAGTAGTAAAAGAGACTTTTGAGATGGAATGAAATTTGTTCTCAAGTTAATTATTTTAAAAACTTGATTTTTATCTTTAAAAGAAGAGTAAAGTTTTGGTGAGAAAGTTTGTTCTTTTGTTGAGATTTTGCAATTTTGTTGAATGTGTAACTCTAGATTTCTATACGTACTAAATTGTTGATGAGTTTAAATTAGATAAGTATATGAGTAAAGGTCTTGATCGAAAAGAACTAAGAGTGGGAAAATAAATCATTGAATCATGCTAAAATGAGACATCATATGAATTTGAAATTGTGAATGAATTATTATTTACTATGAATAACTAGATCATGAATAGTGGCAAGACTAAGAAATGATTACTTTGTGGATAAGTGTTAAGACAAGATTGTGATCAATTGTGGATGAATTGAAAGATGAAATTATTTAGGTTTAAGACATGTTTATTAAAAGGCTATGTGTACCCATAATCCTTATGCATGAATGGTTGAGTTTTGAGTTAGTAAAATCTTGTTACCGGCAAATATTGAAATGAAGGAATTTAGTTATAAATTTTGAGATGGGGTTGTGGATCTTTCTCGGTAGTGGTGATTAAGACTGGTAAGAGATAAGACTAATTCTAGACTTGGAAATCTATTTATGTCTTGAACTAAGATAATTAGGCACTTAGGAGAAGTTGTAGTAAACCTGGGGAAACGTAAGTGGGGTGCTCTATATAGTCGGCAGTGGACTTCGAGGCTATAGACCCAGTTGGTGGACTGAGGTTGCTCCGTGGGAGACAGATTATTGTATTTTAATCCGGGACTATGAGGACGGGTCAGCGGTGGACTCCGGGATCTTAAGTAGTCGGACGGATGGTTTTGTTTACCGTCTCCAATGTATATGTGTATACCGGGCTAGAGGGTCACATACGAGATGATTTGCCCGATGTGGAATCTATTATAACAGTTAATGGTGGACTCCGGGACTGGGATTCAAATTCGTGTAATGATCTGAACCTTATTTTATTACCGGGTAGTTATCATGGCAAGGGATCGAGCCCTTTATTGTGGAGTACGTAGGCGCTTGCCCTCGGACCTATGTAGTATGGGATGCATAGAATCTGAATAAGTGTGCATTAGTGTCATCCTAGTATAGAATTGTGTGCATTAGGCATTAAGGCATGTCATACACTTACATATTTAGCGTAGACACAGTTAACACTTATTTATTCATTCAATCTTTCTGTGATTTGTTAAAGTAATGAGATCGTTATACTATTCCCGGCATAGAGAGGATAGTCGTGTATAACATTTCGTCAATTGTAAGCAACTGACGTACCCATAGATTGACATGCAGGTAATGGACTATTCATGGAGTTATAAAGTGGATATGCTGTTGCTGTTTAAAAGTTAAAGATGTTGCAAATGATGTTAAAGTTATACAAGTTGTATTTCAATGTTATAATCTTTTATTTTCCGCTGTGTAAACAAAGTTGTAATCGAACTCTGATGTATTGTGAATGAAAAGTTTTTTCCCTTGTAAAATTGTACGAAGTGAAGTAAAGATCTTGTGGAATTTCGAATTCGTCCTTATTTGGAATTCGGGGTATTACAGATTTTCATCATCTATAAGCTGTTCAAGAAATCTTTACAATATTCTCAAGAAACATCAGAGTCGGAAGTAAAAGAATCAACCACATGCACATAATGAGCCAAAATACCAACAAGAAATCAAATACATAAATCTCAAATAGTCATGATCTGAATAAAACAAATATCTTGGGTCACATTGCCCAAAATGCAAGAATAAATCCAAGTCTCAAATACGATATTGTTCAAGCAAGCTACAAGAAATAATAATAATAAAATGCAGCACTAATACTTCATGTCTCTGATACTATTTGGAACCTATTCTCCAAAATCTGCAATTCAACGAATGTAGAAAAGAGGAAAAGAGAAAAATACGTACCCGTCAATTGCAAGTTACGGGCCACTTATAATGTAGGATACAAGCACATGGAGAAACTAACTAGCAACATGGTATAAGTGTGATGTCAATATAAACAACTAGCATGGTAATGTGATCAAGGGTACATGGCATAAATCAAGTGTCAAGTAATCAAGTATCATGTAAACATGCATCAAGTGTCAAGTATCATGTAATCATGTATCAAGTCTCATGTATCATGTAGTCAAGTATCAAGTTCAAGTATCAAGTTGTCAAGCAAGCATGTATCATGTTCAAGTATCATGTTCAAGTATCATGTATCAAGTCTTGTAGTGAATTACTATCTAGGTAGCACTTCATGCATCCCACACGACATGGTTGCTACAGCAAACAGTTTCGCTTTAGATTTCATAGTGGACCATAAAGGACAGTATACTCGGAGACAAGTCAAGTAATCGAGCTCCAAGCACCAAGTATCATGTAATCACGTGTCAAGTGTGTAAGTGGCAAGTATCGTGTCTTACATGTAAGTATCAAGTAATTACTTGTCAAGTATCATGTCTCAAGTAATCACGTAGGATCAGTGGATCCCCTTCCGAGTACACATTTCTGAATTATCCACTATTAGATCTGTCCCTTAAATCCCGGCTTGGTTATTTATTATTAATGTCAAATAAGCATGTATATGTGCAAAATATATTAAGAATAACATGGCATGATCCTGTGACAAGTGCAAGTTGCAAGACAAACAGGTACGAGTACAAGATAATACATGAAAGAATAAAATATTTAAATCTCAAGTTCAGGACAGCAAGACCATACTGTAGTAAAACAGTAATTCCCAGTGTTACAAACATCCAAATCTAGATCCGTCGAAGGATCTGAAAAATAGACTTCCACACGAATCCAGCGAGTATAAATAAGTTATATATTAATTCACAAAAACATAGCTCAAAACTGATTTGAATACAGAAATTAGGTTCAGCCAGAAAACAGGAAAACAGCATCAAAACTCATTAAATAAATCTACGAAAAATTTGGAGTATTTCCCTATATGTCCAATATCTAAATATAAAGTTTCAGATTTTTCCAATAAAATTAGATCAGTCATCAAAAATAAGAAAGCATCAAGAAAACATAGTTTGGCAAATATGGAATTTCCAACACTGCTGTACGAAAACTATGATATCTCGCAACCAGTGAAACGAAATCCAATTCCGCCAAAGGGATATGAAAATAGATAAAATATACTAACTTTCATATTTCACAAATATTTTTCATACAGTAAAAGGAATCATAGTGAAAATAAGATTCTTTACTGAACAGCGAGTAAAATACAGCAAGTATAGAATTCATAAAAGAGCATGGAACAACACATAAAACTCATCAATAAAATTCACCAAAATTCTGGGTAATCCCTAACTAGATAAAGAAACACTGGCCAAAGTTTTGGATCAAAATAATATATTTAGCATAGTTCTTTAAAATGGTTTGTCATCAAAATTACCGAAAAACAGAATCTGAAAAAGATCGACACCTCTATAGTAAAACAGTCATAACTCAGTCATACGAAAACGAAATGAAGCAAGGTCAGAGGGTTTTGAAAATAGGCGAAATTATCTAAAACTCATGTTTTATATCGAAATTAGGGTACTGACTTTAACACAGTCCAAAACAGCAAACGAAACAGAACAGCGACAAAATACAAATTTTTTTCCCTTAAAAACAAAATCAACATAGATTCAAGAAAATTGAACCAAACATATCCAAACATGAAATCGAGTCTACCAAGTGTCCAAACATCATAAATTAGGGTATCTAGTATGTCCACACCAAATATATCACATGGGTTTCAACCAAATCACAAATTCTCACAAAGTCTCACATACATGATCAAAATCAAGAACGGGTAAAACCTAAGTTAATTCATATCCATATTATGTTGTGAGTCATCTATAGTCAAATTTTTACAATAGAGACAAAATCCATCAAGCATAGCACAAACAAGAGTCGTCTCTAGACCCAACTACACTATAGGTGGTATTTTTGACTTGTATCAAACAAATGAATTGGAGTACAAGTTACTTGCCTTAACCGAAGATGAAGAACGATGAAAACCAAGAGTAAGGAGTAAAACCCACAAACGAAGATCCACGAATCAATGAATCCAAGCAACTAGAGCGAAAATCTCTACACGAACAAAGCTCCACAAAGTGAGAGAATATTAGTGGCTTGCAGCCACAAAAGAACACCACGAGAGAGAGAACTAGGGTTTGTATGATGTGAGGTGGTCGGGATAGCCAAGGAGGTGATCGGGAGATGTGGGAAGAAGTGGCTCGGGTTGCAAGTAGGCCGGAGGAGAGAGGGGGGGTGTGCTCGGCCTGAGATAGGGTTGGTCTGAGGTAGGGTCGGCCTGGGGCTTGGGGTTGTGTGCGGGTCGGGATGCAAGAAAGGAGAGGGAGAGAGAGGGGAGGCTGGGTTGCTAGGAGTAGAGGAATTAGGGTTAGGATTTAGGTGAGAGGGATTATATATATATGGTTTAGTTGTGGGTTAATGGGTTAATGGGTTAATGGGCATTAGGAGTAGTAGTAGGTTTACCAATGGATTTTGGTTTTTGGGTCAATTAAATAGGAAAACAAATAGGGTTGGGAATTTTAAATTGGCTTTGGTAAAATCTTATTAGGGATCAAATAATAGGATTGGGAAAATAGGACAACCAAATCATCACCACAAACATCCAAGAAAAATAAAATACGAATAAGGAGACGAGACCAAAAAAAATGAAGAAAGAACACAACTAATGAAGAAAGAAACAAAAGAGACACCCAATCAAACACAAAGAGCTCAAAATGAAATAAAACAAATATATATTGAAAACAAATTCCAATACACGGTTCAGAAAAAAATACGAGAGAGAAAATACACCAAAACGAAAAATATACTCCAAAAATACACAAAATGAAAAAAACAGGAGTTACACATACGATCTGACTTGAAGACGAAGTTGGGCTTCTCACGAATCTCCAAGACCCAATCCAAATAACCCATCAGTGCTGCATACGTTTGACCGTACACAACAGACGGTCGACTGTTCCCTTCTCGGGAACCCTGTACAGTCGGGGCGGTCGACCGACCCCCAGTGCGGTTGACCACAACTCCACCTATTTGTTTCTGTTGACTGCTTTCCATCTTCTTCGATGCCTCACTTCGATCCATCCCAACGCTTCATCGTCTTTTTAATCGGGCATGTGTATGCAAGACACATAAACCCAACACAAACATTGTCATTATTTGAAGTAGTTGGTAGAACATCTGCAGTGGAATGTTTCTCTTTCGTATGGTTCAAATCAGTAACCAAGTTTTCTTTCTTTTTAGTAGTTCATCTCTAAGATTCTTACCTCCTTCCATAGCATGTAAAAACTCCCATTTGAATAGGCAGCAAGATGCATACATTCTGAAAGTAAATCCCACAATGGTGATAAGTTAAATCCAGTTATGTTACTGAAAGTTCCACATAACTCATTTCCTTCAACATCAAATATTTGAGCACGTGTTGCAAGTTTAGTCCACACTCCTCATAATATAGTGAGTAGAAAGTTCATCGACAAATTCATTTTTTAACACACCCAGAACATGCCGACAAGGAAGTCCCTCTCCCTCAAACATTCTGCAATCACAAGATGCCACCTTATTTGATGTATCATAAACAACTTCTCTTAGTCAAAGTTTCTTATTCTTCTTATTTTCTTGAACAATGTAAAAAGACGAATCTCCTTCCTCCTTGACTTTTTTGTAGCACAATCGACACAACTTTTAAGCAACTCATCTTGAAATAGATAATAATTGGCGTGTGTGTAGATCTCACTCATTTGGTACTCCACTCTTTAATTTCATGTTTGGCCTGGTATAAATTGTATCATGATCAGCCTTCAATTCATTATGTCTGTGGTGCTTCAATGCTGTCTTGAATCGCTTATATAATTCCACCAAACTATTCCTCTAGCTAACAAAGTGACTAAAAAAGAATCCGTACTTTCGTTACGTTGTGTTGTCCTCATTCCAGCCAAAAAAGTTTCCTTGAAGAATGTCAGTATCCATATCTCACTTAATTCATGCAACATTTTCAGCGAAGAATTGTTCTCTAACTGATAAGTTTTTATATCTTCATTCCACTGCATTTCGAACTCCTCAATAGTTTCAGAAGAATAAACACAAGATTTAAATTCTTCGTGGTTTTTTTTTGTTAGCGACCAAATTTGATCCAACCTTTGCTAACAACTTGTTGAGTATATGCCACTTGCAATATATATGTTTTGTTTTGTCTAGTTTATCTTTTACAGCACTACCAATTGATGGACACTGATTTGTAATGAATGCAAAAGGTTGTTTTCCACCCATGGCTTCAAAGAATTTCTTCAACAACCAAATAAAAGATTCTGCCTTCTCATCAGCCAAAAATCCAACACCGAAGTTCACTGACTATCTATGATGATTTACTACTGTAAAAGTGCAAATACAATAATAAATCTTGTGCTTTTATATGGAGTGCAGATAATAAATAAAAAATATTATTTTAATATTCTAGATAAAGTAGAACCTGTAAATGGCACAAATATCATCGAATATTTGTTTGTTTCATATGTAGGTTTAAAAACTACTACATCTCCAAACAGGTGATACACTTTCCTTGAAACTACATTAGTCCAAAATACTTGGGTGAGCTTCACTTCTGTATCGACCTTATAATCGTAGAAAAGTGAAGGACTGATTTTTTTCATTCTTGCAAAATTATCTAGAAATATGTGTGCATTTGTTTCTATGATTGCCTTCCTTACATATCTTTTATGATTGCAGTTGGGGGCTTCTTTTATTTTAAGCCAGCCCAAACATAAATTCCACCTCGACCTTGTAACACCCCGTAAAATTGGAAATGACAATTTTGTCCCTCATGTGTTACGCACGTGTATTTTGTACCATTACTGGTAATATTTGTAACGTGTTTCAATACGTATTTTTGGATTCCGACTATTTATGCACTTTCCGTTTTCTTAAAATCCTATTTGAGTCAACTAAAATATAAAATTCCAATCTATGTATCTTACGTGCTTTATACGTGTTATCGATGCACGTATCGATTACGTATTTTTCCACCGCTACGTGTGACATTTTCTATGTGTTACAATTATTTATTTTTACGTGTTCGAATTCTTTTTATAAACGGAAATTCATTTTTCTCCTATTTTGATTAAAATATTATTATACGTACGGTGCACGTGTTTTCAATGTACGTATTGAGTACATTATTGAATGTGGATATTAAATATATTTTTCTTATGTTGTATTTTGATTATCTTTAATATTTTCCCGTTGATAAAGTCGATTTCGTATTTTGATATTTTATGTGCGACACGCGTGTTTTCGGTGAACGTATTTGGGCGTATTCATTTTCAAAATAAATTTTAAAGTGTGTGTATGTTTATATTATTTTTGAATGAAAAACGATAATTTTTAATTAAACTAAATTTTATATGTATCTTAAATATTGTAAATCTATATTTTAAATTAAATATATATGTGTGTGTATAAGTGAAGTGTGTGCAAGTGCGAAGCACGTGCATATGTTTGGGCATGAAAAGAGAGTGGCCAGCTGCCTTTTTTGGTAGGAGGGAAAAGCAAATTTTGAATTTGTATTAGTGGGCTTAGTGGAGTTGTGGACAAGTAGTTATTATAACCACTTGGTTAAAATCCTATAAAAATACCCTTAAACCATCCTCACTCTCCTCATTCTTCCTCTTTCTTTCTTTCCTCTGTTCACATCCGAAAGCAATCCAGCATATGTCCACTGTGCTACTCCACATATACCCCTACACATTTCCCCTTCCTTTCTCCTCTGTTTAACCCGATGCCTAAAAAAATCAGCACTCCACTGTTGCTTTTCTCCACCTACTCCTATACACACACACACACACACACACACACACACACACACACACACAAATGTAGAAGTGTATATATAGATATATAGATAAGGTAATGAAGCGGAGTGTCCTTCTCTGTTGCTTGCCGAAAATGAAGTTGGGAGTTTCTCTGTGCTTGGCCGAAAGAAGGAGGTGTTGTTCATGTTGCTTGACCGAAATAGAGGATTGGGTGTTTCTCTTTGTGCACGGATTTCGAGGAGGGCGAAGCGGAGTTCTCTTGGAGTTTATCTCTAGGAGCTTCTTATTCTAGGATTTCAATTGCTAGGAAATATATTTTCTTGGGTGGGTGATTCTAAAATTCTTTCTAATTTAGGAGTAAAATTGCATGCTAGTTAATGTAGAATTTAACTGCAATATTTTGATTGGTATGGTAAAAGTAGATTGCATGATCTCATTTTTAATTGTGTCATGATATGTTGAATTGATATTGTGATTTACATAAATGGCTAGAAGTCGTATGGAAGTAGAAATATTTATTGTGGTAATGAGAATTTTTGCATGTTAGAATAATAGTCAAAATAATGCAATATGTATGAAAAAGGTTATTTTGATGCTAATGTGATAAAGAAATGTGGGATTAACCTCACTAATATAATTTATGAGTAGAGAAATTTTTATAGAGAAGTTTTGATGAAGAACAACATTTTATTTGAAAATTGATGATGTATGTTTTATAATACAATTTGGGGAGAAACTTTTGTCACATTGTCAAAAGGAGAATTTTTATAAAGTTTGAATATAATATAATATACTGTACTTTGATAAAAACACGTTTTGGAAAAGAATCAAGTTTTTGAATGAGTACAAATCAATTGAAAGATCGAGTTTATTTAAAAGAAAATTAATTACAATGAGGTATATACAAAAATTACTAACCATTTTCATACCGGGTTAGTCACTCAGACCAAGTGGTCTCCGGGTGCGTTTTTGGTGCATTACTGTAGCTCGACGGAGCACTTGGTCTTGGGTTCGAGTATCTCCAGAGACCCTGTTTTTTCTAAAATTTGATTTAACTCAAAACCGAGAGCCAAAAGTTAAGTATAATTTAACTTCCTTGTATAACAATTAATCAGCTTAGACTTACTGGTCCTTGGGTGTGATTTGGGATGGTTACTGTAGCTGGTGGGTTTGGCTCTGGGTCTCGAGTTCGAATCCGACCTTGGCCACTTTATTTTCCTTTTGTGTTTTTTTTGGTATTTTTGGAGTTTTAAGTGAAATAAAAATTGGAAAAAATACTAATATTATTCTAAAATTGTTTAGACTTTATAAGAATTATTTCTACAATATTTTGATATATTCTGTGAGTATTGAAAGAGGATTTTATATAAAATATTGTTGAAAAACTCGATTTTTATCGATTAAATTGTGACTCTTGTTAATTTAAGAGAAATGAAGATTTGGAATACACTTAGATTCTTCTTAATGAGATATTATGAATATTAATACTTCATTAAGATTACTTGATTTGAACACAATGCTATAAGTGATTAAAATGACAAAAGAGTTGAATTGAATTGTTTCATGTTATGAGATTATAAAGAAATGCTTCTCTTTGAGAAAGAGATTGTGAATAAAAGAAATTGAAATGTTATTTTGAGATTGAATATGACATATTGTTGATATTTAGAAAGAGATAGTTGTTGGAATCTAGAGGTTAGGCGAGACCCTAGTGACCGGCAGTTTTTATTAATGAATTTGAGAGCTAATCAGTGAGGGTTGAGCATCTCTTGAGAAGTAGCCAGTTGGGCTGACTGTCTCTTTTGTTTGGTTTAAGTCCGGTAGGGTAAGCTAGCTCTAGGTTGTGATGATTTTCTTCTAAAAACAAACTAAAAATGTAAGACTACACTATAGTGGAGATGTGATGAAAGTAAGAAAAACACAAGTATGAGGGCCTCGGATCTACGGTGTGAGAGTATTCATAGGTTGCCTACTTGATGCGTCATGTCATGACGTGGATGTATCTCCAAAATTATCGAAACTGTGGCGACGCTTGTGGGGTGTTTGGTGACTACGTAGTGTCATCGTTCCATGACGGAGGCGAATTGTCCATAGGCTCTGCATGATGCGTCATGTCATGACATGGGATTCTCCTCCAGGCTGTCTGGGCATGGGCTCGTAACTTATAGAACATCTAGGATACTTACCGTAGTTACCGTAGTAGTTTAACTCATGGCAAGGGATTCAACCCTACAAGATGAAGAACGATTAAGGGCTTGCCCTCGGACCTATGTAGTATGGGATGCATATAATCCGAACAAGTGCGTATTAGTGTCATTTAATATAAATAACTGTATTAATGATTAAGTGCACAACACCCACGACATCAATAGTATAGTCCATCTTTAGCTTTGTTTGTGATCAAGTTTGTGGTTTGTTAAAGTATTTAAGAATCGTTATACTTTCGGCATAGCGAGGATGGCAGTGTATAATATTTTGTCGATTGTAAGCAACTGACGTGCCCACAATTTCATATGCAGGACTTGGAGTTCACAAGAAGATATAAAGATGAATTTGTTGCTAATAATTACTTAAATGCCAAAGTTGTTATAATTGTACATTTATCATTGTTGTATTTTATTTATTCCGCTGCGTGTTGATGTAAAAGACTCTGTTGTAATAAAAGTTTAAATTCCTTGTAAAATTGTACGAAGTGAAGTGTAAAGATCCTATGGAACTTCGAATTCAGGCTTATTTGGAATTTGGGGTGTTACAGACCTGATGTCTCTTTTAGTGCAACCCATATTCTCGTACCCAAGATTTAAATTCTTTGTGAATTTTTTTTTGTTAGCGGCCAAATTTGATCAAACTTTCCTAACAACTTGTTGAGTATATGCCACTTGCAATATATATGTTTTGTTTTGTCTAGTTTATCTTTTACAACACTACCAATTAATGGACACTGATATGTAATGAATGCAAAAGATTGTTTTCCACCTATGGCTTCAAGGAATTTCTTGAACAACCAAATAAAAGATTCTGCCTTCTCATCAGCCAAAAATCCAACACTGAAGTTCACCGACTGTCTATGATGATTTACTACTGTAGCCACTGAGGCGGACATGGAGCAGTTCCACGCTGTTTAGAATCAGAGGAACAACTGGAATGTGGGGAAGAGGCCTGCAGTTGTTGGAAATGTCAGGGGACAGCTGTAGTCTCAAAGGTTCAAGCCTACGAGTGCGAACGCTGTTCATGTGGCAGGAAGACCCGAGAATACTTGGGTGAGACCTTCTGTGACTTGCTTCAACTGTGGAGAGACAAGCCACTACAAGTCTCAGTGCCCAAAACTGCAAGATGTCGTCGTAATGGACCAACCCAGCAGGCCGGGAAGAAGTCGTACTAGCAGGGGCGAGTATTTGCCTTAACTAAAGCTGACGCTGATGAAGTGGATCATGTCATCACTGGTATGAGGGAGGATTTTTAGGACTGTTTTTCTGTTGTTTCTCTTTTCCCGTCTATTTAGTGAACTGTTATATAACGAGTATGTGTTATGTAATAGGAGAACTTTATTTGAATTGAAAGAAAGCTGTTGTTTTGTTCGACCCTGGATCCTCTCATACCTTTATATCACTTAAATTTGCTAAAGTTTTGGGAGTTGAACCACGGGTATTTCTAGGCAAGGTCTTAGCAGTAGCTACTCCGTCAGGGGAGACTTTAACCACTGATCGGTACTATGTGGACTGCGAGATCGTGATTGGAGATAGAATTTTCGGGATTGATCTGATCGAGCTGAATATCTTGGAAGTCGATGTTATCATTGGCATTGATTGGATGTCGGTGTACAGTGTTAACATCGAGTGCAAGACCAAGGTAGTAACGGTGAAGGCTCCAGGTGATCCTGAAGTCACTTTCCAAGGGAAGAGGAGATGTTCAGATTTGGTGGCTGCTATCAGTAAGAAGAAAGGGATTTCTGTAGAGGTGTAGCAAATTCCAGTGGTTCGGGATTATCCGACTGTATTCTTGGAAGATTTGCCTGGGTACCCCCGCAGTGTGATGTAGAGTTCAGCATCACTATTCAGCTAGGGATTGCACCCATTTCCAAGGCACCGTATAGGATGGCATCTGTAGAGCAGGATGAGATCAAATAGCAGATTGAGGAACTATTGGAGAAAGGCTTTATTTAACCAAGTGCATCGCCTTGGGGAGCACCAGTGCTGTTGGTAAAGAAGAAGGATGGTTCGATGAGGATGTGCATCGATTACCGAGAGCTGAATAAGGTCACTGTTCAGAATAAATATCCGATTCCAAGAATTGATGACTTTTTCGATCGTCTACAAGGAGCAGCTGTTTTCTCCAAAATAGATCTTCGATCAGGATACCATCAAGTTCGAGTGACGACTGAAGATGTGCATAAGACTGCGTTCAAAACTCGATACGGGCATTACGAATTCTTAGTTATGCCGTTTGGAGTGACGAATGCACCTGCAATCTTCATGGACATGATGAACAGAATTCTAAGGTCGTTTATTGATTCTTTCATCGTGGTGTTTATCAACGATATTTTTGTGTACTCCAAGTCGGAGGAGGAGCACACAGAGCATCTGGCAACAGTTTTGAGGAACCTCCAGGAGCATGGGTTGTATGCCAAGTTATCCAAGTGCAATTTCTGGAAATTTGAGGTGGCATTCCTAGGTCACATCCTTTCTAAGGAGGGAGTGGCAACTGATCCGCAGAAGATAGAGGCGGTGAAGGATTGGGCAAGGCCTACTACAGTAAAGGAAATCAGGAGTTTTCTTGGGTTAACTGGATACTACAGGAGATTTATTCAGGGCTATGCTCAAATAGCCGTGCCACTCACTGGTCTGACCAAGAAGAATGTGAACTTCAAGTGGACTGAGCAGTGCGAGGCAAGCTTTCAGAAGTTAAAAGAGAGGCTGACTACTGCTCCCAATTTAGCATTGCCTAGAGCAGGTGTTGAGTATGATGTCTACAGCGATGCTTCACATTGTGGGCTTGGTTGTGTCTTAATGCAAGAAGGGAAGTGATCACTTATGGGTCTAGGCAACTAAGACCGCATGAGAAAAATTATCTGACTCGTGATCTGGAGTTGGCTGTGATTATCTTCGTCTTAAAGCAATGGAGACATTACTTGTATGGTGAGAAGCTGAACATGTACACGGACCATACGAGCTTGAAGTACATCTATTAGCAGAAGAACCTGAATCTGAGGCAACGGAGATGGTTGGAAGTACTTGAGGACATTTGTCCAGAGATTAAGTTCCATCCTGGGAAGGCTAATGTTGTTGCTGATGCACTTAGCCGCAAGAGCAGTCTGGCTAATCTGATTACAACTCAAAGGCATCTTGCAGAGGAGTTGAATTGGGCTGGTATTGAAGTTGTTCTGCAAGGCTTGGGATCGTCTTTAGCTCAGTTTAGGCTTCAAACAATGCTAAATAAAAGGATTATCGCAAGTCAGAAGGAAGATGCAGAGATTCAGAAGATGAAGGAGCAACTCGGTGCTGGCAAGTTGTCGGAGTTTCAGATCAGGAACAAAGTGTTGTGGCTTGAGGAGAGGCTGTGTGTTCCGGATCAAGCAGATTTGCCAGAGAGCATTCTTCAATAGGCACATGCTACTCTTTTGTCTGTACATCCTGGTAGTACCAAGATGTATAAGGACGTTAAGCAACATTTCTAGTGGTCAGGTCTGAACCGGGATGTGGCCAAGTTTGTGATGTAGTGTGAGATCTGTCAGCAGGTCAAAGTCGAGAATCAAAAACCCAAAGGTCTATTGCAATCGTTACCTATTCCGGAATGGAAGTGGGATAACATCAGTATGGATTTCATCACGGGTCTGCCCAAGAGTTTGAAGGGTAATGATGCGATTTGGATCATAGTTGATCGACTAACCAAGTCCGCTCACTTCTTAGCAATGAAACTCACTTCGTCTATGGACAAGTTGGCTGAGCTGTATGTTGGTGAGATCTTCAGGCTTCATGGTGTTCCATTAACCATTGTGTCTGATTGGGATGCACGGTTTACTTCGCATTTCTGGAGGAGTCTTTAGACAGCTCTGGGTACCAAGACGAATTTCAGCACTGCTTTTCATCCTCAGA
Organism: Hemerocallis citrina; assembly: GCA_017893485.1. Classification (NCBI taxonomy): domain Eukaryota; kingdom Viridiplantae; phylum Streptophyta; class Magnoliopsida; order Asparagales; family Asphodelaceae; genus Hemerocallis; species Hemerocallis citrina. Next base: position 211,329,779 of record CM030364.1, on the reverse strand, counting down.
CCGATGGGCAGACCGAGAGAGTCAACTGTATTCTTGAGGATATACTTCGATGTTGTGTTCTAGATTTTGGAGGCAGTTGGGAAAGGCATCAAGCTCTGGTGAAGCTTGCCTACAACAACAGTTTTCAGACTAGTATCAGGATGATGCCGTACGAAGCTTTGTATGGCAGGAAGTGCAGGATACCTATTTACTGGTTTGAAGATGAGGAACGAAAAATGTTTGGGCTTGAGATTGTGCAGCAGACCTCTGAAAAGATCGATCTGATCAGGAAGAGGTTGGTGGATGCTCAGAGTAGGCAGAAGAGCTATTCAGACAACCGGAGAAGGGACCTTGAGTTCGAGGTTGGTGACTTTGTCTTCCTGAAGGTTTCACCTAGTAAGGGTGTGACTCGCTTCGGCACAGGTAGGAAGTTAGCCCCAAGATTCATAGGCTCGTACAAGATATTGAAGCGGATTGAGAAAACTGCTTACCGGTTGGAGTTGTCGCAGGAGTTGTCTCAGGTGCACAATGTCTTTCATGTGTCTATGCTGAGAGGGTACATTCCAGGTCCAAGTCACCATTTGCCTAAGGTGCCGGAGGGTTTGCAGTTGGATCTGAGTTACATTAAGCTCCCGGCCGAGATTGTGGATCGTTGGGAGAAAGTATTGAGGAACAAGATGATACCGATGGTCAAAGTAGTCGGGAGAAACCAGTTGGTTGAATAGGCTACTTGGGAATCTGACGAGAGGATGATAAGAGACCATCCTGAGCTCTTTGTTTGAGTTGTATTTTCTTTTCTCTTCTTTCTTTTCCTTCTTTTCTTCATGTTGTATTTCTTTTTTTCTTTCTCTGTATGTGTAGTTCCGGGGACGGAACTATTCTAAGGAGGGAGTGTTGTAATACCCTGATTCCTTATTTTTAATTAAATGAAGGTTTATAAATTTTTACGTGTGTTGCACATACTAATTCATGTGTATTTTTCTATAAAATTATTTATTTCGTAGCATGAACAAACATTTTCTATCTCTTTTTTTATTTTTGAAAGGCTAAATTAAATTCTATAGCCTAATTGTTTATTTTAGCTCATCCTAATTTTTTTAATTATTTTTATTTAGCCCATGGAGTTTTAGCCCACTAATTGAAAGCCCACTAGTTTCTTTCTCTTTTAAATAACATGACTTGTAGTGTAGATCAATTTTGTAGACAATTAATTAGTTTATCATGTACAACTTGTAATTGGGGGATACTAGTTCGGCACGTGCATGCACTAGAGTGTGCATTGTGCATTCTTCTACCTAGGCCGGATGGAGTCAAGGGAGAGTGGGAGAGTGGATTAGTGGATAGGTGGTTACTTGCTCATGGGTGGTTGCTACAACTTTCCAATATATCCTAGCCATTTATCTACAACTATCTAATTCAATCCTAACCCTCCATTTCACCCAAAAATTAGTATAAGTACCCCCCCTTGTATGCATATAATAGACTAAAAAATTTTGTAGAGAAAAGAAAATACATAAGAGAGTAAAAGATTGAGAGAGAGTTAGAAAAAGATTGAGAGTGTTCTAGTTTGTGTGTGTGTTCATTCCTTGGAGGCCGACCATTGCATTGGAGGGAAGTGAAGGCTCGGGTTACTAGTGCAAAGGAGGAGGAGGCAATCGTGGTGGCTCAAACTAGGAGGAGAAGGACCGCTCGTGTGTTTAAGGAGATTCTAGGAGTTTTTGTAGTGTTTTTCTTCAAATAGGTGGGTAGTTTTCTCTACTTCTAATCTAGACACCATGCTAGGGCTTTTGATAAATGAGAATGCTAAAAGAAACTAATAAGATAACCATTTGTTAGCTCTAAAAATACTTGGTAGATGATTGAGTAAATGATTGATGAATTGCATGCTATTTTATTATAAATCATGTTTAATGTAGTAAAATTGCCTTATTGCCATAAAAATGTGAAATTGGAACCTTGTTAATTGTAGAAATGCTTGTGAATGATTAGTAGTTGAAATTATCAAATTTGTGCTTATTAACCTATTGATACTAGTTCAATGAATAACACCATGCCATTGAGTGTTGTGAATAAAAGAGGGGAAAACAGGAATTAATTTTCTTTTATTAAAGTTGTAATGCAAAATTTTGGTAGAGGGTTTGCTAAATTGAAATTTTGCAATTGTAGGCATAGAATACAAATTAGAATGAAAAATACATGTTTTAATATCAAAAAAATTATTTTTAAAATACTGATTTGTTAATTAAACATAAACTCAGTATTCTGGAAATTTTTATGGCTTTATGTGAAGAAGAAACAAAGTTATGAAATTTTGAAAAACGAAATAATTTTTGATAAACAGAGACTCGAAATAAACCTATTTTAACCTACTCTCATATCAGTTAGACACTATGGTCATACTAGTTAGAGGGGGGCCACCGGTTGTGTTTTACTGTAGCTAGGCGGCAGCCCTTGTGTGTGGGTTCGATTCTCGACAGAGCCTTTTATTTTTCCAGAATCCGATTTTCCCAAAACCCGAGATTAATGCTTAACCTTAATTAAACTCCCCTTCATATCAGTTGAGCACTGTGTCCCTTTTGGCTAGCATGTGGGGGGTAGTTTCAGTGACTGTTCACCTTTGGGCTGTGTGTGTGCGGGTTCAAAACTGGCTAAGGCCAAAATTTTTAGAAAACAAATTTGTTTTTTTTATACACTTGATTTTTGGGGTTTCTAAAATATAATAAAATCTGAGAAAAATATTAGGAAATTTCCTGAAAATTACATAGGCTTCAAAAAAAAATGTGTGGACTTTTAAATGAGAAATAAGAGGAAAAAATTGAGAGTGAAGAATTTATCTTAGAGTTGATTCTTTTTGAAATTCCCAAAATAAAATAATGAAACTATTTTTTTTTAACGTAGAAAGAATTGAAAGGAGATTTAATCGAGATCTTTACTTATAATTATTGAGTAGAATAACATGAGAAATTAGTTAAAGAATATGCAAGTTGTGCATGGAAATGTGTGAAAAAGAGAACTTGTTGAAATGTAAAATTTTATGAACAAATGCACTTGCTTCTATGAATATGAAAAGAGGACTTAGACTAGAATTTTGGCTAAGACTTTACATTGGCAAGAATGAAAAATTGGGAAAAGTGAATTATGATATTTTGACCAAGTTTGGGTCGTTGTTAATGATTGATGTGAAAAGACGGATGTAGAGGTAATGCTAGATTCTAAAATATTGACCTTCAATTATACATAAGGATTAGTTACATAGTGAAGATGTGATGAACGTAATAGAAAAACATGAGTATGCGGGCCATTGGATTGGTGGCGTGAGAGTATTCACAGGATGTCCCATGATGCGTCATGAATTGGGCGTGGATACTACTCCAGAGTACCGTCCCAATGGCGACGCTTATGGGATGATCTAATGACTACGGGTGGTGCCATGTCTACGGTAAGAGGGGAATTGACCACAGGATGCCTGCATGATGAGTCATGTGTCAGTGCATGGGGTTCACTCCAGGGCGCCTAGACATGGGCTCGTAACTCATAGAACACCTAGGATACTTACCGTAGTTACAGTAGTAGATTAAGTCATGGCGAGGTATCGAACCCTACATGATGAAGAACGATTAAGGGTTGCCCTTGTTGACTCTTGGTTTGGTAAGCACAAAACGTGCTCAGTTGTACTGATAAGTTTAAATTTAGTGCGTCAGATTTTCAGGATCAATTAACATCAAAAAGAGATCCAAAAGAGATTCACAAATATACAAACAAGGAAAGCAATAAAGTGAGATTGCATATACAAACAAAAGAGGAAAGAGCTCTACATTAATTGATCTCCAAGCAATCTATCAAGACTGGATTTTTAGCAATATTTTTGTGAGATATTTATTGTAATTGATTGATTAAAAGAGCGATTAGTTTGTGGTAAGAAAACAAAGTGAATTTGATTTGTACAGCCATGAACCGGTAGATCGTACCTAAGGTCGGTCGACTGTCGCAGCTGACCGCAAGTTCTATTGGCAAAGACAGCAGTCGACCTGTCATCTCTTTAGCTACACCAGAGAGATGAACGGTCGACCGCACACTTTGACCGGTCGACCGCAACTTGGCTGTATATCTCTTTTGGAATGTATCGTTGCCTCTTTTGATCGATACACTTCCTTTTCTATTTAATAGAACGAATCCACTGTGTCTTCTTCACCTATTCCTTCTGAGAAAATTACTTTGAACTAATCTCTTGATAATCAATCTGAGTGTGAGCGTTAAATTGGTTGTATTCTTTAGTCAAGATCTCAAACGATCTTGAGTTTTATTTTCTTTTCTTTTCCACTTCGGTGAGATTGATGGGACTTGGATTAGAAGTCCTGTGGGTGTAATAGGTCTCTCGGCCTGAATCCGAGAATCACTATACTAAGGGTTTTTGAGTATAGTGGAATGCTTGTAGCGGAGAATTGCTACAAGTAGGTGGTGTGGACATAGACCTGGGGGTCGAACCACATTATATCGCTGCATCATCTGAATTTGCTTTTCTTATCTCTCTTGCATTACTTTAATTTACTTTACTTTAGTTCTTTAATTTTTAATTCCGCACGATCACCCTATTCCCCCCCTAAGGGTGATTTACAGTGGTATTAGAGCGAGGTGCTTATAAAAGCTTAAAAGCTTAAGCAAAAGGTCCAATGGCCGAAATCCCTCCTCCCCAAAACTTGTACTCATCGGAGCCCTTCATCTCCAATGGGACAAGTCTTACACGATCACCATTTTTTGATGAAAAATGCTATGACGTCTGGAAAGTTTGTATGTCTCATTTTTTACAGATGCTCGAAGAAGAGGTATGTTATGTATGCATCAACAAAATTGAAATCCTAGTTAACGATGGAAAGAAGGCATTCACACCGGCGGAGTTGGCCCTTAAGATAGCAAATTCCAAAGAAATGACGGCTCTTTATGCAGGGTTGAGCAATGAAGAGCTAATGCGATGTGGGCGCAACTGCAAAATAGCCTACGAGATCTGGAACAACATGCTGAAGCGGCATGAAGGAACTGCTTCCGAGGTAAAAGCTAAAGTGAATTTCTTCTTTTATAAATTTGATGTGTTTCGCATATTGCCATGGGAGAACGTGGATCAAATGCTAGCACGGTTTGACATCATTGCTCATGACCTTGAAAGCTTGGGTAAGGGGCTTGATGATGACCGAAAGGTCAGAAGCTCATAAGCTGTCTCACGCCGGAGTGGGACGTTAAGGCCGCGAAAATGAGGGAAACTCTTGAAGAGAAGGGATTCGATTACTATACATTTCAAGGAAAGCTAAAAACGTACGAGATGGAAATGTTGGAGACAAAATGATACAGGCAGAATATCGGGATCAAACCAAAGACTGAGGAGAAAACTATTGCACTGAAAACTGAAAGGGCCCGACCATCAAAAGCTGATTCAGAACATGAGAAGTCAGACGAGGACATTGCTCTATTAATAAGAAAATTTCGTAGTACCTTAAAAATAAAATGTATGGCAGGTATCAAGAGGAAAGAGAAAAGAAGAAGGAAGAAGTGTGCTACAAGTGTAAGAAGCCCGGACACATCCGTACAAACTGTCCTACTCAACAAAATAGAAACAGGGACCACTATCCCTCCAATCCTAGTCAGAAAAAGAAGGTGCTAAAAGCAACCTGGCTTGACTCGGATTCAAGTGAGGAAGAGCAAGGCCACGATGACTTCGGCTTCATGGCTTTTGGGAGTTATGAGGCGCAATCACTCTCCCAAGAAGAGGTAATGGAAGAACCAACTTATGATAAACTTGTAGATATATGTAATTATTTGAAAGACCATGCAAAGAAACTAAGCCGTGAACTTAGACAATATAAACAGAACACTAATGAAATACATGACAATTGCATAACAAAGAATCAAAAACTAAAAAATAAAAATGACATTATTCTAGAGAAACTTGAATCATGTAAAAAAAATCATGATGTATTGCTAGAAGAAAATGAGATCTTAAAACAACAAATTTGTGAATCTCTAGCAAAATGTGATGATTACTTAAAAGAGATTCAGGATAAATCAGTTTATATTGCCAAGCTCGCAAAAGATTTAGATGAATGTAAAAGAAATTTTGATGAGGTAGTGGAAGGATGTAACGAAGCCCTTAAACAAAATAGGATTCTTGATGCCACACTAGATACTCTTCGTTGGAACACAAAAGACGATGAGATAACTAGAAAAAGGCTTTGTAAAAAGGTAATTGAGCTCGAAAAAATTATTGAAAAGCATGAAGGGCCCAGTTACTTTATTACAAAAGATTCAAGATCATATCATGATAATAGAGAGCTTAGTTAGGATGAGCCAATACATCACCCAAAATCATTTTGTCATACGCACGTGCATAAAAATCAACACAATCACAAACCAAATATAAATTATGCAAGTGCGCATGACCCAAGACAGAGTCGAATCACATGCAACTTTTGTTGTAGACTATGACATATCTCTTATAACTGCTCACTAAAAAGGAAGACTAATCTTGTGTGGGTAAGAAAGAATGTTGATGCAGGCTCAAAGCTCACATGGACTCCTACAAACATACAGGTAGGGAGTTCGAAGCATTCAACGTACAGATATGCAGAAACCTTGATAGAAGACGCACAAATCTCAACTGGCATAGCAATAATCTGCATCTCTATCAAGGAAATAGGTGAAGGGCGTTGTTCTTCAATTAAGCACGATAACGGGTAAAATCTATACCTGCTTGAACTTACATTAAATGTGGTCTTGTGAAATCATAACTGCAAAAATTGAATAACTGGTCGACCGACCGATCGACCGACCAGTCGACCGTATGTATTTATTATCAACTGCTTGCGAGAATGGACCGGTCGACCGTCCAACCCTCGGACCCTATCTACTGTGTATTTAATGTATGGTGCGGTCGACCGTATATTAAACTGGTCGACCGACTTAGTCGAATGAGTTTGCCCCTATCTCTCTACTATAAATAGCTCTTTACCCCCAACCTCTTGTTTCACCTTAAACGCTAGTCTTCTCTCCCCAAACCCATCAATAAAAATCTCCTTTTCGTTCAAATCTTCCCTCGAATCTTTCACACATCTTCTCTTTGGCTCATGGCTTCCTCCTCTCAAAAACCAAAGGGCAAGAGTACTGTATCAAAATTCATCACTAGAGAAGGTATAGTATTCCGAAACTCTCAATGTGCCGATAAGTATTTCTTTTCTCTTGTTGCTGCTCCTGTCATTGCCAATAGGGCAATTGACTTATCTGCCTTGGGGAGGCAATTCTCTGTAATGGTTGGAATTCTTAGGGTTCTCGGTTGGGAAAACTATCTTAGCACCCCTAGCACTCACTCTGAATCAATAACTCGTCAATTCTACGCCAACCTTGAGGGCTTGCAAGATGGTGATCTTACTCTCTCTTCTCTCATACTTGGGAGAAGAGTAAAAATTACCCCCGAGTATCTTCGTAGTTGATACGAGTTTCCCCAAGGGGATTTTGATGCTTATCACCTCGACTTCAAAACCCTTGAATACATGCCCGGTCACAATCAACACACTGTTAAATCCATGATTGTGCAACATGAATTTGTTCATCTTCCTCACCCATCTCCTACACAGTTTACCGACTCCGTCCGTATTCTCAATAAAATCGTAAATGCAAATATTTGGCCCAAAAAGAATGACAAAACCGAAATTAGGGTCGATCAATCCTTCATCCTCTTCCTTATTCTCGGAGAATACAAATTCGATCTTGCCTCCTTCATCATTCGTACGATGAATTATGCTACCTCTTCACATCGTGCTAGTCTCCCGTTTAACTCACTCATCTACAACCTTGCTATTGATTCCCATCCTGAAGTCGGGAATTACCTACTCAGCAAAAGTCCTATGCCCATCCTCCTTCAACAAATGGGCATTGATGTTCCCTTCGGTCAGCGGGCTCGACGCCGTCAAGCCCAACAGCAGGCAAGACAAGAGGAATAAGAACAACAAGAGCCCCAAGCACCACCATAAGCACCACAAGTCCCTTCCTCACAGGCTTCCTCTGTAACACCCCGAATTCCAAATACAATTGAATTTGAAGTTCCAAGGGATCTTTACACTTCTTTCGTACAATTTTACAAGGAAATTGAAACATTTCTTACATCAGAGTTACATCTTTGAATTACATTTAAACAACAGAAGCAATTTACAATAATTACATGAATAAAGGTACAACACTGGAAACATTCTTTAAGCAGCTTGCATATTTATTCTCGTCAATTCTCTTTATCCTGCATTGAAACTGTGGGCTTGTCAGTAATTCACTGACAAAATATTATACACGGTCATCCTCTCTATGCTAGAAACAGTATAACGATTCTCAATACTTAACAAACCACAAACTTGTTCAAAAACAAAGCTAAAGGGACTATCCTATAGATGTCGTGTTGTGCTGTGCACTTAGTCCTTAATGCAGTTGTTATGTTATATGACACTAATGCGCACTTGTTCGGATTCTATGCATCCCATACTACATAGGTCCGAGGGCAAGCCCTTAATCGTTCTTCATCTTCTAGGGTTCTGTTGTTGGAAATCTAGCTACCTAAATAAATAGACTAACTAGACACAAATTATAAAACCTCGCAAGTGCACGAATCGTTTATAGAATCGTAGTAATAGCAAGGGTCGATCCCACAGAGATTGTAGACTTCAACTTACTAATCAATAAAACCAATAATAAAAATGAATAAAAGTTGTTGTAATATTCTAAAAGAACTAAAAGATTAAAACTAAGATGAGAGGTGTTGAATCACAAATATCTCTTGAATAGTTGGGTTGTTGATCTCCACCAATAGTTAGTAATGCTAAGTTGCCTTCTGAATTTACTTCTAATTACTCATGTTTGTTCACTTCAAGGGCATGGTATCTACTCCTTAAAGTATTGTTTCCCTAAGCCAAGAATTAGGCATGGTATCTACTCTAATTCGTTTCTTCCCCTAAGTATTTTAGCATGGTATCTACTAAGTTATACTTAACAAAAGCATAAGCACAGTGGAAACGAACAAACACTTAAAGTTCTAGAAATTGGTATCAGATCTAGATCCTTTAAGTTGATTGAACCAAGAATCCTAAAGATTCCCTTGTTACAAATTATGAGCACGAGATACGGGTCGTCTCAATATGCTCATATAACAGATTCAGATTTCTAACTCACAAACTTGATAATATCAGATTCTGTATGGCAGTCGACTGGCTCTCACCTTCAGTCGACTGTACTTATAACTCCTGAACAAGTTTGACTGTTATCAATCTATATCAATTCAATTAGTTTCAATCAATAAGTAAAATAGAAGGATTCAAAAGAACATAGCACTACATAACTACGGCTTCGATCTACCCAACTATGAAATTAGTTCCACATAATAATACTTTTATTGCTTAACAAGTTCAAATACATGATCAACATCAAAGAATAAAGAGAGAAGAAATAAACTAATGGATTCCGACAATATGGTCGACTGGCTGTCACACAGTCGACTGCCTTCTGGTTGCTGGGTCTTCTTTCTCCTTCTTGGATGTTGATGGAATGAAGCACTGGTTGATGACTTGATGATTGGGAACTCTGAGATTAAGTTGCGTCCAAGAGATGTGTGTGTATTCTGGCGGATCCCCTCTGATATTTATAGAGTACGGCTGAGAATTAGGGTTTCCCTTTTTTTAGGGAAAAATCTTCTTGATTTGATGATTTATGTCTTTCTCTTTTCTTCTTTCCTTCCTTATCTGTTCACCACGTGCTTTTGCCAATTTCCAGTCTCTAGATTTGATTCGTTGCATAAGATCTGGATTAAATAGATTCGGAATTAGATTTGGGTGAATCTTCGAATATCTTATCTGTTTACTCCGCCGCAGACCAGTCGACTTGTCTTCGAACCAGTCGACTGAGTCGAGACTTCTAAAGATTTCATAATTGTTCAGACCAGTCGACTGTCTTTTGGGAGTAAGTCGACTATGACGAGAGTTGTGGAAAATCAGCTTCTCCTGTCCAGTCGACTGTCTTTGGGGAACCAGTCGACTGATCCTCTGCAGTTTGCTGTGTATTATCCTTGAAGTCCTGAATCTGCTTCGTTTTGCTGTTATAAGCTGTTTCCTGTGGAAAAGAGAAAATAGGAGTTAAATACCACATATAGAGCTTTTAAATGTCTAATTATAACAAGATTATTGCTCTAAAAAGTGAATAATATTGTGTTCATCAAATACCCCCAAACTTAGATTTTGCTTGTCCTCAAGCAAACTAAAATTATGAATAGGGGAAGAATAATAATAACAGCCTCAACCACCAAGAGTTCTTATCAACATAGAAAAGTATAAACAATTTCAGACAAAGTAAAATTAAACATACCCACTTTCTCTAGTGCAATTGTTCAGTCATAATCCCCAAACTTAATCATATTTGTCATGCGATTAATGTAGTTATAGTATGCAACTACTCAGTCTGTGATTATCCCTTTTCTCTACTACAAACCGAGTAGCAAACTAGAGTTTTTTTTTTTTTTTTTTTTTTTTTAGGTAGTCTCTTCTCTAAAGATGTCACTTGCCTTTTGACGCGAATGCGAAACATTTGTGATGGATCCACCCGGTTACTCAGCAGGTCACAAACTCTAAAGTGCTTTGCATACTCATATTTCAAGTTGCCGTTTGACGTAAAGGTAAACATTGGTGATGAATACCCCTAGTTACTAAGCACTCAAAACATTGGAGTAGATTGACTTTATTTAATTTTTTTATTTTTATTTCTCTATTTACTTAAACTCAATTTAGGACTAGATCTAAAGGGAATAATCATCAGAAAAAGCATCACATTTGTTTATTATGTATAATCGCATGGCTTTTGTAACTTCGTAGGGAATTATGAAACTCAACAATCCTAAAGTAAATGAGTATCCTGCTTCTTACTTTATAAGAAATTGTTTATTCTAAAAAATTAAAATATAAATAACCCTAATACCCCCAAACTTAGATGGAACATTGTCCTCAATGTTCGAAAGAAAATATAAAAATAGGCATGTGTCACCATCTAGTAAGGAGATACTGAAAATAAAAATAACTGAAAGAATAATAATGAATAACTGAAATAAAATAAAGGGAAAGTGTAAATACTCCCCTGAAAAATTGGGTTGCCTCCCAATAAGCGCTGTGTTTTCTGTCTTCAGCTAGACTGGATGAGGTCATGCCATGTGTTGTATGGTTTGAAGATTCACATCCTCCTCTTGCGGTTCAATGCTCATCTCTATGTATGGTTTCGCTCTATGCCCGTTCACCTTAAATGTTTGATTCTTTTCCTTGCTATGAACCTCCAAAGCGCCATGTGGAAAGACTTTTGTCACAATATATGGTCCATACCATCGTGACTTAAGCTTGCCTGGAAAGAGTCTTAATCTTGAGTTGTAGATCAATACCTTTTGTCCTTCATAAAACTCCTTCCTTGCTAGCTGTTTGTCATGGTACAACTTGGTTCTTTCCTTGTACAATTTTGCATTTTCATAAGCGTCGTGCCTTAACTCTTCAAGCTCATTTAGTTGTAATCTTCTTTTATCACCTGCTTGTTTCATGTCAAAATTGAACCTTTTGATGGCCCAATATGCTTTGTGCTCCAACTCTACTGGCAAATGACAGGCTTTTCCAAACACCAAGCGGTATGGTGACATGCCAATGGGTGTTTTGTATGCGGTTCGATAGGCCCATAAGGCATCGTTCAAGCGTAGTGACCAATCCCTTCTGCTTGTATTGACTGTCTTCTCCAGGATGCTCTTGATCTCTCTGTTGCTAATCTCCACCTGCCCACTGGTTTGAGGATGATATGGAGTTCCCACTCTATGTGTAATCCCATATTTCTTCATCAAAGAAGCAAATGGGAAGTTATTGAAGTGGCTCCCTCCATCACTAATTATTACTCGTGGTGTACCAAACCTAGTGAAAATGTTCTCCTGCAAAAACTTGACAACAACTTTGTGATCATTAGTTCTTGAGGGGACGGCCTTGACCCATTTAGACACATAATCTACACCAACAAGAATATATAAATAACCAAATGAGTTAGGAAATGGACCCATGAAGTCAATTCCCCAAACATCAAAAAGCTCGATTACTTGTATGTTGTGCAGTGGCATTTGATTTCTAGAAGAGATGTTGCCTGTTCTTTGGCATTTGTCGCAAGTCCTGCAAAAAGAAAAAGCATCTTTGAATACATTAGGCCAATAAAAACCAGATTGCAATACCTTTAGTGCTGTTCTTTTTGGTCCAAAATGTCCTCCACAGGCATATTGGTGGCAGTGTTGTAGAATACTCAATTGTTCTTCGTCTGCCACACATCTTCGTATAATTTGATCAGGGCAGAATTTGAATAGATAAGGGTCATCCCAATAAAAGTGTTTGCACAGAGCCACCAATCTTTTTCTTTCTTGATGTGTCATACCTGGAGGGAAAACATGAGCAGTTAGAAAATTAACAATATCAGCAAACCAGGGAAGCTGGTCAGAGAGACAAGTCGACTGGTTTAAGGACCAGTCGACTGCCCCGAGAGATTGCACATTGATTTCAAATAGTTGTTCATCTGGGAAATTTTCATTCAGCGGGGGCACATTTCTCTCTTCCTCGTGCAGTAATCTGGACATGTGATCTGCTACAACATTGTCGCTTCCTTTCTTGTCTCTAATCTCAAGATCGAATTCTTGAAGCAACAGCACCCATCTGATTAATCTAGGCTTAGCATCCTTTTTAGCAAACAAATATCTCAAGGCAGCATGGTCAGTAAAAACAATAACTTTAGCACCAATTAAATATGATCTAAACTTCTCTACAGCAAAAATAACAGCTAACATTTCTTTTTCAGTAGTGGAATAATTTAGCTGTGCATCGTTTAAAGTTCGAGAAGCATAGTAAATAACATGAGGTTTCTTATTGATTCGTTGACCTAAAACAGCCCCTAAAGCATAATCACTTGCATCACACATGAGCTCGAAAGGATGGCTCCAATCTGGTGCCATGACTATAGGTGCAGAAATGAGAAGATTTTTTAATGTATTAAAAGCATTTGTACATTCTTCTGTCCATACAAACTCAACATCCTTAGCCAACAAGTCACAAAGGGGTTTGGAGATTTTTGAAAAATCTTTTATGAATCTTCTATAAAACCCTGCATGTCCTAGAAAACTCCTAACACCCTTAACTGTAGTGGGAGGGGGTAGTTTTGATATTATATCAATTTTTGCCTTGTCTACCTCTATTCCCCTTTTGGACACCACATGTCCCAACACAATCCCTTGTTGTACCATGAAATGGCACTTTTCCCAATTCAGCACTAAATTGCATTCTTCACATCTTTTAAGCACAAGCTGCAAATGGTTAAGGCATTCATCAAAACAAGATCCAAAAACACTAAAGTCATCCATAAATACCTCGATGAACCTTTCCACCATGTCTGAAAATATGCTCATCATGCATCTTTGAAATGTAGCTGGAGCATTGCACAATCCAAAGGGCATCCTCCTGTAAGCAAAAGTACCAAAAGGGCATGTAAAAGTGGTCTTTTCTTGATCTTCTGGAGCAATAGCAATTTGATTATAGCCACTATAACCATCTAAAAAACAATAATGACTATATCCTGCTAATCTTTCTAACATTTGATCAATAAAAGGAAGGGGGAAGTGATCTTTCCTGGTTTCATTATTCAACTTCCTATAGTCAATGCATACCCTCCATCCTGTGATTACTCTTGTTGGGATAAGTTCATTCTCTTCATTTGTTACCACTGTAACTCCACTTTTCTTAGGAACAACATGTATAGGACTTACCCATTTGCTATCTGAGATAGGATAGATGATGCCAACATCTAGTAGCTTCAAAATTTCTGCTCTTACCACTTCCTTCATGTTGGGGTTGAGCCTTCTCTGTGCCTCTCTGCTAGGTTTTGCATCGTTCTCAAGGAGTATTCTATGCATGCATTTGGATGGACTTATTCCTTTGATGTCTGCAATGGTCCATCCTATTGCATTTTTGTGTTCTCGCAATACCTTCAGCAGCTTTTCTTCTTCCTGTGCAGTTAAGTTTGCAGCAATTATCACCGGCAGTGTCTGGTTCTTGCCCAAAAATGCATGCTTCAAATGGTCGGGCAGCTGCTTAAGTTCTATGTCTGGAAGTTTCTGTACAGTCGACTGGTCCATGTCAGCAGTCAACTTGTTCTGGGTGTCTTGATTCGGTCGACTGGTTAGAATACCAGTCGGCTTACTCTGTTCACCAGTCGGTTGATCTGTAGAAGAACAATTTTTATCAGACACCAATTTTTCAAATAAAGGTGCAGACTTACCTGAGTATGACTGTGGAGTTTCAAGGTGATGTACTGTCTCTGCAATCCTCCAGTCATCGTATTCCTGTTCAACATGAGATAAAGTTAGAGATTGAGTGATTGTGGCTTGAAGTGGTTCAACGCTATGTACCTGAAATGTTTGATCAACAATCTCCTGCACCACATCAATATTATAGCATTCATGATCATCTTGTGGTAATTTTAGTGTATCAAACATTTTAAATTCCACTTTTTCTCTGTTTATCTTCATACTTATAATGCCCTTTTTAACACAAATTTTGATATCAGCTGTACTCATAAAGGGCCTACCTAATATGATCGGTAGAGATGATGACATTGAAGATTCCTCCATATCTAACACAACAAAATCAGCAGGCAAAATAAAATCATTTACCTGAACTAGGACATCTTCTAAAATACCTCTAGGTCTTTTTATGCTACGATCAGCCAATTGCAAAGTGATGGATGTTGGCTTGAGTTCCCCCAATCCAAGCTTTTCGTAAACAGAATAAGGAAGAAGGTTGATGCTTGCCCCCAAGTCTAGCAGTGCCTTTTCAAAGAAGTGCTCACCAACCTTGCAAGGAATGGTTAAACTACCTGGATCTTTCAGTTTAGGTGGTAGTTTTCTTAATAATACAGCGCTCACTTCTTCTGTCAAAGCCACATCCTCCTTAACCTGAAATGTTCTTTTGTGAGTACAACAGTCTTTCAAAAATTTGGCATAAGAAGGAATTTGTTTAATAGCATCAAGTAGGGGAATATTAATTTCTACCTTTTTGAGAGTTTCAAAGACGTCAAATAAATGTTGTTCTTTCTTTTTATTGACTAACCTTTGAGGGAATGGTGGTGGTATTGTCCCTACTTTTTCACTTACCTTATTTGAACCCAAAGCTTTTGATGGTTGTGTATCTGGTTTGTCTGTATGTGTTCCAATCATGTTGTCAATTATCTTACCATTTCTTAGGGTTGTTACTGCTTGGAGCTGTTCTTGACCTCCAGGGTTTGGTATGGTTTGTGAAGGGAGTTCTCCTGCCTTTCGTTCGCTTAACTCTTTTGCAATCTGACCAATTTGTGTTTCTAACTTCTGAATTGCTTGTCCTTGTTGGTTGCTTGTTTGATGTTGTTGTTGGAGCAATTGAAGAACGGTGGACTCAAAATCCAACTTCTTCTGTTCTGGGGCTGGTCGATCAAATCCACTTCCCATCTGAAAGTTTCGTGCATGTCCATGTGCGATTTGATGCCCTTGATTATTTTGATTATTGCTCCATGAGAAGTTTGGATGATTCCTCCATCCTGGGTTATATGTGTTCGAGTATGGATTGTTCTTTGGTGGAAACACTCCTCGACCCACATAATTCGCATGCTCCTGATCTGTGAAAGTAGACATGGGACATGTATCAGTTGTGTGATCTAAATGAGAACAAATTGCACACATTTCATTTGTTTGATTTTTAACTCCACCCATCGTCGACATTGCATTAACAAGCATATCAATTTTCTTATTCATGTTTGCCATTTCTAATTGAATGTTATTACTATTAGAGATTTCGTAAATTCCCTGTTTTTTCGTAGGTCCCCTTCTTGTTGAGAATTGTTGGGAGTTCTCGCTGAGTTCTTCAAAAAGTTCAATGGCTTCTTTTCCACTTTTCCTCATCAAAATTCCATTGCAAGCTGCATCAACAATTGCCTTGTTAGTGTCATTTAAACCTTCATAAAAAGCTTGTACCTGATCATCCTTAGGCAGATTGTGAGTAGGACACTTGAGAAGCTTGCTCTTGAAATCCTTCCATGCTTCGAAAAATAAATCTCCATCCTTTTGTTGGAAGAGTTGAATCTCCCTTTTCAGCTGTTTGGTCTTTTGGGCTGGAAAGAATTCTTTCAAAAATTTCGTTGCCAATTGCTCCCATGAATTAATTGATCCTGGTTCCAAAGAATTATACCACAACTTAGCATTAAGTTTTAAAGAAAAAGGAAACAAGATTAACCTGATTTGTTCAGCGGTAAGCCCTTGGACGCTTTGTGTCCTGCAAAGATCGAAAAAATCTTGCAAGTGAAGATGAGGCTCTTCATCTGGTTTGCCACTAAAGTGGGGAACCATACTAAGTAAATGAGGAGATAGGTGCATGTTCCCTGTAGCATTAGGTTGAAAAGCAATGCAGGAAGGTTGCTCAATATTCTTAGGAGTGAATTTGTCCTGCATTGGCACTCGATTTTGTATTTCTTCAGCCATTCTTTCCTGTGAAATTTGTCTCTGTGCAGTCGACTGGGTCCGTACAGCAGTCGACTGGTTGGCTGAAAACAGCTTACCTAGTCTGTGCAAAGTTCGTTCTGTTTCTGCGTCAATAGGTAGTAGCTCTGGTCGAAGTGATCGTCTACCGTGCATTCACCGAAGTCCTGTAACCTAAAAGAAAAACTATTAATAAAAGAAAAGAAAAACTAATAAAAATTCTACTGACTTGTAAGTTAAAATACTAAACAATCCCCGGCAGCGGCGCCAAAAACTTGTTGTTGGAAATCTAGCTACCTAAATAAATAGACTAACTAGACACAAATTATAAAACCTCGCAAGTGCACGAATCGTTTATAGAATCGTAGTAATAGCAAGGGTCGATCCCACAGAGATTGTAGACTTCAACTTACTAATCAATAAAACCAATAATAAAAATGAATAAAAGTTGTTGTAATATTCTAAAAGAACTAAAAGATTAAAACTAAGATGAGAGGTGTTGAATCACAAATATCTCTTGAATAGTTGGGTTGTTGATCTCCACCAATAGTTAGTAATGCTAAGTTGCCTTCTGAATTTACTTCTAATTACTCATGTTTGTTCACTTCAAGGGCATGGTATCTACTCCTTAAAGTATTGTTTCCCTAAGCCAAGAATTAGGCATGGTATCTACTCTAATTCGTTTCTTCCCCTAAGTATTTTAGCATGGTATCTACTAAGTTATACTTAACAAAAGCATAAGCACAGTGGAAACGAACAAACACTTAAAGTTCTAGAAATTGGTATCAGATCTAGATCCTTTAAGTTGATTGAACCAAGAATCCTAAAGATTCTCTTGTTACAAATTATGAGCACGAGATACGGGTCGTCTCAATATGCTCATATAACAGATTCAAATTTCTAACTCACAAACTTGATAATATCAGATTCTGTATGGCAGTCGACTAGCTCTCACCTTCAGTCGACTGTACTTATAACTCCTGAACAAGTTTGACTGTTATCAATCTATATCAATTCAATTAGATTCAATCAATAAGTAAAATAGAATGATTCAAAAGAACATAGCACTACATAACTACGGCTTCGATCTACCCAACTATGAAATTAGTTCCACATAATAATATTTTTATTGCTTAACAAGTTCAAATACATGATCAACATCAAAGAATAAAGAGAGAAGAAATAAACTAATGGATTCCGGCAATATGGTCGACTGGCTGTCACACAGTCGACTGCCTTCTGGTTGCTGGGTCTTCTTTCTCCTTCTTGGATGTTGATGGAATGAAGCACTGGTTGATGACTTGATGATTGGGAACTCTGAGATTAAGTTGCGTCCAAGAGATGTGTGTGTATTCTGGCGGATCCTCTCTGATATTTATAGAGTACGGCTGAGAATTAGGGTTTCCCTTTTTTTAGGGAAAAATCTTCTTGATTTGATGATTTATGTCTTTCTCTTTTCTTCTTTCCTTCCTTATCTGTTCACCACGTGCTTTTGCCAATTTCCAGTCTCTAGATTTGATTCGTTGCATAAGATCTGGATTAAATAGATTCGGAATTAGATTTGGGTGAATCTTCGAATATCTTATCTGTTTACTCCGCCGCAGACCAGTCGACTTGTCTTCAAACCAGTCGACTGAGTCGAGACTTCTAAAGATTTCATAATTGTTCAGACCAGTCGACTGTCTTTTGGGAGTAAGTCGACTATGACGAGAGTTGTGGAAAATCAGCTTCTCCTGTCCAGTCGACTGTCTTTGGGGAACCAGTCGACTGATCCTCTGCAGTTTGCTGTGTATTATCCTTGAAGTCCTGAATCTGCTTCGTTTTGCTGTTATAAGCTGTTTCCTGTGGAAAAGAGAAAATAGGAGTTAAATACCACATATAGAGCTTTTAAATGTCTAATTATAACAAGATTATTGCTCTAAAAAGTGAATAATATTGTGTTCATCAGGTTCAATCCCTCGCCATGACTTAAACTACTACGGTAACTACGGTAAGTATCCTAGATGTTCTATGATCTACGAGCCCATGTCCAGGCAGTCTAGAGGGGAATCCCCCGCACTGACATGACGCATCAAGCAGACAGACTATGGGCAATTCAACCTCCTTCATGGAACGATGGCACCACCCGCAGTCACCAAATACCCCACAAGCGTCGCCACCGGGACAAGAATTCTGGAGTAGTGCTCACGCCATGTTATGACGCATCAACCAAGCAGTTTGTAAATCACTCTCACACTGCCAATCCGATGGGCCTCATACTCGTGTTATCTCTCACTTTCGTCACATCACCACTATGTGTCTAAATCCTTAGTTTATTTGAATGATGAATAAAATCAACCTCTAGAGTTAGCTCTATCCTCTATACCAGTTTCAATCAACAACATGACCAACTTGGTCTTTCATCTCAATTATTCATCTAAAAAATATAATTTGCTCACTTACCGGTAATAGGACTTAGCGACCCACTAGTTCAAAATCTCATTTCATGTCTACATCATTTGTGTATTCATATTCATAAGACCTTTCGTACTCACCATGATATTTGACTTCACTTTCATGTACAATTTTCATGCATAAGACAAATAAATTCATTTTTTAACTTGCCACATTCATTCTTCATTCTTTTCATTATCAAATCTCTTTTCAAACTCTTTTAAACAATGCATTTATTTTTATCAAGAGACAATTTAAAACTTGATAAATCTGAATGGTTTGGACAGTCGACTATTGAAGCATAGTAGGTCGACTGTCAGTGAGGATTTTAAAGAACTCAAAATTTAATTTAGCCAGAACAGTCGAATGCTAAGACACAATCGATCAACTGTTCTGTGACGATTAAAAACTAAAAGTTAATATAGTCAGGACAATCGACTGTAAAATTATGGCCAGCAGCTGTTCTGTGATACTTTAAAACTCGAAAATAAAATGGATAGGGCAGTCGACTGTTAAACATATACGGTCGAATGTTCTGCGAGAATTACAACTCGAAGAACTAGATATTCAGGACGGTCGACTATTTACACATATTCGGTCGACTGCTCAGCAACGAAAATCCGAAAATTTTGAATCATTTCTTCTTTATTTTTCCGATAACTAACATATAGCTTTAGGATTATTTAACCTCAATCACAACAAGCATAACTTACTACCCAATATGTAGGCTCTTACGATTAGCATTTTCCTCATAAGCACAATTTCTAAAATTGCACTTTTCCCATAACCACAATTTTTCTACATGGAGAAACATTTATTCTAATTTAGCATGCTAGATCAATATCCAAATATCACAAAAACAAACATATCATTCAGTCAAGTTCACTTATGCAATTCATGCAATTTCCCCTATGTTCCAATTTCACCTTAATCATGGTATTATTAAAAGCAATATTTTCATCTATTTATTCTAACATGATTAGCACAAAACCTAGCATGGTACTACTTAGATATAGAGAAACACCCACCTTATTGGAGAAAAACGAATGAACTTTTAAGAATTCCTAGATTGATCAAAAGAGGCCTTCTCCTCCTAGTTGAGCCACCACAAGTCGTATCCTCCTCGTCTTGAAGTACACCCGACCTCCTTGTTCTTTGAAGAAAATCCGGCCACCAATTGGGAATGAAGAACACACTAGCACAACTTTCAATCTTTTGAACTCACTAACTCTCAATCTTTTGCTCTCTAATTGTATTTCTTTGTCTTTTTTTTTTTTTTTGGATATAGATTAGGTGTGAATACACTAATGTAGGGGGTATTTATACATAATTTTGGTGGAAATAAAGGGCTAGGATTAAATCAAGTGGTTTAGGATCAAGGGCTTAGATGAAATAGGGAGTTGCTATAACTTCCCATGATGCAAATAACCACCTCTCCACCTCATCCACTCACCCTCTCTCTTGATTCCATCTGGCCTCCACTTCAAGGGTGTGTTTTGCACACTCTTGTGCATGCACGTGTTACCCTAGTGTCCCCCACACACAAGTTGTACATGCTAATTAACTAATTGTCTATTATTTGAGTCTACACTACAAGTTAGACTGAAATAAAGATTAATTAAATTACATGGGCTCAATAATGGGCCAAGAGACTATGGGCTCTACTAATTTAATTAATTTATTAACTAATGTGGGCTAAAAAGGGACAAATTAAGCTTAGGATTAAATTAGGCTTCTAAGAAAATAAATGGGGATTACTAATACATGAAATATTTTAGAGAAATGCATGCATAAATTTTTACGTGCACAACACGTAAAAAGAAAAGAGAAAAAAAATATCAAACAATTTCAATTATAAATAGGATTTGAAAATCCAGGGTGTTACATCCTCCTCCTTATCCTCATTCGTGACATATGAGCAATTCGCCAATCTTCAAATGCAAATGTACAACTACTACACAAACACTCTCGATTACTTGCAAGACAAAGAGGATTGGGAAAGGCTCCCACCTCCTAATGTAGTTGGAGAGGATGAGGAAGAAGGAGAAACAAAAGAAGACGGTGATGATAATGATGATGAGTGATTGAAATGTGATAATAGTAACATCTTATGTATGACAACTTAAATTGTACTAAGCTTGACTACTTGCAATATATTGCACCTTTTAATTCTCGTCTTTATGGTTGTTCAATTTGAGCTCTTTTAAATGGCATATGCATACCTGAGTGTATCAGTTGGTATCAGTATTGCGGTCGACCGGCATACTCTATGTGCTCTTCTCAAGAATGTGCATATAGAATTGCTCTGCTACATATGTCAGTTTTGCGGTCGACCTGGCGGTCGCCGGTCTGCCCTCTGACCTCACTTAACACTATTAAATACTGCGGTCGACTGACCGGTCGACCGGTCCCTCATCTGGTCACTCCTTTCGAATTCTTTGAAGATCTAAAATTCTAACGTCTCTTAGCTATTCATAAACCACTTGGGTGTATCTAAGTAGTTTTCAACTTTATCCTACCAATCTAAAATCTAAACCTAAATCTAATATGCATATACAATGTACACCTCTGAGTCTACAAACTTTTATACCCTCTGAAAATTCTCTTCAAAATTACAGATGGTGGTCGACCGTGCGGTCGACTGGTCGGATCTTTGGCTATTTTCCTTAAACTCATGCTTTGCGGTCGATCGTAAGGTCGACCGGCTTTTTCTCTGGTCTTATTTTCAAATTTTATAAAATAAATGTTTCTTCTTTCAGTTTCTTGCTTTTCCTGTTGCTTTCATGTGTATTGGGGAGAATCTCAAATCTATGATATTATGTAGAGCTCTTACTGTATATCAATGAGTCTCGTTATCAACGGTATCATGTAAGAAGATTCTCTTCCATGATTCTCTTTCGTTTGTATTCATTGTAACATCTTAGAATACGCATCTTCCTTGTTTTAAATTAATGATTGATTTTACGAACTTTCCAAGGATTATTTTACTCTATCTATCCCCTCTTGGTGTGTTCCAAAAGGGGGGAGAACATTGTCTTCGAATGTTTTCAAACGTTTTTCAAATTTCAAATCATTTCATGAAGTAACTCTTTCATTCCTATCTTATATTTGTTCATTAAATTCTGTATTACAGGTAATGGTATATCAAGGGGGAGTATTCACTCTCTTTTATGAAAACCTGTTTTACAGGATGCACTAAATTTAGGGGGAGTATTTACATACTTTGTTTTAATTTTCAAACATTCTTGCATGTTTTGTTCACACCAAAAGGGGGAGATTGTTGACTCATTGTTTGGTGTGCACAAAATGTGCTCACTTGTACTAATAAGCTTAAATTTAGTGTGTCAGATTTTCAGGATCAATTAACATCAAAAAGAGATCCAAGAGAGATTCACAAATATACAAACAAGGAAGGCAATAAAGTGAGATTGCATATACAAACAAAAGAGGAAAGCACTATACATCAATTGATCTCCAAGCAATCTATCAAGACTGGATTTTTAGCAATATTTTTGTGAGATATTTATTGTAATTGATTGATTAAAAGAGCGATTAGTTTATGGTAAAAAAAACAAAGTGAATTCGATTTGTACAGCCATGAACCGGTCGACCGTACCTAAGGTCGGTCGACCGTCGTAGTCGACCACAAGTTCTGTTGGCAAAGACAGCCGTCGACCTTTCATCTCTCTAGCTATGCTAGAAAGATGAACGATCGACCGCACACTTTGACCGGTCGACCGCAACTTGGCTGTATATCTCTTTTGGAATGTATCGTTGCCTCTTTTGATCGATACACTTCCTCTTCTATTTAATAGAACGAATCCATTGTGTCTTCTTCACCTATTCCTTCTGAGAAAATTACTTTGAACTAATATTTTGATAATCAATCCGAGTCTGAGCGGTGAATTGGTTGTATTCTTTAGTCAAGATCTCAAACGAACTTGAGTTCTATTTTCTTTTCTTTTCCACTTCGATGAGATTGACGGGACTTGGATTAGAAGTTCTGTGGGTGTAATAGGTCTCTTGAACTGAATCCGAGAATCACTGTACTAAGGGTTTTTGAGTATAGTGGAACGCTTGTAGCAGAGAATTGCTACAAGTAAGTGGTGTGGACGTAGACCTAGAGGTCGAACCACGTTATATCGGTGCGTCATCTGAGTTTGTTTTTCTTGTCTCTCTTGCATTACTTTAATTTACTTTACTTTAGTTCTTTAATTTTTAATTCCGCACGATCACCTTATACCCCCCCCCCCCCCAAGGGTGATTTACAGCCTTCAGACCTATGTAGTATGGGTTGCATAGACTCTGAACAAGTGCGCATTAGTGTCATATAATATAAACAACTGCATTAAGGACTAAGAGCACTGCACAACACGACATCAATATGATAGTCCCTTTGTAGCTTGTTTGTGATCAAGTTTGTGGTTTGTTTAAGTATTGAAAATCGTTATACTATTCGGTATAGTGAGGATGACCGTATATAATATTTCGTCGGTTGTAAGCAATTGACGTGCCCACAGTTTTCTATGCAGGATAAAGTGCTTGGCAAGATTAAAGTATGCATGCTGCTTAAAGATTGATTCAAATGTTGTATATTTTTATCCATGTAATTATTCTAAATTACTTCCGCTATATAAATGTAATGTAAATGTAACTCTGATGTAACAAAAGGTTTTTAATTCCTTATAAAATTGTACGAAGAGAAGCGTAAAGATCCTGTGGAACTTCGAATTCAGTCTGTTTTGGAATTCGGGATGTTACACAAGTAATTACGTGTCAAGTATCAAGTTTCAAGTGTCAAGTATCAAGTAATTACGTGTCAAGTATCAAGTATCACGTATCAAGTAGGATCTCTGGATCCCCTCCGAGTACACATTTCTGTATTTTCCACAACTAGATCTTTTCCTTTAACCCCGGCTTGATTTCTTGTTATCATTATTTAAAGAAAGTATGGACGTGCACAAACAAGGGATAAGTTCAAGTTGGATAGAAGACACGAACAAGTGATAAAATAACTTATAATAGGCTAGGACAACGAGATTTTCAATTCTGGACAGCAAGACAGTACTACACCAAAACCAAGATTCTCGTTGCCATAAGAATACAAACCTGGATCCATTAGAAAACCTAGAAAATAGACTCTTAGTCGAATCCAACACATATACACAAGTCATAGAATAACTACGAAAACAGGGCTCAAAACAGAATTACATGCAGAAATCATGTTCAGCCAGAAATCACAAGGTTATATTCATAAGCATGAAAATGGTATAAAAACATACTGATTAAATCTAAGAAAAATATGGGGTATTCCCTATTATGTCTAGTATCAGTAAATCAAATTTCATAATATTCCAATACAGATAGCATAGTCAAGTAAATTCGGAAAACAGCGAGATACGGCAAGTTTATAAATTTGAACTTTTTGACTCAGCAGTACTAAAACAGTGATAGATCACAAAGTATAACTCGAAATCCAAATCCGTCAAAAGGGTAGTAAAATAGAAAAATCAAGCTACATTTCATATTCACAAAGTTTTAACCAACAGTAACTGAAAATATGTTGAAAATAGAGTTTTTCACCGAACAACATGCAGTTTGGAAATATATTGGCTTGTTCACAAGCATGGAACAAATTATAAAAGTCATTAAATAAATCTACAAAAATTAGGGATTGATCCCAATCATGTCTATTCTTACCCAGAAAAATATTGAATCCAAATTTTATCTTTAACATCAATATTAAAATGAATAACTATACAGAAATCACATAAAACAAAATCTGGAATTTTCAACACATCTGTAGTAAAACAAGAATAACTCATACATCACAAATCAAAACTGAGATCCGTCAGAAATTCTGAAAAATAGACAACGAGATCTATGATTTATATTCACAAATTAGTTTCATTTACTGACCTTAATAGGGTCTAAAATACTGAAACAAAACAGGGCGGCAGCAAAACAGAAATTCTTCTTATGTATTAAATCAAATAGTTCATGTGCAACAAATCCAAATTAGAACAAAATACAAAATATGGTATAATAGATGTCCAAAACAACATGGTATGAGTGCTTAACAAGTTTACCAGAAGATAATACAACCAACACATCAAGCATGCAAGAAGTATACATCATATCATGAATCACGAAACAACATACATACATGCATCAAGAGTCTAGTTAAATCTAAATTAATTTCATGTCGTGTGTGTAACAAATGGTGAGTATGGATGAATTAACAAATAGAGTCAATATCTAACAAGAGTTTTTCATGAGAATGAATCTAGAAACAAAAGCGACACTACCGGCAGAATTTTGTACTTGTATATACAACAAAATTAATAAAAGTTACTTGCCTTAGATAGTCGACAAATCTGAGGAGGATATGAGAATAACGGGAATAGATTCCCGGCAACAAACACAATAAAACGAACGGATCTCGAACAAGATGATCACTAACACAAAGAACACGAATCCGACACTCTTGAGATCAACCACATGTACACAAAGAGAGGGCAGTCGGGGTGTGAGTGCAGTGCGGTGAGAGATGACGGCAGACAGCGAACAGGGGCAATGGCGAGAACGGCGCGCAACGTCTGTAGTGGGCAGGCCGAGAAGGGAAGGCGCTCCGCTGGGGGTTGCTGTTGTCGGCTTCAGAAGGAGAAGGGGGAGACAGGAGGGGCTGTCGCTGTGGTGGCACCGTGGGGCAGGGCAGAGCAGCGCGATGATGACGGGGAGGCGCGAAAGTCGGAGGGCACGGCAGACAGTCGGAGTGAAGGGGGATCGGGATGCAATGGGTAGGTCGGGTAGGGAGAGAGATGAGATGAGAGAGAGATTAAGGTTAGGGTTTAGGAGATAGTGATTGTAGATAGCAATAGAAAATTTTGTTGGGGGTTTAATAAAGAGATTTTGGCAAGTAGGGATTTGGAGAATGAAGAGAAGATATGGTGTAACCCCTGTTTTTCCAAAAATGTATTTTTGTGTATTTTCTGTATTTAAAATTTTTGCAAATTATTTTTTTTGGTTTTCAAATATATATATATATATATATATATATATATATATATATATATATATATATATATATATATATATATATATATATATATATATATTGTCAAAATGTATATATATTTTGTCAAAATGTATTGTTGGATCTTCTATTAAAATCTGTTTTCGATCAATAATGTTATTGTAACTATTTTCTATGATTTTTATATTGTAATACAATTCTTTTTTTTATTATTATTACTCTTATTATTATTATTACTATTATTATTAGTACTATTACTATTATTATTTTTATTATTGTTATTAATTTTGACTGGTTATTAAAAATCTTAATTATTTATTTATATTTTTTTCAATCTCTTATTGGTTTTCAAAACCCTTTTACCCATTAACCCATTATCTTCTATACTTAAAACCCCTAACCCATCAGACCCAATATCCCCAACCCAATGAACTTTTCATTTACCCTATTACCCATTTGCACTATCATAACCCGTTAACCCATCTGCTTATATTACCCAAACCTGCTAATTCCCTACCCATTTACCCTATTTACTATTCAGCCGTCACACTTCCACCTAACCCTAACTCCTTCATCTACCCATATATTTATATTTAACCCATCCCGACTCTTCATACCCCTGTGCCTGTTCTACTACCTCCAACCCTACAGCCGCTTCCTCTTCTCATCTCGTCCCCTCTCCATCCCTCTCGTCTACCCCTGCTCCCCTGTGCTCCCTTCACCAGTGGAGTCCTCGCCACGCTGGCATCCCTATCTCCCGAACTCTCCCTTGTGTACCATTCCTGCTGTGCACCCTCTTTCGTTCTTCCCTCCACTGTAGTGCGCCCCAGTCAACCCCCCCTCTGTGCTCCTCTTATCGTACAGCCGGAGCAGCGACAGCTGAGCAATGCTGCACTCCCCTACCTTCCTGTTCCCTCCTGCTGTCTTCCCCCTTCCGATCGTGGCTACACCTCGACAGCAACCACAGCCAAGCCCTGGTCTCCTCCAGTCGCACGTCCTCCTGTGCGCGCCCTGCCTCCCGAGCGCCGCACGACTGCAGTGCCAACAGAGCCAGTGAAGCCATTGCTGTTGCTTACTGTTATGGATGGGTTTTGATCAAGTGGGTTTTTATTAAGTAAATGTGGACCGTCCGCTTGATCAGATCTTGATCTCTTGACCTTGATCTTGATCTTGATGGGTTGAATCCTGGTTGTCCGTTGATCTGATTTTGATCATCATCACCATCTTAATGATCACCTTGATGTGGGATGTCCGATCTCCTCTTGATCATCCGATTAGATCATAGTCATCTGATCTCTTCTTGATCGTCACGATCATGATGATCACCAACTTCCTTTGATCGTAGCCGTTTGATCGATCGATCTTGATCTTCATCATTATCTTCATCATCAGGAAGATCTGGACCATCTGATCTGATCATGATCATTGTCAGCTCTTGGACCTAACTGTTGGATCTCTTGATCTTCATTAGTCATGATCTAGCCGTTCGCTTGATCTTCATCTTGATCGTCATCGTAATCCATTCGTTGGATTTTGTTCGTAATTGGTTCGTGATCTGTGTGTTAAGTTCGTGCCCAGGATCCATTCCCGTTATTCTTGCTTTGCACCGTTTTCGTCATCGGTTATAAGGCAAGTAACTTGTATTAAATTGCTTTGTATATACAAGTACTAAATACCGCTTGTAGTGTAGTTGGGTTCTAGAGACAATTTGCGTGTGAAATTCTCTTGTTGATATTGTCTCTATAGTGCTATTTTGCACATAGTTGCCTTACGACATACATGACATGGTATAACCTAGGATTGACCATATCTTGTTGCATATATGCATGTTGTTTCATGTGTTATCGTGTGCTCGTTCGTGTTATTCGTGATAGACTTGTCTTGGAATTGTGAAATACCCTATATCATATTGCTTGGACATCTAGTACACTATATCTCGTGTTTGGTTGTGTTTTGGATGAGTTTTATGTGAACTAGTGAATTTCGTGCATATGCGAAATTTTTAGTTTGCTGACTTTTCAGTTTTGATCGGTATTTTAGATCCTATTAAGGTCAGTATTTGAAAATATTTTGTGAACATGATTTGTTGAGAATTCTGTCTATTTCCCAATCCTTTTGACGGATCTCAGTTTCATTTTACGAGTTGCGAGTTATGTCTATTTTACTATAGTGGTGTCGAAAGGTTTCCAGATTTTGTTTTCTATAAATTCTGAAGAGTAATCTATTTTTATTGTGATGTTAAAATTATTATTTTGATCTGAAATTTTGCTCAGTATTTTTAGATTTGATTGGGGTTTACCCAGAATTTTGGTGGATTTATTTGAAATGTTTTACAAACCTTTTCATGCTTGCAAATAAAGATTTTACATGCAGAATTTTACTACTGTTCAGTAAAGAACTTGATACTGTTTCCAAAATATTTCTGAATATGAAAGTTTGCCAACTGTATCTATTTTATTACCCTTTTGGCGTATTTGGATTTCGATTTATGATTTGCGAGATATTACATTTTTCGTACTGCTGTGTTTATGATTTCAGACTTACAAAACCACTACATCTTGATGTCTTCTGATTTTACTTGACTACTCTCTTTTTGTTTGAAAATTATGAAACTTGATTTTCTGTTACTATACATATAGGGGAATACCCCGGATTTTTCGTAGATTTATTTAATGAGTTTTCATGCTGTTTTCCTGTTCTTGAATACAATCTTCTGATTTCCAGTTGAACATATTTTCTGGTTTCAAATCAGTTTTGAGTTATGTTTTTGTGAAATACAATATGAGTTATATATGTTCACTGGATTCGGTTGGGAGTCTATTTTCTAAACCTTTCGACAAATTCAAATTTTCACTTTTGTAACAACGGGAATCCCAATTTTAGTACAGTAGTGTCTTGCTGTCCTGAACTAGAATTCTCGTTGTTCTATTCTTTTATGAGTTATCTTTCATCTATACATGTTTATCTGTCAACCTGAATCTGTTACACGATTATACCATGCTATTCTCACTTTGTTTTCTGCACTTGCATGTCTGTCTGATAATAATAACAAAATGACCAAGCCGGGGTTAAGGAAAAGATCTAGTAGTGAAAAATATAGAAATGTGTACTGAGAAGACGGCCCATGTTCCCTATCTGTTATGTGTTCATGACTACATGATTCACAACTCTGTTATCTGACCCTGACTACATTACTTCCCTATAGGAAGGTGTACTTAGAAGAGAACTCATAGGTTCTATCTGTCTGTCGATCTGATTATCTGATATCTGTCTGTATGATCCCTGAGTACACTGCCCTATGGACTCCACTACGAAATCTAAAACAAAATTGTTTGAATGTAGCAACTATGTGATAAAAAGTTGTGGCGCATGAAGTGCTACCTAGATAGTAATCACACAAGACTTATAAGAACACGATATCTGTTATCTGTTTATCTGTATCTATTATCTGACATCTTATTTTGATTATCTGTTATCTATCTGACACTACCATCTGTATATCTGTCTGCATACCATCTGACACTAGACACTTGACACGCGTTATCTGTATCTGTTAGTATACCATACTACTTGATTCTGTTTGTCTGATTCATGTTAGATATTACATTTTTGTTGACATGCCTATTCCATGCTATGTTTGTTCTGTTGTTATTTTATATTTGTTATTTATCCCATGTACTTGTATCCTGCATTACAAGCGGGCCGTAACTTGCATTGATGGGAGTTTGTTTTCTCTTTCCTATTCCGGCAATTGTTAAATTACAGATTTTGGAGAACACGTACCACATAGAGTTGGTGATATGTAATATTAGTGCTGGAGTTATTATTATTATTTCTGTTGCTTATTTGAACAGTTGTATTTTTTTCTACTTAGATTTATTTGTATTTGGGCAATGTGACCCAGGATATTTGACTTGTTCAGATCTTGATATATTTGAGATTAATATATTTTGGTTTCAAGTATTTCTGTTGGTATATATTGATTCGATTATGCATACTTGGTTGACTCTTTTGCTTCTGACTCTGATTATTCTTGTGAACAGCTTATGGATGATGAAAATCATTCGCTGGGCTTAATCACGTATTCGTATTTCATATTTCCTTTTTGGGAAGCAGGGGCGTAATATAGGGGGAGAACGTGATCTGCTTGTTAGGCAGATACAGACGTGAACAATATCTGGGAAAGATTGGGTCAAAGAAGAGGGTATTGGGTAGCGGACTATGATCCAATAAGACGGGTAAAAGGGTTCAATTATGGTAGACTGGGTAGAAAACCAGATCCAATAAGGCAGAATCAAATAAATAAGCAATTAGGCCATGAAATGCAGTAGATTATAAATAATAAATCATCCAGAGAAGAAAATAATTGGCAGTCAAATTGAATCACAAGAATCAAACAATAGATGAATATATATAGGCAAAGAAGAACAAATACACGGTTCAGGAAATAGAAAGAGTACAAACAGATAGGATACACTGAAAGAAAGAATACAGTACAAAATATAGAAAATGGGATACAGGAGTTACAGTGACGCTCTATGGAAATTCAGAACCAGGGAGTGTGATTTCTTTTTGCAAACACCGTCAAATGGCTAAATGTCCTGTTCCCTCTATGAATTCGTAGGCATTCCATGCAAACATATTTTGGCGGTTCTTCAGTTCACCAATCACACGGTACTACCGAGCAATATATTTGTAGACGGTAGATTTGAGATCAGTTGAGAAGAAGTTATACATCCGTTCCTAATAGTATTAGTGATAATTTTGTCTCTCGTTATTGTGAATTGAGTCAGCATTCAAGATAGTTGATCGATCTTGGTTGTTCTTCTGAAGGAACATACAAGTACATGCTCGACCACATGCTTAAGGGCATTGAAGGCATTTCGTTAATTCAACCCGGGATTAGCACACACCGCGAAGGTAGTGCACAGCCCGAGTGTAACACCCTGCAAAATTGAAAGTAATAATTTTGCCCTTGTGTGCTACGCACGTGTATTTTATAACGTGTTTTCACCATGTATTTTGATTACCAACTATTTATATATTTTCCGTATTGATTTTTCCCTATTTTGAGTCAACAAAAATATAATATTTCAATCTTTGTATTTTACGTGCTTTTTACGTGTTTTCAATGCACGTATTAATTACATATTTTCCACCGCTATGAGTGATAATTTCTGGGTTTCAATTATTTATTTTATGTTTTCAAATCTATTTTATAAAATGGAAATTCATTTTTCCTATTTTTGATTAAGATAATTTTGTACGTACAATGCACGTGCTTTCTACGTGTAGTGATTTCATCATGAAACATATAAAATTAGTAAATATAATTTTCTTATATTGTTTTCGATTATATTTTAATAATTTTCCGTTGATAAAGTCGATTTCGCATTTTTGATATTTTACGTGCGACGCACGTGTTTTCGGTAAACGTATTTAGGAGAGTGGTTTTAGGAGTTTTGGAAGTGGAGAGTGGGGAGATGAGAGGTAGGGGGTTGTGTATATGAAGAGTTAGAAAGTTGAAGAGTTGGGGGGGGGGGGGGGAGGGGGGTTAGGAGTTAGAAAAATGAAGGGTTAGAAATTAAATTGAATAATTTATTAGATGAGTAATTTTGCAAATTGAACCCTAGCAAAATCCTATAAATAGCACATCATTCTCTTCTCTTTTCTTCACACCAAAAACAAATCAAGTAATAAGAGAAAGAAAAAGAAAGTGAGAAGAAAGTTTGATTATTTGGAGGCTTTGCTAGGAGGAGAAGAGCTAGGAGTCCTTGGAGCTAGAAGTGGTGTTCTTTTCTTTCATTAGTCAAGTTTCACAAAAGGTGGGTGATCCTATACTTTCTAATTGTAGAACAATGCATGCTAAGTAATAAATAATGAGTAGTATGGAATTTCTTATGTGATCTATACTATTGTATGAGATGAGAATGATAGTAATCCATGTATGATTAATAAATTAAATCATGATAGGGGTTAATGAGAAAGAGAATTGATTGATTATTTGTCATACATTAGTGTGCATGAATGTAGAGAATTTTGATTTATGTGAACAATTGATAAGTAAATAAATTATTGTAAAGAAGATTTAATGTTATGAAACACATATGGGTGTTTATAAAATAAAGAATATAATATGTCATCTCTAATTAAAAAGTATAAATGCAAATTTGTGTTTATTAATAAAAAGAAACGATTTTGAAAGTTGTTTTATTCTTTAAAATATGGATTATTAAATCAGTAATTTACTGTTGGAAAGTAACCCAGTTTTTATGAATTAAAATCTTGTCTAATAAAAGATTATATCAAAATTGGAGAAATCAAGTTTTATGAAATAATAGGAGAACAGGGTGTTCGAACAAAAGTCTATGAAGAGGCTTTATACAGTTGGGCACACCTGGCCTTGTGGACTGGCGTGCGCTAGACTCCCTGTCGACCTGAGTTCGAAACCTTCTAAGTCCAAACATTTTCCTGTGTCTTTATTTTTTTTTAAAAACTATTCAAACCGAGAGTTTTGGTATAAGGTGATTTCGATGAAGAAACTAAACAATAAGTCCAAATGGACTTAATGGTCGGCACTGTGAGCCTTAGGCACTGGCTGTTTGCTCACGGGTTCAAATCCAGCAAACAGGTTCAAATCCCTTGGGTGACTTTTAATTGTATTTTTTGTGTGTTTTTTTTTATATTTTTGAGGGGTTTTGAAGTTCTTTAAAAATTGAAGAAAAATTCTAGTGTTTATAAAATGTGAAGGAGAGTTTAAAAAAATAAAAAAAATTTAGATTTTTCATGTGTATTTGAGTAGTAAAAGAGACAATTGAGACAAAATGAGGTTTTGTTCCCAAGTTAATTATTTTTAGATCATGATTTTATTTTTAGAAGAAAAGTAAAGATTTTGATTAATTCTCTTGTTAAGAATATGCAATTTATGTTGAAGATGAAATTCTAGAATTTTATTTGTGCTTAAATTGATAATGAGTTTAAATTAGATGAATTATGAGTAGAAGCCTTGATTGAAAAAGTGGGAAAAATAGAACGTGAATAGTGCCAAAATGAGATTGAAATGAGATAAAATGAGACTTTGATTAGTGCTAATTGGAAACATCGTAAGAGCTTGGAATTGTGATAAAATTTCATGTGATAAAAGTTGTGTACTTAAAAGGAATTAATTTGCTTATAAAGATTCCTGAATAAATAACTAGATCATGAATTGTGACAAGGATTTGATCTTTTTATGTAATTTTAAGACATGATTAATAAAGGGTATGTGTACCCATAAATTCTTGTGCGTGAATTGTTGAGTTTTGGAGTTAGTAAAGCCTCGTTACTGGCAATGTTGAAATAAGAAGAATTGAGATATAATTTTGAGATATGGTTGTGGATTTATCTCGGTATTTGTGATTGAGACCGGTAGGAGGTAAAACTAATTCTAGGTTTGATAAATTTATTCATGTCTTGACTAAAATAATTAGGCACTTAGGTGAAGTTGTAGTAAGACCTAGGCAAACGTAAGTGGGGCACTCTATATAGTCGGGTGGTGGGTTGGCTGCGGAGATTCATCGGGACTATAGACCCAGTCAGCGGACTGAGGTTGTTGTGTGGGAAACGAGTTTTATTTTGAAATCCGGGACTTGGCGAAGTCAGGCGGATAGTTTGTCGTACTCCATGTATATGCATATACCGGAGCTAGAGGGGCACTTGCGGGAGGTTCGCACGACGAGGAGTCTGTATAACAGTCGGGCGGGGGGTTGGCTACGGTGATTCTCTGGGGCTGGGATCCGTACTCATGGAACATCTCAACTTTGTCTTATTACTGGATAGTTGTCATGGCGAGGGATCGAACCCTTTTATTGTGGAGTATGTAGACGCTTGCCCTCGGACCTATGTAGTATGGGATGCATAGAATCTGAACAAGTGTGCATTAGTGTCATCCTAGTATAAAATTGTGTGCATTAGGCATTAAGGCATGGCATACACTTACATGTTTAAAGTAATCACATTTCTACACTTTATTTCATTCAATATGTTTGTGGTTTGTTAAAGTATGGAGATCGTTATACTATTTCTGGCATAGAGAAGATAGTCGTGTATAACATTTCATCGGTTGTAATCAACTGACGTACCCACAGTCTTACATACAGGTAATGGGAGTTCATTAAGCAATAAAGTGGATATGCTGATACTGTTTTGTTTAAAGATGTTGTATTTATTTCATTGTAATCTTTTATTCTTCCACTGTGTAAACAAAGTGTAATGTAACTCTGATGTATTATTGAAAAGTTTTAATTTTCTTGTAAAATTGTACCAAGTGAAGTAAAGATCCTGTGAAATCTCGAATTCGGCTTTATTTGGAATTCGGGGCGTTACACCGAGAGTGTTGGACATGCACATGCACCGGTGGGGGACCCTCAACAATGCACTACAAAGGAAAGGCCTAAAGGGAAGAGATTGAAGTCCACAAGAGAATAGCAAAAAACCAAACAACCTAGACTGCGCATGACATGCCTTCGTGTCGTATATCATGATTCAAGAAATTGTCCAATCAATTTGGCTAGGTAATATATCTATTTTAAGTAAATATTAATTTGACTCACTCAAACTTGATTTGTTCTTGTTGTCTAACTCATTCTTCTCATTTATTTAGCGGGTCGGTACCATATGAAGAAGATCCAAGCGGTAAAGAAAGTGATGACGATGAAGGTGAAGATTCGTGCTAAGGTAAATTTCTTATTCTGTATGTCATATTTAACTTGAATACCTTCATAAATAATTTCAATTGATGATAAACCATTTATTCATTCTACAAGTTTTATGTTGTAGGTTTTGATTCAAACATGATCGAGCTGAAGGAAGGCGTTTCTCTTCCAAGAAATTTTCTTTTCTGAATGTGTATATATGGTCATGTAAATTAATTTCTAGAAGTTAGAAGTAAATTTTTTTTGAATGAGATTGCAAATTTGTGTACCGAATTGTTTAATATATGAATGAGATGAGTATGTTGTTGTTGTAATTGTGGGGTGGATGAGTTTGGTAATGTGAATGAGATGAGTCTATTGTTGCTGTAATTGCTTTGACAATGTATATCTATGCTGAAAGATGTGAAGTCTGTGATCTTTGTATATCTGTGCAACTTTCAGATGTTGTGTATGTTTTTTTATTTTTTTTTGTTTTTGTCAACCTAACCCGTTATCTCCAATAATGGGTTAGGTTGAATCAAAATTTGTAGAACATTCAATTTCTTGAAATTAAGTTCTGCCAAATTCTTCCAACTTAACCCGTTATTGTTAATGACGGGTTAAGTGTGCTTAACCCATTATCCACAATGACGGTTTAGGTACAATGACTTTTGCAATGTATATGCTCTTTGTGGATTAAAGTTTGTACAAAATTAAACTTGAGAAGATTAAGTTCGGCCAAAGTCATTCAACACAACCCATTATTGGTGATGACAGGTTAGGATCACATAACCCGTTATCTCCAATAACGGGTTAAGTTGGTTGACTTTTCCAGTTTATTTGCCATTTGCTTTCGATGGTGTTACCGCTGATTCTGGTGTGGGGGTAAACAGATGAGATTTGTGAGTTCGTGGAAAAACCTGAATAGCGGATCCAAGCCTGCTGATTCCTGCCGCTCACCTGCAAGGAAGTGCGATACACCGGGGTTGATTCCGGCGACGCACCCTCCGACGCTCTTGTCAGTAACCAGTGATGATTAAGAAAGAGCTTAAGTTGGAAAAAGAGTGATTATCTGGTCACAGTGGTAGGTAGGAGGTATTTATAGTCGCCATGGGAGTCTGATTAGTGACCTGATTTCCTGTGAAACCGTTAGGAGTAAAATCCTCATAATTAGTTTAAGAAACTGATCCCTGATTCCCGGTGAGAGGATAACTGCAAATCAGGCCCGTTGATTTAGTCAAATCAGTGACCCTGATCTCCTCTTACTGGTCTGGGTTTGTCTTGGGTCGGGACCCGTACCCAGCTGGAGTGGATCCGTTTCGCGGGTTATTGGATCTGTGAAGGAGAGATCCAGCGCCCGCTTAGGGTCCATCTATATGCGAAATTACTGTTTTACCCCTGAGCTTCAAGATTCATTCCCAATCTGGATGGTTCTGATTTAACCCCATTTTTAGCCATATCACGAGCCCCCCACTCCTAAAAACTAAGTGTGATCAGCATTTGAGGAGTAGTTTAACTGTTTCAGTGGCTAGTGGAGTTGTATCGGAGTCCGAATGGAGGGTATTGAATCTCGAAGGGGGTAGTGAGGTGATTTTTGAAACTGTAAGCTGTTCCGAAGCCTTGTTAAATATTCGACGGTTTTTATCTATTTTTTCGGATTATTTATTTAATTTTGCGATGTGTTAACCAGTCGTTCGAGGGCCTTAATAGTACATTCTAGGCAATAATTGTTCGTTCAGGGGCTCAAAAATATTCTCCTGAATTTATAATTATTTTCTAGAATTTTTAGTTAATTTTCCCGAATTTTTAGCAATTTTTTCACAAATTTTAAATAAATAAAACGATTAAATAAATAAAAACTAATTTTTAATACCTATTTATGGCGTGGCTTGATCTGGGCCCTTGATCTCGCGCGAGCGCGAATATCTGAAAGATCTGGCGGTTGTAGTCGCTCGGCAGCCATTTTCTCACTTTTGGAGCTCGGATGGGCACTTGCTCGGTTAGCCGACCGGGGGTATAAGGGTTCGGCTGTCCGAGCGACGTGGCGCAATCTGAGTCGTTGGATGGTGGCACGAATCTTGAGACGGGCTCCGTTCCCAAGAAAACGCTATCTTGTCGTCTAGCGCACGTGGCACGATCTGGACCGTCCATCATCAGAAGCGCGAATTTCTGGAAGATCCAACGGTCGTGGTCGCTCGGCGGCTTTTTTCTCTGTTTTGGAGCTCGGATGGGCACTTGCTCGGTTGGCCGACCGGAGGTGTAAGGGTTCGGCTGTTCGAGCGACGTGGCGCAATCTGAACCGTTGGATGGTGGCGCGAATCTTGAGACGGGCTCCGTTCCCAAGAAAATGCTATCTTGTCGTCTAGTGCACGTGGCACGATCTGGATCATCCATCATCAGAAGCGCGAATTTCTGGAAGATCCGACGGTCGTGGTCGCTTGGCGGCTTTTTTCTCTGTTTTGGAGCTCGGATGGGCACATGCTCGGTTAGCCGACCTGGAGGTGTAAGGGTTCGGCTATCCGAGCGACGTGGCGCAATCTGAGCCGTTGGATGGTGGCGCGAATCTCGAGACGGGCTCCGTTCCCAAGAAAATGCTATCTTGTCGTCTAGCGCACGTGGCACGATCTGGATCGTCCATCATCAGAAGCGCGAATTTCTGGGAGATCCAACGGTCGTGGTCACTCGGCGGCTTTTTTCTCTGTTTTGGAGCTCGGATGGGCACTTGCTCGGTTAGCCGACCGGAGGTCTAAGGGTTTGGCTGTCCGAGCGGCGTGGTGCAATCTGAGCCGTTGGATGATGGCACGAATCTCGAGACGGGACCAGTTCCCAAAAAAATGCTATCTTGTCGTTTAGCGGCGTTGGCAAGATCTGGGCCGTCTGATCGAGATCTTACACGAACGTTGAGGAGAAAGTGAATTTTCTCCGTTTCGGGGCTCGGATGGGCACTTGCTCGGTTAGCCGACCGGAGGTCTAAGGGTTCGGTTGTTCGAGTGACGTGGCGCGATCTGAGCCGTTGGATGATGGCACGAATCTCGAGACGGACCCAGTTCCCAAGAAAACACTATCTTGTTGTTTAGCGATGCTGGAAAGATCTGAGCCGTCTGATCGAGATTTTACGCGAATGTTGAGGAGAAAGTGAATTTTCTCTGTTTTGGGGCTCGGATGGCACTTGCTCGGTTAGCCAACCGGAGGTCTAAGGGTTCGGCAGTCCGAGCGTGGTGGCGCGATCTGGCCCGTTGGATGACGGGAATCTCGAGACGGTTCAGTTCCCAAGAGCATTAACGGAGCCCCAGGATTTGTGCGGCGTTACACCTTCCCGGGGTCATTAAGAGTGGTGTCCTCTAATTAATACGTGGCGTTTTAGCTCCCTAGGCGTGACCGCTGGGCTCCTGTCGCTTGGCCTCCCGAGGGTCATAATGGCTGGTCCTTGGGGGGAGGTTATAAATACCCCACTCCCCTTGTAGTTTCAGTCACAGCAATGTTGATTTTTAGCCATCGGTGGTGTCTGCCTTGGGCGGATGCCTATTTTTTGAAAAATTTTAACCCTGAGAGCGTCAGGAGGGGTGGCCACTCTTCGCCGTGATCTTCTCCTGATTCTGACGGCCCCAGTGCGGATGTCAGGGTCAGGGGGGATCAGGGCAGAAGTGTTGACGACCGGAGTCCGGATCCGGGGGACAAGGTGCTTCGGAAGGATGGGTGGTCATTCTTCCGCCATGGACTTCTCCTGATTCTGACGGCCCCGATGTGGGTGTCAGGGTCAGGGGAGATCAGGGCAGAAGAGGTGACGACCGAAGTCCGAACCCGGAGGACAAGTTGCTTCGGACGGATAGGTCTCCTCCGATCTCTGTCTTCCTTCCGGGCTGACGGCTTCTGATAGTTGTCAGCCGGAAGGAGCTAGAGATGGGAGGTGTGTCGATCTGCTTTCTGACCGGGCCCCACGCGATGGTGGTTTTTCTCCAACCCTTGAACGATTCGTGGTTTCGGCATCCGAGGTCGAAAGCCTCGAGTTGCTCGCGGGTGAGAGGGGAATCGACCGAGTCCTGGGGCCCGGGGGGCTCGCCGAGGGCGGTGCCTTAAAACTTTTAATCCAAATTTTCTCTCGCTTCCTGGGACAGATGCGGGGTGTCTGGGTCCGAAATGCTTCATCCGGGCGACGCGGAGCGATCTGACCCGTTGGATGGTGGCGCGATTCTCGAGACGGGCCCAGTTTCCAAGAAAACGTTATCTTGTCGTTTAGCGACACTGGCAAGATCTGGGCCGTCTGATCGAGATCTTACACGAATGTTGAGGAGAAAGTGAATTTTCTCCATTTTGGGGCTCGGATGGGCACTTGTTCGGTTAGCCGACCGGGCCCTTTGATGTTGGGGTCGGATCGCACGTCGCTCGGATTTTGATCCCATGTGTGCCGAGCTATTTGACTTGTATCGAAACATTTTGTCTTTTCGCCAAGAGTTGCTGCTCGGTCACAAAGTCGTTTTGGGCTTTCGTAACGTTTCAATAGCAGGCCAAGAGTCGCGCCCTTACGTTAGTAAGCCCAAGAGATTTTTTCTTTTACTATAAATCTTTACTCCCTCACCCCAAACCTCATTATTCATTTTTACTTTCTCTTTCAAGTTTTTACTTTTCACCATCGAAGTTTTTAGCTCCTGGGTGGTGCTGCTAGCTGTCGCGGCAAGGCATTTCTTTACTCCGGCGAACTTTTCCGACCGTAACAGTCACTTCAAGGTCAGTCTCTCTCTTTTCTCTTTAGAAAAAAAAAATGGTTAAGATTACTTCTTCGGATGAGACCCCCGCCTCGAACCAAGTCGTTAGCCGAGCGAGTAAAGGAAAGGAGGTGGTAGAGCCGACCGAGCAGACCGTTGTTCGGCCGAGCAAGAGTGGTGAGGTCGCCGAGCCACCCCAGGAGGTTGTGGCGAAGTTCCAGAAGGGTAAAGGAGTGGTCACGATCATTGAGCAGGCGAAGACGACAGGGGAGTTTGGTCGGCAGCCTATCGTTTTGTCGAGCGTGGGGGGTGTTCGGAGCTACTCCGAAGAGATGCTGGAGAAAGTGACCCAGGGCACTGCCAAGTCGGTAGAGGAGAACGAGCCGAGAGAGTTGTCCGAGGTGGACCAGATCATTTCGTCTCTTACGGAGGCTGATCTGCATCGGATCCGGACCGGATTCCAGATCCCTGCCGAGTACGGGCTACTTCTCCCTGGACCGGGATTCTGAGCCTGCACGTCGTCTTCGGCTGACGCGTGCATTTTTCTCCTCGACTCCTTGGCCGTCGGGCTTCGTTTTCCGCTTCATCCATTCATCGTCGAGGTTCTTAATTGGTACGGTTTGTGCCCTACCCAGCTGATGCCGAACACTTGGAGGAACGTCTTGGCGTTTGTTCTTCAGTGTCAAGAGATCGGCGCCGAGCCAAGCATGTTTCTCCTTCGGAGCCTCTACCGCCCTTGCCAGCCGAACAGGAACGAGCAGAGGTTCTACCTTTCGCCGCGGACAGGCGTGAAGTTGATCGAGAACCTAGACTCGATCAAGCATTGGAAGGAGAAGTATTTCATTTTCCGAGCTCCCGCACCCTGGGCAATTCCGATAGCTTGGTCGAGGGAGGGCCTGCCCAAGCGAGCGAAGAAGGAGCCGGTGCTGAGTGACGAGGAGACGGAAGTCCTCAAGAAACTCCTCGGCCTGCCGACGCTAAGTTGGAAAGATATCACCGAGGAGGCTTTGTTCCGAGGGGGTCTCAGTCCGATCGACCCCAGTACGCTTCAGGTATTTTTACTTTTTGCTTGAAGTTCATGAAAATTTTTCTAAGTTTTTTCATTCGGTTTGTGCAGAGTCTTCAAAGATGGACTATAGGGCGTTGATGGCGAAGGCCAAGGTGGCTAGGAAGCAGGAGACGAGAAAGAAGAGACCCTCGACAAGGCCTCAGGGCGGCCGAGCGCCGAAGATACCTTCGGTCCCGAAGACCGCCGACCTGCAGGGGGTCGTTGTTCCGGATGCCGATCCCGAGCAGGAGAAGGTCGCTGCCTCCGATCCTCCTGTCTCGGATGCCCCAATTCCAGCGGCGAAGGCAGATGCTCCCAGCTCGTCGAGCGAAGCATTTAATGTGAGCAAGGTGTTATCCCTCCAAGTTCTGCCCCCTCACTGCCGAAGCGGAGAAGATTCTGACCGAGGGGCACAAACAGATCTTCGTCCCCGACTAGCAAGTGATGAAGGTCGACGATTTTTTGGGCGACGGCAATATTTGTATGCAGGTGGTGAAGCACCTGCCGACCCCAAAGGACCGAGCGGCCCTTAAGTCCAGGGAGGTCGGGGACGCCACAATGCAGATTGCTCGAAACACGATGTTGGTAAGTGGATCGAACACTTTCTTCTTGAAGCATTTTTTCCGAAATTTTCTAAGTCTCTAGGTCCGGACCTTAACGGTTTGTTCTCTTTTCTGACCCTCTACCACTTCAACTTCTTGCTCGAAGAGTTCACGAGCAAAGAACAAGAGCTGACGGCACAGTACGACCGGGAGAGGTCGGAGCGCGCAAAAGCAGTGAAGCTGCTCGATGCTGAGCAACTCCTCTCGGCAAAACGCGGAGCCGAAGTGGCAGGGTTGGAGGCACAGCTGGCCGACGCGGTTCAGCGGTCGAAGGACGAGGCAGCCAAGCTCGAGGCCTCGGAGAAGGAGAATGCCGAGCTGAAGGAGGAGCTGGCCAAGGTTCGGTCGGAGGCGGAGAAAGCTCGGAAGAAGACCGAGAAGATCATGGCCAAGCACCGGTCGAAGGTGGCGAAGGCGAAGAGGGTTGTCCAGGACGAGGCCGAGCAGCACATGTTTAAGAACATGGAGGACGCGTATGGCCGAGCCCTGCTTCATATCGCTGCTCGGAACCCGGGGTTCGACACATCTTCCTACCACTTTTATGACCCCGTGGAGGGGGAGGAGGAGCTTCCCCCGACAATGCTCAGCCCCGAGGGACAGGCTGACGGTGTCGAAGGCACGGCCGAGACGGAGGCCGAGGGTGAGGGGGAGG
Organism: Hemerocallis citrina; assembly: GCA_017893485.1. Lineage (NCBI taxonomy): Eukaryota > Viridiplantae > Streptophyta > Magnoliopsida > Asparagales > Asphodelaceae > Hemerocallis > Hemerocallis citrina. The sequence goes on along the minus strand of CM030364.1, from coordinate 211,288,081 downwards.
ACGACTCCGAGGAGGAGAGCGAGGGCGAGGACGAGGACGAGGTCAAGGGCGAGGACAAGGCCGAGGGGTCGACAGACCCGAGCGACAAAAAGGTCAACCCCTGACTTGGTTGCGTCTTTGGTATCTTTTTTTTTTGTAAGGCCTGACCGCGGACTGGCCACCGCTTTTGTAACGCTTTTTGAGTTTTGAATGAAAACGCTTTTTGTTTGGCCAAAAATTCTCCAAGTGTTAGTCTTTGGATTTTGTGTTTGATTAGTCGTTTAATTTTTCCAAGTGTTGGGCGTCGGATTTATCTCTGCTTTTCAGGTGAAGTTTGGTCCGATCACGGAGGTTTCGTACCTTCGTAAGGAGCTGACCAAAACGAAGCGAGAGCTTTCCCATAGCCGAGAGAGGTGGTTTTATATGTTCTTGAAGCTGGAGGAGATAAAGGTAGCTGCGAGGGGGTATTGTCGCGAGTTGAAGCAACTACGGAAGCAACCCCTAAGCTCCTTGTTACGAAGGTGAGACTGAGCGGCTTCATAGGGAGCTTTCTGTCGTCGAGCAAAAGAATAACGAGCTCTTGGCCTAGATCCGTCACTTGGAGTTAACGGAGAAAGAACACTCGGCGGAAGAAGAGAAACTAGTTTCCGAGTTGGAGAAAGTGTCATCCGAGCGCCAAAAGTGGTTGGCCGAGGTCGACAAGCTTAGGAGGATTACAATAGACAGGGGGATCGAGGTCACCCATTATCAACGACTCGCGACCGATAGCGCCAATGTCTCGGGCTCGTCAAGACCTCCTCGTTTGAAGATGTCGGCAAAGGATGATGCTCTGAGAGATAGGATTATCGAGTTGGAGGAAGAGGTCGCGTCACTTAAGCCTCTGCCTGAGAGGGCCAACGTTCGTAGTACGTCGTGTACTCGCGAAGAGAGCGAGAGAGGGATTACCTTCTACGAACTTGCGACTCGTTTGCCTGCGGCGAGGCGGAGTCTTGCTGACGCTCAAAGTAGTGTAGCTGTCTCGTCTAGCGGTGCCTCAGTCGGCGCCACAGTTGGAGTTAGCGGCGAAGGGGGATCTCGCTTCGCTGGTTTGGAATCGAGCTCGGAGGTTAGGCATTGCCGCCCCCGCGTTTCCTTGAACCGAAGCGTACCCCTTCCAAAGAGGCACTAAACAAGTTGTCTTCTATTCCTTTAAGCTATTGTAAAACTCTGTTGTAGCGTCGGTCTTGTTGTATGTAGAGTTACTTTATTTGAATAAAAGTCTGAAAGTTTGTTTTGAAAATTCTTGAAGTGTTGGACTTCGGCAATGTTTGAAATTTTGTTGTTCGTCTCTTCCTCTTTTCAGCTCGAGGTGGTAGCTCAAGACGCCGACCCCAATTGCTCGAATGACCATGCTCGAACCGAGGCTGGCTCGGGGGTAACGAGGTTGCATTCAGCGAGGTGCCGAGAGCGGCTCTATGAAGTCGAGCTGGGATTGCGCCGAGCCGAAAGCGAGCGGGGCCACCTTCAGCTCATCCTAGGTCATCAAGACATCGAAATCCGGCGTATGGAGAGCAGGATCGCCGAGATGACCCCTACAGGAGAGGACGAAGATTCGCCGACCGCCTTTAGCAACGCCCTTCGGATCCAGTGCGTTCGCCATAATTTTTCGAAAATAATAGCCGAAAGGGACGATCTGCTCTCTGAGATCCGTCACTTGCAGACTGTAGAGGCGGAGCTTCGGACGGAGGAAGGGGAACTGTCGGCCGAGGTTGCAAAACTGACGACCGAACGGGACGTTGATGATTTTTCTTTTAAAAACCAAGTGTAGTGGGTCGGCATTGTAACTTTTGTTCTTTAAGGCCTTGTAACCTTGTTGTATGGAAGAGTCGCTTTGTACTGTGTCCCGATTATTAATAACATTTCTTTCTCGAACTAGCATATCCTTTGTAGCTCTGCGTAGTTGTTTCGTTTGTGACTGTTCATCGTGCCGAGGTCTCCGAGCCGGCCCCTCTCTTGTTCGCGGTTCGACGCCGTGGCAAGATCTGGGCCGTTGGATGGTGGCACGAATCTCGAGGCGGCTCAGTTTCCAAGAAAATACTATCTTGATGTTTAGTGACGCTGGCAAGATCTGGGCCGCCTGATCGAGATCTGACACGAATGTTGAGGGAAAAGTGACTTTTCTCCGTTTTTGGGCTCGGATGGGCACTTGCTCGGTTAGCCGACCGGTGGTCTAGGAGCTCGGCTGTTCGAGCGACGTGGCGCGCTCTGAGCCTGCCTCTTGCTCATTCGCTGTTCGGCGACAAGAGCGTCCGGCCAGTGGTGCCGAGCAGCGCTTCGGTCTCCCCCTTCTTGCGAAGTTGAGAGATGAGTCGAGCCTTACCCGATGGTGGGCTCGCCGATCATCGTGAGAGTTCAACGGTCGTGGGAGCAATTACGAATGGCGACCCACTCCTAGCCCGCTGAGAAGCGAGCTTGCGGAGTAGAATCAAACCAAGTGTTGGACTCCGGAACCATCGTTAGAGTTCAACGGTCGTGGGAGCAATTCCGAATGGCGACCCACTCCTAGCCCGCTGAGAAGCGAGCCTGCGGAGTAGAATCGCACCAAGTGTTGGACTCCGGAACCATCGTTAAAGTTCAACGGTCGTGGGAGCAATTCCAAATGGCGACCCACTCCTAGCCCGCTGAGAAGCGAGCCTGTGGAGTATAATCGAACCAAGTGTTGGACTCTGGAACCATCGTTAGAGTTCAATGGTCGTGGGAGCAATTCCGAATGGCGACCCACTCCTAGCCCGCTGAGAAGCGAGCTTGCAGAGTAGAATCGAACCAAGTGTTGGACTCCGGAACCATCGTTAGAGTTCAACAGTCGTGGGAGCAATTCCGAATGGCGACCCACTCCTAGCCCGCTGAGAAGCGAGCTTGCGGAGTAGAATCGAACCAAGTGTTGGACTCCGGAACCATCATTAGAGTTCAACGGTCGTGGGAGCAATTCCGAATGGCGACCCACTCCTAGCCCGCTGAGAAGCGAGCTTGCGGAGTAGAATCGAACCAAGAGTTGGACTCCGAAACCATCGTTAGAGTTCAACGGTCGTGAGAGCAATTCCGAATGGCGACCCACTCCTAGCCCGCTGAGAAGCGAGCTTGCGGAGTAGAATCTGAAGGGTTTCGGGGCACAAACGCAGCAAAAAAGACAGATCCGAAACCCTAACCCATGGATCCGTGTACAAGACATGGCTAATAATGGATAAATAAAATTTTACCTTTCGGAGCTTTACGAAGGCTGAAAGATGGAGGTTGTAATCACCACGCAGCCCTAGTAGCTAGATCCGCGTCTCTAAGGCAGTCCACACGAATGTCCGATCGTCCAACGATCGAGGGAGCCGGTACTAGCCGATGATGCTTGCCTCTCTCTCTCTCTCTTTTGCCTCTCAACAGTTGAGCGGCTAGGGTTTTCTGTGGAAAACAGATTTGTCAAAGATCATCCTAATCCAATACATCTCTATGTATTTATAGGGAGAGATAAGAGGTGGGCTTAACCGTAATCAGTTTGGCTTCTGATAAGACCAATCTGATTTGGTTTTATCATTTAAATTCGAATTAACCGTAATCAGTTTGGCTTCTGATAAGACCAATCTGATTTAAATTCGAATTATCCTTTAATTAATTAAGTCCAACTCAATTAATTAAATAACTAATTTCGAATCATTTAAATTCCGAATTTAAATTAATACTCCTTTTAAACGTTCTATGTGTGTGACCCTTTAGGTTATTATTACGTTGGCAATAATTTTATTATCTTATAATAAAATTATAAACAATAAGCGGCATCTAGTAATACATCATTGCTACCCAAGTAATAATAATAATTGGTGATTCAATTAAACCTTTCGTGACTAATGTCTCCATGTAATATAATCCTTTTAACCTTGATATTATAGATTAAACTAGAGGCATGGGACGTGTCATCCTCTTAATAATTTAATCTTTATTTTCTTGATCGATGAGTAGACTATTCAAACAAATCAATATTTGAGCATGGCCATGCATTTCATAGTCTCACTCAAACAAGAGGCCGATAATATCGCTCCTAAAATTAGGAGGGTTAAATTCCTTCTAGATCATTCATATTTCTCACACGATACATAATGAACCCAATACTATCTTTATCATTACCCGATTAAAGATAACTTTTGATAGAATCAAAGTACATTAATTTTCGTGTAGAAATATAATGATTTCAGGTCAGAGGACCATTACACCATTATCACAGTGAGATTACTTATGACACTTATTAATTCATTCCATGTAGAATCTCACAGTGGGTCTGTCCAGTACAATGTACTCTTACATTTACCTATGTATTGATTTTAGTATCTCTATACTAATGACCCATGAGAGGTGGTCATCAATCAATCAACATACTAGTCTCAATGTATTATTACTGTCCTAATAATAATAATACTCGACTAGGGACATTTAAGATTATTATACTATATATAATCTCATGGTCATATAGTTCGTATTAATAATCTAAGGACATTTATCATGCTAATATTTATAACGCAGTAAATACGAAGCATAATAAATTATTAATATAATCAAAAGAACATAATGTCAATAATACTGATCATTGTATTGCCTCTAGGGCACCTACACTAACAGAATCGAACCAAGTGTTGGACTACGGAACCATCGTTAGAGTTCAACGGTCGTGGGAGCAATTCCGAATGGCGACCCACTCCTAGCCCGCTGAGAAGCGAGCATGCGGAGTAGAATCGAACCAAGTGTTGGACTCCGAACCATTGATTGAATAAAGAATAAAGGCGGAGAGACACAAGCAACTTTATAACTACGAAAAAGCATTCTTTATTGATAATTGACGGCGAGCCGTTTTTACATATGACAACTTAAGAGAGGAATTACAAGTTAGAGGAGAGGAATGGTTCGACACCCCGTGATACTCGGAGAGGCACCGGGGCACTTTCTTGGTATTTTAAAAGGTGGTCGACATTCCAAGTCCTCGGAATCTCCCTGCCCTCGAGGTCTTCCAGACGATAAGCTCCGGGCCGAACTACCTTTGTGATCTTGTAAGGTCCTTCCCAATTCGGGGCTAGTTTGCTCTTCTGACTGGAGAAGGAGATGGCTAGTTTTCTGAGGACTAAGTCCCCCTCCTTGAGATCGGTGGGTCGGACTCTCTTGTTGTACGCCAATTCGATCCTCCTCCGGTAGTTCTGTTGGCGGATCGACGCCCTTTCTCTCAGTTCGTCCACCAGGTCTAGGTTCGCCCGGAGGTCTCTGGCATTCTGTTCCTCGTTGTAGGCTGCGAGGCGAGGAGAAGGTATCCCGACTTCGAGAGGTATCACTGCCTCGGACCCATAGGTGAGGTTGAACGGGGACTCTCCTGTGGGGGTCCGTTTGTTGGTGCGGTAGTTCCACAGCACGTTGGGGAGTTGGTCGACCCATAAGCCTTTGGAACATTTGTCCAATCTCTTCTTGATACCAGAGAGGATCCACCGGTTAGTGTTCTCCGCCTGGCCATTCGACTGTGGGTGGGAGACGGAGGAGAAGCGCTGTTGGATGGCAAGGTCTTCACATAGAGCTCGAAACGCGGCCCCAGTAAACTGAGTTCCGTTGTCTGTTACGAGGACACGGGGGACGCCGAATCAGCAGATGACGCTTTTCCAGAAGAATTGAAGCACCTTGTTCTCGGTGATAGTGGCAAGGGGCTCGGCCTCAATCCACTTCGAGAAATAGTCGATGGCTACGACCAGGAACTTGAACTGGCCTGGAGCTGGAGGGAATGGCCCTAGTAAATCCATCCCCCACATTGCGAAGGGGATAGGACTTGATAGGGAGGCGAGGTTGCCTTGGGGGAGGCAACGAATGTTGGAATGTCTCTGACAAGAGCCACATTGCCGAACGTGTCGCTCGGCGTCTTGGAGGAGAGTCGGCCAAAAGTATCCGTAATTCAGAGCTTTCCGAGCCAAAGACCTAGACCCTGAATGTGCTCCACCGATGCCTTCGTGGAGCTCCTGTAAGGCGTAGTCGGCCTGTTCCGGGGAAAGGCACCTCAGGTACGGTCGGCTGTCAATCTGCGAGAAGGAGCGCTTGTACAAGATCCCCTCGATCAGGACGTACCGCTCGGCCCTGGTTCTTACTCGGCGTGCTTCCTTGGGGTCCTCGGGGAGGAGTCCGTCCCTTAAGAATTCCACTAACGGCTTCATCCAATTATCTTGTAGTAGGACCGGCAATGACTCTACTGAGTCGAGGGTCTCGTCTTTAATGCTCGGTTTCAAGAGGACCTCGATCAAGATGGTCTTCTTGAGACCTTGGAAGGAGGATGAGGCCAGCTTGGAGAGGACGTCGGCTTGTGAATTCTCTTTTCGAGGGACTCGTTGGATGCGTGCCTCTTCGAACCGGGCCATGAGGGTTCGGACTTTGGCGAGGTACTTCGCCATCCGTTCGTCTCGTGCCTCGTAATCGCCCAAGATTTGGTTCACAACCAGCTGAGAGTCACTTTGGATTCGGAGGCATTGCGCCCCGGCACTTCGGGCAAGTCCGAGGCCAGCGATTAGTGCCTCATGCTCTGCTTCGTTGTTTTGAGGCCTTGAAATTCATGCAGAGGGCATACTGGAGGACGAAGTCATTTGGGCCCGTCAGAATGATACCGGCGCCGCTTCCCTCATTGCAGGAGGAACCATCCACAAAAACCGTCCAAATAGGGGGTCCGTTCGGGACATGGCTAACCTCGGGAATGGTGGTCTCGACGATGAAGTCCGCGAAGGCTTGGGCTTTGATCGCGGTCCGGGGCTGGTAGGAGATGTCGTGTTGGCTCAGCTCGATGGACCATTTCATAAGCCGGCCTGAGGTTTCCGGCTTGTAGAGGACCTGCTTCAGCGGTTGGTCGGTGAGGACCACAACCGAGTGGGACTGAAAGTATGGGCGGAGCTTCCTTGCCGCCATAACCAGGGCATAGGCCATCTTTTCTACCTCCGGGTAGCGGAGCTCGGCGTCCCGAAGTACCTTGCTCACATAGTAAATGGGCCTCTGAGCCCGGTCTTCTTCCCTCACCAAAACGGCACTTAGGGTCTGCTCGGAAGCAGCTAAGTAGATGAAGAGGGTTGATGAACACAATATTATTCACATTTTAGAGCAATAACTTTAGTGCAATTAGACATTTAAATGCTCTATATATGGTATTTTACTCTCCTTTTCTCTTTTCCACAGGAAACAGCATAAAAGTGCGAAACGAAGCAAATTCAGGATTTTAAGGATGATACATAAGGAACTGAAGAGATCAGTCGACTGATTATGCTAACAGGCGACTGGACAGAGAAGCTGAAGCTGCTCGACACAGTCGACTCCTCCAACAACAGTCGACTGGGCTGATGAATCATGACACTACTAAAGTCTCGACACAGTCGACTTATATCAAACACCAGTCGACTGATCGGCGGCAGAGTCAACAGATAAGATAATTAAAGATTCATCCAAATCCAAATACAAATCAAAGCAGATACGGAAAGAAAGAAGAAAAGAGAAAGATATATATATCGCCAATCAGATAAGGAAAGAAATAAATAAAATAAGAGGGCATTTATGCAAAAGGGTAAAAACCCTAAATCTCTAGCCGTGTTCTATAAATACCAACCAAGATGCAGGGGATAGGGGATGCTCGGAATATCTCAAGACGGCTGGACCGACCAAGAAAGGCCATCAACAGCTAGCATCAAAGAAGGAAGACGATTGCTGATTGGGCTCAAGATCAATATCATACAAATCAGTGTTCTTATATTCTTCTCTTTATTTTCATTGTAGTCATGAACTCTATTATATTAATCAATAAAGGTTTATTATGTGCAACTAATTTAATAGTTGGGTAGATTGAAACCGTAGTCATGTGATGCTTATATTTTTCTAAGTGCTACTTTATTGCTTATTGATTAAATCTGAGAGTATTGGAATAGATTTATAATAATCAAACTAGTTCGGAAACCTAGGGCAGTCGACTGAAGTGACAGCCAGTAGACTGCAGCCGACTGAAGTGACAGCCAGTCGACTGATCCGAACCTGGAATTATAAGTTTGTGTATTATAAATCTGAATCTGTTATGTGAGCATATTGAGACGACCCGTATCTCGTGTTCATATCGTGTAATAAGGGAATCTTTAGGGGTTCTTGGTTTAATCAACTTGAGGGATCTAGATCTGATACCAATTTCTAGAACTTCAAGTGTTCGTTCGTTTCCACTGTTCCTATGCTTTCTTTAAGTGCAACTTAGTAGATACCATGCTAAACACTTGATGAAAGAAATGAATTAGAGTAGATACCATGCCTAATTCTTGGCTTAGGGAAACAGTACTTTAAGGAGTAGATACCATGCCCTTGAAGGGAACAAACATGAGTAATAAAAGTAGTGGATAACTTCGCATTACTGACTATAGGTGGAAATCAATGCCCAACTACTTAAATAGATATTCGTGACTCAAATCGTGACACTTCTTAATTTAGTTTTAATCTTTTTATTTCTTTTAGACTTTTAAAACAACTCTTTATGATTCTTATTCTTTTTATTGATTAGTAAGTTAAAGTCTACAATCTCTGTGGGATCGACCCTTGCTATTGCTACGCTTCTATAAACGATTCGTGCACTTGCAAGGTTTTTAATTTGTGTCTAGTTTTATCTATTTATTTAGGTATCTAGATTTCACAACAAGGGTTTCCCCTAGAACGGGCTTACTGAGCAGGGGAGGATTGACCAAGTAGGCTTTCAGCTGTTTGAACGAATCCTGTTGCAGTTCGCCCCACTTGAAACCCTTGGCCCCCCTGAGAGCCTTGAAGAAGGGGAGGCACTTTTCCCCAGACTTCGAAAGGAATCGCCCAATAGCAGCGAGGCGACCCGTAAGCCTTTGCACTTCCTTGACGTTCCGGGGCGGGGCCATGTCCAGTATGGCCTTAATTTTTTCAGGATTTGCTTCGATCCCTCGCTGGCTGACCATGAAGCCGAGGAACTTTCCTGACGAGACCCCGAACACACACTTGTTCAGATTAAGCCTCATGTTGTGCCTTCTCAGTACGCCGAATGCCTCCTGTAGGTCGGCCACGTGGTCGATACCTCGGACGCTCTTCACGAGCATGTCGTCGACGTATACTTCTATGTTGCGGCCTATCTGGCTTTGGAAGACTTTGTTGACGAGGCCCTGGTAGGTGGATCCAGCGTTCTTCAATCCGAACGACATAACTCTATAACAGTAGAGGCCTTGGTCGGTAATGAAGGAAGTCTTCGGAATGTCCGGGGGGAACATTCGGATCTGGTTGTAGCCGGAGAAGGCGTCCATGAAGCTGAGGAGCTCATGGCCCGAGATGGCATCAATGAGGGTGTCGATATTCGGGAGAGGGAACGGATCCTTCGGACACGTCTTATTCAAGTCTGTGAAGTCGATGCATATCCTCCAGGAACCATTGGACTTCTTAACCATGACGACATTGGAGAGACACTCAGGGTAGTTCACCTCCTGTATGAACCGAGCTTTTAGGAGCTTGTAAACCTCCTCCTTGATGGCTTGTTGTCGCTCGGGAGCGAATTTACGCCTCTTCTGCTGAACCGGTCTGCACCCCGGTTCGACGCTGAGGCGGTGAACTAGAAGCTCCTCGGAAATCCCGAGCATATCCGCGGCGGACCAAGCAAATAGGTCGCGGTTCTCCCGAATGCACTGCACCAAGTCGGAACATAGGGCAGTCGGCAGGGACTTTCTGATGAGGAACTTTCGACTCGGGTCCTCGTCCGAGAAGAGCACTTCTTCCAATTCGTCCGCCGGCTCGGACGTGGGTCGGACGTTCGGCTCGGGGATCTCTAAAGTCTCGAGGGAGAGCACCGGACCCCCAGTGGAAGTCATATAGCACTTCCGAGCCATCTCTTGGCTGCCCCTGACTTCTCCCACTCCCGCCTGGGTGGGGAACTTCATCTTGAGGTGGTACACCGAAGGAACAGCTTCCAGGGCAGCTAGGCCAGGCCGGCCCAAGATGACACTGTATGCAGCCGGGACATCGACGACCATAAAGTCCATCGGCTCTGTCCGGGTGGTAGGGGTCTTCCCAACAGTTACGTCTAGGGTGATAACCCCTTTGACAGTTACTGGTACCCCCGTGAACCCATGGAGCGTGTAGCCGGCCGGTTTGAGGCAATCCCGGGATAGTTGCAGCCTCGGAAGGCCGAGAGGAAGAGGATGTTCACGGAGCTCCCGTTGTCTACCAGGATCCTCTACACTTTGAAGTTCGCTATGCGGAGGTCGATAACAAGTGCATCGCAGTGGGGAGTCCGGACCCCCTCGAAGTCTTCATCAGAGAAAGTTACTGGGATGCCGAGGCCTTTGGGGGGAGGGGCGCCGTGAACTGAGTTAACCTCTCGGACGAAGGCCTTCCGAAAGGAGTTGGAAGAGCCCCCCATTGGACCCCCGTGGATAAGGTGCAGAACACGTTCTTCCTCGAACTCGGGGGTTTCATCTCGTCGCTCAGAGCGCTTGTTAGCCCCCCGAGGTGGAGGAGTGGTGTGATCTCCCAGATCATTTATCTTCACAAACTTAGCCAACTGCCCCCTCTGGATGAGGGCCTCTATTTCGTTCTTCAGCACCCGGCAATCGTTGGTGTCGTGGCCATGATCCCGGTGGTAACGGCACCACTTCTCCTTGTTCCTCCTCTTGGCCGGAGTGTTCATCCTCGGAGCGGGAGGTATAACACCCTCCTTCTCGACTTTCATCAGGATGGTGGAGACGTTGGTAGTGAGAGGATTAAATTTCTCGAACCTGGGAGGAGGACGGCGCTGACCGCTATTATCCTTCCATAGCTTCTTGGCCCCTTCCTCTTCCGTTGTCTTTCTCTTTGACCCGGAAGCGGATCCTCTGAAGCCCGGGAAGCACTCGGCTTCCTCAGCCCGAATATACTTCTCGCATCTAAGGAGAAGGTCGGCGAAGTTGTGCGGGGGCTTTTTGGCGAGGGACGACCGAAGGTTAGAGTTGAGGACGTTGGACTGGAATGCGACGGTCGCCATAGACTGGTCGAGGAAGGCGATGGACCTGACCTCCGCAGTAAATCTCCTCACATAGTCCCTCAACTTCTCTCCCCTCTCCTGTCGGAGGTGGAGTAGAGAGAGGCTGGTCTTCTCCGTTCGTCTGCTGCTCACAAAGTGAGTTATGAAGAGCATTTCGAACTGCTCAAAAGAGAAGATGGAAGTAGGAGCGAGCTGGGAGTACCATTCCCGCGCCGAACCCTTGAGAGTGGCGGGGAAGGTTTTGCAAAGCATGGCGTCGGAAGCTTGGTGGATTAGCATCAAGGTCTTGAAGCTCTCGACTCCTCCTCCTTGTCCATTCGACCGATGCGCCTCTCCATCTCATGGAGACGACGATAGAGGGCATCGTCCCTCCAGTGGTAGTCAAATGACCCCCTGGACTCGTTTTCATAGGAAGGAGAGCGGGGACTACGGCGTCGATAGTCCTGGGATCGGCGAGAACTATGAGGTTGTTGCTGGTGACTAGGAGCCGGGGGAGGACTTATGGATCGGTGGCGAGGACTTGGGACCCGTGGGGGTGTTGGAACCCTTTGGGCATTATTGTTGTTGTGGCGAAGGTTGAGGGCTTGCAACACCGTTTCCTGGAATTGTTGGAACTCGGCACGAGTGATGGGTGCCTCATCGTTCCTCGGATGATGCCGACCAGCAGGGGAATGTGGCCTCCTCCTACGACGCTCGGGAGATTCCCTCCGTCCTCTTCGGTTCGGAGACCTCCTGCCATCTCGGCGATGAGGAGATCGCTCACCTTGATGTTGGCGAGAGACTCCCTCTCGGGCCTACTTCTCATCTAGGCGGTTGCGAAGGTCCTCATCCTTCTGCCGATTTAAAACGGTGTTGCAGAGGTCGGAAGCTCGGGGATTATGGGAGGCCATAGAATCCGAGGAGGCATTGTGCACTGAGACATGGTCAGGGTGGAGAGGTTGCTTCTGCTTCCGCTGGTTCTGACCAGTGGGACCATTAGGGGGTTGTTGATTCGGAAGAAGGTGCTGGCCCTGTTGGAAATGGTCATGGACTGGGGGAGGAAGTTGTTCGGGCTGCGGAGCAGGATGTACGGGGACTTCCTCCTGTTGATCGGTGGGGTTGGGTCCACGGTTGGACCCCCTGGACCTGACCTTTCTGGGAGGCATGGCTGGAGAAGAGCTAGTCGACGGGAAGAGGAGAGGCTGCTATTCGTATGGTTTCCCACAGACTGCGCTAATCTGTTACCGCTGATTCTGGTGTGGGGGTAAACAGATGAGATTTATGAGTTCGTGGAAAAACCTGAATAGTGGATCCAAGCCTGTTGATTCCTGCCGCTCACCTGCAAGGAAGTGCGATACACCGGGGTTGATTCCGGCGATGCACCCTCCGACGCTCTTGTCAGTAACCAGTGATGATTAAGAAAGAGCTTAAGTTGGAAAAAGAGTGTTTACCTGGTCACAGTGGTAGGTAGGAGGTATTTATAGTCGCCATGGGAGTCTGATTAGGGACCTGATTTCCTGTGAAACCGTTAGGAGTAAAATCCTCATAATTAGTTTAGGAAACTGATCCCTGATTCCCGGTGAGAGGATAACTGCAAATCAGGCCCGTTGATTTAGTCAAATCAGTGACCCTGATCTCCTCTTGCTGGTCTGGGTTTGTCTTGGGTCGGGACCCGTACCCAGCTGGAGTGGATCCGTTTTGCGGGTTATTGGATCTGTGAAGGGGAGATCCAGCGCCCGCTTAGGGTCCATCTATATGCGAAATTACCGTTTTACCCCTGAGCTTCAAGATTCGTTCCCAATCTGGACGGTTCCGATTTAACCCCATTTTTAGCCATATCAGATGGAAAATTAGTTCTGCCAAAATCTAGAACTTTAAGTCGTTGCTACCGATAACGGGTTAAGTTAAATTAGTTTTCCAGTTCTACTGACTCTTTTCAACTTGTTAAGACCAAGTTCTGTCAAAAGCTTTCAACTTAAGCCGCTGTTATAGATGACGGGTTAAGCTCACTTAACCTGTTATCGCCAATAACGAGTTTAGTTGAATTAGTTTTCCAGTCTTACTAACTCTTTTCAACTTGTTAAGACCAAGTTCTGTCAAAAGCTTTCAACTTAACCCGCAATTGTGGATGATGAGTTAAGCTCACTTGATTCACTTGTGAACAAATTTTAGTTTAATAACCTAACCCGTTGTTGTGAACGACGGGATAAGTTAGGTCTATAAAAAAATAAACATACAATTAACACAGCCATACATCAATGAACACAGCATACATCTTTTGACCACGCGACACAAATTTTATCCAAACAACTTTATGCGGGTTACGTACACCAATATGATTATCCAAAACCATAACAGCAATTATCACAGCATACATCAATCTCATCCGGTAACAACAACAACAACAACCCACATTGAAATTTTCATACACAAACTCTAAAAAAAAAACAAATATAAATATATAAACCAAAGACACAAAGTTAAAATGAATATGTACATAAATCTGGATCAATAGATTGAATACACGAATAACAAAAAAAATGCATACACAGCCGACTTTCTTTGCACAACCACTTCAATTCATCTACATAATAGACACAAGCATAGAAGAAAATGTATTAGAAATGTACGGAATGAAACCATAAGACGAAAACAAAACTAATAATAAAGTAGATGTACAAGCCACTACCTCTTCCGACCATGTGGTTTGCATCCACTTGGTGTGTACTGATCCGGCTTGTTCCTTTTTCGTGGGGGATTTCACCATTTGACTTGTGTCTCGGGGGATGGGGGGTGTAACGCCCCGAATTCCAAATAAGACCAAATTCGAGATTTCACAGGATCTTTACTTCACTTCGTATAATTTTACAAGGAAATTAAAACTTTTCAACATACATCAGAGTTCTTTACATTTTGTTTACACAGCGGAAAAATGAAAGAAATACAACATTGAAAATAAAATACAACTTATACAACTTTATCAATATAAATCATCAACTGCATCATAACATCTTTATTTCTTCATAAAAAGTCCATTACCTGCATATTAAGCTGTGGACACGTTAGTCACTTACAACTGACGAAAATGTTATACTCGACCATCCTCTCTATGTCGTACATATAACGATCTCAATACTTTAACATATCACAAACTTGAATGAACATAAAGTGTTAAATGTGACTACACTAAACATGTAAGTGTATGTGATGCCTTAATGCCTAATGCACACATTTTATACTAGGATGACACTAATGCATACTTGTTCGGATTCTATGCATCCCATACTACATAGGTCCGAGGGCAAGCACCTACGTACTCCACATTTAAGGGTTCGATCCCTCGCCATGAAACTACCCAGTAATAAAATAAGGTTTAGATCATTCCACGAATATGGATCCCAGCCCCGGAGTCCACCGCTGACTGTTATAACAGATCCCTCATCGTGCGAATCATCCCGCAAGTGCCCCTCTAGCCCCGGTATACGTATATACATTGGAGTATGACAAACTATCCGCCCGATTACTCAAGATCCCGGAATCCACCGCTGACCCATCATCATAATCCCGAATTTAAAAATAAAAGTCCGTCTCCTACGGAGCAACCACAATCACGGAGTCCACCGCCGACTGGGTCTATAGTCACGGAGTCCACCGCCGACTATATAGAGGCAACCCACTTACGTTTGCCCAGGTTTACTACATCTTCACTTATGTGCCTAATTCTTAAGTTCAAAACATGAATCAATTACAACCCCTAGAGTTAGCTTTAACCCCTACCGGACTTAATCAGAAAACCGAGATAGCTCCATAGCCATATCTCAAAATATATCAATAATTTAATTTAACTTGCCGGTATCCGGGGCCTCACTACACCTCCAGATCACAACTTTTCATGTACAAGAAATCATGGGTATTCATACCCTTCAATAAACATGTCTTAAACTTAGATAAATATCTTCAACTTATTCACAAATGATCAATATCTTGTCTTAACACATTCACAAACCAATATTTTTCTTAGTCTTGTCACTGTTCATTATCTATTCATACATTCGTAATCTTTATAAGCAAAAATAATTTCTTTCAAGAACACAATTTCATCACATGAGATTTTATCAACAAATTCAAACTCTTACAATATCTCAACTCATTTCAAAATATTCTTTAAGCAAAATTAAGAGTATAATTCTCTTTAAAAATCACTTCACAAAATAATACTTTGCTTTTCTTCACTACAAAGTTCTATTCACAAAATTCAATTTCTTTTTATACTTCAAAATATACAAAAAAAAATTATAATTATCTCGTAGAATTTCCCATTTCATTTTATATCAATAATATAGTTTATTTCAAAATATTTTCATGTCAAAGTTCCCACACATGAAATAAAGACTAAAAAAAATCAAAAAAGGGTGCTCTAGGTTCGAACCCATGACCTCTGAACACACACAGCCAATGCCCAGACCCAGACCCGCTAGCCAACTAGTCCAGATGGACTTGGCGTCAAATTCATATGTCGAAATACTCTTAAGTCAAGTTTCAGTTTCGGAATTTATTAAAAGGAATCAAAAATGAATGTGGCTATCAAGTTTCAAACCCAAGATCTCTTACAAACAGTGCTCTGTATTGCACTGGCTAACCAGTATGTCCAAGTGTATTTTCTGTTTAGAAGTTGTATTAATATACTTTTGTTTAAACTGTTCAGAAATTGGTTCTTTTTCATACAAACTGGTTTATCCAATGATCCAATCTTTTTAGGATTTTGAATAAAATTTTTCTTGAATGAGAATGAATTTTAAAAACAGTAAACAACAATTTTAAATCTATTAAAACCCTATTTCCATTTCTTTAAGCAATTCTTCTTCTCATTTTTCACATAGACTTGTATTTTCTCAAAACTTGAATATTGTTCATAAAACTAGTTTATATTCTCACTTATACAAATTTACAATTTTATAAGAATACTAACATGTCACTTAATCATGAGAATTTCACAAAACTCTTTCATGGGAAAAAATATTATTTTCAAATACAATGGAGCAAATATACATATGTCAACACATTTCATGGTACTAACTAAATTCATTTTGTTTTCTTTCAACTTTCTTAGTCATTAGATTCTAAGGCATGATTTGAATATTACATTCATCAATAAATTTCCATATACTCAACATGTGCAAAAATTGCAAGCATACTAACATGATTCATAGTATAAAGCAATTCTTCTTTTTAATTAGCATGATATCTATCACAACAAGACTATTCTCATTCATAGCATATTACACCAGCATGAATTTTATCTACATAGTTCACATCAACATTAATTTGTACTACTCATTTATAGTTTTTAGCATGCATATTCTACAACTAGAAAGTACAGAAATCACCCACCTCTAATAAAAGATTTGAGAATGAGAAAGATGGAACCCACTCCTAGCTCCTAGCAAGACCTTCTCCTCCTAGCAAGAACTCCTCCAAGCAAGAACACTCTACTCTCTTTCTTTTTCTTTCTCTTATTTTGATTAGTTTAGGTGTGAAATGTGAAGAAGAATGGAGGTGTATGTATAGTACAAAGTGAAGGGCTTAATTGCACCTTTTTCCTTTCCTAACTCCCCACCTTTTCGAATCCTCTAACTCCCAACCTCTCATCTTCTAAAACTCCCATCCAGTCAACTCTTCTCATTCCAACCGGTCCCCCACTCCCTCCCTCTCCACACGTGCACACACACACATACAAAAATAAATACAATTTCCATAGTTCTAAATGTGTACTAAAAGTTGTAACTTGTCATGTATTAGTCCAAGCACAACTTAAATTAGGATTTTATTAATGGGCTTGTCCCATGGGCTTTTATTTTAATTAACTAATTTAATTATTCTAGTGGGCTCTCCTTTTAATTAATCTAATGGGCTAGAATTTAACTTTAGGTCCATGGGTTAAATAAAAAGGCTAAATAAGATTATGCATGCTAAAATTAGTAAATGAGAGTAAGAATTAGAGATGGAAAAATTAGCACGTGCATCATACGTGAAAAAATCAAAAAATGCCTTTTTAATCAAAATATGGGGAAATGAATTTCCGTTTTTTAAAACGAGTTCGAACACGTAAAATAAATAATCAATACCCATAGAAATATCACACTCAGTGATGGAAAAATACGTAATTGATACGTACATCGAAAACACATAAAAGGTACGTAAAAATATAGAGATTGAAATATTATATTTCTGTTGACTCAAAATAGAGTAAAACCAATATGGGAAATGTATAAATAGTCGGTAATCAAAATACGTAGTGAAAACACTTTACAAAATACACGTGTGTAACACACGAGGGCAAAATTGTCATTTTTAATTTTGCAGGGTGTTACAGGGGGTCATCCCACCACTGGTCCTCCTCACCTACATCCATTAGTTCTTGTTGTTGCAGTTGTTATGGCTCGGTGATGTGAATTCCAGTCCTTGTCACGCTCTTTTGCCGAGCACTTGCCGTGTTAGCTTATAAATATGAATCAAGTTTGGGACCTTCACCTACATCTTCAAGAGTGTGTTAGCACGGTTTAAGAATCTCCTGCATTATATCCTTGACGCTCTCGGGTACCCTACTCTTCAAAGTACGAGCAACAATCCGAACAATGTGCCATGTGTTTTCAATCTAAATTGAGTTGAAATTTACAAATTAAACAACATTATCTATATAATCATCACGTCTTCAAATAATAATACATGAATACGAAATATATGAAAATATGTAAAGTTAGACTACCGATACGTTGACGCCTTTGGTTGATACATTGACTGCGTAGACGAAAATACCAGTGGTGTTTCCTCCTCAGTTGGGGGAATCCGAATCTGGACTCCGGCTAGTACAGCGGATTGCGAAGATACATACAATCTTGTAATATGCTTGTACCACATTATATACACCTCTTGGAAGGAGCCATCGTAAGGTATAGTAATGAGCAACATATTCGGTGTCATCTGATAGCGTAAGGTGTTCCAATTGGCCACATGTACCCGGTGAAAATTCGCCCAGTCGAAGTTGGGCACTCGACCCGTCCCTTTCACCTCGGGCAATTTTTGTCATAACAGCGGGCTTCAGAAATCTTCTGCTAATATCCAAATTGCCGCATCACTCTATCCGAATATTGGAACTCTACAACAAAGAAGTTGACAAATAGGGATGTAACGCCCCGGGTTCCCAATACCCAGAACTCGTGACACAATCCAAGATCTTTCCTTCAAATGAGTCTCAACACAACAAAAATCACAGGAAATTCAAAACTTTTATTATATCAAATTGTTATTACAATGTCCAATGATTACAACAATTACAATTAATCGGTACAACATGAATATACAATAAAATTGGACAGTAACTTTCACTTGGATGCTTCCCGCGTCTTGAGTTCTCCCTTGCGCTCCCCAAACTGCAATCTTGCAACTAGACAGACTGTGGGCACGTTAGTCGACTACAACTAACGCAATGCTATATATAGCTATCCTCTCCATGCCATAATATAGCGTTTCCAAACCTCAACAACCAATATTTGATGCGAAGGAAAACGTGATGTCAACCAGTGTCGATGTATGTCATAGCCTAATCTAATGCACAAAACAAGAATGCACACGATGCACTTTCTCTAATACAATTCATTTAGGAACGTATGCATCCCATACTACATACTTTCCCAAAATCAACTTCAATGAAAACGTATGCATCCCATACTACATACTTTTCAAAGAGTTCGCCTCTCCTGATTGTAGGGTTCGATCCCTCGTCATGCATCCTAATCTTGTACTTGTCTTATTCTTAATAGATTTATCGTGTCTGAAGAGGTTGCAGTTATTTGGTCCCGTCCGTTACTGCAGTCACTATAGTGGTGATCATGTTTGCCACATAGTGTCCGGTGCCTGGACCCCACTCAAAAAGCCGCGACGAACTTACAGGTACAAACCCATGCACCCATGACATCAAGATTCATGAGACAGCAGCCCCATGGTTCGTTCGTGTCCACGCACATAAGAACATGACGGCCTCGAGGGTCAAATCCCCATATCCGATAGGAGTTTCTCTCCCGTTCTTTACCTCGGCTCTTTAGGAACTAACAGATCGAGATACGAGATTTATGATCTCAATACCTGAGAACACAATCTGTCTCCCTACGATAGGAAAAGTACAACACCCGACTATGGTCTGCTAGTACTAGTACAAGTTACATATGTCTAACACATTATTCTTATCCAAAACTTATTTTAATTATTAAATCAAGTAAAGTGATATAGGGTTACTCCAACCCTTACATTCGCCGACCACCCTGTGGCCCCCAGCGACGCATTTCCCTGCTCGCCACTTCCCCTATCTTGGATTTAGTTCATCTCCACGGTCTGCGTTCACCCTCCATTGGCATGATTTGGCGGCACCAATCGGACATCCAACGTCTAGGCTGAAGTTTCCAGTTTGCCTAGGGTTGATAGTCGTAGGGTATCACTCTACCCTAATAACTGACTCAAGTCACAATCGTCCTCAATAGGAGTTTAACAACATTAAGACAAGTAATATCACCAATTATCCCCAATAGTAAGACCATTAACCCTTAATCACAAGAGGGAAAATTGTACTCCCAAATACTTAGTCAAAAGTTAGAATTTCAATACTAAATTGATTCTGTCCAGAAATTAAAAGGGTCATAACTCTCAAAATATGACTCAGATTTGGGTGTTCTTGCCCATTCTGGAAAGCTAAGAATCTAGGCTACAAATCTCTAGTTGACCCCTGCATCAGATTCATCTATCTAGTTGCACTAAAAGCCTTACAATCATCAGCCTGTGTACTCCCTATACAATGGCTGCACCTTACCGATAGCATAAAAACCCATTCGCTCATCGGAATGACACAAATCTGGATTCTATGGAAAGCTGGAAATGTCTTCTACAACTTTCTAGCTGGTCATATTTGGGTTGTTGAATTAAGGATTTGACTCACGGACTAACCCTATTCAAGTTATCCAATTTACAATCATTAACTTACTAGATGATCTAGTTCTACCTGACTAAACAATTGGCTAGGCGATCTAGCAACTAGTCTCTTACCTAACCCTGAGGTCACACCTAGAAATTTTATAACCACTAGTTAAAGTCTAGTTCATCTAACTTACTCATTTGAACTTAACCCAACCCACATTAAGGTCCAACTGGGCTCTCAAGCCCGGTCCACTGCATGGGCCCACGAAGATTGGTGAATCGACCACGTCGATCGCCGCCGCCCGTCACGTTTGGAGTCGCGCGCTACCTCAGTACGAAGAAAGTTGCTGCTCCCGCTAATCATCGCGCTCCATGTCTTCTCGAAAAGTGGTAGCTTCTACGATGCCGAATTTCCTCCTTAAACGGCGAGCACGTCAGTGTCCGAGTTGTCGCTCCAACACGTTCGGGGTCATGGGTTCCTATCTACCCGCCACAAATTTTATCCATACGGACCAAGTCCTAGGGTCTCACCATTCTATCAAGATGACCCCAATTTCATATACATAGTATTAATCCCGAATTGAGGCATCGTGAATGGGAGGAAAAATCCATCTCAATCCCAACAACAATTACACAATCGATCTATCCCAACTCTATTCTAGTCCATCACTAAGGACCTAGAAATAACCATGCAATGACTAAAATGACCTAAATTGATCTACAATCATTTCACATCAGTAGGCTTATAATTAACACCTACAATCCTCAAATAGTCATACAAGGCTTCATCACCTCAATGTCACTTCAAACAGTAAGCTTGGGTTCGGGTCTGACAGAACCAGTACACTATAAAAAATCATATAAAATAGCACAATGCACAAAATTTTGCATTCCTAGGCTTTCTGGAAAGCTCTAGGTGTGTTCTACAAATTCCTAGTTGAACACTTTCATTAATTCGGGTGTTAACATGGTCAAAAACTTGGTTCTTTAACAAGCAGCAAAATCACTTTCAGAACAGAACACTTTGTGCACAATGTTAAAGAAAATTATTTTATATATATCAAATGCTACTGGATTGACATTAAATTTAAGAATCAAGCACATAATATACATTCACAACACATATCCAAAATTCAAGTCATTTTATAAAGTAGATCTTGAGTTATGCCTTTTTTATTAACACCCAAAATAGTGCATTCAACAACAGCAATTCTGTTTATCATTTCAACTAGCTGAGTTTGCATTATTTATTTACAATAGCTACAGTGGTCCAAATTGCATGAAATTTGAAACTTAAGCTCTGGACAGATAATAGAACAACATAAATTAATTTCAAGTCATTCTCATAAGTATACAGTGATTTCTAAGTATTTTAACTTACAAAAGTAACATGCAACAAGATATGTTCTGTTTTTTACCAACATGCAAGTTTGTATTTTTATAATTTAGCAGGAAAAATCAGAAAAATCCAAAAAAATTACTGAAGATGTACGGCACATATATTAACTTCCCCTAAACATTTCAAGTTAATCTAACCATTAGTGTTCAAGTTATGAGCTACGAACTAACAGTGAAGATTTCCATTTTCAACAGGATTTTCTGTTTTGGATTTCTTAACACAAACCGAGTTATTAATGTTCAATCTATAGCATGCATGTCATTTCTAGTCACTAAAATTATCATTCGACAAGCAAGGAACGAACATAGAGATTAGAAACACCCACCTTGTAGTGTTGCTTGCAGTTGAAATGGCTTGGTCTAGCTCCTCTTGAATCACCCCTCCAAGCTTGGATCCTTCCTCTCCTCTTTGTCTCTTCCCCTAGCTCTCCCTCTCTCTTTCTCTTCCATTTTCTTTTTTTCTTAGAAAATTTCAGAACTAGAGAGTGTAGGAGAGTGACGAGGGGGTGTTCAATAAAGAATGAGTGAGAGAGGATTGCTTGAGATGACAAGCAAGTGGTTTTTTGCAAAACCATGTGCTTGTCCCTCTTCTCAATGGTATGGCCGGCCAAAAGGGCCTCTTTTCTTTTCTTTTCTTTTCTTTTCTTTTTTTTCTCTTTTTTTTTGTCGTGTTGGTCCAATTCAAGCCCAACACAAAAATACACATATATACCCATATATTTGTATGTCAAGCCAGTTATAAATAGATATAATAATTTTAATCATAAGAAAAATAATTTTTTTTATTAATAGTAGATTTTAGTTTAGGTACAAATCATTAAAAAAATTGGGGTGTTACAGGGGCAGCTGTCAACCACAGCTCACCAGCCAAACATACGGGTGGAACTCGTTCCAACCTGTCGGTTGAGTACAGTACCCAATTGGCGAACTCGTCCTGCAAATTATCCAACTCATCTCTATAATACGTGATAGATGTACGTGGGTTATCGACCCACGTGTGCCGCCCTGCCCAATATACTCCCAAAGGAGGGAACATCTCCGCATATGGTGCTTCGGCCAACCAATCTGTGTTGGCTCAATAATATGGGGAAGACCGATATGGATGCACTCCCAACTCCAAATTTGCAACAAAACCATCGAAAATCCTATTTGTACACAACATAATGCACATGCGCACAAATTCTGATACAATGACGCCAAGGCAGCACTCCCCCAACGGCCGTCCGTACTGAACTGTTCTAAAAAGCGTAAATACATGATTGGCACACTCGCACCAGATGATTTTGGGAAGGTCACACCCCCCATCAAACTGAATATGTAGTCACGCACATAGTATCATAGGGCTTCCTCATCCGAATCATCCGTCAAATAATCTTCGAATTGGTATTTCAACCAACTATGTCAGAGTGATTTACCCTCGAAGACTTCATCCCAAAAAGCATCTTCGGCTTCACTTTTAGCTTGTTCTATGCATTGCTCTAATAAATCTGGATCATGATCTTTCGGAATATCTTTGACGAATTCATCTTCAACGTTATCTTTCATTTTATCCAACGACACCTCCAAGTCGATACCGAGCAAATCAAGAACAACTTTCACTCGGTCAAAGTTCATGTTTCCTGTCACGGTGACCCCATCTATTGGAAGCCCAATAATCAGTGCTATATCTTGGAGAGTAACGATCATCTCTCCGACCGGTAGATAGAATGTGTGGGTCTTCGGTCTCCATCCCTCCACAAGAGTTGTAAGTAGAGGACGATCAAGCTTCACACAACCCATAAATCGAGCTCCGTAGATACCTGCTTGAACTAAGTACAGAGCAATATGGGGGTCCATGGGAAGAACCGCGTGCTTCGGGAAGTTACACTTCTTTGCGGACCCATCCCAGATGGCTTCGGATCTGTGAATGGATTGTAACGCGAGTATGCTTCAGTCTAACGGTCTTGGAGGTGTAAGTCCAATCGAAGACGACGAATCGGCCTCGGCAGATGAAGAATGATGGCCACCAACCTACATGAAGAAATACAAATCTTATTATTATTGATACAATATTACATATTCATATTTAAAACTAATAATAATAATCAGTCTTACCTCTGTAAATGGTGCGTCACTAGCGCTACCAGAAGGACTTCTCGGTCGCCTCGTTCTAGCCATTTATCTATCAACCAAAAATATAAGGTTAATTGATAAGCGTTTTAGCCATTAATCTATCATCAATAAACAAAGCAAAAATGTGGAAAAAAAAAGCACAAATGGCAACGAAAAAAAACAATACTTTGCGAGTAGGTCGGACTCACCTAACATAAGCCAATGTACTTATAGAAGTGAGTTTCGACTTGCGGTTTGCGAGATAATGACGTGTATCACTTTATTTTGGTTTTTATTGACCAAAATTGATACACGGTCAAATCTCGCAAACCGTGAGTCAAAAATCACTTCTATAAGTTGTGTTGGCTTCGGTTAGGTGAGCCCGACCCACTCGCAAAGTTTCGTAAATTTTAGATACCATTTGTGTGGTTTTCTAGACTAAAGTACTCAAATTGTTTGAAATTAGAGTAGTTGTTGTTCGAGATACATGAGAAAACTGCATAAACGGCATCTAAAATTTTAAAAACTTTGCAAGTTTGTCTTACTCACGTAACACAAGTCAACGCAACTTCTAGAGTTGAGTTTTGCCTCACGGGTTTGTGAGATACGGCTGTGTCGCTTTTTTTATTTATCTTGACCAAAAGCGATACTCGTCCGTATCTCAAAAACTGTGAGTCGAAACTCACCTCCATAAGTTGTGTTGTCTTGTGTGAGGTAAGTCCATACTACCATCAAAATTTTAGAATTTTTGGATGTCGTTTGTTCAGTTTTATATGATTTCGTACTCAAAATATCCAAAATTAGTTGTTTAGGTTGTAAAATAAAGGGAAAACGGGATAAATAATGCACAAACGACATCCAAAAATTCCAAAACTTTGCGAGTTAGTCGGACTCACCCCACACAAGCCAACGCAACTTGTATAAGTGATTTTCGACTCACGGTTTGCGAGATACGGCCGAGTATAGCTTTATTTCAAGAATTTATATAATAAAACACAAAGAAAAGCTATCAAGTGGCTCTCCTTCAATAGTAAGGTAATGAATGGTCCAGATCTAAGCTCCCAAAAGACATTTTTCTCCCCAAAAGTTTTCTCCCAAAACTCAAATTCAAATCCCCCCACCCCCCCCGAAAAAAATAACTCATTTATTTATTTAATTATCTCTCTCTCTCTCTCTCTCTCTCTCTCTCTCTCTCTCTCTCTCCTATTCTGATCAGTTTGCTCCCTCTATTCCCCAACCCAGAGAGCTCCAATTTCTCGCTCTCTCTCTCCCCTAGGGTTTTTAAACTGCTAACTCCAAATCCCTAAAACCATTTTCTTAAACCTTCACTTCCATTCCATTGACGAAGCCTCCATTGTCCTCTTTAGCGCGAATCTCAGAGCAAATCCAAATTCAAATCCAGTGTCGAACCCCAATCAAGAGGTCGTCACCGATATCTGATCTGCTGTTGATTCCGTATCGGTGACTCCCCTCCACCAAATCGAGCGCGAATATCAAGCGACTCCGTATCGGCGACCCCCTCCACCGAATCGAGAGTCTCTACATGCGATGTAATGAATCTAATTGCATTTCATTAACCAAATTCTCATTCTAATTTTTAATTTTGTGTGTGTAGGGGATTACTCAGTTTTTTCTAACTCGATTTTTGTGTGTGCATGAGATCTAAGTTCAGAGAGGTATGATTGTTTTATTTTTGGGTTTAAAAAATTTTAATTTTGTGATTTATTTGATGAGTTTTTTATTAGTTTTGATTTACGGTGTACGCAAGTGAGAGATGGATTATTTGGTGGCCTTAATTTGGGCTTCCAAACCATTGCAGGACAGGTAAGCTGATCAGCAACCTAAAATAAATTGGTAAATATGTAACATTAATTTCTTTACTACAAGAGAATATACTATCGTGAAGTGTTCCCTTCACTGGTTATTAGAAACCATGGATAACATAACATATAAGAACTTTTAATGTATGTTTCGATATATAGGATTGGGATGACTTGAGTTTACCAGTGAAGGGTGCAAACTCTCCACTCAAGAAAGACAGCTAAAGAAAATTTGTTATTGATCCATTTTGATTTTTTTTTTATAAAGGTGCAATGGGGAGACAAAGTGTAGATAAAAGAAATTATTAGCTTGGATTAGAGTTTTGAGAACTTCATGTATTACATTTTGGTTGAAATAATAATAATAAGAGATATTTCAATTGCAAAATGTTTAGATTATTGGGATTGTAGATACCTTCACACATGCACTTGGATTACCATTGTATTTAGACATACTCATAGTGGTTATGGGATTTGAGTAAGCTGTATAAAACCTATTTGATCATGTCCTTGCCTAACTATTACAAGCATCTAAAAGTGATGCTGAAGTTAAAAAAAACTCTATGCAGTGTTTCTAACAAACTATATGCATTCCAGGTAAGTTCAAGCTCATGATCAAGAAGGCGATGGTTGAGCTTAAAGGTAGATATACTGCTTCCTCATATAATATGTTTCCCACTTCAATTAATTTGCTGGACCTCTAAAACTATTTTATATAATCAAACCAGTTGCACCGTTCCGAAGACGTGTCGTAGGCACGTGTCAACGGGCAAACCTAGTATCTAAATAAAATGATACACTGGCGTATCTATCAAACCGTGAGTCAAAAATCACTTCTACAAGTTGCGGTGACTTATGTGGGGTGAGTCTTACTTGTCGTAAAATTTCGTAATTTTTGGAGGTCGTTTGTAGGGTTTTATAGTGTAACCGTACTAAAAAAATTATAACTTTTTTCTTCTTGTTCGAAAAACGTGACAAAACACCACAAACGGCATCAAAAATTTATAAAACTTTGCAGTTTGGTCGAATTCACGTAACACAAGCCACCCCAACTTGTAGAAGTGAGTTTCGACTCTCGGTTTGCGAGATACGGCCATGTACCGCTTTATTTTATTTCTTGGTCACCTAAAGAGATATATGGACGTATCTCTCGAACTGTGAGTCAAAAATCACTTCTACAAGTTACCGTGGCTTGTGTTACGTGAGTCCAACCTACTCGCATAGTTTTGTAATTTTTGGAAGTCGTTTGTAGGGTTTTCTAGTCTAACTGTACTAAAAAAATTCTAACTTTTTTTGTTCTTGTTCGAGAAACGTGACGAACCCCACAAACGGCATCAAAAATTTACAAAACTTTGCAACTTGGTCGAATTCACGTAATACAAGCCACTACAACTTATAGAAGTGAGTTTCGACTCACGGTTTGCGAGATACGGCCGTGTATCGCTTTATTTGGGTTTTTATTTACCAAAAGTGATACATGGCCGTATCTTACAAACTGTGAGTCCAAACTCATACCTACAAGTTCCGTTAGCTTGTGTATCATGATTCCGACCCACTCGCAGAGTTTCAGAATATTTTTACCATTTACGCGGATTTACTAATATCGAACAGTTTTAAATTCGACTCAATCTACAATTTCGACGAGTGAACAACATCAACTACGACTAAAATTCCACCATCTAAAATTATCAAAACGCTACGTACAAACTACTACATCTACAAAATTACACATCACAATAATCTATCTCTAATATTATAATGGAAGAAGGCCTTAGTGTCATTTGTCATTTTGTCATTCTACCAACATGTGCAACGCACGTACATAACTAAAATAAAGGAGGTTTCCGGTTCAAATCCTCCATACGTCAGAGTTTTTATTTTTATTTTTTGAAATTATTAAAACGTGCATCGCACGTGTAAATTACTAGTTCAATTAATTAGAAAGCGACTAAAAAACCATAAAAACAACATAAATATATAACTACGAGGCCAAGTATTAAGTCATTACCATGCACAACTGCAAATTTTCCAAATGTAGGTGTTGTCAAAGAACTAGGGATTCCACTTCTCGATTTGCATTCGAAGATTGGAGGAGGACGAGTTTCGAAGATTGGAGGAGAGATTGGGAGAGAGAGAAAGTGAATACAGGAGCGGCGGTAGAGGTGGACGGGGGAGGAGGAGATTGGGAGATGGTTAGAATTAGGGTTTTTAGGGTTTTGCGAAGTGCTTCGGAAGATGTAGAGAGGGAGAAGAGGGAGAGAGTGAGTGAGAGAGTGAAGTGAGAGAGGAGCGGTCGCCGGAGTGAGAGAGGGTCGGATTCGGTTGGATTTCGTTGATCTAGATCGGGGGAGAAGATAGATAGAGAAGTGAAAGAGTGAGAGAGATAAGATACAGTTAAAAAAAAGGGTTATTTTGCCTTAGCCCGTTATTGCCAACGACAGGCTAAGGCAAAATATTCACACAAAAAATGAAAATGCGTCTGAGCCGTTGAATCTAGATCTAATAGACCCGTTTGCAATGGAATAAACCTCTCTCTCTCTCTCTCTCTCACTATATATATATATATATATATATATATATATATATATATATATATATATATATATATATATATATATATATATATATATATAATAATAATAATAATAATAATAATAATAATAATAATAATAATAATAATAATAATAATAATAAAACACAATGAAATCTATCAAGTAGCTCTCTTTCAATCCCCCCAAAATCAAAGGCCCAGATCTAACCTCACAAAACATAGTTTTTCCCCTAAAACTCAAATTCATATTCTCCCTACCCAAAACAATTCCTTTATTTATTTAATTCTCTCTCTCTCTCTCTCTCTCTCTCTCTCTCCTATTCGAAAAATTAAGAAAATTAAAAATTTAAAAAATTTAAAAAATACGAAATAAAAAACAAAAAAACTAAAAAAAAAATTAAAATTTAAAAACTTTAAAAAAATTTCAAAAAAAATCAAAAATATCAAAAACTTATTAAAAATAAAAAATACTTAATTTTTTTAAAAAATAAAAATTTAAAAAAATAAATATATTTAAAAATTTGAAATTTTTAAAAAATTAAAAATTTAAAAAATTTGAAAATTTGAAAATTTTTAAATCTCAAAGCAAATCCAAATCCAAATCCAATGTCGTACCCCAATCAAGAGGTCGTCGTCGAAATCTGATCCGCTGCTGATTCTGTATCGGTGACTCCCCTCCACCAAATCAAGCGCGAATATCAACCGACTCCGTATCGGCGACTCCCCTCCACCAAATCGAGAGCCTCTATATGCGATGCGACGACTCTAATTTCATCTCATTAACCGAATTCTCGTTCTAATTTTTAATTTTGTGTGTGCAGGGGATTACTCAGTTTTTTTCTGACTCGAATTTTGTGTGTGCATGGGATCTAAGTTCAGAGAGGTATGATTGTTTTATTTTTAAGTTTAAAATTTTTTAATTTAGTGATTTATTTGATGAGTTTTTTATTGGTTTGATTTAAGGTGTACGCAAGTGAAAAATGGATTATTAGGTGGCCTCAATTTGGGCTTCCAAACCATAGCAGGACAGGTAAGCTGACCAACAACCTAAAATAACTTGACAAATATGCAACATTAATTTCTTTACTATAAGAGAAAATACTATCGTGAAGTGTTCCCTTCACTGGTTATTAAAAACCATGGATAATATAACTTATAAGAACTTTTTGTGTATGTTTGGATATATAGGATTGGGATGACTGGAGTTTACCAGTGAAGGGTGCAAACTCTCCACTTTAGAAAGACAGCTAAAGTAAATTTGTTAATTATACATTTTGATTTATTTTTTATAAAGGTGCAATGGGGAGACAAAGTGGAGATAAAACAAATGATTAGATTGGATTAGAGTTTTGAGAACTTCATGTATTTCATTTTGGTTGAAATAATAATAAGAGGTATTTTAATTGCAAACTTAGTCTGAGACAAACAAATGTTTAGATTATTAGTATTGTAGATACCTTCACACCTGCACTTACATTACCATTTTATTTAGACATGCTCATAGTGGTTATGGGATTAGAATAAGCTCTATAAAACCTGTATGATAATGTCCTTGCATAACGATTACAAGCATCTAAAAGTGATGTTGAAGTTTAAAAAAACTGTTGATTCTTGATTTTGATGATCACAACACAGTGCACCATGTGTCTATGTTATACAGCTAACATTGCAGTGTACATACCAAAGACAATTCTAGCTGAACAAATGAACAAGCTCAAAAGGATACAGATGAAGACTTCACTCAAGACAAGACTCAAGACTTCAAGCTCAAATGTGTCAAATTGTTGTGTCTTGTAAACATTGTATTTTTACGTTTGTTGAGTCTTAGTCTGATGTAAAGCCTTGTCACACACACACACACTCAAAATATTTTATAATGTGTCTCTTAAAAACCCCCAATAAAAAGAGTCAAAACAGTTTGAAAAATTTTAACTCTTGAGTACCAGTCGACTTAAGCTTCTGCCAGTCGACTGATAGTACAAAACTGTTTAAAATTATTCAAACTCTGATCAGTCGACTCATATGGCAACCCAGTCGACTGTTCGAGAGCTTTTGACCGTATTCTGTTTTTCAAAATCGAATTCTTTTCAAACTCAAAAGCTTAGATCCGTTGGTTGACAGTTGAGTAACTGTCTCCCAACGTTCTGGAGATCAAACTCTTTAAGTAGAGTTCAGATCTCACTGAAAAGATCTACAGAATTTTACTTTGAAATCCGAGCACTCTTGAAAAACATTCTAAGTGATAATTTTTGTGAGAAACAAAGCTTTCAAGTTCATACACTTTGGTTCTCTACATTCAGTCCAGTATAGCATTGATTTCGCTCTGGACTGAGTATAGAAGTCGACCTGTTCTTTTAGCCACGTGCATCAACACATACACCAACAAGGCTATAGGTTGACTGTAAAGTATTCCTTGTACTCTTGCTCTCGGTTGGAGAGTGTTTTTGACTCTAGGTTGTAGAGTCGGTTTTGTTTCACTCTTGGTTGTAGAGTGGGTCTGCTTTCTCTGGTTGAGAGAAAGGACTACGGGTTAGACAAGGTTGTTGTCATAACGCCGTAGGGTATTCTTGTAAATTTTTCAAGAATAGTGAAAATCTCAAGTGGGTTGCTTGGGGACTGGATGTAGGTCGGGAGGACCGAACCAGGATATATCTTGTGTACTCTATGATTGATTATCTTGTGTTTACATTTACTCGTGTTTATTTAAGTTCTGCAAAAAGCTTCTGGACAGTCGACTCCTTGCACTAACAGTCGACTGGTCAGTGTCGTTTGTAGTTATAGTTTCATTGTGCCTTCAGTCGTCTGTCTCATTCATCAGTCGACTGCACAGAGTTATTATTTTCAATTATTTTGGACATATCAGTCGACTGGTCCATAACTCAGTCGACTGCACCGAGAAAAATTTCCGCAGTTTTTATTAAACACTATTCACCCCCCCTCTAGTGTTTGTTGTCTTGCCTACAGGATCCAACAAAAACTCTATGCAATGTTTCTAACAAACTATATGCATTTCAGGTAAGTTTAAGCTAATGATCAAGAAGACGATGGTTGAGCTTAAAAGTAGATATACTGCTTTCTTATATAATATGTTTGCTACTTCAATTAATTTGCTGGACCTCGAAAACTATTTTATACAATCTAATCAGGTATGCCGTTCCGAAAACGTGTTGTAGGCACTTGTCAACGGGTAAACCTAGTATGTGTGTGTGTGTATATATATATATATATATATGTGTGTGTGTGTGTGTGTGTGTGTGTGTGTGTGTGTGTGTGTACATATATATACATAGATATATGTGTGTATATATACATATATATACATATATATGTATATACACATATATACATATATATGTAGATATATGTATCTACATATATATGTATATATGTGTGTATATCTACATATATATGTATATATATGTATATACATACATACATATATATACATACATATATGTATATATGTATATATATACATACATATATATACATACATATATGTATGTATATATATGTATGTATATATATACATATATACATGTATATACATATATATACATATAGGAAAAGGCTCCGTTGCACACTACTTTTGGTGCTCACCGCGTGAACACTACGTCTTCGGGCGTTCAAATCGAAAATCCGAACCGTTCACATTGATCTACACATCTAAATTAGTCTAAATATGTAAAATCAAATCATTTGAAATTCATTTGCCCATTCATTGAAGTGTTACAAAATTGTATGGCTAAAATTCATTGTTTTTATAGTCGCGTGATGGATGGGCAAATGAATTTCAAATGATTTGATTTTACATATTTAGACTAATTTAGATGTGTAGATCAATGTGACGGTTCGGATTTTCGATTTGAACGCCCGAAGACGTAGTGTTCACGCGGTGAGCACCAAGGTAGTGTGCAACGGAGCCTTTCCCTATACATATATATGTAGATATATGTATATACGTATATATATGTATATACATGTATATACATACATATATACATACATATATACATATATATACGTATATACATATATATACATACATATATGTATACAGATATACATATATATGTATATACATATACATGTATGTATATGTATATACATATACATACATATATGTATACATATATATACATATATATGTATATGCATACATATACATACATATATGTATACATATATACATCTATATACATAGATATATGTGTGTATATATACATATATATACATATATATGTATATACATAGATATATGTGTGTATATATACATATATATACATATATATGTATATACATACATATACATACATATATTATACACACATATATCTATGTATATAGATGTATATATGTATACATATATGTATGTATATGTATGTATATACATATATATGTATATATATGTATATATACACACATATATCTATGTATATAGATGTATATATATGTATACATATATATGTATGTATATGTATACATATACATACATATATATGTATACATATATATACATCTATATACATAGATATATGTGTGTATATATACATATATATACATAGATATATGTGTGTATATATATGTATATATACACACATATATCTATGTATATATATGTATATATACACACATATATACATACATATATGTGTGTGTGTGTGTGTGTGTGTGTGTACACACACACACACACACACACACACACACACACACACACACACACATATATATATATACATATATATATATACACATATATATGTGTATATACATATATATATATATATATATGTGTGTGTGTGTGTGTGTGTGTGTGTGTGTGTGTGTGTGTGTGTGTGTGTACATATACACACACACACACACACACACACACACACACACACACATATATATATATGTATATACACACACTCTACACACACACACACACACACACACACACACACACACACACACACACATATATATATATATGTATATATATATATATGTGTGTGTGTGTGTGTGTATATATATATACATATATACGTATATACACACACACACACACATCATATATATATATGTGTATATATATATGTGTGTGTGTGTATATATATATATACATATATACATATATATACATGTGTGTGTGTGTGTGTGTGTGTGTGTGTGTGTGTGTGTACATATATATATATGTGTGTATATATATATATGTACATATATATATATGTGTGTGTGTGTGTGTGTGTATATATATATATATATATCTGTGTGGGTGGGTGGGTGGGTGGGTGGGTGGGTGGGGGGGGATCAGTTCAGTTGTGAACCGTTTGCACCTGATCACATGCAAACTCGCCAGCGCAATCATCCGATCATGATCAGATGGCTGAGCGGCGAGTTCGCATGCGATCATGTGCGAACTAGTCCGTACATGATCGCCATTATATATATATATATATATATATATATATATATATATATATATATATATATATATATATATATATATATATATAGTTCTTTTCTCTAGAGAGCAAGAGCTATATGGAACGGAACAAGTTTTATCAAATCTTTGAGAGAAGGTCACTATTCCCATTAGCGGCTACTGTGTTGCTGAAGCCGTTGATGGGAATAGCATATGTGAAATTTTTATATCTTTTTTTTCCATAAAGCAGTAGCTCTCTCGAATGACAAAGTGTCCCAATATAATTGAGACAAATGTTGCTATTCCCATCAGCGACTTCGTCTATATTGTAGCCGCTAATGGGAATAGTGGCAACAAAAAAAATACAATTTTTTTACAAGTGTCCGCTTTTTTCATTGCCAATCTTTGAAAGGCATAGGCCATTGATGAGAATAGCGATTGCTGCTGACGTGGCTACGATTGGCTCACCAATGGAAATAGTTTGCATAGTGTCATAGTTTGAAAAATAATTTTTAAAATGGGCTTGGTACGGGAAAAGGTAGATAAAATTATCTGCAAACCGGTGAAAAGTGGGTAAGAGTTAGTCAGGTTTAGGGTAAATTTTAGAAAACCCTACTAAGTTTTATTGATTTAGTAGAAAACCCTATTGTTTTGTTTTTTTTTTTTGCAGAAAACCCTACTATACTTTATTTTCTGTTATGAGTCACTGGCGTTGTTATCTTTAGCATGAAATGTCTAAAATACTCCTAGGCAACTTAACCTTTTAACAAGATTACCCCTCTTGCCCTTTTCTTCCAGTAAAACCCAAACCCAAATCCGTTCTTCTTCTTCTTCAGCCTTTTCCTCCGAATTCCAATATCCCAAACCCTAAATCGAAAAAAAAAACTCCATCAAAGTGGTCCACCACCACCACCAAACCCCACCTCTCTCGCATGTGCGGCCACCTTAACTCCATGGTCGCCTCCTTCACCTCTCTCGTTGCCAACCTCCTCTCCCTCCCCATGCCCACGTACGCCGCCGTCATTTGTAAGTAGTCCTAATTTCTATATATCGAAGAGAGAAAGAGATGGGGCTATGGGAAGGGATGTACCGCGTGTTGATGCACCGCAACTCCGTCTGCGTCTCCTTCATCATCGTGGGCGCCTTCGTAGGTGAATGAGTGAGCTCCGTCCCTCATTTTTGGATTTGATTTGATTTGATTTGGGGGATTATTTTGAATTTGTAGTTGATTTGATTTGGGTGAACCTGTAGTTGATTTGAATTTGTTGAAATTGCAAGCTGTGGTTTACTATGGATTTGAATTGGTACCACTTGATTAATGAGTAAGAAGCCCCCTAATTTTTTTGTTTGTTGTAAACATACTTCTTTGAGACATTGACTTGATGAATTTTGTTGATCATCACTGAGGTCCCGCCGTGGGATTACAATCACTCCATATTTTGGAATTTTCATTATGTAGCAATGAGGTCTTGTTTGTATGTTTCTTAGAGAGATAGGAGTCTCCTCTATATATGAATTGATTGCCTAATATTGAATTATTGTAACCACTATGTGGATACCGCATGGACCATCAACACTGGGTTTTTTTTGGGGGGGTCATAATATGCTTGGTAGTAAAATTTCAACCAAACAATGCATGGGTAAGTAACATTTAAGTGACTAATTTTGGGTAAATATACATTTTTATGATATAAGAAGTGATGCATGAGTGTTATAACTTGTAGATTTAATATTATGAATGTTAAGTATGCATGTTTAAGCCCGAGTATGCGAGGGTGTATAAAAATAAATGGAATTAGAACCACATCTTGCATGACGCCATGAGTAATATGTCTCTAAATTACTTGATATTGTTGTCTGCGCAACTGATGACATAAGAAGTAAAATGTAGTGTGTGGGCATCTTTATAGGGTCTCACTGAGCGATTACTACTTCCATACTTGAGGGAATTTTACTTGTACTCTGTGAGGTTCCCTTTTGCCAATTCTGATAGAAAATAGAGTTTCATTTTTGTGTATAAGGTGATTCCTTTCTATAGTTTGATCGTAATAACTTTGTGGGATACCGTATGGATGATCTGCGACATTCATTCTGATTTTTATGCCGCCATATGCACGGAATAAAATATCAAGTTGTTTGAAGACCTTTTATTCAAAAAAATCCAACCAAACAATGCATGTGTAAGTAGGATCTAAAATTCTCATTAAATTTATTGATGTCGGTAGCTATTTATGGTATTAGGATCTGAAATTGAGCTATTGAAATCATTCTCATTAAGTTCATACACTTCAAAATAGCTCCAACACTGACACTTGTTGGTCAGAACCCAGACTGTAATTGCAGTGTCTGACTTTTGTTCGCAAGTACATCGTGATTACATTGATGCAGGGAGTAAGAGACATGTGAGAGGCGAGGGAGATAGGAGAGAAGAACGTGGCATGAGAGTGGGTTAGGAATGAGACAAATACAATGTTCAATGATAAATGAATAGCTTGTTTATTGAAAGTGAGTTGATTTCCAATTTCTTCATGCTTGGTTCATCTTTCATGGATCTAAGCTTTGGTAGTGACATGGCTAAAAATGGGGTTAAATCGGAACCGTCCAGATTGGGAACGAATCTTGAAGCTCAGAGGTAAAATGGTAATTTCACATATAGACGGGTCTGAAGCGGGCACTAGATCTCCCCTTCACAGATCCAATAACCCGCAAAATGGACCCACTCCAGCTGGGTACGGGTCCCGACCCAAGACAAACCCAGACCAGATAGAGGAAATCAGGGTCACTGATTTGACTAAATCAACGGGCCTGATTTACAGTTATCCTCTCACCGGGAATCAGGGGTCAGTTTCCTAAACTAATTGTGAGGATTTTACTCCTAACGGTTTCACAGGAAATCAGGTCCCTAATCAGACTCCCAGGGCGACTATAAATACCTCCTACCTACCACTGTGACCAGGTAATCACTCTTTTTCCAGCTTAAGCTCTTTCTTAATCACCACTGGTTACTGACAAGAGCATCGGAGGGTGCGTCGCCGGGATCAATCCCGGTGTATCGCACTTCCTTACAGGTTAGCAGCAGGAATCAGCAGGCTTGGATCCGCTATTCAGGTTTTTCCACGAACCCACAAATCTCATCTGTTTACCCCCACACCAGAATCAGCGGTAACAGATTGGCACCGTCTGTGGGAAACCATACGAATAGCAACCTATTCCTTCCCGTCGACTAGCTCTTCTCCAGCCATGCCTCCCAGAAAGGTCAGGTCAAGGGGGTCCAACCGTGGGCCCAACCCCGCCGATCAGCAAAAGGAAGTCCCCGTGCATCCTCCTCCGCAGCCCGAGCAACTTCCTCCCCCAGTCCAAGATCCTCTCCTGAATCAACAAACCCCTAATGGTCCTGCTGGCCAGAACCAGCGGAGGCAAAAGCAACCTCTCCACCCAGACCATGTCTCAGTTCACAATGCCTCCTCGGATTCAATGGCTTCCCATAACCCCCGAGCCTCCGACCTCCGCAACACCTGAATCGCCAAAAGGATGAGGACCTTCGCAACCGCCTAGATGAGAAGCGGGCCCGAAAGGGAGCCTCCTGCCAACATCAAGGTGAGCGATCTCCTCATCGCCGAGATGGCAGGAGGTCTCCGGACCGAAGAGGACGGGGGGAATCTCCCAAGTGTCGTAGGAGGAGGCCACATTCCCCTGCTAATCGACATCATCCGAGGAACGATGAGGCACCTATCACTCGTGCCGAGTTCCTACAATTCCAGGAAACTGTGTTGCAGGCCCTCAACCTTCGCCCCAACAACAATAATGCCCAGAGGGTTCCAACACCCCCACGGGTCCCAAGTCCTCGCCGCCGATCCATAAGTCCTCCCCCGGCTCCTAGTCACCAGCAACACCATCATAGTCCTCGCCGATCCTAGGACTATCGATGCCGTAGCCCCCGCTCCCCTTCCTATGAAGACGAGTCTAGGGGCTCGATCGACTATCACCGAAGGGACGATGCCCTCTACCGTCGTCTCCACGAGATGGAGAGACGCATCGGTCGAATGGTCAAGGAGGAAGAGGCTAGAGGAGGGACCGTCTGCCCTGGCAGACCTCCATTCTCCCGGACTATCATGGAGGCTCCCATCCCGAGGGGTTTCAAGCCTCCGTAGTTTGAAATGTACTCAGGGGAGTCGGATCCTGTTGATCACGTCGAGAGCTTCAAAACCTTGATGCTGATCCACCAAGCATCCGACGCCTATGCTCTGCAAAACGTTCCCCGCCACCCTTAAAGACTCGGCTCGGGAATGGTACTCTCGGCTCGCTCCCTCTTCTATCTTCTCTTTTGAGCAGTTCGAGACGCTCTTCATAACTCACTTTGTGAGTAGCAGGCGAACGGAGAAGACCAGCCTCTCTCTACTCCACCTCCGACAGGAGAGGGGAGAAAAGTTGAGGGATTGTGTGAGGAGATTTACCGCGGAGGTCAGGTCTATCGCCTCCCTCGACCAGTCAGTGGCGACCGTCGCGTTCCAATCGAGCGTCCTCAACTCCAACCTCCGGTCGTCCCTCGCCAAAAAACCCCCGCACAACTTCGCCGATCTTCTCCTTAGATGCGAGAAATACATTCGGGCGGAGGAGGCTGAGTGCCTCCCGAGTTTCGGAGGATCCGCTTCCGAGTCGAAAAGGAAAGCAACAGAAGAGGAAGGGGGCAAGAAGCTACAAAAGGATAGCAGTGGTCAGCGCCGTCCTCCCCCAGGTTCGAAAAATTTACTCCCCTCACTACAAACATCTCCACCATCCTGATGGAAGTTGAGAAGGAGGGAGTTATACCTCCCGCTCCGAGGATGAACACCCCGGCCAAGAGGAGGAACAAGGAGAAGTGGTGTCGTTACCACCGGGATCATGGCCACGACACCAACGATTGCCGGGCGCTGAAGAACGAAATAGAGGCCCTCATCTAGAGGGGGCAGTTGGCCAAGTTTGTGAAGGCAAACGATCGGGGAGATCGCACCACTTCTCCGCCTCGGGGGGCTAACAAGCGCTCCGAGCGACGAGATGAAATCCTCGAGTTCGAGGAGGAACGTGTTCTGCACCTTATCCACGGGGGCCCAATGGGGGGCTCTTCCAACTCCTCTCGGAAGGCCTTCGTCCGAGAGGTCAACTCAGTTCACGGCGCCCCTCCCCCCAAAGGCCTCGGCGTCCCAGTAACTTTCTCTGATGAAGACCTCGAAGGGGTCCAGACTCCCCACTGCGACGCACTTGTTATCAACCTCCGCATGGCAAACTTCAAAGTGCAGAGGGTCCTGGTAGACAACGGGAGCTCTATGAACATCGTCTTCCTCTCGGCCTTTCGAGGGCTGCAGCTATCCTGGGATCGCCTCAAACCGGCCGGCTACACACTCCACGGGTTCACGGGGGTACCAGTAACGGTCGAAGGGGTTATCACCCTGGACGTAACTACTGGGAAGACCCCTACCACCCGGACTGAGCCGATGGACTTTATGGTCGTCGATGTCCCAGCTGCATACAATGTCATCTTGGGCCGACCTGGCCTAGCTGCCCTGGAAGCCGTTCCTTCGGCGTACCACCTCAAGATGAAGTTCCCCACCCGGGCAGGAGTGGGAAAAGTCAGGGGCAGCCAAGAGACGGTTCGGAAGTGCTATATGACTTCCACTGGGGGTCCGGTGCTCTCCCTCGAGACTTTAAAGATCCCCGAGCCGAACGTCCGACCCACGTCCGAGCCGGCGGACGAATTAGAAGAAGTGCTCTTCTCAGACGGGGACCCGAGTCGAAAGTTCCTCATCAGCAAATCCCTACCGACTGCCCTATGTTTCGACTTGGTGCAGTGCATCCGGGAGAACCGCGACCTATTTGCTTGGTCCGCCGCGGACATGCCCGGGATTTCGAGGAGCTTCTGGTGCACCGCCTCAGCGTCGAACCGGGGTGCAGACCGGTTCAGCAGAAGAGGCGTAAATTCGCTCCCGAGCGACAACAAGCCATCAAGGAGGAGGTGGACAAGCTCCTAAACGCTCGGTTCATACAGGAGGTGAACTACACCGAGTGGCTCTCCAATGTCGTCATGGTAAAGAAGTCCAATGGTTCCTGGAGGATATGCATCGAATTCACAGACTTGAATAAGGCGTGTCCGAAGGATCCGTTCCCTCTCCCGAATATCGACACCCTCATTGATGTCACCTCGGGCCATGAGCTCCTCAGCTTCATGGACGATTTCTCCAGCTATAATCAGATCCGAATGTTCCCCCTGGACATTCCGAAGACTTCCTTCATCACCGACCAGGGCCTCTACTGTTATAGAGTTATGCCGTTCAGATTGAAGAATGCTGGAGCCACCTACCAGCGCCTCGTCAACAAAGTCTTCTAAAGCCAGATAGGCCGCAACATGAAAGTATACGTCGACGACATGCTCGTAAAGAGCGTCCGAGGTACCGACCACGTGGCCGACCTCCAGGAGGCATTTGGCGTACTAAGAAGGCACAACATGAGACTTAATCTGAACAAATGTGCGTTCGGGGTCTCGTCAGGAAAGTTCCTCGGCTTTATGGTCAGCCAGCGAGGGATCGAAGCAAATCCTGAAAAAATCAAGGCCATACTGGACATGGCCCCGCCCCGGAACGTCAAGGAAGTGCAGAGACTTACGGATCGCCTCGCTGCTATTGGGCGATTCCTTTCGAAAGTCTGGGGAAAAGTGCCTCCCCTTCTTCAAGGCTCTCAGGGGAGCCAAGGGTTTCGAGTGGGGCGAACTGCAACAAGAGTCGTTCAAACAGCTGAAAGCCTACTTGGTCAATCCTCCCCTGCTCAGCAAGCCCGTTCCAAGAGAAACCCTCTTCATCTACTTAGCTGCTTCCGAGCAGACCCTAAGTGCCGTCT
Source organism: Hemerocallis citrina (assembly GCA_017893485.1). NCBI lineage: Eukaryota > Viridiplantae > Streptophyta > Magnoliopsida > Asparagales > Asphodelaceae > Hemerocallis > Hemerocallis citrina. The sequence continues at coordinate 211,248,002 of CM030364.1, read as the reverse complement.
TGGTGAGGGAAGAGGACCAGGCTCAGAGGCCCATTTACTATGTAAGCAAGGTGCTTCGGGACGCCGAGCTCCGCTACCCGAAGGTAGAAAAGATGGCCTACGCCCTGGTTATGGCGGCAAGGAAGCTCCACCCATACTTTCAGTCCCACTCGGTTGTGGTCCTCACCGACCAACCGCTGAAGCAGGTCCTCCACAAGCCGGAGACCTCAGGCCGGCTTATGAAATGGTCCATCGAGCTGAGTCAACACGACATCTCCTACCAGCCTCGGACTGCGATCAATGCTCAAGCCCTCGCGGACTTCATCGTCGAGACCACCATTCCCGAGGTCAACCATGTCCCGAACGGACCCCCGATCTGGACCGTTTTTGTGGACGGTTCCTCTTGCAACGAGGGAAGCGGCGCCGGTATCATCCTGACAGGTCCAGATGACTTCGTCCTCCAGTATGCCCTCCACATGAATTTCAAGGCCTCGAACAATGAAGCAGAGTATGAGGCACTAATCGCGGGCCTCGGACTCGCCCGAAGTGCCGGGGCACAGTGCCTCCGAATCCGTAGTGACTCTCAGCTGGTTGTGAACCAAGTCTTGGGCGATTACGTGGCACGGGACGAACGGATGGCGAAGTACCTCGCAAAAGTCCAAACCCACATGGCCCGGTTCGAAGAGGCACTCATCCAACAAGTCCCTCGAGAAGAGAATTCACAGGCCGACGCCCTCTCCAAGTTGGCCTCATCCTCCCTCCAAGGTCTCGAGCAGACCGTCTTGATCGAGGTCCTCTTGAAACCGAGCATAGAGGACGAAACCCTCGACTCAGTGGAGTCATTGCCGGTCCTACTGCAAGATAATTGGATGAAGCCGTTAGTGAAATTCTTAAGGGACAGGACTCCTCCCCGAGGACCCCAAGGAAGCACGCCGAGTAAGAACCAGGGCCGAGCGGTACGTCCTGATCGAGAGGATCTTGTACAAGCGCTCCTTCTCGCAGATTGACGGTCGACCGTACCTGAGGTGCCTTTCCCCGGAACAGGCCGACAACGCCTTACAAAAGCTCCACGAAGGCATCGGCGGGGCGCATTCAGGGTCCAGGTCTTTGGCTCAGAAAGCTCTGAATTACGGATACTTCTGGCCGACTCTCCTCCAAGATGTCGAGCGACACGTTCGGCAATGTGGCTCTTGTCAGAGACATTCCAACATTCGTCGCCTCCCCCAGGCCAACCTCACCTCCCTATCAAGCCCTATCCCCTTCGCAATGTGGGGGATGGATTTACTAGGGCCATTCCCTCCAGCTCCGGGCCAGTTCAAGTTCTTGGTCGTTGCCATTGACTACTTCTCAAAGTGGATTGAGGACAAGCCCCTTGCCACTATCACCGAGAACAAGGTGCTTCAATTCTTCTGGAAGAGCGTCGTCTGCCGATTCGGCATCCCCCGTGTTCTCGTCATAGACAATGGAACTTAGTTTACTGGGGCCACGTTCCGAGCTTTGTGTGAAGACCTTGCCATCCAACAGCGCTTCTCCTCCGTCTCCCACCCACAGTCGAATGGCCAGGCAGAGAATGCTAACAGGCAGATCCTCTCTGGTATCAAGAAGAGATTGGACAAATGTTCCAAAGGCCTATGGGTCGACCAACTCCCCAACGTGCTGTGGAACTACCGCACCAACAAACGGACCCCCACAGGAGAGTCCCCGTTCAACCTCACCTATGGGTCCGAGGCAGTGATACCTCTCGAAGTCGGGATACCTTCTCCTCGCCTCGCAGCCTACAGCGAGGAGCAGAACGCCAGAGACCTCCGAGCGAACCTAGACCTGGTGGACGAACTGAGAGAAAGGGCGTCGATCCGCCAGCAGAACTACCGGAGGAGGATCGAATTGGCATACAACAAGAGAGTCCGACCCACCGATCTCAAGGTGGGGGACTTAGTCCTCAGAAAACTGGCCATCTCCTTCCCCAGTCAGAAGAGCAAACTAGCCCCGAATTGGGAAGGACCTTACAAGATCACAAGGGTAGTTCGGCCCAGAGCTTATCGTCTAGAGGACCTTGAAGGCAGGGAAATTCCGAGGACCTGGAATGCCGACCACCTTTTAAAATACCAAGAAAGTGCCTCGGCGCCTCTCTAAGTATCACAGGGTGTCGAACCATTCCTCACCTCTAACTTGTAAATCCTCTCTTAAGCTGTCATTTGTAAAAACGGCTCGCCGTCAATTATCAATAAAGAATGCTTTTTCGTATTTATAAAGTTGCTTGTGTCTCTCCGCCTTTATTCTTTAATTCAATCAATGGTTCGGAGTCCAATACCCGGCTCGACCCTACTTCGCAAGCTAGCTCTTAAGTGAGCCAGAAGTAGTTCGCCGCTCAGAATTGCTCCCACAATCGTTGAACTCTAACAATGGTTCCAGAGTCCAACACTTGGTTCGATTCCACTCCGCAAGCTCACTTCTCAGCGGGCTAGGAGTGGGTCGCCATTCGGAATTGCTCCCACGACCGTTGAACTCTAACGATGGTTCCGGAGTCCAACACTTGGTTCGATTCTACTCTGCAAGCTCGCTCCCCAGCGGGCTAGGAGTGGGTCGCCATTCGGAATTGCTCCCACAATCGTTGAACTCAAACGATGGTTCCGGAGTCCAACACTTGGCTCTATTCTACTCCGCAAGCTCGCTCCTCAGCGGGCTAGGAGTGGGTCGCCATTCGGAATTGCTCCCACGACCGTTGAACTCTAACGATGGTTCCGGAGTCCAACACTTGGTTCGATTCTACTCCGCAAGCTCGCTTCTCAGCGGGCTAGGAGTGGGTCGCCATTCGGAATTGCTCCCACGACCATTGAACTCTAACGATGGTTCCGGAGTCCAACACTTGGTTCGATTCTACTCCACAGGCTCGCTTCTCAGCGGGCTAGGAGTGGGTCGCCATTTGGAATTGCTCCCACGACCGTTGAACTTTAACGATGGTTTCCGGAGTCCAACACTTGGTTCGATTCAACTCCGCAGGCTCGCTTCTCAGCGGGCTAGGAGTGGGTCGCCATTCGGAATTGCTCCCACGACCGTTGAACTCTAACGATGGTTCCGGAGTCCAACACTTGGTTCGATTCTGCTCCGCAAGCCCGTTTCTCAGCGGGCTAGGAGTGGGTCGCCATTCGGAATTGCTCCCACGACCGTCGAACTCTCACGAGGATCGGCGAGCCCACCATTGGGTAAGGCTCGACTCACCTCACAACTTTGCGATAAGAGGAGACAGAAGCGCTACTCGGCACCTCTAGCCGAACGCTCTTATCGCCGAACCGCGAACGAGCGAGAGGTATGCTCGGAGCGCACCACATCGCTCGAACGGCCAAACTCTTAGACCTCCGGTTGCCTGACCGAGCAAGTGCCCATCCAAGCGTCAAAACGGAGAAAAATCACTTTCCCCTCAACATTCGTGTAAGATCTCGATCAGACGGCCCAGATCTTGCCAGCGCCGCTAAACAACAAGATAACGTTTTCTTGGGAACTGAGCCGCCTCGAGATTTGTGCCATCATCCAACGGCCCAGATTGCGCTATGGCGCCGGACAGCGAACGAGAGAGGGGCCGGCTCGGCGACCCTGGCACGACGAACACAGTCACAAATGAAACAACTATGCAAAGCTACAAAGGACGTGCTAGTTCGAGGAAGAAATGTTATTAATAATTGGGACACAGTACAAAGCGACCCTTCCACACAACGAGGTTACAAGGCCTTAAAGATCAAAAATTACAATGCCGACCCACTACACTTGGTTTTTAAAAGAAAAAAAATCATCAACGTCCCGTTCGGTCGTCAGTTTGGCAACCTCAGCCGTCAGTTCCCCTTCCTCCGTCCGAAGCCCCGCCTCTACAGTCTGCAGGTGACGGATCTCAGAGAGCAGATCGTCCCTTTCGGCTATTATTTTCGACAAATTGTGCCAAACACACTGGATCCGAAGGGCGTTACTAAAGGCGGTCGGCGAATCTTCGTCCTTTCCTGTAGGGGTCATCTCGGCGATCCTGCTCTCCATACGCCAGATCTCGACGTCTCGCTGACCTAGGATGAGCTGAAGGTGGCCCCGCTCGCTTTCGGCTCGGTGCAGTCCCAGCTCAACTTCATAGAGTCGCTCTCGGCACATCGCCGAGCGCATCCTCGTCTCCCCCGAGCCAGCCTCGGTTCGAGCGTGATCATCCGAGCGATTGGGGTCGGCGTCTTGAGCTACCACCACGAGCTGAAAAGAGGAAGAGACGAACAACAAAATTTCAAACATTGCCGAAGTCCAACACTTCAAGAATTTTCAAAACAAACTTTCAGACTTTTATTCAAATATAGTAACTCTACATACAACAAGACCGACGCTACAACAGAGTTTTACAATAGCTAGAAGGAACATAAGACAACTTGTTTAGTGCCTCTTCGGAAGGGGTACGCTTTGGTTCAAGGAAACGCGGGGGCGGCGACGCCTGACCTCCGAGCTCGATTCCAAACCAGTGAAGCGAGATCCCCCTTCGCCGCTAACTCCAACCGTGGCGCCGACCGAGGCACCGCTAGACGAGATAGCTACACTACTCTGAGCGTCAGCAGGACTCCGCCTCGCTGCAAGCAAATGAGTCGCAAGTTCGTAGAAGGTAATCCCTCTCTCGCTCTCTTCGCGAGTACACGACGTACTACGAACGTTGGCCCTCTCAGGCAGAGGCTTGAGCGACGCGACCTCTTCCTCTAACTCGATAATCCTATCTCTCAGAGCATCATCCTTTGCCGACATCTTCAAACGAGGAGGTCCTGACGAGCTCGAGACATTGGCGCTATCGGTCGCGAGTTGTCGATAATGGGTGACCTCGATCCCCCTGTCTATTGTAATCCTCCTAAGCTTGTCGACCTCGGCCAACAACTTTTGGCGCTCGGATGACACCTTCTCCAACTCGGAAGCCAGCTTCTCTTCCTCCGCCGAGTGTTCTTTCTCCGCTAACTCCAAGTGACGGATCTCGGCCAAGAGCTCGTTATTCTTTTGCTCAACGACGAAAAGCTCCCTACAAAGCCATTCAGTCTCACCTTCGGGACAAGGAGCTTGGGGTTGCTTCCTTAGTTGCTTCAACTCGCGACAATACCCCATCTCAGCTACCTTTATCTCCTCCAGCTTCAAGAACATATAAAACTGCCTCTCTCGGCTATGGGAAAGCTCTCGCTTCGTTTTGGTCAGCTCCTTACGAAGGTACGAAACCTCCGTGATCGGACCAAACCTCACCTGAAAAGCAGAGATAAATCCGACACCAAACACTTGGAGAAATTAAACGACTAATCAAACACAAAATCCAGAGACTAACACTTGGAGAATTTTTGGCCAAACAAAAAGCATTTTCATTCAAAATTAAAAAAGCGTTACAAAAGCGGTGGCCAGTCCGCGGTCAGGCCTTACAAAAAAAAAGACCAAAGACGCAACCAAGTCAGGGGTCGACCTTTTTGTCGCTCGGGTCTGTCGACCCCTCGGCCTTGTCCTCGCCCTCGACCTCGTCCTCGTCCTCGCCGTCGCTCTCCTCCTCGGAGTCGTCCTCCCCCTCATCCTCAGCCTCCGTCTCGGCCGTGCCTTCGACACCGTTGGCCTGTCCCTCGGGGCTGAGCATTGCCGGGGGAAGCTCCTCCTCCCCCTCCACGGGGTCATAGAAGTGGTAGGAAGATGTGTTGAACGCCGGGTTCCGAGCGGCGATATGAAGCAGGGCTTGGCCATACGCGTCCTCCATGTTCTTGAACATGTGCTGCTCAGCCTCGTCCTGGACAGCCTTCTTCGCCTTCGCCACCTTCGACCGGTGCTTGGCCATGATCTTCTCGGTTTTCTTCTGAGCTTTCTCCGCCTCCGACCGAACCCTGGCCAGCTCCTCCTTCAGCTCGGCATTCTCCTTCTCCGAGGCCTCGAGCTTGGCTATCGCGTCCTTCGACCGCTGAATTGCGTCGGCCAGCTGCGCCTCCAACCCTGCCACCTCGGCTCTGCATTTTGCAGAGAGGAGTAGCTCAGCATCGAGCAGCTTCACTGCTTTTGCGCGCTCCTACCTCTCCCGGTCGTACGGCGTCGTCAGCTCTTGTTCTTTGCTCGCGAACTCTTTGAGCAAGAAGTTGAAGTGGCAGAGGGTCTAAAAAGAGAACAAACCGTTAAGGTCCGGACCTAGAGACTTGGAAAATTTTAGAAAAAATGCTTCAAGAAGAAAGTGTTCGGTCCACTTACCGACATCGTGTTCCGAGCAATCTGCATTGTGGCATCCCCGACCTCCCTGGACTTAAGGGCCGCTCGGTCCTTTGGGGTCGGCAGGTGCCTGCATACAAATGTTGCCGTCGCCCAAAAAACCGTCGACCTTCATCACTTGCCAATCAGGGACGAAGATCTGCTTGTGCCCCTCGGTCAAAATCTTCTCCGCGTCGGCAGTAAGGGGCGGAACTTGGAGGGATAATACCTTGCTCACATCGAACGCGCCGCTCGATGAGCCGGGAGCATCTGCCTTCGCTGATGGAATCGGCGCATCCGAGACAGGAGGATCAGAGGCCGCGACCTTCTCCTGCTCGGGACCGGCGTCCGGAGCAACGACCACCTGCAGGTCGGTGGTCTTCGGGACCGAAGGTATCTTCGGCGCTCGGCCGCCCTGAGGCCCTGTCGAGGGTCTCTTCTTTCTCGTCTCCTGCTCCCTAGCCTTGGCCTTCGCCATCAACGCCCTATAGTCCATCTTAGAAGACTCTGCACAAACCGAATGAAAAAACTTAGAAAATTTTCAAGAACTTCAAGCAAAAAGTAAAAATACCAGAAGCGTACTGGGGTCGATCGGACTGAGACCCCCTCGGAACAAAGCCTCCTCGGTAATGTCTTTCCAACTTAGCATCGGCAGGCCTAGGAGTTTCTCGAGGACTTCTGCCTCCTCGTTACTCAGCACCGGCTCCTTCTTCGCTCGCTTGGGCAGGCCCTCCCTCGACCAAGCTATCGGAATTGCCCAGAGTGCGGGAGCTCGGAAAATGAAATACTTCTCATTCCAATGCTTGATCGAGTCCGGGTTCTCGATCAACTTCACGCCTGTCCGCGGCGAAAGATAGAAGCTCTGCTCATTCCTGTTCGGCTGGCAAGGGCGGTAGAGGCTCCGAAGGAGAAACATGCTTGGCTCGGCGCCGATCTCTTGACACTGAAGAACAAATGCCAAGACATGCTTCCAAGTGTTCGGCATCAACTGGGCAGGGCACAAACCGTACCAATTAAGAACCTCGACGATGAAAGGATGAAGCAGAAAACGAAGCCCGGCGGCCAAGGAGTCGAGAGGAAACACGCACGCGTCAGCCGAAGACGACGTGCTGGCTCGGAATCCCGGTCCATGGAGAAGTAGCTCGTACTCGGCAGGGATCTGGAATCCGGTCCGGATCCGATGCAGATCAGCCTCCGTAAGAGACGAAATGGTATGGTCCACCTCAGACAACTCTTTCGGCTCGTTCTCCTCTACCGACTTGGCAGTGCCCTGGGTCACCTTCACCAGCATCTCTCCGGAGTAGCTCCGAACGCCCCCCACGCTCGACAGAACGATAGGCTGCCGACCGAACTCACCCGCCGTCTTCGGCTGCTCAATGATCGTGACCACTCCTTTACCCTTCTGGGACTTCGCCACAACCTCCTGGAGTGGCTCAGCGACTTCACCACTCTTGCTTGGCCGAACAACGGTCTGCTCGGTCGATTCTACCACCTCCTTTCCCCTATCCGCTCGGCCGACGACTTGGTCCGAGGCGGGATTCTCATCCGAAGAAGTAATCTTAACCATTTTTTCTAAGAAGAAAGGAGAGATACTGACCTTGAAGTGACTGTTACGGTCGAAAAAGTTCGTCGGAGCAAAGAAACACCTGCTGCGACAGCTAGCAGCACCACACAGGAGCTAAAAACTTCGATGGTGAAAAGTAAAAACTTGAGAGAGAAAGTGAAAGTGAATAATGAGATCTGGGGTGGGGGAGTGAAGATTTATAGTAAAAGAAAAAGTCTCTTGGGCTTCCTAACGTAAGGGCGCGACTTTTGGGCTTGCTCCTGAAACGTTACGAAAGCCCAAACGACTTTATGACCGAGCAGCAACCGTTGGTGAAAAGACAAGACGTTTCGACACAAGTCGAGTAGCTCGGCAAACACGAGATCAAAATCCGAGCGATGCGAGATCCGACCCCAACTTCAAAGGGCCCGGTCGACCAACCGAGCAAGTGCCTATCCGAGCTAAAAAAAGGGGGAAAATTCACTTTCTCCTCAACATTCGTGTAAGATCTCGATCCGACGGCCCAGATCCTGCCAGCGTCGCTAAACGACAAGATAATGTTTTCTTGGGAACTGGGCCCATCTCGAGATTCGCACCATCATCCAACGGGTCAGATCACGCCGCGTCGCCTGGATAAAGCGCTTCGGACCCGAACACCACGCATTTGTCCCAGGAAGCAAGAGAAAATTTGGATTGAAAGTTTTAAGGCACCGCCCTCGGCGAGACCCCTGGGCCCCAGGCCTCGGTTGGTTCCCCTCGAGGCCTACGGCCTCGGAAGCCGAGACCACGGATCATTCAAGGGAAGGAGAAGAACACCATCGCGTGGGGCTCGGTCAGAAAGTAGATCGGCACACCTCCCATCTCTAGCTCCTTCGGGCTGACAACCATTAGAAGCCGTCAGCCCGGAAGGAAGACAGAGATCGGAAGAGACCCATCCCTCCGAAGCAGCTTGTCCCCCGGGTCCAGACTTCGGTCGTCACCCCTTCTGCCCTGATCTCCCCTGACCCTGACACCCACATCGGGGCCGTCAGAATCAGGAGAAGATCATGACGGAAGAATGACCACCCATCCTTCCGAAGTACCTCGACCCCCGGGTATGGACTCCGGTCGTCACCTCTTCTGCCCTGATCTCCCCTGACCCTGACACCCACATCGGGGCCTGTCAGAATCAGGAGAAGACCATGGCGGGAGGATGACCACCCGTCCTTCCGAGGCACCTCGTCCCCCGGGTCCGGACTCCGGTCGTCAACACTTCTGCCCTGATCCCCCCTGACTCTGACATCCACGCTGGGGCGGTCAGAATCAGGAGAAGATCACGGCGGAAGAGTGACCACCCCTCCGACGCCCCCAGGGTCAATTTTTCAAAAAAAAGAGGCATCCGCCCAAGGCAGACACCTCCGATGGCTAAAAATCAACATTACTGTGACTGAAACTACAAGGGGAGTGGGGTATTTATAACCTCCCAAGGACCAGCCATTATGACCCTCGGGAGGCCAAACGACGGAAGCCCAGCGGTCACGCCTAGGAAACTGAAGCGCTATGCATTAATTAGAGGACGCCATCATAATTACCCCGGGGAGTTGGAACGCCGCACAAATCCTGGAGCGCCATTAATGCTCCCTGAGGGCAGCCTGTAGCTCAGCTCGGCCTTCTCACGAAGACCCAACGGCTCGCCATCACCCATGCCGACCCTTTAACCCTCGGACTCCTGGTCGGCTAATCGAGCGAAGTACGATCCGACCCCAACATCAAAAGGCCCGGTCGGCTAACCGTGCAAGTGCCAATCCGAGCTGAAAAATAGAGAAAAAAGTAGCCGAGCACCCATGACTGTTGGATCTTCCAGAAATCCGTGCTTCTGATGATGAACAACCCAGATCGTGCCACGTGCGCTAGACGACAAGATAGCATTTTCTTGGGAACTGAGCCCGCCTCGAGATTCGCACCACCATCCAACGGCTCAAATTGCGCCACGTCGCTCGGACAGCCAAACCCTTACTCCCCCGGTCGGCTAACCGAGCAAGTACCAATCCGAGCTAAAAAACGGAGAAAAAAGTAGCCGAGCACCCACGACCGTTGGATATTCCAGAAATCCGTGCTTCTGATGATGAACAGTCCAGATCGTGCCACGTGCGCTAGACGACAAGATAGCGTTTCCTTGGGAACTGAGCCCTGCCTCGAGATTCGTGCCACCATCCAACAGCTCAGATCGCGCCACGTCGCTCGGACAGCCGAACCCTTATACCCCCGGTCGGCTAACCGAGCAAGTGCCCGCCCGAGCTCCAAATGAGAGAAAATGACTGTCGAGCAACTACGACCGCCAGATCTTTCAGATATTTGCGCTCACTGCGAGATCAAGGGCTCAGATCAAGCCACGCCATAAATAGGTATTAAAAATTGGTTTTTATTTATTTAATCGTTTTTATTTATTTAAAAATTGCGAAAAATTGCTAAAAATTAACTAAAAATTCTAGGAAATAATTATAAATTCGGGAGAATATTTTTGAGCCCCTGAACGAACAATTATTGCCTTGAATGTACTGTTAAGGCCCCCGAACAATTGGTTAACACATGGCAAAATTAAATAAATAATCCGAAAAAATAGATAAAAATCGTCGAATATTCAACAAAGCTTCAGGAACAGCTTACAGTTTCAAAAATCACCTCACTACCCCCTTCGGGATTCAAAACCCTCCATTCGGACTCCGATACAACTCCACTAGCCACTGAAGCAGTTAAACTACTCCTCAAAGGTTGATCACACTCAGTCTTTAGGAGTGGGGGGCTCGTGATATGGCTAAAAATGGGGTTAAATTGGAACTGTCCAGATTGGGAACGAATCTTGAAGCTCAGGGGTAAAACGGTAATTTCACATATAGACGGGTCCGAAGCGGGCACTGGATCTCCCCTTCACATATCCAATAACCCGCAAAACGGACCCACTCCAGCTGGGTACGGGTCCCGACCAAGACAAACCCAGACCAGATAGAGGAAATCAGGGTCACTGATTTGACTAAATCAACGGGCCTGATTTACAGTTATCCTCTCATCGGGAATCAAGGGTCAGTTTCCTAAACTAATTGTGAGGATTTTACTCCTAACGGTTTCACAGGAAATCAGGTCCCTAATCAGACTCCCAGGGACACTATAAATACCTCCTACCTACCATTGTGACCAGGTAATCACTCTTTTTCCAGCTTAAGCTCTTTCTTAATCACCACTGGTTACTGACAAGAGCGTCGGAGGGTGCGTCGCCGGGATCAACCCCGGTGTATCGCACTTCCTTGTAGGTTAGCGGCAGGAATCAGCAGGCTTGGATCCGCTATTCAGGTTTTTCCACGAACCCACAAATCTCATCTGTTTACCCCCACACCAGAATCAGCGGTAACAGGTAGTAACTGTGATTTACTTTAAATTTGCTTTCTTTTGTTCCATTTCTTGTTTTAGTTATCCACATGAGTTATATTGGTTAACCAATATTCCCGAATCAGTGATTGATTAGGTTAGGGTCCTCAAAATATGCAGATTCATTATTTTGTACGATGGCTTTTCAAATTTCTATGTGTTGTTTTCCATGATTAATAACATTTACTAATTGGCAGGCAATAGATAAGGAAATCCTACAGAACAAGACACGAGCCTACCCATGTTTTCCATAACAGAAGTAATAGTAGTTGGTTACTGGTTCATGTTTCTAATTATGCATATAGATTTACTAGTACCTCATTTTCTCTACATGTTTGTGTTAGGTTTCGATGGTAGTCTCAGATCAAATACACAACGGAAAAATTACAAAGAAATATCGAAATATGGATCCATGCGAAAACCATAATTCGTGTTTAGGAGTTATACCTTGAAGATGGATCTGTTGTATCCAATTCATATCGATTACATCACTGCAATATTGTTATGCCTCTACGGTATTCACCCTGAAATCAAGTTTTCCCTCACGCCGCGGTGTCAGCTGCGGGAAGGGGATGTTCCTCACAATCTCTCTTTCTCACAATTTCTGTGACGACTAGGGTTTTCTCATATATCACTTTTCCACAGATACGTATCATATATATAGCTGCAAAAAATCAATCCCTAAGAGAGTAATGAGGCTGTTGGACTCACAATCTGACTTGGTTCAGATTCGTATGTGAGCCTTTGAACTTTAGTCAGCCCAGTTAATCTAATTAAATGTCCAACCAATGTTAGGAGTCCAAGTCTTACTTGGATACCCAATCAAATTCATCTGATGAATTTAAATTCCAATTTCGATCCATTCTAAGTGTGTGACCCTGTAGGTTCTCATTACGTTGACAGTAATACTAAAATCATATTCTAGTATTACAAACAGTGAGTGGTATCTAGCAATACATTACTGCTACTCAACTAACGGGAATGTTAGTGATTAGACATAACCTATTCGTGACCAATGTTACCATGTAGTCTAGTCCCTTTGTCCTGATATCTTAATTGACCACAAGGCACAGAGCATGTCACCATTGTATAGTTCAATATTTGGTTTCTGGATATCCGAGTAGACTTACTAAACAAATGAGCTCAATATCTCATATTGAATCATTTGAGCATGACCATGCATTTTGCAGTCTCACTCAATCAAGGGGCCCATAGATATCACTCTTGTTAAGTATGAGGGACAAATCTTATCTAAGTCATTCACATTCCTCTGCATGATTTGTAGTATATTCAATAGTCGACTTTATAATCGTCTTATTACAGGCAACGTTTGACGACATTAAAACATATAACTTCTCATGTAGGGAACCGTAGTGACTTCCAGTCAAAGGACTACATACACCATGGTCACTGTGAGAATTGCTTATGACACTCACGTAACGATCCATGCAGCGTTCTTATGGTGGGTCTGTCCATTACATTGTTACTTTAATATGTACACATGTGAAGACCTGATATCTCATATCCATGACCCGTGAGATATGATCATCAGTCTACGCACATATTAGTCTATATGCATTATTGTTGTCATAATTCACAATAATACTTGACTAGGGACATTTAAAAATAGTGTTCTGATTACAACCAATAGGATCTCACAACCAAGTCATGCACTTGATATCCTATGGTATTGAACCTACTATTCTAAGGACTTTATTATGTTCATTTAATCACAATAAACAACACAATAAATGAAATGTCTCGTGTATGAAATAAATATTATGATACAATGTAAACTAGTAATGTCAATACACAACTGGCCTCTAAGGCATACGCCAACAGTTTGCCTTAAAATATTTGTTACCGGTAAAATAGATTGAATGTTAATCTTTTCTAACATGTATATGTGATAGGAAGAACTGTTCAGGCTCAACTATTCATAACAAGTATATATCAATAACTAGTTAACTTTGGCTTGTTTGTTAGTTTTGCTTTATGCATCCAATGTGATGATAAGCGAGGAGATTCTAGTTTCAAAAATAACATGGGATTCTCTTATTTTAGTTGTAAAATCTACTGGAAACTAATGAATATACATACATAATTATTTTTTTTATTCAAGTATTCACATTAGTGCTATATAGATTAGCTTAATAAGCTGATAATTGTGTAAACCAATTATTCAGGAACTAACGAAAGAGCAAACCATAACAACCTCATTAAGTTTATTCCCATTAAGTGTCGGATAGCAAATGAGGTTCGAAATCATTCTCATTCTTATTACTTCAGTTTAGTAAAACTTTTGATCAAGTTAATCGATAATTTAAAGCAACGATGCTTGTGTACTAGAATATGAAAGAGTTAATTATGATTTTCTCAATTTATTACTGTAAAGCTTATGGATGCATAAATTAGATTTGTGAAGTATCAAAATTTTGTATCCAAGCTTATGGAGGCATTAATTATTATTTTAATTGACCCATTCTAATGGGGTAATTAGGATTTGTGAGTTCAAATTTCTTTTTGATTTTTTTTTTGTTGGCAGCAAAAGAAAAAGTTTGTGTACTGGAAGAAGAGTTGGAAGAAGCAGCAGCAGCTACTGGTAGAAGAAGAAGAAGAAGAAGAAGAAGAAGAAGAAGAAGAAGAAGAAGAAGAAGAAGAAGCATTGGATTTTGGGTTTGAGTGAGAGAGTAGAATTTAGGATTTTGTGAGGATTATGAGCTATGTTTATGTTATTTCCAGGCATCTTGGGCTCTGTTTATGTTGTTTATGAGCAATATGAGCTCTGTTTATGTTGTTTCCAGACAACCTGAGCTTTGTTTATGTTTGGTAGTGAGCATTATGAGTTTTGTTTATGTTGTTTCCAAGCATCTTGAGCTCTGTTTATGTTGTTTCTGAGCATTATGAACTTTGTTTATATTGTTTCTAGACATCTTGAACTATGTTTATGTTGTTTCTGAGTGAGCTCTGTTTATGCTGTTTCCAGGCATCTTAAGCTCTGTTTATGTTGTTTGTGGGCATTATGAGCTCTGTTTATGTTGTTTCTAGGCACCTTGAGCTATGTTTATGTTGTTTCCAGACATCTTGAGCTATGTTTATGTTGTTTCCAGGCATCTTGAGCTATGTTTATGTTGTTTGTAAGCATTATTGTTCCTAGATATATTGAGGTATGTTTATGTTGTTTATGTTGTTTGTGAGCATTATGAGCTCTGTTTATGTTGTTCCCAGACATCTTGAGCTCTGTTGATGCTGTATAAGAGTATTATGACTTTTATTTATATTGTTTTCAAGCATCTTGAGCTGTGTTTAATATGTTTATGAGCATTATGAGCTATGCTTATAAAGTCATTTTATAGTTTTAAAAGGTTTTTGAACAATTTTTTGTTCAATTTATTTAGGAATTGACGAAATTTTAAGGAATTTTAAAGAAATAATTAAGGAATTAAAATTTTTTAAAAAAAAACAAGTGATGAAATTTTCCGAAATTTTCCTCCTAATCTCCCAAAATTTCAAAAAACATCAAAAAAATGGCATAAGGGTATTTATAACAACTGCATAAGAGTATTTTCGTCATTGAAAAATTAACACGTTAGCATTTTTTTTAGATAACAGCCGAAAATTAATGGAGTAGGGCTCACTGCCTAACGGCGCAAACTTAAGTAGGGTTATATGCTAAAAAATAATAAGGTATGATTTTCTGCCAAAGAGATAAAACTCAATAGGGTTACTTGAAATTTAACCGTTTATTCATATAAGAATTTAAATTAGTTTTTAAATATTAAGTTAGGGTATTTTTGCCTTTTCAGCCGTACGAATACCGCCCCTATCACCATTCAGACCCGAAGCGCATCCAAATTGTTAAAAAGGGGTCCGTTAAGCGGCCGAAAAAGCAAAAAAGCAACAAAAAAATAAATCCTCCTCCTTTGAAGAACACAAATTTATCTTCAACTCGAAGATTCCATCAAGATTCCCTATCCCATTTCTTCAAAACCCTAGATTCCTTCTTCTATCAGAAGAAGAAGAAGAAGAAGAAGAAGAGGATGGAAGAGCCGGGGCAGCTGAAGCGAGCGCTGATCGACGCCACGGCCGGCGCCATCTCCGGCGGGATCTCTCGGATGGTAACTTCGCCGTTGGATGTCATCAAGATTCGCTTCCAGGTTTGGATTCATTCATCGATTTGGTTCTTTGATTTTTTCCCCTTACACACCTATAAAACCCCAATTCACAGCCCAATTCCAGTTTAATTTATGTTAATTTATGTTAATTTTAGAGAATTTAGTTGTTTAGGAATTGTGAACTGGAGATGAGCAAGCTAATACTAGAATTAACTGTTTGTTTTGTAGTTATAAACTTTATATATTTGTATTGTATTGTATCAAATGGCAGTTGTTCTTATTGAATGTCGGCAATATATGGACAATATTTCGAAAATATTGGGACAACCTAATATATACATTACATATCACAAATAGGGACAACCTAATGCGAGCAATACAAGTCACAACTAAATTACATGCCACATGATAAGGTTTGCATCTAGTTTTTCGGTTTTACACAAGAGTACAAGTTGGGTTTGGAGTCTTTGGATCACCAGTTGCTATAGAAGTCAATTCCCATCTCTTTTGGCCCAAGATAGTTAATGGTTGATTTCCACTGAAGCTAGCTGGTAGCCTAGATATTGTCGAAATATCATAAATGTCAATTCCCATCTCTTTTGGCCCAAGATAGAAATGGTTGATTTCCACTGAAGCTAGCTGGTAGCTGAGATATCGTCGAAATATCTGGCAAAGTTGCTATATATTTTCAATATATGATAATGTTATTGGTAAGACCTTCAACACTATAGAATGGCCGATATATCAGATGAGATTGATTTAAACTTTGAACTTTTGTCTCAGTTTTATCTAGGTTGTAAATACTACCATGTGGCTATTGTATCATTGAGCCGTTAATAAGCCATTGGATACCACTGCAAGAGTGCGTGGGAGTGAGAGAGACTACCCAACCTTCAAAACTGTAAAAGGCATGTTCTTTGCCATTCACCAATTCCCCTCATTTACATTAAGAACATTGGCCTCTTCAATATTTTAGCCTTCTTTTTCTCTACTATTTTTGCGACTTACTCATGGGTGTTCAGATCCTTCACTCTCATAAATTCATCTTGTTGCTTAACCCCCTAATTTCCTATCAAAATTTGCATAGACACTTCTCTTATGACGCCTTTAAGACTTTGTATTTTGATACTCATTGGGCACTTGTTGGATGCTTCTTGAATCCTCCCTAAATTTTATTTATCACTTTTGGACACTTCTCAAGCACCTTTTACCTGCTAATTACACATTAAAATAAACTTGGACGACCTTTTGTCAATTAAAATAGTATGTTTTAGTTTGAAAGGAACCAAAGGAGGTTATATGAGTTGAATTAAATAATAATTATTTCTATGATGTATTTTATGTGAGAAATGAAACAAACTATACTATCATTCAGGACGATGTGACAAAGAGGAAAACAGTATTCCTATAGAAAGTTAGAACAAACTATTGTAAGTCAATTTTTATCCTATATAGTCACAACAAACCGTTAGATTTGCGTTTCGTTGGTTTATGTCCTATTATGAGTGTAAGAGATGGTTATCTAATATCATTCTTGTATGCAAGACCTTTTAGAATGATATTACATAGGTAGCATGGTGTTTGTCTTGTCCAAACTCTCACTTATTTCAATGCCATATTACATAATTCAAATAGTTATTTTTGGTCATCAATTAGACAAAATTCATTTTTAATGTAAAAGTTTCGATATTTGGCTACTTACAGCATCTGTAGTCATTGTTTAAATTTGGGAATTTTGGAAATTTTGGAAAAAAATGTTGTAGTCGTTCCCTATATTTGGAAAAAATAGGATTTGAGAAACAGCAGCGCGCAATATTTGAGAAGAGATTTGAGAATTCTCTAAATATAGGAATCTAAAGATCATTTGTCGTCCGGTCTAAATCTTTTTGAACGGACGAATAATTTTTTTCTTCATAAAAAGCGTGTCAGACACAAGATGATCTTGCGTCCATTTTATTTTTTTTTAAAAAAAGGTGTTAGACGCCAGAAGATATTTCGTTCGATAAAAAAAGGGAATGGATGGAAGATGTTCTTCCATCCTTGAACTTTTCCCTTCCAATTTCTCCTTTTATTTCTATTGAAAGGTATGCATAGGATTATTATGCATATGAATAAGTTTGAGATTGATCCAAATTGTTTTATCAAAGGGTTGAGATGGAATCTACCTATAGGAATTGTTGTGTAACTTGTGTACAATTTTTTTTAAAAATCCTGTATGTGCTGGACTCATTTTTTCTAATAATAATCAATGGCTAAGATTCAAGATATTCGTTATCATCCACCGTTCGACCAAATTTTGGGTTTCAACGACGACACGCCCAACTCAAAATTCCTATTTCTAAACCCCAAATATGGAAATTTTGAGTCTTAATGACTACAGATGTTCTTAGTGAACATTCTGAGAGTCAGGGGGTGTTAGTGGGAGAGGATTTCGAAGTTGGATTTCAAAATTGGGAGCTAGTCAAGCATGATTTTAAGAACATGGTGAACTTTATAAAATAATACTTTGCATGTTTTCCGAGCTACCCATTCCACAAATAAGTCCAAAATTCTTGCTCCAAAAACACACTCCTTATTTTCTATTTCTCAAATTTTGGTGACTGTGCATTTCCTTCCTCTTCTTCTTAAATGTCAGGTAACTCGTCTATCCCTTCTTCATTTTTTTTTCTTCTCATTTTTTGAATTCAAACAATGTAAATAATTTTTTTTAAAAGTCAATTTTTTTTAAAACAAGTTAAAAAATATTAAAAAAAACCTTCTTAAAATAAGAAAAAAAATTTCACTGTATAATCTCAAGATTCTCAGTGTCACATGTAAAGTTCAATGTAATACCAACCTTTCATGTTAAGTTTCATGTGCATTGCCGATGCATTATGGTATTTTATAATAAAGCTAATCTTAGTCCTTAGAACATGTTAATGTGCACCGCCCATGTCACTTACTAGTGTAATAATCATAATTTAACAACAATAAATAATATAGCTTAATTCTTTGTTTTTATCATTATTAATAACTTTCATATTCATATATAACAATAATAATTAAAAGTATGTAAAATCTAGTGATGGGGACATCAGTTCAGTTTTGTTTTGTTTTGAGATTTAGCCATATGTAGTTTGTTTGAAGAGATTTGTTTGAGATTTGTTTTGGATTTATTTTGAGCCTATATATATAGGCCTTGAGAATAATGAGAAGGTATGATATTATTGATTAAAAAAATTATTGTGTTGAATTGTTGCTGTTCATTCTCCTCTTGTGTGTGTGAGACCATAAGAGAACATTAGGGTTAATGAGAAATTCTAAGAAAGTATTAGGGTTTGTGAGAAGCCCGAAACTACACCCAAATCCTCAAATCTTTATTTAAACTCTAATCCCAAATCTCCACCCAAACAACCCTCATATTCCTCCTTCAATCGCCACTGCTTCTCCCCCAAACCGCAACCCAATCTTCTTCTTCCCCTTCATCTCCATCGACTGCCTCTCTTTCTCTTGACTACCCAACCTCCAACAACTCCACCGACGGCCTTCGACAACTGCACCTCGAAGCCCCACAACACCCTAGCATCACCCTTGCAGCCGCAACCTGACCACCAATTGCCGTGCATCATCTCCTACCTTCTCCTCGAGCACTAACGGTCAACCCCCTCTCCACCACCTCACCAGCGTCATCTTCTCCTTCAGCCACCGCCATAGCCGTCGCTGGAGCTGGCGCCACCATGAGCCACCGGCGCACCCCATTGCAACTGCAGCAACACCACTACACCACCACCGATTGTTGGGGCCTCCACCGCAGCCCGCACCTTGTTGGCAACTTCCTCTCCATTGCTACACGTGATTCGAACCGCGGTAACTTTTTTCCACTTCTCCATTATTTGTGTTACTGCCTATTGTCTCTATAATATTATTTGAATTATTTGTCATCCATAAATATTGAGTGTGTGCTTCTACTTACTAATTAGAGTACGAATCATTGTTGCATACCTTACATGCTAACAACGATTAAGTATAATTGTTGATTGTTAGGCGTGAATCTTTAATTGGACTTGTTAAACTTATTTCAGTTCTTGAAAATCCATGAAACCAATTAGTAGTTTTAATTTCTAATTTAATTAGCATTACATGTTGGTAAACTTAATCTTTTAATCAGAGCGAAGGTTTTTAAAATCCTGGTTCTTGCATTATTTAGTCATAATCTTTGCATTCATCTAGAATCATTTTAGGGTTGCTTTTTTAAATTATTTCAGATTGAAAAAAATCATTTTAGGTGCATTTAGGTCACGTTTCCCCAAATTTCAACAAACACACGTTCCCACGACCCCTAGTTCTCCGCCTTTGGTGAATGCATCTTCGCAGAACCATCTCAAATCCTGAAGAGCCTTTCATGCCCCCTCCCAAACTATCCAATCAGGAATCCTAGAAATCAGCGAGCCCCTCCTCGAACTGAAATGGACAACTTTGATATTTTCACTACCTTCGTTGCCATTCAAGCAACTCGTGCCAATATCAATCAAAGGCTTGAGCAAGTGAAATTGAATCAAAATGTTGTCCCTAAGCTTTATTGTCAGATCCCTCA
This sequence comes from Hemerocallis citrina, assembly GCA_017893485.1. NCBI lineage: Eukaryota > Viridiplantae > Streptophyta > Magnoliopsida > Asparagales > Asphodelaceae > Hemerocallis > Hemerocallis citrina. The sequence continues at coordinate 211,228,183 of CM030364.1, read as the reverse complement.
AGAAAATGATCGTGACGACCGTCGTCAAGATCGTGATCCTGACGAATAATATAAGAAGAACGTCAAGGCTGACGCTCCCCACTTTGAAGGCCATATGGAACCCCAAGCTTATCTCGATTGGATCCATACCACGGACCACTACTTCGTGTGGTTTGACATGAGCGAAGCCCTGAAGGTCAAATTTGCTATGATAAAATTGACTGGTAAAACTCAACAATACTGGATCAATCTTGAACATGCCCGCATAGGTCGAGGCCTGGCACCCATAACCACTTGGGAGGCCATGAAAGAGAAGCTCACTAAGAGATGTGCATTTGTTGTTCTACACCAGATTGCTAGATTCGTGGAACCAACTCTATCAAGGAAGCAAATCCACCCAAGAGTATGTGGATAAGTTTGACGACTTTCTCATTCGGTGCAATGTCTTAGGTAAAGATAGCAAAGAACAAACTTTCTCTAGGTCCAGAGCTGGACTACGAGCCGATCCTAGGAACGAGCTAATTCATAGAAATGTGGACTTCTTGGCAGTAGCTTATGCATTTGTCCTTGATATGGATTTTCTTAAAATAAATTCATCTTACAAGTCCAGCAATTTGAGCCCTTCTAGACCTGAGCTCCCCTCTTTTCACTACCTTAACAAGTCTTACCCAAGCAAGCCTACGTCAAATCCTTGTTCACTTAGAAATGACAACACGAAAAAGAACACTGAAAGAGTCTATTCTAAGATTGATCCTCTCACTAAGTATTATAAATGTAAGGGTTACGGCCATATTGTTGGCAACTGTCCTAACCCCTGTAGGATCACTTTGTAGAAGGTACCGCTGTCATTGCTGATGAGCCTGACAATGAGTTTTCCTATATACCTAATGTAAGTGATGACTTTGACGAAGAAGAGGATGACCAGTATCTCAACTGTATTCGGTCGAGTCAGTCACCCCAATTGAATGTAGTCAAATGTGCTTTGTCCCAACCAAATGAAGAAGATGATTGGAAGCACACTGCTATATTTCACAAGTTCATGAAAATTGTGCATGGTTATCGTCCTAGGCAGCCCATAGATCTTGTCCCCGTGTTAGAACATCATAGTCTCAGAGTCTGCATTCACATTTGCTTCCTGCATCCATGATTTGAATAGAAAAATTTTCAAGAAAATTAATGAGAATAATTTTAACTACAACTTAAGAGCATACACTTGAAGAAAAATTAAAACTCTTGATGTTGGTGACAAAGTGATGGTTCAAATTCGTCCGGAACGGTTTCCAGCTAGATTCGTTAAGAAATTGAATGCACGTGCTGCAGGCCCATTTAAAATTCTGTATAAAATCAATGATAATGCCTATGTCGTTGATCTTCCTGAAGGTTTTGGTATAAGTAAGACTTTCAATATTGAGAATTTAGTTCCCTATGAAGGTCTATAATTTAACCCTACAAATTTTCTTATAGATGAGCCTACCCTGCAGCCTACTTGTGAGATTTTCTCATTTCCCCCTCTACCTGATACTACTTACCCATCCACAGAAAAATTGGATAATATTTTAGATGATCAGATAATCTCTACTAGAGATGGTGGTATTCATAGGTATTTGGTAAGATGGAAGAACAAGCCAAAGTCGGAGGATACTTGGATTGATCGTGAAGAGCTCTAGTGCTTGGATCCAGACCTTTTGGAGCACTATGACATGATCACTAGTTTTGATTCGACTAGGTCGAGCTCTTTCCCACCCGGAGAGAATGATGAGGACATCAGTATTGTTTTGTTTTGTTTTGAGATTTAGATTTATGTAGTTTGTTTGAAGAGATTTGTTTGAGAGATTTATTTTAGATTTGTTTGAGATTTGTTTTGAGCCTATATATATAGGCATTGAGAATAATGAGAAGATATGCTATTATTGATGAAAAAATTTATTGTTTGTTGAGTTGTTGCTCTTCATTCTCCTCTTGTGTGTGTTAGACCATAAGAAAACATCAGGATTTGTGAGAAATCCTAAGAAAATATTAGGGTTTGTGAGAAGCCCTAAACTACACCCAGATTCCTAAATCTTTATTTAAACCCTAATCTTCTTCCTTCAGCTGCCACTGCTTCTCCCCCAAACTGCAACCTAACCTTCTTCTTCCCCTTCATCTCCATTGACAGCCTCTCTCTTTCTCCTGACTACCCAACCTCCAGCAACTCCACCGACGACCATCGAAAACTGCACCCCAAAGCCCCACAACACCTTAGCATCAGCCTTGCAGCTGTAACCTGACCACCAATCGCCGTCCATCATCTCCTACCTTCTCCCCAAGCACTGACGGTCAACCCCCTCGACACCACCTCACCAGCGCCATCTTCTCCTTCAGCCACCATAATAGCCGTCGCTGGTGCTGGCGCCACTATGAGCCATTGGCACACCCCATCGCAACTGCAGCAACGCCACTGCACCACCACCGACGGCCGGGTCCTCTACCGCAGCACCCTGTTGGTGGTTTCATCTCCATTGCTACACATGCTTCGAATCCCGGTAACTTTTTTCCACTTCTCCATTATTTGTATTACTGCTTATTGTCTCTATAATATTATTTGAATTATCTTTCGTCCACAAATATTGAGAGTGTGTTGTCACGGACAAATTCTAGAAGCATCCAGGCTGTTCAACAGAAGTCCGGAACACTCCGGAATGCCCCGAAAGTATCAAGAACGTTCTAGAGTTCTCTAGGACAAGGTGGCACGTTCTAGAGCAAACTAGAACCTTTTGGAAGAGTGTACCTAGTTATAGAGTATTGTAGAAATCTCTAGAGAAGTCTTGTACATAGTAGGACTCTTGTATTCTAGAACCTTCCCTTGAGGAGGAAAAAGATCATGCTAGCACTATAAATAGGGAGGAGCCTCATTTGCTCCACTCATCCAAGAAAAAGCAATCCAAGCTGCTCTTGTAAAGTTCTCTTGAAGAATAAATTCTCTTTCATCTTATTTTGCTCACTTCTCTTCAATCCTCTGCCTTCTTAGCCCTCAATTTGCCTGACTTAGCCCTCGATCTAAGGAGTAAGCTAGGTGGCACACGACCTGAGTTGAGGAAAAGAAGTCGTCCCGTGACAGTGTGCTTCTACTTACTAATTAGAGTACGAATCATTATTGCATACCTTACATGTTGAGAACGATCAAGTATAATTGTTGATTGTTAGGCGTGAATCTTTAATTGGGCTTGTTAAACTTATTTCAGTTATTGAAAATCCATTAAATCAATTAGTATTTTTAATTTCTAACTTAATCAGCATTACATGTTGGTAAACTTAATCTTTTAATATTCTTGAAAATTCTCTACTTAGGGTTAAGTTTACATCATCTAGGTTGAGTGATTTTAGAATTACACAATTTTTGTATTTGAAAGTCACAATAAGTGTCCCATATGTATGGAAATCACCCTGATTTTCTTTTGAAATCACCTTGATTCTAAAGTCAATTATGTTTTTGAAATCCTTTCCCTTTACACCCCCTTCGGGTGTTAGTGGGAGAGGATTTTTGAAAACCCACACTGAGAGTCACACTGGGTTTGAAGTTTGGTGTACGTGGGAGAGGATTTTGAATTGAGATTTCAAAATTGGGTGTTAGTGAGAGAGGATTTTAAAAACATAGTGATTTTAGTGAAATCCCTATTTTTGTGTTTTCAAAGTCACACAATAATAATAATAATAATAATAATAATAATAATAGCAACAGCAACAGCAACAGCAACAACTAATAATAACAGCAACAGCAACAATAATAACAACAAGAATAATAATAATAATAATAATAATAATAATAATAATAATAATATCAACTCTCAATAACAGTAAGAATAATAACAATAAGAATAATAAGAATAATAATAATAATAATAATAATATCAACTCTCATTCTCATTCTCAAATAAGTATGTGAAACCCAGGTTCAGTGATTTCAGAATCTCAAAATAAGTATGTGAAACCTAGGTTCAGTGATTTCAGAATTAGACTAGGTGTGTAAATAAAATAAGTATTTGAAGTCACATTACATTTTTGAAATCCTTTCCCACTAACACCCCGTAGTGGTTTTTCGGTAGATAAATACTAAATGATGATTCTTAAAAGGTGAACAACTTGCGTATCCTTGGTATCCTTCTACACTATTTTGTAAGTCTTAGTTACTTGAATTTTAGATGTTATTTTTATGGAGTTGATATGGTCAAAACAAGGGGTTCAATCGAGACCGTCCAAATGGGGCACGAATCCTACAGCTCAGGGACGAGACGGTAATTTCACATGCAAACGGGTCCGAAGCGGGTACTGGGTCTCCTTCTCACAGATCCAATAACCCGCAAACGGATCCACCACAGCTGGGCACGGGTTTCAACCCGCTGCCAACTCGATCCAGCAAGACACAATCAAGGTCCCTGATTAGATCTAAATCAACGGCCATGATTCACGTCAATCTTTACACTGGGATTTAGGGATTAAAATTCCTTATCTGATTACCAGAATATACCTTATCAGATTACTTTCCCAATCTGTTTACAAGGAGATTGTTCTATATCAGACTACGCGGATTACATTCCTAAATTGTTCTCTAAGACGCCTATAAATACCCCCCACCCATCTCCATTAAGAGGTAATCAATCTTTTTCTAGTTAAACGCTCTTTCATAATCATTTCTGGTTACTGACTTGAGCGTCGGAGGGTGCGTCGCCGGGATCAACCCCGGTGTCTCGCACTTTTTGCAGGTGCACGGCGGGAGCGACGATCAGTGTTCAACGGAACAGGTATACAGGTTCTCCTATTCAGTTTCCCCAAAGAACTCACAAATTCATCTGTTTGCCCCCACACCGAATTTAGCGGCAACAGATTGGCGCCGTCTGTGGGAAACTAACGAATAGAGACCTCTCCTCTTCCCGGTGAACAGGTTTTCTCCAGCCATGCCGCCTCGCAAAGTCAGATCTAGGGGCTCCAATCGAGCGCCCATCCCTGACCAGCAGGAAGTCCTTCCTGATCCCACTCAACAACAAGGGCAGCTCCCTCCTACCGTGGAAGAGCCGCTCCAGCGGAACCCTCCACATCCTGATCCGAAGGGGCCTAACCCCCAGAAACAGCCTCTTCATCCAGAGAACATACCCAACCACACTGCCTCCAGTGCCTCCATGGCCTCCCATCATCCCCGAGCCTCTGGTCGCCACGATGCCCATCCCAGACGCCCGGAGGATAAGGACCTTCGTCACCATCTGGACGAAAAGCGGGCTCGGGGAGAAGCCTCCCACCAAGAACGATCCCCCCGACACCGGGGACACAGGGGATCCCCCGCCCGAAGAGGGAGAAAAGACTCCCCCGATCACTACCGTGGGAGGCACTCACCGGCAGGTCGGCAGCAGCATCGGAACAATGAGGCACCCATCACCCGTGCCGAGTTCCAGCAATTCCAAGCTATGGTACAACAGGCCCTCAATCTCCGTCAAAATCCCAATGAGCCAAGGGCCCCCTCCCCTCGTCCGGTCCGGAGCCCTCGCCAACGTTCCCCTTCTCCTCGACCCACTCCTACCAATTCCAGACGCACCCCAAGTCCTCGTCGTTCCCGAAGCTACCATCGCCGCAGCCCTCGCTCCCCGTCCTACGAAGACGAGTCCCGTGGCTCGGCAGATCACCGCCGGAGAGATAACACCATGAACCGCCGCCTGAACGAGGTGGAAAAACTCTTGGGACGGATAAACCGGGAAGAAGAACTCAGGGGGAGGACCCTCCGTCCTAGCCAACCCCCGTTCTCCCGGACCATAGTGGATACTCCTGTTCCCTTCGGTTTCAAACCTCCCCAGTTCGAGAACTACACGGGAGAGACCGATCCGGTTGACCACATCGAAGGCTTTAAGACTTTGATGCTCCTCCATCAAGCGTCCGACGCCCTCCTCTGCAAAACATTCCCTGCAACTCTGAAGGGCCCAGCTCGAGAATGGTACTCTCGCCTTGCCCCGGCGTCAATATTCTCCTTTGAACAGTTCGAGACCCTGTTCATCACCCACTTCGTCAGCAGCCGAAGGGCCGAGAAGACCAGCATTTCCCTGTTGCACCTCCGTCAGCAGAAGGGGGAGAGATTGAGGGACTACGTGAAGAGGTTCACAGCCGAGGCCAGAACTATCGCATCCCTCGACCAATCCGTTGCCACCGCGGCGTTCCAATCCAACATCCTAAATTCTAACCTCCGCTCCTCCCTCGCCAAAAAACCGCCACATGACTTTTCTGACCTCCTCCTCCGTACTGAAAAGTACATCCGAGCTGAAGAGGCCGAGGAACCGCCCAACTGGGAAGCAACCGCCTCCGGGTCTAAGAGGAAGGGAACGGAAGAAGAGGGACCCAAAAAGTTTCAGAAGGATAATGCTGGCCAGCGCCGGCCTCCCCCTAGATTTGAAAAATTTACTCCCCTCACCACAAACATCTCCGCCATTTTCATGGAAGTCGAAAAAGAAGGGGTCCTGCCTCCAGCTCCAAAGATGAACACCCCAGCCAAAAGGAGGGATAAAGACAAATGGTGCCGTTATCACCGGGACCATGGGCATGACACCAACGACTGCCGGGCTCTGAGAAACGAGATCGAAGCCCTCATCCAGAGGGGGCAGCTGGCGAAGTTTGTAAGAAAGGACGGGGCCGAACTTCCTCCCCAGCCTCGGGGGGCTAACAAACGTCCGGAACGGGAAGAGACGCCAGAATTCGAGGAAGAGCGAGTCCTCCACCTTATCCATGGGGGTCCAATGGGGGGCTCCTCGAACTCTTCTCGGAAAGCTTTTATTAGGGAAGTAAATTCTGTCCGGGCCACCCCTCCCCCCAAAGGACTCGGAGTGCCCGTCACCTTCTCTGACGACGATCTCGAGGGCGTCCGCACCCCTCATTGCGACGCACTCGTCATCAACCTTCACATGGCCAATTTCAAAGTCGAAAGAATCCTAGTGGATAACGGCTCCTCCGTTAACATCCTATTCCTCGATGCTTTTAAGGGGCTGAAGCTCTCCCGAGACAGACTGAAGCCCGCCGGGTATACGCTCCATGGGTTCACGGGAGTGCCGGTGACGATCGAAGGGGTGATCACCCTCGATGTCACAGCAGGCAAAACTCCTACTACCCGCACGGAGTCAATGGATTTCATGGTTGTAGATGTCCCCGCGGCCTACAACGTCATTTTGGGTCGGCCCGGCCTAGCCGCCCTTGAAGCCGTCCCTTCTGCCTATCATCTCAAAATGAAATTCCCCACTCGGGCTGGAGTGGGAGAAGTTAGGGGCAATCAGGAACAGGCCCGCAAGTGTTACATGACCTCCACGCTCGGACCCGTCCTCTCCTTAGAAACACTCGAGATTCCACAAGATGCTGCTCGGCCGACTCCCGAGCCAGTCGATGAGCTGGAGGAAATACTCTTCTCGGAGCAGGAGCCGACCCGTAAGTTCTATGTCAGCAAGGCACTCCCGTCCGCCCTACATTCAAATATTGTGAAATGCATCCGAGCCAACCGGGACCTCTTCGCATGGTCAGCAGCGGACATGCCCGGTATCTCCGAAGAACTCTTGGTCCATCGCCTCAGCGTTGATCCGGGGTCCAAACCGGTCCAGCAGAAGAGGCGCAAGTTCGCCCCCGAGCGCCAGCTCGCCATCAAAGAGGAGGTAGACAAACTGTTGAAAGCCCGATTCATACAGGAAGTGAATTATCCGGAGTGGTTGTCCAACGTAGTCATGGTGAAGAAATCCAATGGGACATGGAGAATCTGTATTGATTTCACTGACCTCAACAAGGCCTGCCCTAAAGATCCCTTCCCTCTGCCGAGCATCGACACTCTGATTGACGCAACCTCGGGACATGAGCTCCTCAGCTTCATGGATGCTTTCTCGGGTTACAATCAGATAAGGATGTTCCCCCCGGATATTCCGAAGACGTCTTTTGTAACGGACCAAGGACTCTATTGTTACCGAGTCATGCCGTTCGGCCTGAAGAACGCAGGGGCAACGTACCAACGTCTCGTCAACAAGGTATTCCAGGCCCAGATTGGTCGGAACATGGAAGTCTACGTGGACGACATGCTTGTGAAAAGCATCCGAGGCGTTGATCATGAGACCGACCTCCAAGAAGCGTTCGATGTTTTGAGAAGGCACAATATGAGACTCAACCCGAACAAGTGTGCGTTCGGCGTCTCATCGGGCAAGTTCCTCGGCTTTATGGTCAGCCAACGAGGAATAGAGGCAAATCCGGAGAAGATCAGGGCCATACTAGACATGGCCCCGCCCAGAAACGTCAAAGAAGTTCAGAAACTGACAGGTCGTTTAGCCGCCATTGGGCGCTTTTTGTCGAAGTCCGGAGAGAAATGCCTCCCGTTCTTCAAAGCCCTGAGGGGGACTAAGGGGTTCGAGTGGGGGCAGCCGCAACAAGATTCCTTCGACCAGCTTAAAGCTTACCTCGTCAACCCGCCTCTGCTCAGCAAACCCATACCAGGCGAACCCCTCTACCTCTACTTGGCAGCCTCGGAACAGACACTAAGTGCGGTTTTAGTCAGGGAAGAAGATAGAACTCAAAAGCCCATTTACTACGTCAGCAAAGTGCTCCGGGACGCCGAGCTCCGGTACCCGAAAGTTGAGAAAATAGCCTACGCCCTGATAATGGCTGCAAGAAAGCTTCGGCCATACTTCCAGTCTCATTCGGTGGTCGTCCTTACCGACCAGCCGTTGAAACAGATCCTTCACAAGCCAGAGACTTCCGGCCGCCTCATGAAGTGGTCGATCGAGTTGAGCCAACATGATATTACTTATCAGCCTCGGACCGCAATCAAGGCGCAGGCGCTGGCCGAATTCATAGTTGAGACGACTATCCCCGACTCCGAGCAGACGACGAAGGGACCGCCTGTCTGGTCTGTATATGTCGATGGATCCTCTTGCAACGAGGGGAGCGGGGCTGGAGTCATCCTGGCGGGCCCAGACGACTTTGTCCTTCAATATTCCCTCCGGATAAACTTTAAAGCCTCGAATAACGAAGCCGAATACGAGGCACTCATAGCCGGCCTCGGGATGGCCCGAAACGCAGGGGCGCGACGCCTGCAGATCTTCAGCGACTCTCAATTGGTCGTCAACCAGGTCCTCGGCGAATATGAAGCCCGCGATGACAGAATGGTAAAGTACTTGGCCAAAGTGAAGAGCCTCATGGCGCTCTTCGACGAGGCCCTCATCCGAAGAATCCCCAGAGAGGAAAATGCCCAGGCCGACGCCCTGTCCAAACTAGCTTCCTCATCCCTGCAAGGCCTCGAACAAACCGTTCTGATAGAAGTCCTCCTCAAGCCCAGCATAGAGGACGAGGCTTTCAACTCCGTCGAAACACTGCCGCTCCCCCTCGAAGACAATTGGATGAAGCCCCTCGTCGAGTTTTTAAGAGACGGACTCCTACCAAGGGATCCGAAGGAAGCCCGAAAGATAAGGACCCGGGCCGAGCGTTACATAATGGTCGAAGGCGTTCTGTATAAGCGCTCCTTCACCCAGGTGGATGGTCGACCCTACCTAAGATGCCTCTCCCCCGGACAAGCCGATTACGCCCTGCAAGAGCTCCATGAGGGCATCGGCGGAGCCCACTCCGGCTCCAGAGCCTTGGCACGTAAAGTGTTAAACTACGGGTATTACTGGCCCACTCTCCTACGGGACGCCGAACGACACGTTCGACAATGCACATCCTGTCAGAAGTATTCCGACATCCGACGCCTTCCACAAGCACCACTCTCCTCCTTGTCGAGTCCGATCCCCTTTGCAATGTGGGGGATGGATCTACTCGGGCCATTTCCACCGGCCCCCGGACAGTTGAAGTTTCTAGTCGTGGCAGTCGACTATTTCTCGAAATGGGTCGAGGCCGAGCCCCTGGCTACAATTACCGAACATAGAGTCGTCCAATTCTTCTGGAAAAGTGTAATCTGTCGTTTCGGTGTTCCCCGAGTCGTAGTTACGGATAACGGTACGCAGTTCGCTGGAGCTGCCTTCCGAGCCTTATGTCAAGACCTAGCTATACAGCACCGCTTCTCCTCAGTCTCTCATCCTCAGTCAAATGGCCAAGCCGAGAATGCCAACCGGCAGATCCTCTCCGGCATCAAGAAGAGACTCGATAAATGCTCCAAGGGATTGTGGGTCGATCAGCTGCCCAATGTGTTGTGGAATTACCGAACCACGAAGCGGATCCCGACGGGCGAGAGTCCGTTCAATCTCACCTACGGGTCCGAGGCCCTCATCCCACTAGAAGTTGGAATACCCTCTCCTCGCCTGATTGCCTTCGAAGAAGAACAGAATGCCAGGGAGCTCAGAACGAGCCTAGATTTGGTAGACGAGATTCGGGAAAGAGCCGCCATACGGCAGCAAGGTTACCGAAGAAGAATCGAACTCGCCTACAACAAACGGGTCCGCCCAACCAACTTGAAAGAGGGGGACCTGGTCCTCCGAAAGCTGGCCATTTCGTTCCCCGGACAGAAAAGCAAATTGGCCCCAAATTGGGAGGGACCGTACAAAGTATCCAAAGTAATCCGCCCCGGTGCGTACAAGCTAGAAGACCTTGAGGGTAGAGAAATTCCCAGGACTTGGAACGCCGACCATCTTTTGAAATACCTAGAGAAGGCAACCCCGCCTATCTAAGTAACTCGAGATGTCGGGCAACCACTCCTGCTACTAGTAATTTTTCCTTTGTTCTTTTTCATTGTAATAAACGGCTAGCAACTTTAGAAGCAGCCGACCATTAGATATTAATAAATAAATAAAGTTTTTCTTTACATTATCGCGTACTTCCGCCTCTAATTCCCTTATCACACAATGGTTCGGAGTCCAGCACTCGGCTCGACTCTTCCTACTCGGCCCGTCTTCAGACGGGCCGGGGGCAGATCGCCGTTCGAAATTGCTCCTGCAGCCGTTGAATGGATCGGAGTCCAACACTTGGCTCGATTTTGCTTCGCAAATCCGCTCCTAAGCGGACTAGAAGTAGCTCGCCATTCGAAACTGCTCCTGCATCTCTCAAACTTATCACACAATGGTTCGGAGTCCAGCACTCGGCTCGACTCTTCCTACTCGGCCCGTCTTCAGACGCGCCGGGGGCAGATCGCCGTTCGAAATTGCTCCTGCAGCCGTTGAATGGATCGGAGTCCAACACTTGGCTCGATTTTGCTTCGCAAATCCGCTCCTAAGCGGACTAGAAGTAGCTCGCCATTCGAAACTGCTCCTGCATCTCTCAAACTTATCACACAATGGTTCGGAGTCCAGCACTCGGCTCGACTCTTCCTACTCGGTCCGTCTTCAGACGGGCCGGGGGCAGACCGCCGTTCGAAATTGCTCCTGCAGCCGTTGAATGGATCGGAGTCCAACACTTGGCTCGATTTGGCTTCGCAAGTCCGCTCCTAAGCGGACAAGAAGTAGCTCGCCATTCGAAACTGCTCCTACATCCCTTAAACTAATCTAACGACCGGATCCTTCCTCCGGCTCGACTCTATCTCTCCGACTCGTCCTTAAACGGTCCGGAACCCGTCCCGACCGTAGACTGTGCCGAGCTGACGAGGTACCGACCCTCGTTTTGGGAAAAAATCACCCCGAGGTCAACTCGCCGTTAGATCCTCTCAAATTGTGTGCCAAAACGTGATGAGTGGGTCCAGTAGTGCCACGTGCCCACAAAACGACAAGATAACGTTTTCTTGGTACTCGTGCCTGCCTCTGGATTCGTGCCCCCATCCGACGGTTATGGACACCCCACGTCGATCGGCACCAAGAGCCGAACGGCGGAGTCAGAACAACACATTGTTGGAGAATTCGTTTCGGCCATCAATTGTGCCGAGCTGACGAGGTACCGACCCTCGTTTTGGGAAAAAATCACCCCGAGGTCAACTCGCCGTTAGATCCTCTCAAATTGTGTGCCAAAGCGTGATGAGTGGATCCAGTAGTGCCACGTGCCCACAAAACGACAAGATAACGTTCTCTTGGGACTTGTGCCTGCCTCTGGATTCGCGCCACCATCCAACGGTTGTAGACACCCCACGTCGACCGGCGTCAATAGCCGAGCGACAGGATCAGAATTGCGACAAAAGACTCGACGAACAGCCAATAGAAGACACTTCGGATAAATCAACCCCAATTTTATTAATGACTTGGACGAGTTTACAAAAAGATTACTACAGCGAGTTCAACAAAATATTAGAAGGCATGACCCGCTCATTTCCTCCGAGGAAGGGGGACACTCCGGTTCAACGACACTTTGGGTCGGCGCTTCTTAGCCTCCGAGCTCGTCTCCAGGCCGACGAACCGGGACGCCCCTTCGCCGCTTAGCCTCACAGTTGCCCCAACCGAAGCGCCACTTGAAGACACCGCCACACCACTTTGTGCATCGGCGGCTGACGCCCCGATGATGGGAGTCCGGGACGCCGCTTGGTAGAACGTGATACCTCGCTCGATCTCTTCGCGGGTACAGGAGGTGCTCCGGACGTTGGCCCTCACCGGCTGAGGCTTGAGCCGAGCGACCTCCTCCTCCAATTCGACGATCCGGTCCTTCAGCGCCTCGTCCCTCACGACAATTTTGAACCGAGGAAGCTTCGCCGATCCAGGGTATTCGGCGCTGTCAGATATGACACGACGCAGATGGGTCACCTCGATACTCTTGTCGACTGTCACCCTTTGCAAATGCTCGACCTTCTTCACGAGCTCATCTCGTTCGGCCAAAACAGAAGCCAATTCTTCTTCCTTAGCAAATAGCTCGGCTTCGGCTATCCGCAAGTGGTACACTTCGGCCAACAGATCCCCGTTCTTCATCTCCATATTGTACAGCATCCTCCTCGTCAGGTCGATCTCGCCCTCAAGGCGTTTCACGAGAGATAGATGGAACAGCTCTACTTGTCGCCGAGCCATCGTAGTGACGGGGGCCTACCCTACCACCGAACCAAACACTTAGACAATTTCGAAGACAAAACGTTTTTTCATTTATCAAAAAGCGGTGGCCAGTCCGCAAAAGGCGTTACAAAGCTCGGAAGAAAAAGCAGAACAGAAACTACAAAAAGATTAACGAAAGAATCAAGGGTCCACCTGCGTCTCCGCTCCCACCCCGGACGCATCGACGGGCGGTCCCTCGATCTCTCCCTTAGCCGGGTCATCCTCTCCCCCTCCGTCTTCGCCTTCGACCTCGTCCTCGGCATCCCCCTCCTCGTCGTCCACGGGCGACCCGGGCCACAGTCGATAATCGACTCGCTCGAAGCCGGGGACACGAGCCTGGACATGGTCCAGGGCCGTCTGGTAGGATCGCTCCATGTTCTCAGCCATATGTTTCTTCGCCTCTGCCTCAATCTCGGCTTCGACCTCCGCCCGGATCCTCGCGGCCTGCGCTTCCCTCTCCGCCTTCTCGTCGGCCAAGGACTTCAATGCCGCGGCAAGATCTTGGGCGGCCTTGGCAGCTTTGGCGGACTCCGCTTCGAGGCCCTCCTTCGCTTTCTTCAGGTCGGCGGTAAGGTCGGCCACCCGAACGTCCAGAGCCTCGGCCCGCCTCTGCTCGGCCTCGAGATCCTTGACCGCCCGGACCTTCGCCAGCCTGTCTTTCTCGCTGGCGGACTTCAGCTCCTTCTCCTGTGCGGCGAACGCCTCCATGAGATGGCCGAAGTGAACGGTGGCCTACGAAGACAACGATAAGTACGAAGTACGCACCGAGTAACAAACTTGAAGAAATTTGCGAACACTTACCGAAACAAGCCCCCGGGCGACTTCGTAAGTGTCGTCGCCGACCCTCCCCGCATTCAGCGCGGCCTTATCCTTCGGGGTCGCCAAGTGTTTGACGACCTGCATTGACATCTGCGAGTTGCCGAGGAAACCATCATGATTCCTCACCAGCCAGTTCGGCACAAACAACTGCTTGTGCTGCTCGGTCAGGATTTCCTCGGCATTCTGAGTCAATGGGGGAAGCTCGAGCGCCAGCGCCGCATTGACATCAAAGACACCCTCGTTCACGGACGGGGCGACAGGGGCCGAGGTCTCCTCCACCACCATTACCTCCGAAGGCACCTCGGCAGCCGGGGGAGGCGGAGCAACGTTAGTGGCGACCGCGGGCTGAACACCCGAAGACGCACCCTCGGCCGCCCTCTTCCTTTTTCTGGTCCCGGTCAGCTTGGACCTATCGGCCATCATAGCTTTAAAGTCAATCTTCATCGACTCTGCATCAACAAAAAAAAGAGAGGGGGAGAAAACCGAATCAAAACAGACGAATTGAAGACTTAGAAAAAAAAAAAATGAATGAGATGTCAAGAGCGTACTCGGGTCGATGGGGCTTAGTCCGGACCCGAACAACACCTCTTCGGTCAACTCCCTCCAACTCAGTACCGGAAGGGCCGTGATCCTCCTCGCTACCTCCTCCTCGGCCTCAGATAGTGCGGGGTCGCCCCGTGCAAATTTCGGCACTTCCACCTTCCACCGGGACGGAATGTGCCAAATCGCTTCGCCCCTTACGATAAAATACTTCTCCCTCCAACCCTTAAGAGAGTCGGGATTCTCTACAATCTTAACACCTCTCCTCGGCCCCAAATAGTACCGGTACTCCGAGCCGTGTTGCCTGTTTATCCGATAGAGGCCCCGGAAAACTGACAGATCCGGCGCTACCTCGGCTCGGTGACACTGAAGCAAGAATGCGTTCACATGACGCCAAGTGTTTGGACTGAACTGAGTAGGGGCGAGACAATACCAACCGAGGATCTGAAGTATGAAAGGGTGCAGCGGAAAACGCAGTCCCGCGTTCAAGGAGTCGACGTCAAACATGCACATGTCCGACGAAGGCAACTTAGTGTTTGCTCGCACCCCGGGGCCAGCGACCATCAGCTTGTACTCCGACGGGATAGCGAAGGCCTTCCTGATCCGAAGAAGATCCTTCTCGGTCAACGACGAAATGAGCTCGTCAGCTTCGGAGGGATGGAACGGATTAGGCTCCTCGACGATCTTCGACTTTCCGTAGATCGCTTTCTCCAGAAGATCACCCTCGTACTGCCTGACTCCCGAATGCCCGGACAGGACGGAAGGATATTGTCCTATCTCGGGAGCCCGTTTCGGGTTCTCCACAATCACCCCCACTATGGGGGGCGGGGTCTCCCCTGTCCTCTTCTTCTTCCCGATCCTCGACTCGACAGCCAGCGGTTCGGCCATCTGCTTCCCCTTCCTGCGAGCTTCCGCCCTATTCCTCTCCCCGGCGCCATCACCGCCCGAGGACGAGGCACCACTACCCGAGCTTACCCTTGACATCTCTTGAAAAAGCTAAGGCAAAGACAAACTAACCTTTGAAGTGACGTTCACGGTCGGAGAATGCTCGCCGGAAATCGCCTGGCCCACGCGACAGCTAACGACAACACCGTGGAGCAAGAGCGCCGCTAGCAGAAGACTTAGAGAACAAAAGTAAATTCGTAGAGTGAAAAGTGAGAAATGAGCTCAGGGGTGAAGGAATGGTAACTTATAACCTCAACTGATAACGGGCCTCCTTGGGAATCCCAAAGGCCCACTAAGAATCCCAAACGCCCTACAAGAGAGAGGCGGCGGTATGAGAGGGATGGCGGAACTCCCCAAAAAAAACACAAGTTGCGACTCGGCCACCTGTCTAATGAGCCGAGCTATCGAACGAAACGCTCAGTGACCGAGCCACCGAGTTCGCCCAAAAATACCCAAATCCGCGCCCGGCAAACAGCGCGAGGTACGCGGACCGAGGTGACGAGATACCGACCCTCGTTTTTGGCAAAAAATCCTCCCGAATCAAAATCACCGTCGGATCTCTCCAAAATTCGCGTCAGGATCTGATGAACGGTTCAGATTGCGCCACGCCCACAAAACGACAAGATAGCGTTTTCTCGTGATCTGAACCCCATCCTCGTGATGCGTGCCCAGATAAACGGCCCAGATCTTGCCACGTCGACAAAACGACAAGATAGCGTTTTATGGGGATCCACGCCAAAGATGGACGGCCTAGATGATGCCACGCACCTCGGATGCTTTGAACCGAGGCACCGACCCTTCCAACCAGGTCGCCGACCCCCCAAGCCGCGGCACTACGCATCCGGGCCGTGGTGCTGGGGTACCGACCCTTCCAACCGGGTCGCCGACCCCCCTAGCCGCGGCGCTACGCATCCGGGCCGTGGTGCTGGGGTACCGACCCTTCCAACCGAGTCGCCGACCCCCCTAGCCGCGGTGCTACGCATCCGGGCCGCGGTGCCGAGGTACCGACCCTCGTTTTTGGGAAAAAATCCTTCCGACCCTCAGGAGCCGTTGGATCTCGTAGGAAAGCGCGCTCGTCATGATGGACGTCCCAGATCTTGCCACGTCCACAAAACGACAAGATAGCGTTTTATGGGGATCCACGCCAAAGATGGACGGCCTAGATGATGCCACGCACCTCGGATGCTTTGAACCGAGGCACCGACCCTTCCAACCAGGTCGCCGACCCCCCAAGCCGCGGCACTACGCATCCGGGCCGTGGTGCTGGGGTACCGACCCTTCCAACCGGGTCGCCGACCCCCCTAGCCGCGGCGCTACGCATCCGGGCCGTGGTGCTGGGGTACCGACCCTTCCAACCGAGTCGCCGACCCCCCTAGCCGCGGTGCTACGCATCCGGGCCGCGGTGCCGAGGTACCGACCCTCGTTTTTGGGAAAAAATCCTTCCGACCCTCAGGAGCCGTTGGATCTCGTAGGAAAGCGCGCTCGTCATGATGGACGTCCCAGATCTTGCCACGTCCACAAAACGACAAGATAGCGTTCTATTGGGATCCCCGCTAAAGATGGACGGTCTAGATGGTGCCACGTACCTCGGATGATCCGAACCGAAGTACCGACCATTCGAACCAACTCGCCGACCCCTCGAACCGCGGCGCAACGCATCCGGGCCGGGGTGACGGAGTGCCGACCCTCGTTTTTGGGAAAAAATCCTTCCGAGGAGCAGGAGGCGTCTGATCGTTCCGAAATTCGCGCTCCATCTTGATCGAAGGCCCAGATGATGCCACGCCATAAATAGGTATTAAAAATTGGTTTTTATTTATTTAAATCGGTTTATTTATTTAAAAAATTGCGAAAAATCGCTAAAAATTCGGGAAAATTAGCTAAAAATTCCAGGAAATAATTAAAAATTCGGGGAATATTTCTAAGCCACCGAACGAGCAATTATTACCTAGAATACGCGGTTAAAGCCCCCGAACAATTAGCCAACACATCGCAAAATTAAATAAATCATCCGGAAAAATAGATAAAAACTCGACACAGCTTCGGAGCATCAAAGAAGGAGGAACTAGCCTACCCCCGTGCTCCAGGATTCAAAAATCACCCATTCGGACTGCGATACAGTTCCACCGACCACTGAGTTAGTCAAACTACTCCTCAAAGACTGACCACCCTCAGTCTTTAGGAGTGGGGGGCTCGTGATATGGTCAAAACAAGGGGTTCAATCGAGACCGTCCAAATGGGGCACGAATCCTACAGCTCAGGGACGAGACGGTAATTTCACATGCAAACGGGTCCGAAGCGGGTACTGGGTCTCCTTCTCACAGATCCAATAACCCGCAAACGGATCCACCACAGCTGGGCACGGGTTTCAACCCGCTGCCAACTCGATCCAGCAAGACACAATCAAGGTCCCTGATTAGATCTAAATCAACGGCCATGATTCACGTCAATCTTTACACTGGGATTTAGGGATTAAAATTCCTTATCTGATTACCAGAATATACCTTATCAGATTACTTTCCCAATCTGTTTACAAGGAGATTGTTCTATATCAGACTACGCGGATTACATTCCTAAATTGTTCTCTAAGACGCCTATAAATACCCCCCACCCATCTCCATTAAGAGGTAATCAATCTTTTTCTAGTTAAACGCTCTTTCATAATCATTTCTGGTTACTGACTTGAGCGTCGGAGGGTGCGTCGCCGGGATCAACCCCGGTGTCTCGCACTTTTTGCAGGTGCACGGCGGGAGCGACGATCAGTGTTCAACGGAACAGGTATACAGGTTCTCCTATTCAGTTTCCCCAAAGAACTCACAAATTCATCTGTTTGCCCCCACACCGAATTTAGCGGCAACAGGAGTGTATATGTATTCCATTTTCTTTGTTGGATTTGTTGATCACTTGATCTCCATACCTATCAACTGGTCTCTTAGGATTATGTCAAGGTCGTCCTTTTTGATCTAGCTACTTTGCTCAAGAAATTGGCACCAGCTTGGATGGTTGATATGAAATGAACTGGATTTGCGTCAACTTGCACGAAGTATTGTGCCACATAGCTAGCTTATCCCATTCTAATGAGAAAATATTCAAAATTTTGCTTTTGATGTTTGACACCTATACATCTTGCATAAAGTAAAGGGTCTATTCTTTTCTTGTGATATTTGTAGAGGCTTGGATGATAATGAGTATGGTTCTATTTATCTTATTGATTATAACTTGTTATCTTATAGTAGATGTCTTGTAATCCTTTTTAGAAGTTTAAAACCAAAATGCTAAGTACTTCTTTTCATTTTCTACCTGGATCTTCAGTGAAAATGAAATTCATTAGTTATCAAACCATTGTAATCATGATATCACAATTTTTTGTTGGTTAGGACATTGGTGGACCATTAGTATTATTTTGGGTAAATTTAAAAAAAGTATACAGGTTTGGGCCAGTTTAAAAAAAGTACATAAAGGTTTTTTTTATTAAAAAAAGGACACAAGTTTAAATTAAGTCCACTGGGTTAGTTAGGGTTAGGGTTAGGGTTAGTTCGGGGGGTTTATTTAAACACCTGATTAGTTAAGTGATGTTTTTTAAAACAAAATAAAAGACTAATGTGGTTTTTTTTAAACAAAATGAAAAATGAAAGTGGTTTTTTTAAACCCTGCCCTAACCCTAGCCCTAGTTAACCCAGTGGACTTAATTTAAACTTTTGTGTCCTTTTTTTTAAAAAAAAACCTTTGTGTACTTTTTTAAACTGCCCCAAACCTTTGTGTACTTTTTTTAAATTTAGCCTATTATTTTCGTGTTAGATGTCATTGCCCTCGTAGAAAATTTTGTTCTTGCTCAAACTGTCAACTATCTGTAAGCCGTGATGGATAATTCAAGTTATTTTTCACTCTATTAGCTAGACAATATAAAAATCTCATGGAGGTCCCTTGCTATCTTTGAAAAATCTGAGATTGGAGGATGTTATTTGTCTTGACTTGTGGATATATAAAGTTATTAAAGCCAAGCCCTGGAGTAAACAATTATTTAATTAATCTGTATTGCTTTTTGTCTTTACTTCGTTCCCCTCACTAAAGCTATTACACCTTTTTGGTGACTATTGCCAGGTTCAACTAGAGCCCACTTCATCCTGGGCTTTACTTCAGAAGAATTTGTATAGACCATCAAAATATACTGGAATCTTGCAAGCAACAAGAGACATATTTCGGGAGGAAGGTTTACCGGTATTTATCACTCAAAGAACTGATCCTCCTCGTATCATCACTTTTCTTTCTTGCATAAGATTTAGAATTCGTTTGATTGGAAACATTAACTAAAAACCATGTCTCACAAAGACTTTGGCTTGCTATGTACTAATTATGGGCAAATGTTTTTTAGGCCTAAAGTTTGAATAGGATTTATTTTTAAACCCAACATCTTTTATAAATACTAATAAACCCATGTCCCATTGTTTTTTCTTTAAACCCTATACTGAATGATCATGTATTTAACCAATTTTTTTGTACTCTTTATACTGTGTTGCCTACTTTATCCTCCCCCCTACAAAAACTCAGTCGTGTAATAAAAGAAAAAAGCAAAGATAAAAAATTGATGACATTCTTTATCTCTAATCCTTCTCAATTTTTTTCCTTCTCATATCAAAAATCTGTATCTTTTCTTTTCTTTATTTCTTCGATACAATGGAACATAACTAACAAACATCTTTTGCACAAAAGCCTGTTGGATCTGAACTCAGCAACCCTCTGCAGAACATCTTCAACACAAAATTACCCATCTTCCCAAGACCCTCCACCTAAATATTCAGAGTAATTGCTAGTGGAGTCGAAGACTGATTCTCAGAATGTACTCATTTATTAATGAGCTATTGAAAGCTGTATCCCTCATGTTCGTGCATGAGTATAAAAATTATTCTTCTTTTATCTACTTCCTAATTTGTAATAGAATTTGCAATGAAATTAGGCAAGGAAAACATGTAACCGCATGCAAGGAATTATTTATGTACTTGTTGGCATTGGTATTAAAGAAGTTTCTAGAAGCACCTGCAGCTGTAGTTACCTTATCTGCTTAATCTACTGTAGCATGAGTTTCTCTTGATGGTCATCTATTAATGTCATTGCGGATTGTTCCATAAGTTACTATCCTTTGCTTTCCTCTCTAAGCACTCTTAGTAGAAACTAGATTTAGGCATTGTTATTAACGATATTTTTGTAAGTATTAAGGAGCAGGTAGAGACCAAGGGAGGGAGGGAAATATTGAGAGGAATAGAGGTAGACAGTAAAAGAACAAGAATTACGCATACATGTTCAAATGCTTTTTCTCTGTAATTGCTTTCCTTGGCTGTTTCTCACTACAGCTCTTCCACTATTGATGTTCACTACTAGCTGCTGCTGTTTTTTTGGCAAAACTAGCTGCCGTTGTTGCTTGCTCCTGTTGACCCACTTTACTTAAAAGGGTTAGTTCCCTTTTTTTGATCAAACAGGATGGTAGGAACAACCGGCAATTGCGGTGGTGATACGAATCTCCTATGAAAAGTCCAAATCGTTCATCTTGTTGAACATGCCTAAGATAGCATATAGGTGTAAATTAGGTCATTTGACATTCATTTGCCCTCCATCATGTTGTTTGAAAAATAAAGAGTTTTGTCAGATGTAAAACGTTAACAAATGAAATTCAAATAATTTGATATAACACCCTTAGACTATCTTATGTGTGCCAAACAAGACGATCGGTTTAGATTTTACATGGGGTCTTTGTATCAATGAGCTCACATATGAGGCCTCAAAATAAGGGGAAAGGTAGGGTCTCTCGTGATCACCCCCCTTATGTGTGTGTGCGCGCATGGGAGAGAGAGAGAGAGCGCTCTTAGGGCTCTCCCCAAGGTGGGCGAACTCACTGTTCTTGGGGCATTTGATGAACGGTTCAAACCGTTCATTTACCTTGCATCAGATTGTTATAAAAAATGAAGATATTTTAGCCGTACAGTTTTTTTCAGTGTTCTAAATGGCGGCTGCCTAGGCGGCGCCTAGGTGCTCAGATGGAGGAGAACGAATCGCCTTTGCCATATGCGCTGGTCTAGGCAGTCGGAGGCGATCAAGCAATCGTGGTGGAGAGGAGGCGTCAGTGGCGACGATCAGGCGTCCGCATGATGTCCAACGCCCAGGCGTTAATCAATTTTTTTTAATACTATAAAATAACACAATTTTTTTTACCCCGCGCATAACTCTTACCTCACTCCTCTGCTCTCCCTCTCTGAACACAACACGACTCTTCGGATGGTGAATATGTAGACTTAGAAGATTACGCAACTAATAAGCTTAGTCAGGTCATTGTTGGACTTGAAACTTTGAATTTCAAATTTAGGATTTTGGTAAAAGAGAACTACTATTAATCTATTATATACTATGTATGGATTTTTAATAGTAGTGGAATTGTTTTTTTAGTATTATTGGTGATGGATTGCACATATTAAACCTATTACACATTAAAATAACACATATTACACATATTACATATATTGGCATATTGCACATATTACAATTGGTCAATTATTTTTTTAATTGCACATATTGCACATTTTACACGTTAATTACATGAGAAAGTTTTTTTTATGCATAAACACTCTTTAATTACACATTACACAAGAACATGTTGAATATTTGCAGTTGGATTGCATAATTATATTTAAGATTGAATAATAGGGGCTGAAATTAACTAAATCGGCCAAAATAAAATTCAATCGCCTTGGCGCCCTAGGTGCTAGGCGCCCCTTGACCGAACCGCCACCGCCTAACGCCGTTTACAACACTGGTTTTTTTTAATGTTGGTGTTGATTTCACAATAGTTCTGCATTGTTAGATACGCACCCACCACAAGGATTTTACCATTATCTTATTTATCTTATGTATATAGTGATCATTTGGAACTTTACCTCTCCTTTTATGAGGTACCCCATGATAATAACTTCCTATGAAAAATTTGAATCGTTTGTCTTGTTCTACATGCCAAGATAGCCAATAGGAGTAAAATCAAATTATTTGACATCATTTGCCCATCCATCATATCGTTAAAAAATAAAGAATTATCAACCATATAATTTTATCACGTAAAACATAAGCAAATGAAATTCAAATAACTTGATTTTACACCGTTAGACTATCTTAGGCATGCAAAACAAGATAAATGCTTTGAATTTTTCGTGGTGGGGTTGTATGAATGGGCTCATGTATGAGGCCTTAAAATAAGGGGAGAGGTAAGGTCTTACATGATCACCTCAAATATATATATATATATATATATATATATATATATATATATATATATATATATATATATCGTGAGTGTTCACGGATTGCTCACCAAAAGTAGTGTGCAACCGAAGGGAACTATATATATATATATATATATATATATATATATATATATATAGTTCCCTTCGGTTGCACACTACTTTTGGTGAGCAATCCGTGAACACTCACGAAATAGAGACCCTATGAAAAATCCGAACCGCTTATATTGTTCTATATGCCAAAGATAGCCTAACAATAAAAATCAAGTAATTTGAAGTTTATTTGCCCATCCATCATGCTGTTAGAATTTTCAGGCATACAATTTTGTGATGATGTAAATCATGGACAAATGAATTTCAAATTAATTGATTTTTTATTGTTAGGCTATCTTAGGCATATAGAACAATATGAGCGGTTCGGATTTTTCATAGGGTCTCTATTTCGTGTGTTCACGGAGTGCTCACCAAAGTAGTGTGCAACCGAAGATTTCTCTCTCTCTCTCTCTCTCTCTCTCTCTATATATATATATATATATATATATATATATATATATATATATTCCGTTGTGCACTAGCCATGGTGTGCACTCCATGTGCACTCAGCCTTCGGGCATTCATATCGACAATCCAAACTGTTCACATTGATCTACACGTCTAAATTAGTCTAAATATGTAAAATTAAGTCAATTGAAATTCATTTAAGACGTATGCGTAGTTTTGTAAATATTAAGATGTATGCGTAGTTTTGTAAGTATTATGGAGCAGGTAGAGACCAAGGGAGGGAGAGAAATATTGAGAGGAATAGAGGTAGATAGTAAAAGAACAAGAATTACGGATACATCTTCGAATGCTTTTTCTTTGTAATTGCTTTTGCTTGACTGTTTCTCACTACTGCTCTTCCACTATTGATGTTCACTACTAGCTACTGCTGTTTTTTTTGGCAAACTAGCTGCTGTTGTTGCTTGCTCCTGTTGACCTACTTTACTTAAAAGGTTTAGTTCCCTTTTTTTGATCAATCAGAATGGTAGGAACAACTGGCAATTGCGGTGGTGATACGAACCTCCTATGAAAAGTCCAAATTGTTCGTCTTGTTCAACATGCCTAAGATAGCCTATAGGTGTAAGTTAGGTCATTTGACATTCATTTGCCCATCCATCATGTCGTTTGAAAAATAAAGAGTTTTGTCAGATGTAAAACGTTAACAAATGAAATTCAAATAATTTGATTTAACACCCTTAGACTATCTTATGCGTGCCAAACAAGATGATCGGTTTAGATTTTACATGGGGTGTTTGTATCAATGAGCTCATATATGATGCCTCAAAATAAGGGGAAAGGTAGGGTCTCTTGTGATCACCCCCCCTTTGTGTGTGTGCGCGCGAGAGAGAGAGAGAGAGAGAGAGAGCCAGAGCCGGCCCAGGCCTGATGCAGGTGAAACATTTGCATCAGGCCCCAAAAAAAAAAAATTTTGTATATGAGGGGGCCCCCGTTTTCAGAAAAAAAAAATTTGAAAATGTGTATATGCAGAGTATATGTGAAAAAAAATCTAATACATGAGGGGCCCCCATTTTCGGGAAAAAAAAATTTGGAAATGTGTATATGTAAGGTATATGTGAAAAAAAAATCTAATACATGGATCGTTTTTTTTTTGTATTTATGGGGCCCCTTTTTGAAAGCTTGCTTCAGGCTCCCAAAATCCTAGGGCCGGCACTGGAGAGAGCGCTCAGGGCTCTCCCCAAGGTGGGAGAACTCACCGTTCTTGGGGCATTCGATGAACGATTCAAACCGTTCATTTACCCTTGCATCAGATTGTTATAAAAGATGAAGATATTTTAGCCGTACAGTTTTTTTCAGTGTTCTAAATGGCGGCCGCCTAGGTGCTCAGATGGAGTAGAACGAACCGCCTTTGCCATATGCGGTGGTCTAGGCAGTCGGAGACGATCAGGCAACCGTGGCGGAGATTAGGCGTCAG
Source organism: Hemerocallis citrina (assembly GCA_017893485.1). Classification (NCBI taxonomy): domain Eukaryota; kingdom Viridiplantae; phylum Streptophyta; class Magnoliopsida; order Asparagales; family Asphodelaceae; genus Hemerocallis; species Hemerocallis citrina. The sequence continues at coordinate 211,203,746 of CM030364.1, read as the reverse complement.
TGGCGACGATCAGGCGTCCGCCTGATGTCAATGCCCATGTGTTTTCATTTTTTTTAATACTATAAAATAACACAATTTATTTTTTTACCCCGCATAACTCTTACCTCACTCCTCTGCTCTCCCTCTCTGAACACAACACGACTCTTCGAATGGTGAATATGTAGACTTAGATGATTAGGTAACTAATAAGCTTAGTCGAGTCATTGTTGGACTTGAAATTTTGAATTTCAAATTTAGGATTTTGGTAAAAGAGAACTACTATTATTCTATTATATACTATGTATGGATTTTTAATAGTAGTGGAATTTTTTTTAGTATTATTGGTGATTGATTGCACATATTACACCTATTACACATTAAAATAACACATATTACACATATTACATATATTGGCATATTGCACATATTACAATTGGACAATTGTTTTTTTAATTGCACATATTGCACATATTACACATTAATTGCATGAGAGGTTTTTTTTATGCATAAACACCCTTTAATTACACATTACACAAGAATATGTTGAATATTTGCAATTGGATGGCATAATTATATGTAAGATTGAATAATAGGGGCTGAAATTAACTAAATCGCCCAAAAAAATTCAACCGCCTTGGCGCCCTAGGCGCTAGGCGTCCCCCTTGACCGAACCGCCACTGCCTAATGCTGTTTACAACACTGGTTTTTTTTATGTTGGTGTTGATTTCACAAGACTTAATTCTGCATTGTTAGATACACACCCACCTCATGGATTTTACCATTATCTTATTTATCTTACGTATATAGTGATCATTTGGAATTTACCTCTCCTTTTATGAGGTACCCCGTGACAATAACTTCCTATGAAAAATTTGAATCGTTCATCTTGTTCTACATGCCAAGATGGCCTATAGGAGTAAAATCAGATTAGTTGACATCATTTGCCCATCCATCATATTGTTAAAAAAGTAAAGAATTTTCAACCATATAATTTTATCACGTTGTAAAACATAAGCAAATGAAATTCAAATAACTTGATTTTACACCATTTGGCTAGTAAGGTCTCACATGATCACCTCAATATATATATATATATATATATATATATATATATATATATATATATATATATATATATATATATATAGTCTCCTTCCGTTGTGCACTAGCCATGGTGTGCACTCAGCCTTTGGGCATTCATATCGACAATCCAAACCATTCACATTGATCTACACGTCTAAATTAGTCTAAATATGTAAAATCAAGTCATTTAAAATTTATTTGCCCATGCATTGAAGTATTACAAAATTGTATGGCTGAATATCGTTTTTTCTTATAATGACATGATGGATGGTCGATACGAAGGCTCGAAGGCTGAGTGCACACCATGGCTAGTGCACAACGGAAGGTTTGTCTCTCTCTCTCTCTCTCTCTCTCTCTATATATATATATATATAGGGCGTTCTTCCGTTGTGCACTCATTTGGTGCGCAATCTCCCACAGCCGTCCGATCAAGATTCAAATCATGATCTTGATCAGGCGGCTGTGGTTTCTCCCGCTCTTCTCCTTAGATCTCAGGGGTATGATGTACATTATACCCCCACAAAAATCACAGTCTCTCCTCAGTTTTCTCCCCACATTTTCTCTTTTCGAAGTCCCAATCAATCCCGAAACCCTAGCTTCTTGTCCTTAAATTCCACCCCCAAATTTGACGACCTCCTTCTATCTCAGTTTTCTCCCCTATTTCTTTCTCTGCGAAATCCCCTTCAAACCCGAAACCTTGGCTTCTTCGTCCCCTCAAATTAGACCCTAAATCTGACAAACCCTAGCTCCACCTTCTCTAACCTCCCTCTCCAAAGCTCCCGACGCCTCTCCGAAGCTCCCCCGATTGCCCGATGCCTTTCTCAATTCTACACCACCGCCTAGCTCCTGAGCACCACCCAACAACCACTTTTCGAAATCCCTACTGTCGACCACCACCCTCTCAATCTCTACGTTCCTTCAATTTTGACCTCCATCAAAATTTTCCTTTTTAGAAATCTCCTTTTATTTTATTTTATTTAATTTTCAGGCTGATGAGATTGTAGTAGTATTTTGAATGTATTTGGTTGTATTTTGGTAGGAAACAAAGATAATTCTTGTAGTATTTTGGATGAATTTTGGGGTTTAATCTCAATGTAATATTCATTTTGATGTTATTTGTTTGTAATACTTAAATGTTTTTTAATACCTTAGACTGATGAGATTGTAGTAGTTATTTGGTTGAATTTTGGATTTTAATCTCAATGTACTTACTTTTCATGCTGGTAGATAGAATCAGAGCATTTATGCGGGTGAGAAAGAGGAGTCAAGAGTGTTTAAGTCTATAGAAGATGCGGATGAGATAAGTGAAGATTTGTTGATTGAGAGAGAGTTGGAAGCTGGAGTATAATTGGCTATAATGCAACATGTAATGCTCAATTTTGTAATTTCCCAACTTGATGGAAATGTGACCTTTCTTTTGTAACAAGAATTTGACTGATATACGTCTGAAGAGAACTTGGTGTTCTCGTATCTTGTTAGTTTTTTGTTAATTTGATTAAAAAATGGTAACCAAGTATGCAACACCAAAATATAATCGATTGAACTTCAAAATCAAACACATAACTCAACACCACTATGAAAATTTAGCTTGAGATATCAAGACATAAAGCACATTTAAATGAGATACTAGCTCAAGCATAACAACATTATCAGCAACAACAAGAAGATGAAAAATACACACATTTAAGAATATACAACAACAGTTTAACCAACACTGATTGCTGTAACCGATTGATGGTTCAGCTTAAAAATATCAATCCAGCTTAAAAAACAAACGGGTTCAAACAGGTTCAAATGGTTGAGCTTCAAAAACAAACGCCATAACTCAACACCACTATAACTATAATTGATTGTTGATTGAGCTTGAGATATCAAGACATAAAGCACATTTAAATGAGATATGAAGCTCAAGCATAATAACATTATCAAATTACAACAATCAGTATATATATTACATCAATCAGTGTTATCAAATTACAGTTTCTCGCTGTTAATGTTGCTCGCTGCTCGCTGTTAATACTTAATACTGCTCGCTGCTTCTTCTTCATTCTTCTTCCTGTTATTTTGCTCGCCGTTCTGCTGCTACTCGTCCACACCATTATAACTGCAAAACAACAACAACAAAAAAATCAAATAAGCAATGATTTGTATTTGTTGTTGCATGATTTCAGCACTACCACTGTTCTAAAAATCGATCTAGGCGGCGCCTAGTCGCTAGGTGGTCCCCAGGAAACTCACTTAGGCCTTAGGCATTTGAAAAAATCGGTTTGGTCTATTGGACGGATCTGGGCGACCTAGGCGGACACGGATCATAAAATAGAGCTTAACCCGATCCGACCCGGACCTATTTAAAAATAATTTTCTGGTTTGGAAGGAGTTAGAGACTTGGTTCATATTAGTAGTAGTAGTAGTAATAGTTCTTAGGTGGTGTTTTTTGCTTGTAGTAGTAGGTGGGGTTTGGTTGTTTGTTTTCATCTTGAGGATTTATTGTTCCGATATCAACTTATCAATGAAACTGGATGACAACAGTCTTCTTATATTCAAAAATATATATACTAATATAGCTACTATATATTTAGACAATTGTCAGATTAAGAAGGGTTATTTTTTCCCCGAAATTGTTTTCATAGAAGAACACAACCCAACATTACAAATTGTCAGTTGGAGTTCACTGAAAACCACTAGTACAAAACTGTTTGCCTCCAAGATATCAATTCTACTTATGCTTTTGAATTTTGATGATGAAAAGATAAGTCGATCCAAATTTCAAAAGAGACGGACTAGAACTAGTATAATAGTTTATTTTCTCGATACATATAATTAAGACATTAAAAGTTCTGATCATTATCCTTACAAATTATCGGTTTACCCAAATCTGTTACCAAAACTAACACCTTGATGCAATTGTGTCTTCTAGGCTATCTAAAGTTTATCTTGCAATCGCAAGGAGAAAAATCAAGAGAAAGAATGAGGAGCAATAATGAGCAAGATAATGCATGGTGGAACAACAAAATAAAATCAAAAGATTAATTGGGGGCAAAAATAAAATAAATCGTCTAGCACCTAGCCGCCTAGGCTCCGCTTACAAGGTCTAGGTGCTAGGCCTCCATTAGCTGTCTAACTACTGCCTAGTGAACTTTAGAACATTGAACACTACTAACTCGACAAAATAATGATTTGAAAGACTAGTATGCTCAGAACACAATTGTCAATAAGGATTTATCAAATTTGCCAAATAATCAAGCATCATTCTATCAAATGCATAAATATGATGTCACTAGAGCTACATTATTATGCCATGCCAACTAGTTCCAACCATTCTTTTGCATGTTCAGACAGACAGGTTCAAATGGTTGAGCTTCAAAAATAAACACCATAACTTAACACCACTATAACCAACACTGATTGAAAATTGAGATTGGGATATCAGGACATAAAGTACATTTAAATGAGATATTAGCTCAAGCTTAACAACATTATCATCAACAACAAGAAGATGAAAAATTCGCACACATTTGAGAATACACAACAACAGTTTAACCAACAATGATTGCATTAATTGATTGCTGATTCAGCTTAAAAACAAACATGGTTCAAATGGTTGAGCTTCATTTAAATGAGATATCATGACTTCAGATGTCAGCTTCAAAAACCTACACTGATTGCATAACAACATTATCAAATTGCAGTAATCAGTGTATTACAACAATCAGTGTTATCAAATCGGTATATTCAAACTTGTATTTTTGAACCCTCCTCCCGCCTTCATATATAGAGAGATCTTTGAAGCTAAATAAATGGACACTCCAACTCATTTGAAAACTAAGTAGATGGGGGGTACACACATTCAAAATGAAGCTTGTAAATTAGTGTTTGTCTTCACTGCCTACACCAACACATACAAAAGCAAGGGACCAAATTTAAAAAGCAGTTAGTGAGAATCAAATACTACCCTGTCAAATATTGGTGGTCCAGTAGCTTCAGTTGCTATTCACCCAATACAAAAGCTTTAATGAGAATCAAACACTCCCCGCAAAAAGACGTTACCTGCAACATCACAACCCATAATAATAATATTAAACTTAATCAAGAGGGATGTTTGAACAAGTTAATGGAAAACATCAAGGAATTGACTAAATGCATGATAAATTACCTCAATTCATATCATCATAAATGTCTTTGGAACTTTCTTCTTGTGCAATGGTTCCACTAAACAAATGACCTTCTAAGTTTTCTTCTTAACTTCTCAGATGAAACTAATACTCCTATAATACTCATGAGATAACTGTAAATTGAAACCACATTATAAGTTCAGACATGATTATTTCATCACTAGTCACTCTTCTATAAATCATAGGGTGCAACTTCGGTTATATAATCCATCTCATCATCACTTAAAAACAATGAAAAAAACAATCTCATTTTCAAACTCTGCAAAAAGCAACTACATTATCTGAAACTGATACTCATAACTTATAATAATGGAGAAGAGAGAGAATTGAGAGAGAATGAGAGAAAGGGTAGTTGAATGCATAAAATGTCCAAACTACCATCAACATTATAGGCGAAACATGTCCATTATACCCCTTGTAATAATGGAGAAGAGCGAGAGAAACAACAGCTGCCCGATGAAGATCATGATTGGAGTCTTGATTGGACGGTTGTAAAGCGAGTGTGCAACAGGTGCACACCAAGCCAGTGCGTAACCGACGGGGCCTCCATCAGCTACAAACAGTGAGAGAATAATCTCACTGTCAAATCCAGGCAAAAAAGCAACTAAATCGGATGAAACTAATCTCCTATAATACTCATGAGATAATTGTCAATTGAAACCAAAATATAAGTTCTGGTAATGATTATTTTATCACTAGTCACTTCTCTATAAATCATCGTGTGCAACTTCAGTTACATAATCCATCTCATCATCACTTAAAAACAATGAGAAAAAACAATATCATTTTCAAACTCAGGCAAAAAGCAACTACAGTATCTGAAACTGATACTAATGAACTTATAATAATGCAAAAGAGAGAATTGATATAGAAAATTAAGAGAATGAGAAGGGGTAGTTGAATGCAGAAAATGTCCAAACTACCCTTAACATTAAAGGAGGAGAATGTCCATTATACCCCCTGTAATAATGGAGAAGAGCAGGAGAAACAACAGCCGCCCGATGAAGATCATGATTGGAGTCTTGATCGGACGGCTGTAGAGCGAGTGCGCAACAAGCCAGCGCATAACCGACGGGGCCTCTATAATGTGCAACTTAATCTGTTACAAACAGTGAGAGAATAATCTCACTATCAAATTCAGGCAAAAAAAAAACAATTAACTCAGATGAAACTAATTCTCTTATAATACTCATGAGATAAATGTCAATTGAAACCACAATATAAGTTTACATATGATTATTTCATCACTAGTTACTTCTCTATAAATCAGTGTGCAACTTCAATTACATAATCCATCTCATCTTCACTTAAAACCAATGAGAAAAAACAATCTCATTTTCAAACCCAGGGAAAAAGCAACTACATTATCTTAAACTGATACACATCTAGACTTTATGATATAATTCTCACCATATATAAAGTTCAGATAATATTTTTTTCATTAGTAGTTACTCCTCAAGAAATCATACGGTGTAACTTTAGATACCTGATCCATCTCATCTCCAGATTCAGGCAAAAAATCAACTAACCCAAATCAATTGCTATTTTCAAAGAATTGTTAATCTAAACTCAACCATCAAGTGCAAACATCAAACAAAATCTCAAACTCAATAATAAAGATCACCAACAATTAACAATCAACCATAAAGACAAGTGTCGAGCCTCGGGAGCGCAATCCGAGGAGGAAGCGACCTCGAGCTATTCTCTTTAAACTTTCTCGAATTCAATCAGTGCCTATTAGGGAAAACGTGGTTTATGTCAAAAACGCAGGGATCATGACACGTATGATAGTCATTGGAACCCGACTCGGAACTCTGTCTTAAGCTAAACACATAATTACCAAATCAGAACCCAAAATCAAAACTAGTGTAGTCGAAGGCGTGCCTGTGGCAAGGCACATGCGTAAAAGTAGTTTGAGCCTCAAGCCTGGGTTGAGGCTCCACCTTTGTTCAAAGCACCACTGGGGCGTGCTCCTCAGTGCGCCCTAGGAAAGGCTCGAGGCGCACGCCTCAGGAGAATACTCAGGCTTTTCATACTCGATTCGACCTGGCCTGTCTTCTACCCTATATCCTATCCCGTAACCCCCCATTTCTAAACCCTAACCCTAATCTCAATTCTCAATCTCGACCTCCCTAACTTCAATCATCTCTACTCCTCAATCTCCACTCAATCTCCTCCCTCTCATCAGCAGTGGCACAACAGTGGCAGCGACATCGGACAACAGCTTGCCGGCAACACTCCTCAGTCTTCATTCCTTTCCAACCTCTCGAGTCTCAACATCCTCCTCCCTCTCAACAACAACGGCGTCTTTTATATTGTTATGTTTCCTTCTTTTCCTTGTTTTATACTTTTTCTTCTTTTTTATTTAAATTGTTAAAGTAGTGCATTCTTTTCCTTCTTTTATACTTTTCTTTCTTTTTATTTAATTATTGAAGTAGTGCATTTAGATTACTTTTCTTTTTTTTCCTTGATACTTATTGTACTCGTTAAGGAAGTGGAATATACTTAATTTTTGTGCCATCGAGGACCGAGGTTCTTGATTGTGTCGATGTCGGGAGAGGAGTTGCATCTTGTGGTTTCGTGTGAGGGTGGAATATACTTAGTTACTTACTGTACGAATTGATGGTTACCTTGATACTTTTTGTAGTTTTTCATAGGAACACATTATAGTTTTACAAAAATTATAACAACCGAAATCATATTGTAGTTTTACAAAAAATCACATTGCAGTTTTATAAAAATCACATTGCATCACTTCTTCTTTGGGACAAGAAACACATTGTAGTTAAAGAGGAACACATACACAGTTACACCTACAAAACTCACATTGTAGTTTTACAAAAATCACATTGCATCACTGATTTACTTCTTCTTTGTATGATATATTTTGTTGCTATGATGCTATCTTGTTTATAAAAGCTTATTTATAAATTTTTTAAAAAGTAATAGTGTACCTCGGTCTAATGAGGCTTACGCCCCAAATTGCGCATTGCGCCTCAGGCTTTTTATGGGGTAGTGAAATTTCATTGCGCATTGCATCACTGATTTACTTCTTTGTATGATATATTTTGTTGCTATGATGCTATCTTGTTTATAAAAGCTTATTTATAATTTTTTTAAAAAGTAATAGTGCACCTCGGTCTAATGAGGCTTACGCCCCAAATTGCGCATTGCGCCTCAGGCTTTTTATGGGGTAGTGAAATTTCGTTGCGCCTTATGCCTTCAACTACATTGATTAGAACCCAAATCAATAGCCATATGTAAAACCCACAAAAATCTACAGATCCCAATTTCAGACAGCAATCCAAACCCTAAGTTAGAGAGAGAGGCAGAATAATACCTTTGAGAAGGTGGAGCTAGGGTTTCGTTAGATTTGGGGATGGCAGGGTTGCTGGGTGGAGCTCGGGAGCTAGGGGATGGAGTTCTATGGGGCGGTGTTTCCAGATGGAGCTAGAGAGAGGTGTTGGGCGGTCTAGGGAGAGGAGCGTTGGGCGCCAGGAGCTTTGGAAAGGGAGGTTGGAGAAGGTGGAGCTAGGATTTCATCGAATTTGGGGGTGGAATTTGAGGGGACGAAGCTGCTAGGGTTTCGGGATTGAAGGAGATTTCGAAGAGAGGGGTGCATGTGGTTTTTGTAGGGGTATAATGTCCATTATACCCCTGAGATCTAAGAAGAAGAGCGGGAGAATCCACAGCCGCCTGATCAAGATCATGATTTGAGTCTTGATCGGACGGCTTTGATCGAACGGCTGTGGGAGAGTGCGCACCAAACAAGTGGGCAACAGAAGAGTGCTATATATATATATATATATATATATATATATATATATATATATATATATAAGATCATGATTTGAGTCTTGATCGGACGGTTGTGGGAGAGTGCGCACCAAACAAGTGGGCACCAGAAGAACGCTATATATATATATATATATCTTCAAGAACGCCAGGGCTCACCCTGAAGCGGGAGAGCTCGTCATGCTGGGGGCATCCTGTGAATGATCCGAACCATTCATTTTGTTCTAAATACGTAATGTACTATTATTAATAGAGATCAATTTATTTGAACTTCATTACCCTTGCATTGTATTGTTCTAAAAAATAAAGATATTTCAACTGTCCATTTTTTGAAATGTTAGAGTTGTAGGGGCAAACATATTTCAAAAGACTTGATTCTGCGTTGGTAGATTATTTAGGCATTTCTAAAAAAATGAACGGTTCGAATTGGTCATAATAGGATGTCTTCATGATGAAGGACAACCTTGGCCTCTCCCATCTTATCAGGAGCTCAAAGCTCTTATATATATATATATATATATATATATATATATATATATATACATATTTTCTCCCTTTCAAATGCATGATCCACACCGTTAAAGTAATGAACATATCATAAATCATATGAGGATGAAAATCATTAAGTTTGGACATTTGTTGTTCATGCAACAAGTGGTTGCAAAATGCCAACATGAAAGTGGTTTTTCAGCATTTGAACATATGAGAACCCATATTGTATAGTCAAAACATGTCTGAACTTCGTGATATTTCATCCTAGTTTTATGACATACACTGAACGGTGCGAATTGTGCATTTGAGCAGTGGAGATTGGTGGAACAAGGTGCCACTTATTTCGTTTATTACATGTGTCAATACCAGATTACTACCCCTAAATACACTCTTTAGCAAGATTTAAACTTTGTGAACAATGAAATTATATAGGCCATGATGCGATGGACCTAGCATCATGATCATTTTGGTTAAATATGTATTTATTTTCATTTAATCTTTATACAATTCCCCTTTGTGGTTCACTAACATAAACTCTTGCATCAGGGCTTCTGGAGAGGAAATGTTCCAGCTCTATTCATGTATATGCCTTACACTGCAATACAGTTTACAGTTCTCCACAAATTAAAAACTTTTGCAGCAGGTTCCTCAAAGACAGGTTTGTATTTGCTAGAGTTGTAAGAAGCCGTTTCAATTTAAAATAAGTAATCTCACCACATATTTATTATTTTCTGCAAATTACTTGCTGTTGTAGAAGCTGTCTTCTAAATTCTAATGAATGTTTATCTGTTAGATTTTTCTGGTTCTTTATTCGATTTTGTTTGTATTCATCTATTATGTACTAGTGCTTTATTGTGAAAGAACAATTTATACTGAAAGAAATTAACTAAGTCGGTATGTTCAAACCTCCAAGTAGATTTACTGTCAAGGGATCGAATATATGTTCACAGAACCATGATGTAGTTCAATCCTGATGTAATATTGTCAAAGTAATCATTATAGATTTTTTAAACTGATATATGATTCCCTCGTATTAACGATTATTACCTAAAATCACCTGTAAGTTGTTCTAGACAACAATATTTGCAGCTTTTCTTCGAACTAAAGAAAAGTAAATAAAATTTGGGGCATTAAGTAAAAGTTGTGTTGTTATTTTTCAAAGTCCTTTTTGACACAGCCAAAATTTAAGTGGAGAAAATATGAGTTAGACTTTACTCCACATGATAGAATTTTAGCTCCGTTTTTTTCCAAGTGGAAAGTATATGCCAAGCATCAAAATGCAAAATCTAACTGTATGGATGTTATCTATTATATTTTAAAAGACCAAAAATATGATTTTAGATTTGTTTGGAATTTTATCTCTTATGCATCATGTTCTACAGAAATGAGTTAGACCATTAGTTTTGTGTAGTGTCAAACCTTCTGTAAAAATAGTTCAATTCCTTTGGTTTATTATTTATAAGCTTTCTAGATATAATTGATCCATCCATATGGTTAATTTTAAGTATGATGGCCTAATATATAATTCCCGCTTAATAGGATTTGAGAATAAAATCCTTTTTGGAGCTAATCGAACTCAAGAAAAGATTACCACCATTATTACGGATGTTTGGTGGCATGTTGGTCTTAGTTGATACTGGTTGGACGTCAAAAATCGTGTTTGCAAGCATGTTATGTTAAATTTCTATAATGTTGGATTGTCTTTTCTATCATTTGTTCCTCCAAAGCCATTGGTTGCAATTGAAACTGATGCACACATTTGCATGGGGAGACACATCTTTATAATTACATGCATATCAGAATAATGTTAGCCATCCATATTGATTTTGCAAGAGCCTAAAAAGAATCACGAAAGTAATGAAATACGTTAACAAGTTAATTAATTTATATCTCTTCTAAATTTATCTCTCTTCTAAGCAGCCATGAACCAATCTCAAATCCATTTATAAGGACATTGATAATTTGCATGTACACAAATGGCCACTTAAGCACAAGGTTTAGACTCAAGCTCTTTTTTTGGGTCCAAAGCCTTGTCAACCCATCTGCTTAGTCGGTCATTTAGCCCCAACATAGTGCCAGACGGTAGGATTGCTCGTGGATCAGACCAAGCTGCAAACTAAGCTCTAAAATGATCTTCATTGAGTAGGTAAATTATAATGTTGACATATGCTCAGTAAAGAAAAGGGTGGCTTCAAATTGTAAATGAATGGAACCATTTTACCTTGATGTCATTAATCCGTTTTGTTTGCTATTGAACTAGAATGTTATAAGAAATGCTTTTTTTAAAAGGTTTTTTGTGATTTAGTCCCTCAATTAATCCGTATTTGCAATTTAGTTTTCCAAATTATAGCAATTGCAATTTAGTCCCTCAATTAGCTCCAATTCATCAATTTTGTCCCTAGTTTTAACTGAATCTACTACATTAAGTCTATTTAGTCCCCAATTAGAGCAAGTTATTTTCATTAAATTTTCAATCCATTACATTCAACTGGATCTACTACAACCATCATTAAATGACTGTCTAATTGGAGACTAAATTGAGTTGAATGTAGTAGATTCAATTAAAATTGGGGACTGAATTGATGAATGAGTTGTAATTGGGGGACTAAATTGCAATTGCTTAAGGAATTAAATCGCAAAACCCCCTATTTGAAAATAGTGTTTTTAGAAGCATCGGCACAAGTGCTTAAGCGGGCGCTTCAGTGGAGTGGAGCTTCTAGCACTTCATTGATGCTTGGAGCACTATAAAGAAGGTGGCTCAGAATTAAAGGTGGTTTTTGGGTTAGCCTGGTCGGGGTTTAGTAGTGATTAGGTCTAACCCGTACTGATGCTCGACTTTTAATGTCAGTAAAAACCCTAGCTGCTCATTTTCCCTCCAATCTGTCTCACACACGACTCCACTCCTCTCGCCACCTCTTCCTCTTAGACTCTACAGCCTCCACCATTCTTGCCACTGCCACCTCTTTGATTCCAACGACTCCACCACTCTTCTCGCACATCCTCTCTTCCTTACAACATAAAAAATAATTAAAATAAAATTTAGAAAATTAAATTAATTCAATGGAGCATTTCTGAAGAGCATGCTTCAGCAGTGAAGCTGTCCTTGAACAGCTTTGCACCGCTTAACGAGTTTGAAATCTTGTAGCTCAAAATATTTTTTCCCGTGGTATCCTTATATGGTGTGTGCATTTGTCTCATTTTCCATATGTGAGACATGCTCCTTCTAGGGGCTTCTGGACGCGACTAGATAGTTCAATAGGAGTGCATTGGAGTGTTTTAGATCACAAGCTTCTATGTAGAGCCAGTGGTAGATTAGATCCATTTTTGTGGGTTTATGCTGCGTTGTCATATTATGACCCATTAGTTACCTTCAGTAATGAATGGTTTTAACATAATGAATATACTCCACAATATGATCTTGATTGTCCACCGGCTGCAGGTGGTGGACTTATTAAGATAAGGGTTATTCATTGTTTTTGTTCTTTATATATCTTTCTCAATAGTAACAAATTTTCTTGTTCAATTTAATATTAATGGCTTGCCTTTTCCCCTTTTCTTTCATGCATGTGAAGTTTTTGACACTCTTTAAATCTCAAGGGAGGTAATATGTAAAATCGACCTTCATTCCCATTCAAAATCTTGTGATTCTAGTTTTAGAAACATCTATAAATAATCAAATACAAAATATACAGCTTGACCGCAAAATTTTGGGAGGAAAGCATTGTTGTTGTTGCTATGTTAGAGCTGAAGCCTCTCTTGTTATGGTGCTTATTGAAAGAATTGCCTTGTCTCTTGATTTTGCATGCTTCATTTGTGTCCTTGTTGACCATTACAGAGGATCATTTGCAGCTGAGTTCTTATTTGTCATATGTAAGTGGGGCATTAGCAGGATGTGCAGCAACAGTGGGATCATATCCTTTTGATCTTCTGCGTACAATTTTAGCATCACAGGGTGAACCAAAGGTACATTATCAATTCTTTTGCTCATGATAATCCATCCATCTTTATCATTGTTCCTTTAAGCTTAGTGGGGGTCTTTCTACATTTCATTTCAGATTTACTTTTTATTCCGAGTTAAAACCATCTTATTAGCCATTTCTGATTCCTTGATCTCAAAGATTCATATTTACTAGTTACCGTCCAGCAAATCTGGTGCTTTTATATTCTGATAATTTTAGCTTATTAGAGATTCAATGTCCATCTTATAAGTGTAGCAAGCTTATTAAAAGATTTCTAGGAAATACGAATGTGAAAGCCCAACTACCGTTAAATCTTAAATTCATATTTTCAGTTAGTAGCAGTTGCCCAATCATCTCCCTAGGTCGAATATGCGGAGGAAAATGTGTTAAGTGCATTGATAGGTGAATACCAAGTAAGGTCCTAGTTGAGGAAGAATAAATCAAGAAAGGTGAAGTTATGTCCATGGATTGATAGTCACTTATGGGGCTATGAATTTAAAATGTTCTGTTTCCATATATAAAACATATCGGTTCTGTTGGAATATCGTGCATGAATTTTTAAGATAGCTTGAGAATGAATGGCAGGAGGGTTCGAGGGCCATGTATTTCTTCTGAGTGGGGTCTACGCTCTACAGATGAAGTGAACCTAAAAATACAAGAAGTTACTATAAAATGAGGCTACTCTACGTCTCTGCTAACATGGGAAGAAATTTCCTGTCAGTTTTGTGTTTTTGAGAATGAATGACAGGAGGGTTCGAGGGCCATGATATTTCTTCTGGCTGGGGTCTACACTCTACAGATGAAGTGAACCTAAAAATACAAGAAATTAATTTAAGATGAGGCTACTCTACGTCTCTGCTAACATGGGGAAAAAATTCCTGTTAGTTTTGTGTTTTTGGATTGATAGTCACTTATGGGGCTGTGAATTTGAAATGTTCTGTTTCATATATAAAACATATCGGTTCTGTTGGAATATCGTGCATGAATTTTTAAGATAGCTTGAGAATGAATGGCGGGAGGGTTCGAGGGCCATGATATTTCTTCTGACTGGGGTCTACACTCTACAGATGAAGTGAACCTAAAAATACAAGAAATTAATATAAGATGAGGCTACACTACATCTCTGCTAACATTAACGGTGTTGTTCGCTACCTCTCATTCAAAAGATTCATATCTTACGAACTCTTGTCAAGTTATTTTTTTTGTCAATTGGATCTTCAGTTGTGAGTTGAATGTCCTGCACTCCAATAGATTCTAGGATATTTTTGTCTATATTTCCATGGCTAGGTACTGCTGCTAAGAGTTAAGCATCTAATTTAGAGGGTGCAATTCAGGTTAAAAGATGATTGTAAAACTCTTGTTGAATGTCTGGTGGAGTCTATGGCTAGGTCTTACTACGGACTATAGGAGAAGGTGATGATGTTATAATGTGAATGTGAATGTGAATGTATGGGATTCTTTGTCTTGGGCCGTGTTTACTAGACTATAGGATAAGGTGATGATGTTATAATGTCAGTACTCCTAGGTAGATAGAGTTTCAAAAAAAATCTCTAGGCTTTATTATTCTTAAAATTTGTCGTGAAGTCATCTATGATCTTACAAATACCTGTTGCAGATTTGTTGTTACATGGACACAAGAAAAAGATAAAACTTTCATATGTCCAAAAAGTGACATGGGATATCTCCAAAAAATAGTCAGCAAACATGACTATATTTTGTACGTGTTCAAATAGTGATCTAAACCAAAAACTAATCTAATTGGTTGCACTATGGAGTCACATTGTGAAATACATGAAGAATTTCCTGCTACTAAACTTCTTAAGGGGATGCCAAGAGATTTTGCTGATGTAAATGCATGACCTAGTTTCAAGTTGAAATCTTTTTCGGGTTTTCTTCATGATACTCCAATTGAAAAATCAAGATAAGTATTACATTCGTTTTGTTACATACTCGGAAGAACTCCAAAATTTTACTTATTCGGTCTCTTCCAGATAAGCTAACTTCTTAATGCATCCTTGGATTCTTGGATCATGACATGAAAATATCATTTGATCCATTCTCCTTGTTATGTGTCAGACTGAACATTTTGATCTGTGTCTTTTTATATATTACAGCTTCTTTTTCTATGCACGTAACTGTCTTCAGTAATAAATAAATAAATTTGAATAGCAGATAAATGAAATTTCAAAAGTGATGATACATCTGTTTGATATGTTCAGGTGTACCCTTCAATGAGATCAGCATTTATGGATATTATTCAAACACGCGGTTTTTCTGGATTATACGCTGGTCTATCACCAACACTTATCGAAATCATACCTTATGCTGGTCTGCAATTTGGTACATATGACACTTTTAAGCGATGGATGATGGTAACTATTTGAACATCCATGTTTCTTGCCTGGATTTTTTTCATATATATGCATGCTACTTTTATATTTATTTGGTTTATCTAGACATTTGAGGGGTTTCTTTATTATCTAAAAGTTTTTATTTCTCATTTGACTATGCTACTATATTTTTTTCCCTAAAAGTTTTTTATCCAAATATCCATTTGCCTTATCTTGGAATTGTTTGATGGCACTTAAAGAGTAAAGGTATAGAGATATATTTTGTGCGTTAACAGAGTTTATGTCTTCAAAGAAAAGGATCTTTATGACCGACTTGATTTAAATAGGATAGGGAGCAGATTTAGGGGGGTGGAGGATTGTGGTCTAATTTGCTTAGAGACAGTAGGGCTTATCGTAGAAGGAATGAGAGACTTTATGCTCACCAAACATTTATGGACTAAACAAAGGCAACTACGTTGAACCTAGCAACTCTAGCAATTATTATTCTTCTATTAGCTGAGGTTACCACCAAAGGATCTACAATATCCACCTGTAAATTGTTGAGGAACAATTGGACTGAAACATTATCTAAAATATGGGCATCTGCATTTTCTATTTAATTTCAATTTAAGTCTTATTTGACTCCATATTAACTCAGTTGGGAACTATCATGCCTCTAATTGTAAACCAGCGAAACCCGTATCAAATGACAACATTTGATAGTATCACCCTACCGATAAGAACTCTATGTAGCAGATTGTGTTAGTCAAATCTATATTGTGTTAGCCATATTTTCTCTGTACCAACCGATACTTTGAGCCATAGCCATAATTTGAAAAGACGGTTGACTTCTGTATTGACTTTCACTGTCTCGGTGTAGTGAATTGCTTTGTATAGGCTTATTGAAATATTTAAATAATCTATCTAGCTACTTAAAAACATATCTGAAATATTAAATCTTAAAGCAAACAGTCGATATCTATTTTTTTATTGAAGCTTGTTAGTTATAAGAATATAATCTAATTATTCAAATTTTGTTTATATTTTGTTAATTTCATTACAAAATATACTTAGATAAATTAATTTTGTTTTAAAGATTCTACGAGAAGTAATCCTAAATGACAAGTATATGTACCCAAAAAAATGTATTTTTGAAGTTAATATTCTGTATAGCTTCAAGTTTACTGGCCATCGTCCTGCAATTGTATTGTCTATTAGTCACTCCTTTTTTTATATCTTGCCTGTTTTTCTTCTATGAGACTACCATCATAAGTAAGTTATATGGTTTAGGGATTCAATCGCTTTTTTCTTTTTCTTTTTTCCGACGAACTTTTTCATTTTTGATTGTGCTAGTTGTTCTTAAGCAACTAAGAACCGGATGTACCAAAACCAATGCTGCCTGAATGTATAGTCTCAATCTCAGATAATATTTTAAACCATGGTCTAATCCATCTAACCTCTTCTCTTCCTCCCAACTATGGAAGTCTTATTGGAGAGAACCACTCCTTTCATTTCCAACCCAGCCCTAGGTCGTCAATTTCTCCAAGTAACATCTTAGTTTTCAACGTATTTACACCCCTCAGTGACCCTAATACACTATAAACAACATTGTTACTATTAACATGACAAACCGATTAGAAACTAGTTCCAGAACTTGGTTTGGAGCAACAGAAATGCTGCTGCAATCAACTGGGCTGTCAACCAGACCGAGTATCTTTCTTTACTAGAGTTTTCAGCTGTTGCAATTGATTACACGTGCACCCGGTTAACATTGTGGTCGACATGCTTGACAGGGCTTATGATATTTGCCTTGATGAAGTCGATACACAACTTTAATTCTTTTATGAATCTTCTTGACTCCCATTATTTTAAAAATTGCTGCAAGACATTGAAACTGTAATATGAGTCCATTTGCCATTTTGCTATTTGTTCAACTTCGGAGATCAAGTAGATACCCACTGGCAAATCAAATCAGCTTACTGTCTGAAAATCCTCATCGGAACTAGGGTAATTTAGAAGCCTACTCCTTGCTTACATGAATTGAAATTCTGTGTCAACAACAAAAGGTAACTCATCCTACTAGAAACTTGGTCATCAAGGTTGTATGGTACCGTTTCGGTAAGTTGGTCACAACTTATAGAGTAAGGGCTTCTTTATTTCTTGGAGCTTTCGTGAGAGTTCAAATATTCAAGCATGCACTGGATGAGTTACAGGCTTACAGCCACTATTACAATGACGGTTAACATATTTGCCAATTTATTTTGAAAACTGCGCTTTGATTTTTTTTCATCCATTTAAATTTTGCAATATAAATTGCTAGTACCTTTGTTGAATTGTATTGCATTATCAATTGTATGTTAATAGTATCATGTTTTTTCATACAGATGTGGAATAGATTTCGTTTTCCCCATGTCAGTACAATTGGACAAGATGAAAGTATTTCAAGCTTCCAACTATTCCTCTGTGGTTTCGCAGCTGGAACATGTGCTAAAGCTGTGTGCCATCCTCTTGATGTGGTGAAAAAGAGGTTTCAAGTAATTACTATATACCCAAAATATTATTATTCCAAAGTTCTTAGAAGCAAATGTGGTCTTCGTTCAACTCATTGATGAACTATGTCGCTAACATGGACAGAACAATATAACAATTCCTAAAAAGAGCACGGGCAAACAGCTCTACTTGTATTTCTTCAAAGATAATCTGATCGCATAAGCTATTAGCTATATACGCTACATACTGTCTATTCAATGATAAGTTTGGACCATAGAATTTACATCCTTTTGTTAATTGCTAGATCATACAAAAGTTTTTTTTTTTTTTTAATAACGGATGAAGAAGATATTACCCATTAAGATATAATTCTATTTACATCATATTGCATAGTGTTTTGGTGTCTAGTAGTCAATTCTAAGAGCATCCACAGTCGTTTTCTAAAAACCCAAAAGATAGCGATTGAGTTGGAAAATACTCCTACTATCGTTTGCTAAAAACCTAATTTTTAGAATAGGAGTGAACCGTGGTTTGCTAAACTTAGAAGCGGTGATGAAGAAATGCTAAATGTAGAAGACGGATGAAGATCATCCGGTTGAGAAAATAATTTGGACGAACGGAAATGAAGCTCCGTCTGTCGTTAAATTTGGGGGAAAAAAGATGAGACGGATGAAAAAACTCCGCTCTCATCTTTTCTAATTTCTGGGGAAAAAAATTAGTTAATATGATGGTGAGAGATCATCCGTCTTTCATCTTTTGTTTAGAAATTTATTTTTAAAAATTACTCATTTACCCTTAAAGTTTTATATCCACCCACAGAGTTTTGACTTCTCCTCAGTCCTCACCGCCAATGGCTCATTTTGTTTAATTTTTTTTTTTTATAGAAATCCAACGGCACGTTTATTTTAAAAATTATTTCTTTAACGGCTAGAAATTTAAAATACAATATATATATTTATTGTACTCCACTCCACTCAAGTAAAAACTAAGCTTCTCTGTCTCTTTCTTTCTATCTATACTTCTCTCTCTTTTTCTTTCTATCTATCTTCCATTTCTGCTGTTTCTTTCATTCTTCATATTTTGACCCAAAAAAAAATTTGAGCAATGGCAAGCCGTAGTAATAGGGGCAGGACATACACATCTAATGAAGATGTTATTCTTTTCCAAAGCTGGGTTGCTATTACTCAAGATCCATTGATCGGTAACAATTAATCCGGTACACAGTTTTGGAATCGAGTATTTGCTACATTTGTAACTCTACTAGGCACTCCGACCGACCGGACAACTGGCTCTCTTTCTAGTCGTTGTTGTGCAATTTCTAAATCTGATTCTTTGTTCAGTGCGTAGTTGAGCAGAGTAACAAATAGAGCTGCAAACAGAACAACTGAGCCGGTTAAGGTATGTATAATTTACCGGATTTAAATTTTTGAATACATGTTTAATAAATTATAACACATGTTTATTTAAAAAAAATTATAGCTACGTGAAGGAAGAGTGGAATACATGCAATCATCTAGGAAAGCATTTAAATTTGAAGAATGTTATGAGGTCCTTAAAAATCAGCCGATATTTTCGCTACGTACAACTCATGTGTTCGACTCGGCCGAAACTCTTAATCTGCGGAAGCGGTAGCACATTACGTTCGCCAACAATGCAAGACTGGGATACAGATATACTGCCCGTGCCATGCTGATGGACAATTTTTTCAAGCCCAATGCATGCAATCAACACTACCTAACATACCTGGAAAACCGCGAGATTTATTTTCTTCAAGTAGTCTTTGAATATCAATGGCGGTTGGAGCCCACAAATATTGAGGTCCAAACATGTTCATAGTAGCGACACAAAAACGACGTGCTGTTTTCAAAACAGTAGTCTCTCCAATTCGCATGTACTCATCAATTGAATTGGCTGATGATCCGTAAGCCAAGCAACGTATCGCAGCAGTGATTTTTTGATAGGGAGATAAACCAAGGGTCCTTGTTGCACCCTATCGCCGTTGGAAGAATTCATTGTAACTAACAGTCGCTTCCAAAATACGTTGGAATAAGACTCGCCGCATACGGAATCGACGTCGGAATAAGTTGTCGCCATAAATTGGATTCTCAGCAAAATAATCTCTCCGAAGACGTATGTCTCCATCTTCTCTTTCACGACGTATATATCTCCGGTGGATTATTTGTTGGCTTTGTTGAACTGCCATGGAGAATATTTGCATGTTCTAGTGAACACGTCTTCCAATCATGGCTTGCTGCTCGGATTCATCGTCTGATGAAGTAGACTAAGAAGATGAACTAAATTGAGCCATTGCTAAATGAAAGAAGAAATTGGATAATATTGGGGAATGTCTGGTATTGACATTGAAACTATCATTGAGTTTATATAGGAATTTTCAATAAGTAATGTATGCTTTTTCTCTTTGAATATTCTTAACCTGCTATTTCTCCAACATAGCTAAAGCTAAAGTTGAACCATCTTGCATCAATCAAATCATTTTGACTCGCACTGCCTCAAAAATAACATAGGTAAAGCTTTATATAGCTTCTGACCTATATAAATTAATAGCTTTACATAGCTCAGTCAATATCTCAACATGTTGTTTGGCCTATATTATTCATGCATTGTATGAAAATGATGTTTGATATTCATGCTGTCCATGCCAACTCATGAAGCAACAATGATGTCCAAAAAACTATACATGACATAAAGTGAAGATAAAAGTGTGAATGACATGTTTTTCCATTTACAATACACGTTGAGTGTGAATGACATATCCAGCCTTATTTAGTCAATTCATATTTTGCCATATTATTGTGAAGCATATGAGTGTGAATGACATGTCGTTGAGTTTATTTAGCCATATAAATTGAGCCATATAGATTGAAGATAATTGTTGCATCCATATAGAATACATGTTCACATTAAACATGAATCACAAATACTAGTCCTCGTTATCAAACTGTATGCATGGAACATATTTTGGTGTCGAACTAAGACGAGAAGATGATGGTCGATCCATAGAAACACTTCTCCTGCCAGTAACTACTTGTGCGGGAATAGATTCTTTCAAAACTGTGTTTGTCATTATGAATCGCCTTAATTGGGCATATCATTATAAGTCAATTTCTGGTAACGTTGGTATAACTCCTGCAATTTTGGTTGCTTAATTATAAATATTGCAAAATATTTGTATATTCTAAATGAAATTTGAATATTGATGGAAAATGTTATGAGGTATGCTTACATATGACATTACACCTCGCGGCTCCAAATTGCAAGATCCCTCTTTGATAATCCTCGTAACTGTACCACCTGCAAAAAGTGGAACCTCAACTACACATTCGCCATGTACTGGAGGATCGTGTCTGGTTGTTTCTGTTGTATATTGTGCTGGTGCCCAAAAAGGGGACCAAGAAAGGGAATTGAGCATTTGGATCACTAATGCTAGCTGGACCTATAAAATCCACATTTGTACCATGCGACATCGGCATAATAGCAACTATTGATACCTTTGCCCAATACTTATCGTATCTCCTTTGTGGTACAAGTCGGACCAATACTGATGCGTCAATAGGCGGACAAAAATCTTGCGGTGATATTCGAGGCACGAATTTTGGTGGGTCAACTGGGATAGTAATAAATTCCGTAATTTGGCGATAACAACGATCACCTAGATACTATACACCCTATATCGTATACATATTTTTAAGCACACATACAACTGTTTCAGGGTGATGCATTCAATAATAAATTAAGATCTATCGAAACAGTTACAAATATGGAAAATAATACCTGCGAGCATTACTGAAAAATAACTCGGTGATGAGACAGTATGTTCGCAAGCTGAATTTTACGCTCAAACTCGTGGGTCGATCCCGAATAAGTTTACCAAATAATAGATGCGGAGGAACGCATCTCCATTTGATGTCTGGTGATGCCCAATGTTATACCTAATTTGGTCTGATATATTAGTATTCAATTGATCTTTGTTCCAACGTGTAATTTTGGGCCATTTATCAGAACCCATTAAAACATCTGCTACATCTTCCGTTATTGTAGTTATTGGAACACATATACTTGTATATTCATAAGCCCAATACTGAAGATCAAAGAGTTATATTAGTTTAGAATTAAATACTGACAAATTGTATCTATTAGTTTAATATATTGCTTTCAAACATCTAATGTTACCTCTAGTACTTGCCATGGACCGTTAAAAGACTTGACTTTAACTCTGCTGCATGAATCTGGAGACATATATAGTAGTGTCATTGCTTGACCACCCCAATCGTATATACCCACTTTATGAAGATCTTCTAGTGCTGCAAGCCAACCAAACCAGGGTTGGAGAAAAGAAACTCAGAAAGAAAGAACATAAAGAATGCTCTTGTGATAATCAACGCAAGATTATCTTCAACTTGAGCTGCCTCGATCACATTGCTATGAAATTACTTCTTCAGGAATGAGTTGCGTATTTCTGAAGATTTCCAATCAGCTTCAGTAATCTAAGGAAAAAACTGAGTTTGTACAATTTCGAAGGGATAATCCTCGTTATTGCACGGAGGGGCTTCACCGGATCCGATCGATAACTTCGTTAGCATTGTCCAATCAAAACGGGGTGAATCTCAACTCACCACACAGTAGGTGAAAAGTGTGTAGTATCCCACCATCTCTCCACAAGCCTCATGGATGATTTCTCCGTATTTATCGTGAATAAACGCTGCCACCCCGTTTGACCGATTAATTCTTCACTAATGGAACACAGGAACATCGCTCGTATGTCTTTATTGGACCATTCCATTTTTTCCTAAATTTACAAAATTCATCTGCAGGTTGATTGGTAATAAGCTGATACAGATGTTGGCGGTCATCAACCACTGATTTCCACAAACTAGAATCGGCAAAATCATGACATTCCGACATCGGTTCAACCTCCGTACTTGTGTTGCCATGATCAGATCCTCCACCGCGAATAGTAGATTTAATTCTGCCGATATATCTTCGAATGGACGTGTTTTTGGGTTAGATACAAAAATAGGAATGTGAATAAAAAAAAGTTTTAATCAGAAGATGGACGAGATGAGTTGGGGAGAGGCATGCATTTAAATTGGCGTAGGTGAAGGGGGGGCAAATTTGTAATTTATTAATTCCATTAAAAAAATTTTAAAAGACAAAAACAGCCCAGCTGTTTTTGTTCTTTTTCGTAGCGACAAAGTAAAAAAAAAACAAAACAAAAAAAAACCCTCCGACGGATGAAGATCCTCCGTCCGGGGTAATTCAGATTAAAAATAAAAATTTTAATTTTACAAACGGAGGATGAAGCTCCGTCCCATCGTTTTTTTTGGAAAAAAAAATTAATTTGCGTTAGATGGAGGAAGATGGTCCGTCCTATTAATTCATTTTTGGATTTTTAACAAAACGATAGCAACTCTCCTCTATCGTTGCTAAATCCTAATTGCTAAAAATAGAAAACTTAGAAAAAATGACAGTGGATGCTCTAACTAACTGTAAAACTATGAATCACGGACACAGGTATGGGGTGCGGATATGACATGAAACAAGTACGGGGATACATGATTTACGAAATAGTGGGATACAGGTGTGCGGAAGGTATACGAAATATAATATATTTTATATTATATTTCTTGTTCAGAATGAATGGAATTAAATTTATTTATAAAATTATAAGGGTCAACTATTATAATAACCATTTTTTGGGGAAACAATGATAATCTGAATATTAAAACTTCTGTTATATTTCTTTTGTGTTCGAGCAAACGTATAAACAACAAAATTTTGAAGTTACACTAAGACCCTGAGCATATATGTAAAGTGTCCAAAAATTATTAAAATAATGTTAAAAAATTGGGTACTTGAGCAAGCGCCTTGGTGCTTTTCTGAACGCTTGTGTAGAAATTGATCATCTACCATTTTGGCCCACTTTTATGCTCATTGAACCCTTAACGTTTTTTGACCACTTTTCTTTTTTATACACTGTGGCACCAAGTAACTCCTCATTCTTCAACTATCTCTGTTCTTCTGTCCTTCATGCTTTTCTTACTCACCTTTTTTATGCCTCCTCCCAAGAACAGTATCACTTTGATGTATTCTGTCAGTGCTTGGACAAACCATTTTTGATTGGGTTTTTCCACAATGGTATAGATTTGTCATGTCAGACATGTTGGGCAACCTCAGTTATGTGGAACCCATACTAAATTGTCAGTTCAGCAAGGGGACTAAATTGAGAGAGGACTAAATTGGGAGGGTGTAGTGATAGTCAAGTACACGTGTGAAGTTATAAATGTAAGTTTAACTAAATTATAATGTAAAGGTGGTTCCACGAAATGAATACACTCTGTTTTGAGGAAAGAAAATGGCATATCCTTACTGTCGAATAATGTTCTGATTTTTTGTTTTCACTGTGTCCGTCAGTTAATTTCTCATGACAAACATGTAGGTAGAAGGATTGCGAAGGCATCCAAAATACGGAGCTAGGGTTGAGACCAAAATCTACAAGAACATGTATGATGCATTACGTCAGATCGTGAGGATGGAGGGATGGGCCGGTCTGTACAAGGGGATCTATCCTTCTTTGATTAAATCAGCCCCTGCCGGTGCCGTCACCTTTGTGGCTTATGAATACACTTCAGACTGGTTGGAGTCTGCATTTACATGAGTACCTAATTTTGGTAAAAAAAAATTAAAAAAACTTTTGTTCTCCTTTGCTTTCACTACCTAACTTTTTGTATTTGGTTTTCTTGTTGTAACGAGCCCCTTTATCAATTATTTTTTTGGCATACAGGATATTGTGGTTTAACTACTCCCTGCACGAATTGGTGCAGGGGGCCTTAGCTAGTTCTTACAGTGTTGCAGCTTGTGTAAAATACGAAACTGGTGCAGGGGGCTTAGCTAGTTCTTACAGTGTTGCAGCTTGTGTAAAATATGGAAATTATGAGAAAAGATAATTACATGTACACATGGAAAACTTTAGGAGCATGGTCATTACCAGAAACTGGAAATCAAGTTGGAAATTTTTTGTCCACCATTTACTTTATTGCTTTTGGGGGTTAATTTCACTTGGGGGCATTCAGAAATGTTCAAATTGTATTTGTACATTTTTTATGAAAAAATAAATATTTGACAAGACATATTTATGGTTTTTCATGAGCGTATCTTTGATCAGGTAACTGCACTTGTTGAAATCTGAGTTTGTTGCTTACAACAGTATGCGATGTGTAAAGTATGTTTTCTGGATTTTGACTAAAATTACATAACCTTCTGTATCACTTTGTACCAATCAATTCTTCTGATGTTGTAATACCCCTAAATTCTTACAATATATATATCTATATACTTTGTTATATATATATATATGTGTGTGTGTGTATGTATATATGTATATATATATGTGTGCATTAACATTATTATTTTTTCATACACTACACTATTATTTATTTTATGTTAGTATGGTTAAATTTTTAAAGAGCCTAGTTTGTTTTCTTTTAAAAGGCCCACAAAAATCCCAATCCAATAAGGTTATTTAGGGCTTAAGTGCAATTTCATAAAGTATAAGGGGTTATGTGCAAAAAGTAGGGACACCTAAGCCTTCTATACCCTTCCACACACCTCTCCTTCTCTCTTTTTCCTTCTTTCTGCAGAAACAGCCAGCAAACAAACAGCAGTAGCATCAGTTTTTGTCTTCTCTTTTTCTATATATATATGTGTGTATTATACTCTACCATTACTACTCACTACTATTACTATTTACTACACTTTCCCCTCTTTTTCCTTGCTGCCGACAGCAGCTGCAGCCCCCTTTTCCCTTTTTTTTCTCTATTTAATTACCTCCTCCAACTACTACTACTTACTACCTTTTACTACTTACTACTACACTTCTCTTCTTCTCCCTTCTTCTCTCTTTACTGCAGAAAAGCAACAACAGCAGCAACTTTATTTTTCTTCTCTCTTTTTCAATATATTTACTACTTCAACAACTACTACTACTTACTACTACAACTATTACTAGTACTGACTACAACTACTTCAATACTACCCACTACTACAACTACTTTTGGATTGGAACAAGAAGGCAAGGAAGACTAAAGGTGCAAGGAGGAGTAGTAGCAACTTCATGCTTGCAAACAATCAAAGTGGGTATTCTCCTCTTCCTTTTGATTTTCTTTATGACTTTATTATATAGAAGTTATGTTTGTTAAAGTTGTTGAATTGAAGTAGTGAGGTTATGTTAGAAGTTTTATTGTTAGGATGTTGTTGGTTGAGATTATTAAATACTTTAGTTTACATAGAGTAAACATAGCAAGAAAAATGTATGTTTACTCCAATCATGTTTTAACTCATTGTTTTGATTATGCATAATAGGTTGAAATGATTAGGTGAAATAAAAAGTTGTAATTAGGAAAGAAGACTAGTAGAAATTATATATGCTAGTAGGGTAGAATTGAAGAAGAAGTTGCATGCATGATTAATTATAGAGATTCTATATAGATATAAATTATATAGAATGATGATTATATGTTAGTAGATATAAGTTATATAGAGTGTTGTTGTATGATTGTATGCTTAGACCTTATAACAAGGAAAGCTTAAATGGAAGAATTGTGGGAAGTGTATGCCTAGTTAATATAATTATTTAATTAGCTTGTAGAATAGAAAACTACTCGTTCATGATAGTATGAACTACTTGCGAGTTAGTAATGGATGGTAGAAGTAGTAATTTAAAGTAGAGTTAGTAGTCACTTAAAGTAATGGTAATAAGTGGATAGTGGTAAAAAGTCATAGTTGGATACTCGATTAACTGATTTATGATAGTATAGTAATGGTGGTAAGAAGGAAAAGTCACTTGTAGTTGCATACTTAGCTAATAAAAAGCTCATGACAAGATTAAGTAGATTGTAGTAAAGAACTATTGGTGGTATAGAAGAGATTATAGGAATGAATATGGTGACCAATGGAATACCGTATGCTTGTGTATACGGGTATGCATACTTAGATATTTACATATGGTAATATTTTGTGCACATTGAGTGCACTAGTGTGGTGCACGTTGGGCCAACCTCTTAGCATGATTGGAAGCTAAGTTGAACCCAATTAAATCTAGATGAGACTTGTTGAGTTGGTGAATTGAGAAATTAAACTAGGATAATTGGTAAGGACATGCACTAGTTGGGCGTTGTACTCTCCTGTCAAGGGGACACGTGCGGCGTGGTCTCGTCTGGGACACGTGCGGCGTGGTCTCGTCTGTTAATTTCTGGGATTTAGTGATAAGGACTGTATGGTGGAAATTAGGGAATGGACCCTCCAAATCCACCTAAGGTTCTATGTTGTTCAATACGAACAAGGAACAAGAGTGTAACTCTAAGTCTCTGGGCGGAGTAGGGGTGGCCCTATCGATTCGCCTTATGTTCATGATAACTTTGGTAGGGGCAGGAGTGGAGAAGGACCATGATTCCGCAGAGCTGATGATCACCGGCCTGACCGGGAATGGAGAGAGACCACGATCCTGTAGGAGTGGAGAAGGACCATGATCTGAACGAACAGGGTGATCACTGTCGTTCAGAGTGGAGGAAGGACCACGATCCGACTGCAGGAGCGGAAATGGACCGCATGTGCTGCAGACTCTACCAGTCACTAGATGAATGTCAGAAACAGGAATGAGTACAAGAGTAGGATGCATGGCGAGGGATTAAACCCTATCATCTGGAGAATACGAACTCGATTTGGGGAGTATGTAGTATGAGATGCATACGTTTTCAAATCAAGTTTGCATTAGATTAAGAGCATGGTGTGCATATGAATTGTGCATTAGAATCTAGATCATGACATACACTGACACTTGTGATTTGACTTTCACATTTTTCTTCTGCATCAAATATTGATTGTTGAGGATTTTGGAGATTGTGGTTTTCATCCGCGTTGCGTCAGTTGTATTCAACTGACGTGCCCACAGTTTGCTAATGCAGGATCGCTGATCGTGAAGCAGGGGACTCGAGCTGCGGAAAGCATCCAAGTGGAACATATTGTTTCCTTGCGCAATGTAAGTTTTTAATTTCCTGTAATTAAACTGTGTTGTGTACTCATTGAAGTAAAGATTCTGGGTAAGTGTCACGAGCTTCCAGTGTGCGGAACTCGGGGCGCTACAGATGTCATTTTTATTCTATCACATCAATTCTTCGATAATCTAACATTACCCAATGGGTTTAACAATTTTTTATGACTGTTTTCCAGTATTAAGCGGGTATCTTGGCTAGTTGATGTATGAAAAATGGAGAATTGCAAATAGAAAGACCTTATTAGGAGTGTCATTTGGAATTTGGTACAAAAGTTCGTTAAAAGCGTAAGAGCCAGATTCACGGAATTGTTTTTCCTATTTGTTTTAGTTATATAGTAGATGTGTTGACTGATTGTGGTAGGCGTTAAGAGAGATTGTAAATAGTTCAAAATTATAATTATACTCATCATCAGCGGAGGAAGCAAGCTGCAGTCAGTCTCTGCACAGTTTTAAACAAAGCCTATAGCCAGCAAGCAACCTATAAACCGGGAAATTATCTGATTCATCTTATCTGCTTAGATTATAGATTTAGATCAGGATACGTCCAAAATGCAGAAGCAGTAATAGTGCTTTCATTAGTGGAGTAGTTTTTTTTTATTTATTATTTATTTATTTTTTTATCACCATGCATCTATTTCTAGCCTTAAGAAGTGTTTTCGAAATTCTCCAACAGTCCCAAAAAAAAGAATAAATAAATTCACGATACGAGAAAGAAGACTATTTTGACTTGGGTTTAACTTTTAAGTAAGGGAAGACTACCCCATATTAGAATTGGTATAAATATTTGGATTTCTTTTGTCATCCAAATCAGATACATTGCAATTCCCTCAAACTCCAATTCCAAAGCATATTAATTAGTACTCATTTCTTAATCCTTTTTTTTTTTTTTTAAAGAACAAAATCTGGTCGTGGTGGTGGGGGGGAATCCATCAAACTTTATTATTATTATTAGATATAAATGGTTTGTTTTGAAGGTTTTTCGTGAAACAATTTGGGAGACTACTGACGAACTGGCAAAGCATGAGGAATGACCATTGGTATTGTTTGAAACTTGCAATCCACCTGTAACAACTGTGAAGTAGTAGTGCTCTTATCAGCTCCGATTGAACGGTTGATGAGTTGCAAGAGGATCCTCTGTTGCTCCTCGAAGTCGCTCCATTCGTGAATCTCTGCCTTAATCAGGCTAATATTGGCAGTGATGAGTTCCCATATGGGGTAGTCCTTCCTCGGCATTACATAGTCTCCTTCACTCAGCTTCAAACTTGGGCAGTAGTCTCCTTTCCCATCGCCAAGGTAGATGAATCGCTTCTTCTTTCCCTCGACAAAATTTGATGCTTGCATTCGCTCTATTATCTTACCCTGTAGGTATTAAGAGAATTCGGTGGATGAGTACTTTTGCAGGTTGGATGGATACAAACTTTCAACGACGATGAACTCCATATTATTGTGTCTGGTAATATAAAATTAGTACAAACAATTAACAAACTAGTATTGACTTCCCAAGTATTATTTTTAAGGATCAATTTAGTGGCAAAAATATAGTTAACTTTTCAAAATTTGGTAATCTGGTATAATCCATTCTTTTTAACGTAGTTCTTTATTAAATTTTAAAAAATTAAAATTAAAAAAAAAAGAAAAAAAAAGAGGAAGTTTCTTTTTTTTATTTTTTATTTTTTTATTCTTTCTTTTTTCTGTGGCTATAGATTTTCCATCCATAGGACAAAGACTAAGACCTTCTCAATAATTCTAAAATTATCTCCATATATCCTAATCAGTCATATGATTCAGAAGGGCCTAAACTAAAGTGCTGCCAAAATTAAGAGGTCATCAATCTCTTTTGACCTAAAGCCAGCTAATCAAGTAATTAAGAATATAAACAAGATTTAAAGGAAAAAAAAAAAAGAGTACTTAATTGATAATAATTACCTTGCACATATTTGGAGGACAAAAGCTACAACCATGTGAAGAGGTAGTAAAGTCATGATAAGGAAAGATCCTAAACCTCCCTTCCTTATCCACATAGCTAGGGTTTGTGTTGATCTCTGTAAAGCACTCAAGCAATCCATGGTGTTTCAGAATTGTCTCAATGAAGAACAAGTTTGCATCGCTCACCACCCTCAAATCACACCTACAAATTCGTCGAACAAAAAAAATAAAATGTTAATTTCATTAAACATCAAAGAAAACACAAAATTTATCAATCGATGTTTATGATATATATATATTCATACCCAAGAGAATGAGCTGTTTTGATAGTTGAAATGACATGAGGATCTAATGGAGCAGTTCTCAAAGAATCTGCTATTTCTTCAATGGTTTTCCCTTGAGAATGCACTTCTTTCATCATTCGATCCTGTAATTATAGACACAAAATTAGTATAAGAATTTAAAGAACATACATTAATGAGACATAACCAAATAAGAGTCACTGTATTTTATACGTACGAAAGGAAGAGTTACTGTGTAGTAGTTTTTGTTTTTTGTTTTTTTTTTTCAAATTCTGAACTAGACGGACTTATGTTAATTCGATTTAAATAAAACAATCTGTTAAAAAAAGGAAAAAAAAAAACCATATATCAATATTTGAGATGGAGTTTCTACATACCATAAGAGAGTTCCAAGGCATGGTCGGAAGCAGTTGATTGAAGAGATCGGTGGCGCCAAAGTCGTCGACTACCCAGTTGTCGCTGTCGACGTCAATGATAGTTTTGTCAAAGTCGAAAACAATCACAGTTGATGCCATTGTTGTTTCTTGAATTTGAAGTATTGTGAAGAGAATAGCTTACGAAGGGGGGTATTTATAGGTGGCAAAGATGACAAGATGCCAAAAGAATATTCTACATTGCCAAGAATATGATCCAGGAATGGTCCTTAATAAATCTTTAACTTTTTCTTTCTTTAATGTTAAAAAACAAATAAACAAATCAGTTTTTTGGATATTCCTTTTTGTTTAGGTATATCTGGAAAACTTTAATTTCATCACAATATATCCGCAACCACAATAGATGAAACCCTCCCCCCCCCCCCCCACAAAACAAAAAAAGAAAAAAAAAAGATACTGGATTGTAAAATGTACCTCAGAAATTGTTAATTACATAGGTTTCATAATAATCACTTTAAAGAGTAATTCAATATATGTGTTAAGATAAATCAGAGAGATGAAAACAATACTGAATATTGAATTGAGAAATAACTGAGTACAATATCTCCTATATATAGGAGAGAACCAAATACAAAATTAACCCAATACCCAATGTGGGACTATAATATCTAACACCCCCTCTCAAACTCACGGTGGGTCAAACAATGTGAGTTTGCCCACTAAATATCGAAATCTCTGAACAGTATGAGATTTGGTGAAGAAGTATGTCGCCTGCTGTGACGAGGTAATAGAATGAAGTGAAATGGTCCCTGCTTCAAAGCGCTCATAAACATAATGACAGTCAATCTCTATATGCTTCGTTCGCTCATGGAAGACCGAGTTGCTTGCAATGTGTAGTGCACTCCGGTTATCACAATGAAGAGGAGTAGCTCCTGAAAGAGTGACCCATATCTGATAACAGCCAACGAACATGAACAATCTCTCTAGTAGTAGCTGCCATTGCTCTGTACTCAGCTTCGGTCGAAGAACATGCAATAACTGTCTGTTTCTTATTTCGCCATGAGATCAGCGAATCACCAAGAAATAAACAGAAACCTGTGGTAGATCGTCTGGTAGTAGGATCACCTGCCCAATCTGAGTCAGAATATGCACTCAGCACTAGTTTGGATGTAGCAGGCATGAATAATGAGCGATTAATAGTGCCTCGAAGATATCTGAGAATCCGAAGAAGAGCACTGTAGTGAACTGACGTAGGCGCGGAAACAAACTGACTGAAAACACTGACTGCATAAACAATATCAGGTCTGGTCATGCATAAGTAGACAAGCTATCCAACAATCTGTCTGTATCTAGTGGGATCAGGAAGGAGCTCACCATCAGTGGGACGAAGCTTCACATGAAGCTTTAAGGGTGTATCGGCTGATCGGCTGTCAGAGAGGCATGAAGCGGAGATAATATCTGATGTGTATTTCTGTTGAGAAATGAGTATCCCCCGAGATCCACGAGCAATCTCTAGGCCCAGAAAATAACGTAGTCTGCCAAGGTCTTTCATATGGAACTGCTGATGAAGGTATTTCTGGGTGGATGTAATGCCCGCAGAGTCATTCCAGTAATGATCATATCGTCAACATAGAGTAGTAGAAGTACCCTCCCCTGCGGTGATGACCGCATAAACATAGAATGGCCCTGAGAACTCTGACTAAAACCAGCCTATGTGATGACAAGGCGAAAACACTCAAACCAGGCTCGAGGGGCCTACTTCAAACCATATATAGCCCGACGCAACCAGCAAACATGACAATGAGGAGTAGGGAGACCAGGAGGAGGATCCATATAAACAATCTCAGATAAGGTACCATGAAGAAAAGAATTCTTCATGTCCATCTGGTATAACGACTATTGGCGGATGGCTGCAACAGCAAGAAGAGTGCAAACACTAGTCATCTGTGCAACGGGAGCAAATGTCTCATCATAATCAATATTATGCTCCTAAGTAAATCCTCGGGCTACTAGACGAACCTTGTGCCGCTCAATAGATCCATCAGGTTGATATTTGACCTTGAAGATCCACTTGTAGTTAATAGGCTAAACGCCCTCTGGCAGAGAAACAACATCCCAAGTGCCAGTCTAATCAAATGCACTGAATTCCTCTGCAATAGCTTTACTCCATTCAGGATATTAAATTGCGTCGTGATAGGTTCTGGGCTTACGTATAGAGTGTATAGCAGTGAGATATGCATGAAACTGTGGTGAGTAGGAAGCTAGGGTGGAAAAACCAAACTGGTCAGAAGGACCAGTGACATCAGGTGTATAACATGCTGGAGGAATACCAGAAGTGGAACGTGTAGACTGATGAAGATGTGGTGGACTGACAGGATGTGGGGGTGAGGATGGTGGAGTAGGTGCATGTGTCGGTAGGAAAGTAGGTGGGGTGGGTGCTGGCTGCTGTGGGGATGCAGGTGGTGTTTCGGTAGGGGGAACAACAGGTGTAAAGACTGTAGGAGATGTGAATGGAGCGAGAGGAGTGGGATCAAAAGGAATGCGGGAAGATGAGGTCGGGGAGCTACCAACAACTAAGGAATCGAGAAATCCAGTATCCTCGGGGGGAGTCAGGTAGTAAAGGGAGTCTTCCACAAAGGATACATGTTGTGAAATGCGGATACGATCCGCTGATGGATCAAAACAATGATAACCTTTGTGTTTGGTACTGAGACCTAGATGAACGCACTTAGCAGCACGAGCGAAGAGCTTCTGCATTCAGTAGGAAGGAGAAAGACGTAACAGGTGTATCCAAAGGTACGGAGCATACTATAGTCAGGAGGTGAGTGATAAAGAGCCTCATAAGGCATCGTACCAGCTAGGACAGACGAGAGAGTAATGTTGATGAGACTAACAGAGGTCATGATAGCTTCAGTCCAGAAAGAACGAGGAGCAGAAGAGGAGAGTAAAAGAGCGCAAGCCATCTCAAGAATGTGATGATGCTAGCATTCAGCTACACCATTCTGCTCATGTGTGTGAGGGCATGATTGCTGAAAAAGGATGCCGTGAGACTGAAGGATCGATCTCATAGTGGTGGAAGTGTACTCACGTGCACCGTCCGTTCGAAAATTCTTAATGCGCACACCGAATAGAGTGTGAATCATAGTTGTAAAGAACCGGTAAATATCAGGTATCTCATATCGTTGACGCATAAGAAAAATCCATGTATGTCTAGTGAAGTTATCGATGAAGGCAACATAATAGAGATAGCCTTTCCACGAAGGTACGGGAGAGGATCCCCATATGTCAGAATAAACAAGTTGAAAAGGATGGGTGATTTTCAGAAGTGCTTTTGTGACTAAAGGGTAGGGCAATGTGTTTGGCCAAATGACAACCCTAACAATCAGATAAATGTTTAAAAGTAAAAGAACCAAGTGCACCACTGCGAGCTATAGTCTGGAACCGTGATGCACTAATATGACCCAAACGTCTGTGCCACAGATCAACATCAGAGAAAATAATACCGGCAAAACTAGAATGAGAGTGATGTGCACGAAAAAAATTTAGATAATATAGACGACCCTGACGACTACCACGCCCAAACTCCTTACCGGTGGAGGAATCAATAATAGAACAACCCAAAGAGTCAAAAGTAACGACAAGACCACTATCGCACAACGGACTAATAGAAATAAGATTTATTGATAAATGAGGAGCATAAAGAACATATGATAATGAGAGTGGGAGAGCTAATTATCCCTGAGTGTGTAATAAGAAGTGGTGAGCCATCAGCTGTGTGTAGAGATGAAGAGTGAGAGGGAAGTGCTGTGCAGGTGGTGAACAATGTCTGATTACTAGTGAGATGGTGTGATGCGCCATAATCTAAAATCCAGAACGAATTCATGCCGGGAGTGGCAAAAAGTGCAGGAGCAGAGGAGCCAACATTAATAGACTGACCCATGAGCTGTAGTTCTAGCTGAGTGAGGCGTTGCTGAAGATTAGCCCAATGAGCAGGAGATGCCAAGGCTAGAGTGACGGGCATGGCCGAGGATGTGAGGAAAGAAGCACTTCGAGGAGAAATAAGACTAGCTCTGCTGTGACTAAGAGCACAATGCGGAGGGAGATGCTGGTGGTGTCTGGATCGGGGTAGGGAGTAGGGCGGTGCTACCGGTGGCGGAAGTAGAGTTGGGGTAGGATTAGGAATGATGTTGGGAGAAGGTAGGAGGCCGGAGGCAGACTGAAGGTGGTGCTACTGCTGTTTGAATCTGGAGGAGGAAAGAGAGGCGGTTGCAGTGGGAAAGGCGGAAATATGTGGAAGAGACTGAGATTCCATCCAGTAGTAGTAGTAGTAGTAGTACCTGTAAATATTTTTTTTAAACCGAAAAATAAAAAAAATGGGTTTGAGGGTGTTTAGGGTTTTAGAAAGAGGGGGGGTTGAGAGTGGCGACAGAGGGGGGGTTGAGAGTTGTTGGTCGGTTGCTGTTGACGAGGACAGAGAAGGAGACGTTGGGGTTTTGGGGTTCTGGCCACTGGCATCGACAGGAGCGGAGGAGGAGGACGTGGGCGACACTGCAGGGAGGCGGTGCGATGGCGGATGGCGACGAGGTTGGGGGTCGTCGGAGTCGGGGAAGTGGTCGGAGAAGAGCACAAGGAAGAAGACGGGAGAGGGAAACAGCAACTGAGAGGTGGGTTAGATCTGGGTGGAGCTTGACGGTTAGGGAGGATGATAAGGGGGTCGGGGGTGAGCGGCGGCCTGGTCGACGGAGGAGGACAGGGCGGAGGGTCGACGGGAGGCTCGCCGGAGAAGAAGGACGGAGGGGAAAAGTTGGTTGTTGAGGTTGGAGGGTTGCGTCGTCGAATTCGGTGGGTGGTATGAGGAAATTTAAGAAGGGAAATTTTGGATAATTGGCTCTGATACCATGTTAAGATAAATCAAAGAGATGAAAACAATACTGAATATTGAATTGAGAAATAACTAAGTACAATATCTCCTATATATAGGAGATAACCAAATACAAAACTAGCCCAATACCAAATGTGGGACTATAATATCTAACAATATGCATTAGTTGATATATGAAATTATGAATTGCTAGCATATAAATTTTAGGTTAAATTATAGAAAAAGACCATAATATATTTATTTTCAAATAAACACCACACTATTTTATATAAAAAAAGATATCACAAATTTTATTTGGGACAGTGCAAGTGGCTCTTAGATTCTCTGAGACATTGAAGAAAATTTATGTGATTAGTCTGGAACAAAGAATTGTGGTATTCATAGAACTTTTATATCTATTTATTAGTTAAACAACTGGGAACAGTTGTGGTAATTTTTTGTAATTAGTCGAAATTTTAAAACCTTAAAAGATCTTAGATCCTGACTATACTTCGAAATTTGTTCTTTGATAAGAAAATTGTGAAAGATCATAACAATATATCAAAATTGTGGTAAGGGACGGTAGGTTTAACATTTATATTAATTTTATTTTTGTGGGCCAAGATCGCCAAGATCTAAACTGTACCTAGCGATACTTTTTTTTAAAATCCTTATTTTGATATAACTAGCATAGTTGGTAAAAAATAAATCTGATTTGCTCTGATACTATGCAAAAGCTATAAATATATCAAAACTTGAAAGTTATGATACCGATTAAAGGTACCAATGGTTATATGTCACATGAAAACAAGTTGAAATTCTTGATCCCATGGCTTATTAGGATTGAATATCAAAATTCCACTACCAAACGCCCAATCCACTTTCTAAGAACCCACATAAAAAAGCAAGGGGTTAGGCTTAGGGGGTGTGTGTGAGAGAGAGAGAATATTCTCTTAAGGAATAGAATCTTTTAGATTCTCACTCGTTTGTAGGGGGTGTATGTGCTACAGAATATTCGAAATTTGTCCACTACGTACCCCCTAAGAGCATCCACAGTCTTTTTTCTCATATGCTATAAAATGACAGCTATAGTAATAGCAAATAAGATCGATCGCTGCAGTGGTCGTTCACTATATTGTTCGCCAAAAATTGAGTGGGACGATATATCATATACCGTCTCAACTTTTAAAATTAAATTAAAATAGTTAATTACTTATTAAGTATTAAACTATATTAATTAAATAAATTAAATATTAAAATAATAACTGAACCTAATTATACAACTACCTAAACCTAATTAACTACCTAACTGATGCGGCTTATTTCTGAGACACGTGTGGAAGCACCAGGTGTGAGTTCGAACTCAATTTGTATTGAAGGAGATTGCCGCTCGTCTGCCGACCTTCGGTTGACCTTCTGGGGCCTACGATGAGCTCGGAAAGACCTTGAAGGTTGGGCTCGGATCGGAAGGGTCGGATCCGAGGTCTTGTGTACCTGCAGACGGTCCTGAAACACCGGGGTTTGACCCGGTGGCGGACCCTCCGACGCTCTAGTCAGTCTCTGTGAGAGAGTAGCAATAACTAGGTATATTTAAGTGGCAAAAGATTGATTCTCTCCAAAAGGTGGGTGAGGGTCTAGTATTTATAGAGAATCCCAACCGGGTTTGGTTCCGAAAGCCCATGGGCCTGACGTGGCAGAAGGCCCAGGGGGTTTAGGGCGGTTGAGGCGATACCAGGAGTGGTATAGGGCTGACGTGGCGAAACCCTTGGCGGTATTTGGAGCTGACGTGGCCCATCGTGAGTCCTCTGTGCCTCTGGGGGAATCGGAGGGCCTAGGCTGTGCCAGGTCATCCTTCTGCCCCGCCAGAGAGAGGGAGGACGGCCTGAGGGACTGTTCCGGACCGGACTCCGGGGGGTACTGAGGCCCGTCAGTACGAGGAGGCAGGCATCGTGAGGGCAAACATGAGGTTCGGCGCCGACCCTGAAGTGGTCCGGAGCCGAACCAGGTTGTTATTTCTGCTTTTCTGAGTAGGAATTGTATTGGGCCCTGGTTGGGCCTCAGGCCATTTTTACACTGTCACACAAGCCCCCCACTCCTGCAGGGGGTGCGGGAGCTAGCCGTGGAGGAGTGTTCATGATTGTAACAAAAAATGGGAGGGCGGATCACAGGGCCTTCCTGGTGGTGCTGCCCTGAAGCTTGGATAGGACCTCGAGCTAGTCGAGGGTCAAAGTGTAGGTGAAGGCGATGGCGAACCGTTGTCTCTTCCGGAGAAGAGTACCCTGGTGTTCGATTGAACCTCGAGAGGTCGAGGGATTACGCGTCGACAAGGGTGATGGCGAGCCGTTGCTTCTTCCTGAGAAGAGTACCCGGGTGCCAGACCGAACCTCGAGAGGAGGGGGAATTATGGGCTGGTAAGGGTGATGGCTAGCCGATGGATCTTCCGAAGAAGAGTACCCGGGTGCCAGACCGAACCTTGAGCTGGCGAGGGATTATGGGTCGGTTAGGGTGAAGGCGAGCCGTTGTTTCTTCCTGAGAAGAGTACCCCGGTGCCAGGCCGAACCTCGAGACGAGGGGGAATTACGGGCTGGTAAGGGTGATGGCCCGCCGGTGGATCTTCCGAAGAAGAGTACCCCGGTGCCAGACCGGACCTCGAGCTGGCGAGGGATTATGGGTCGGTAAGGGTGAAGGCGAGCCGTTGCTTCTTCCTGAGAAGAGTACCCGGGTGCCAGACCTAACCTCGAGACGAGGGGGAATTACGGGCTGGTAAGGGTGATGGCCCGCCGGTGGATCTTCCGAAGAAGAGTACCCGGGTGCCGGGCCGAACCTCGAGCTGGCGAGGGATTATGGGCCGGTGAGGGTGAAGGCGAGCCGTAGTTTCTTCTTGGGAAGAGTACCCCGGTGCCAAGCCGAACCTCGAGACGAGGGGGGATTACGGGCTGGTAAGGGTGATGGCCCGCCGGTGGATCTTCTGAAGAAGAGTACTTTAGTGCTGGCGAAGGCGAGTCGTTATTTTGCCCGAACCGACCCCGTACCGGGCTGCCAGTCTGGCACTGGGTGACGTCAGCAGCACGTGTTTCGAGGATGTGGCGTGATTTCCTAGGCGGTAGTTGCACGTCAATCGGTGAATAGTGACTGCGAAAATCGAGGAGTTGTTCCTATCCCCTATAAATGTTCCCCCCTCTCCTCCCATCGCCTATTTCTCTCCTGCCTCTTACTTTTCGGAAAAATCCTTCAACTCTTCAGCGCTCGCCCCTTCAGCTTCCGGCAGCAAGGTCGTGTTTCCGAGGTGATTTCAGGTTAGTTGGTAACCCTGTTTAACTTAGGCACGGATGGATAGGGCTCAGTCCGGCTCGTTGGCGTCGACCTCTGGGGAGGGGCCGGTAGGCAAGGAGGAGGTCGTACACAGCGTGAAGCCATTGCGATCTCGGAGGCATTTCGTGGTAGAAAGCAGCGACTCTGAGGAGGGGGGCGGCAGCTCAGACGAAGTCCAGACCCTAGGGTCGGCTTCCGGAGAGGAGGGTGGCTCCGAGGGAGATGGTTCCGCAGGGTCTCTGAATCCGCCCGTTCTGGGGCGCTTGTCTACACCTTCGCCGGAACGGACTAAGAGGAGGAGGGTTCCGAAGAAGAAGAAATCGAAGATTGGCGGCCCGAGCGACTTGGTGATAGGGTCGTCTGCACAACCCCGGCCTTTCCGTTGCTACCCCGACGATCTCTCCGATAAGGAGTCCTCGGGGGTCCAGCCGTCGTCGTCAAGCCGGAAGAGGTTGATGGTGGACGCCTCCCCGACCGCTCTGGAGGCAAGCGACTTGGGGGCTCTGCAGTTGGCCTACCACATAGGGCCCAGTTATGAGCTTATGCTGCCGAGTTCTTCTCTTCGACCGACCGATCCCCTGCCGGACAGGTATTGTATCTTCCCTGTGGACGCCTTTATCTCCGGCCTGAGGCTGCCCATCCACCCATTCGTTCTGGAGGTGTTAAATTGGTCGTCCCTGGCGCCGATGCAGTTCGGGCCGAACTCCTGGAAGCAGATCATCTGCTTCGTGCTGTTGTGCGAGGAACGGAGGGTACCCCTACGGCTGGGCGTGTTCCGAGCGATGCTGTTGATTGGCTCATCGGCAGAAGGAGTATATTATATCTCGCCTCGAGGTAAGGCGAAGGTTGTCCACGGTCATCCGGATTCCATTAAGTTCTGGAAGAAGAAGTATCTGGTGATCCGGAGTGAGGACCCTTGGGCTATCCCTACTCGGTGGAACCATACTAAGCCGAGCTACACAGCACCGGGGCCAGGGGATTTGACGGCGGAGGAGTGGAGACTCGTTGAGCGCCTCCGTCTGTCGCATAGCATCAATTGGGGGAAGGTGACGGAGGCCCATCTGGCAAGCGTCGGACTGAGCCCTAGCCCGGCCGTGCCTCGTACGTGGTTGTTTCTTTCCTCACACTCTTCTTGTGCTTTTTTGCTCATTTGTTCTTAATGGATCTCTTTACAGAAATGGATGAGGAGTCGATTAAGGCGCTGAGGCTCGCCATGAAGAAGAAGAAGGTCGAGAAGAAGGATGTCGCGGTGAAGACCACCGAGTTGTCCCAGGTGGTCTCCGAGGCCCCCATTCAGCCGAGGATGAAGAGGACTCGGTCAGAGACGGGTGGGGACGCAGTGGTCCAGGGGGGTTCGGATCAGGGTGCGGCAGCCGAGCCTGATAAGGGGAAGGGTCCCCCGGTGGATCCCGGACTAGAGGAGAGGCTTCGGCGAAGGTGGGTGCCTGATTGGTCGATCCGCGAGGGTGATTGCCTGGTCCGGGGGTGCCAGGCCGTGGAGGTTGCAGATAAGTTGGCGACCCCTCGGGACCGCTCGGATATGAAGTCCCAGACCCTGGACGAGGCGTATGTGCGTCTTGCGCAGGCCACTGTGCTGGTAAGTCGATCGAACCTCCTAGCTTTCAGGTGATGTTGTTTAAGGAAGATTTCTTAGTAGTGTCTGGTCCTGGCAGGCGACCGTGCAGGGGGCCCATGTGAGGGGCCTCTACGAGGCGGCGGTGCAGCGAGAGCGAGATCGGGCTGATAAGGCCGAGCAGGAGGTGACGGAATTGAAGGGAGAGCTCGAAGGCTCTCGTAAGAAGGAGGCGGAGACGAAGGTGGCTTTTGACAAGGAGAAGGAGGAATGGGCGAAGGCGAGGGCGGCTCAGGAGGAGAGGTCGGAGAAGGAGAAGGATGAGGTGACTAAGTCGTGTCAGATCCTGGTGATCAATGCCCAGGATAGTAGTTACGCGAAGGCCCTCAGCCATGTGAGGCACTTTTATCCGACTATCGACCTGTCCAACTTCGAGTATGATATGGAGATTGAGGGGACACCGAAGACTCCTGGCGGACAAGGGTCAGATGACAAATCGGTTACCGACCCTCCAACGGATCCGGCTGATATCGAGGTGGGAAAACCAGCTGTATAATTTTTGTCCTTCTTTTTCCTTCTCTCGATTGTATTTGCCTTCCGCGGACTGGCCACCGCATTTTTTGTATGGGGAAACTGAATTTATAAAAAGAGGGTTTTCTGGCTGGCTAAGTGTTCCAACTTTGAAAAATTTCTGAACCTCTTTGCATATATGTCTTGAGCGGGCTGGTTCTCTTGTAGGTCACGGCTCCCCTTCCTGAGGTGGACCCCCTTCGTTCCGACGTGGCGTGGCTTCGGGGCAAGGTCGAGGCCTTAGAGGCCACTTTGGTTCGGTATCGAAAGAGGGCTCGCGACACTGATGCGGCCTTCCATTATTACAGGAACAAGTCTGAAGCCCTGAGTGAGGAGGCGAGCCGGCTGAGGAGGGCGATGGTGGATCGGGAGCTAGGGGGCGTTGGTCTTGGATACACCATGTCAAGTTCCTCGGTGCAGAGGCCTTCCTCCGAGAAGCTTCTTCGCGATGTGATAGTGGAGAAGGAGATGGAGATACACCGCTATAGGACCATGTTGGGTGTTTCGACATCTTCCTCGAGGGATCGGCGAGCAGAGGGGGCTCCCTCGGCGTTGCCACTGATGGAGCGCATTCGATCCGTGGATGCCCAGAGCTCCGTGGCCGGGGTGTCGACGGTGGCAGAACCGAAGGACCGTCATGACGAGGAGAGAGTCCCAAGTCGTTTGGTCGGAGTGATTCCGCCCTTTACCGGGTCCGAGGGGCCCTAAGTCGGAGATCCCCTTTAGTTTGAGATGAGTGGAGTGGTCCTGTAACGGTATTTGCTTGTTTTCTCCGTACAAAAATAAAAGAGTATGAATAAAACTTTCTTTTCCTTCTTTGCTCTGGTTATCGGGGTGGTGAAGGGCGGTTTAGGCGAGGTCGGGCTCCGCCGATTCGTGAGGGATCGATGCGGGGCGACAGGGAGACCTCCTGCCCGTAGTTGGGTCGAACCTGCCGAGGCGTTTGGGGATGAGACCCGAGGGAGAACCCAGATGCCGCCCGCCTTGCCCGGTACTGGGTCGGCGTTGCCGAGGTATTTAACTTTTGACAAAAGAGACTTCTTTTATACCAGACTGGGGGGGGGGGGGGTCGCTGAAGCGGCCCTTTACACATGAATGTTTACAAAAGTTTTAATTTACTTAAGCCACGCTGGAATCTAAGCTTGCTCTCCCCGGAATTTCATGAGGTGCTCAGCGTTCCAGGGTCGGCTGATGGGTCGGTCATTTATATCCGTCAGTCGGTATGTACCAAGGCGTACAGCCTCGACTACGCGGTAGGGGCCTTCCCAGTTGGGAGCCAGTTTCCTCTTCTTGGTCGGGTCAGAGACAGATAGCTTTCGCAACACTAGGTCCCCTGCCCGGATGCTGGTGGGGCGGACTTTCTTGTTGTAAAATCTCTCGATCCGTTGCTGATAAATGCTCCTTCGGACCGCGGACTTTTCTCGTGCCTCGGCGACGAAGTCCAGGTTAGCCCTCAGGGCGGACGCGTTGTCGTCTTCATCGAAGGCTATGATCCGGGGAGAAGGCAATCCGACTTCGACGGGGATGACTGCCTCAGTCCCATAGGTCAGATTGAAGGGTGTCTCCCCCGTGGGGATCCTCTGCGTGGTTCGGTGTGCCCATAGTACGCTGGGCAGCTCCTCCACCCAGAGCCCCTTGGGGGAATTGTCAAGGCGCTTTTTGAGGCCATCGAGGATTTGCCTGTTCGCATTCTCTGCTTGGCCGTTAGACTGAGGGTGGCAAATGGCGGAGAAACGTTGCTGGATGCCGATGTCCTGACAGAAAGATTGGAAGTTCTGCCCTTGGAACTGGGTTCCGTTGTCCGTGACGAGGATTCGGGGGATCCCGAATCGACAAATGATGTTCTTCCAGAAGAATTGTTGCACTTGGCGTTCGGTGATGCTGGACAGCGGTTCGGCTTCGATCCACTTGGTGAAGTAGTCGATGGCGACAATCAGGAATTTCTTTTGTCCTACCGCTGGGGGGAAGGGCCCCACAAGGTCCATACCCCACATGGCGAAGGGCGTAGGGCTTGCCAGGGATCGGAGGTTGGCTTGAGGAAGCCTTTTGATGGGGGAGAATCTTTGGCAGGGGCCGCACCTTTTGACTAAGTCTTGTG
This sequence comes from Hemerocallis citrina, assembly GCA_017893485.1. Taxonomy (NCBI): domain Eukaryota; kingdom Viridiplantae; phylum Streptophyta; class Magnoliopsida; order Asparagales; family Asphodelaceae; genus Hemerocallis; species Hemerocallis citrina. The sequence continues at coordinate 211,160,361 of CM030364.1, read as the reverse complement.
AGTCTTGGAGCATGGTGGGCCAATAGTATCCTTGATTCAGAGCCTTTCGGGCAAGCGTCCTACTCCCCATGTGGCATCCGCCGATCCCCTCGTGCAGGTCTTTGAGGACGTAGCTGGCCTCGTCCTTGGCGAGGCAGCGGAGGTAGGGTTTGCCGTCGGCCAAGGTGTACGAGCGTTTGAAGAGGATGTTATCGATTATGACGAACCTTTCCGCTCGGATTCTGATTCGCCTGGCCTCGGCTTTGTCTTCAGGAAGCTCGGCCTGGTTCAAGAATTTTCGGATGGGAGTGGTCCAGTCGTCCGGGCTGGTTCCTTCTTGTACGCACATTGCTTCCGGCTCCGGGCTAAGGATGCTCGGCTCCAAGAGGACCTCGACGAGCACCGTACGATCGAGGCCTTCGAAGGAAGAAGAGGCGAGTTTGGATAGCGCGTCGGCTTGGGCGTTCTGTTCCCTGGGGACTCTGACAACCGTAGTGTTGTCGAAGAGCGCCAAGAGTCGTCGGACCGCCGCCAAATATCTCACCATTCGGTCGTCGCGGGCTTCGTACTCTCCGTTGATTTGATGGATCACGAGTTGAGAGTCGCTGAACGCCCGGATTCGCTTGGCACCGGCTCGGTGGGCGAGGGTCAGTCCGGCGATCATGGCCTCATATTCTGCCTCGTTGTTGGAGGCGGGAAAGTTGAGGCGCAGGGAGTATTGAAGTAGGAATTGGTCGGGGCCACGAAGGATGACGCCCGCCCCACTCCCCGTTTCGCAGGATGAGCCGTCAACAAAGACCTCCCAGGTCGGATCCGGCTCTTCTACGTCAGGTTGCTCGGAGACAGTGCATTCAGTTATGAACTCGGCGAGGGCCTGCCCTTTAATGGCTGCCCTGGGATGATAGCTGATGTCGAACTGGCTCAGCTCGATCGACCACTTGACTAATCGGCCGGAGTTTTCGGGCTTGTGGAGGACGGTCTTCAGTGGTTGGTCGGTCAGAACTTGGACGGAGTGGGCCTGGAAGTAAGGTCGGAGTTTTCGGGCTGCCATAACCAGGGCATAGGCTACCTTTTCTATCTTCGCGTATCTCGTCTCGGCCGGGTGTAGTACTTTGCTTACATAGTACAGGGGTTTCTGAACTCCTTCCTCCTCTCGGACGAGGACGGCGCTGAGGGCGTGGTCCGAGGCGGACAGGTAGAGCCAAAGCGGCTCGCCTGGTTCGGGCTTGCTGAGGAGAGGCGGGTTGGCGAGGTACCGTTTCAGCTGTTCGAAGGCTTCTTGTTGAGGGGTACCCCACTCGAAGCCCCCTTTCCCGCGCAAGGCTTTGAAGAAGGGGAGAGATTTCTCCCCTGATTTGGAGAGAAAACGGCCGATCGCCGCCAACCGACCCGTGAGCCTCTGAACTTCTTTGACATTCCGGGGCGGGGACATGTTGATGATGGCCTGTATTTTTTCGGGGTTTGCCTCAATGCCGCGCTGGCTGATAATGAACCCTAGGAACTTCCCCGTGGAGACGCCGAAGGCGCATTTAGCCGGGTTAAGCCTCATGTTGTGGCGTCGGAGGACACCGAAGGCTTCCTCGAGGTCGGCGACGTGGTCCGGCCCAGCCCGGCTCTTGACAAGCATGTCATCGACGTAAACTTCTACGTTGCGGCCGATCAGGTCCTTGAAGACTCTGTTGACGAGTCGCTGGTACGTGGCTCCGGCGTTTTTCATCCCGAAGGGCATGACACGGTAACAATAAAGACCTTGGTCGGTGACGAATGAGGTCTTGGAGATGTCTGGCGGAAACATCCGGATCTGATTGTACCCCGAGAAAGCGTCCATGAAGGACAGCAGCTCGTGCCCTGAGGTTGCGTCTATCAAAGCGTCGATGCGCGGGAGGGGGAAAGGATCTTTTGGACACGCTTTGTTAAGGTCCGTGAAGTCAATGCAGATTCGCCAACCCCCTGTCGCTTTCTTCACCATGACGACATTGGCCAACCATTCGGGGTAGGTGACTTCTTGGATGAATCGAGCGGACAAGAGCTTGTCTACTTCTGTTTTTACAATTAGTTGCCTCTCCGGGGCGACTTTGCGCCTCTTTTGGACGATTGGTTTAGAGTCAGGGAGGACGCTCAGTCGGTGCATGATCAGGTCTTCAGAGATTCCGGGCATATCGGAGGGCTTCCAAGCGAAGAGATCAACGTTGCGGCGGACGCAAGCGATGATGCCCGCCTTCAGGTCCTCGGCGAGTGAGCGGCTCACCCGGAACCATTTTGACTCATCCTCAGTGTCGAATAGGACCTCCTCCAGCTCGTCCACGGGCTCGGGGGCAGGGCCGTCTTTCTCGGGTTCGAGTTCAACGGCGCTGAGGGGGAGTACGCCCGCGCTGAGGGGGGGTACGCCCCCTCTCCCTTTGAGTTCCAGATGGTGGGCCGAAGGTATCGCCTGGAGGGAGTTTAGCCCGGGTCGGCCGAGGATGGCGTTGTAGGCCGCCTTGGCGTGGATGACCATGAAATCCAAGGACTCGGTCCTCTTGTCAGGATCCGGTCCAGCGGTGACGTTGAGGGTAATAATTCCCTTCACTACGATCGGGACGCCCGCAAGCTTGAGCAACGTGCATCCTGCTGGTTTGAGTTTCCCTCTGGGTAATCTGAGGCTTTCGAAGGTTCTGAGGAAGAGAATATTTACCGGGTTGCCGTTGTCAACAAGGATTCGGCGAACCTCACAATTGGCCATGCGGAGGCTAACGACGAGGGCCTCGCAGTGGGGGAGGTGAACTCCTTCGGGGCCCTCTCCTGAGAAGGAGACTGGCCGCGGTTGTAGCTCAGGGGAGGGGCTGTACTGAATGGCGTTCGTCTCCTGGGTGAAGGTTCTTTGGGAAGTATCATTTTCTCCCCTCATCGGTCCCCCGTGGATGTAGTGTAGGGTGAATGGCGTATCCAGGGATACCTCGTATTCGGGATCCTGACCCTGGGTGCGGTTTGGGTTAGGCTTCGGGGTTGGTGATCCCCGGTTCCTATCACCTTGCCGATCCCGTGGGCCGTCATCCCTGTGGGTCCTCCTCGGATGGTTCGGGGCCGAGTTGGAAGCGGCCCTTCCCCAGTTGTGGGTAATCTTGCGGTTGAGGATTACTCTTTGTAGGTCGGGCTGGGCTGTCCAGCCGATGCTCGTTTGGGACTCCCGAGGGGGAGCCTTGTGTTTCGACGTGCGGGGCCCGACTTCATCAGAGGGTGGGGGCGGGTCCCGTTGGTTGACGGAGGGAGCAGCCCCCTTGCCTTTGGAGGTCATGAGGATTCGGCTGTCGATGGCCTTCGAGGGTCTGGGTCGGATCGGCTTCTGGAGCAGCGGTTCCCACAGACGGCGCCAACCTGATGCGGCTTATTTCTGAGACACGTGTGGAAGCACCAGGTGTGAGTTCGAACTCAATTTGTATTGAAGGAGATTGCCGCTCGTCTGCCGACCTTCGGTTGACCTTCTGGGGCCTACGATGAGCTCGGAAAGACCTTGAAGGTTGGGCTCGGATCGGAAGGGTCGGATCCGAGGTCTTGTGTACCTGCAGACGGTCCTGAAACACCGGGGTTTGACCCGGTGGCGGACCCTCCGACGCTCTAGTCAGTCTCTGTGAGAGAGTAGCAATAACTAGGTATATTTAAGTGGCAAAAGATTGATTCTCTCCAAAAGGTGGGTGAGGGTCTAGTATTTATAGAGAATCCCAACCGGGTTTGGTTCCGAAAGCCCATGGGCCTGACGTGGCAGAAGGCCCAGGGGGTTTAGGGCGGTTGAGGCGATACCAGGAGTGGTATAGGGCTGACGTGGCGAAACCCTTGGCGGTATTTGGAGCTGACGTGGCCCATCGTGAGTCCTCTGTGCCTCTGGGGGAATCGGAGGGCCTAGGCTGTGCCAGGTCATCCTTCTGCCCCGCCAGAAAGAGGGGGGACGGCCTGAGGGACTGTTCCGGACCGGACTCCGGGGGGTACTGAGGCCCGTCAGTACGAGGAGGCAGGCATCGTGAGGGCAAACATGAGGTTCGGCGCCGACCCTGAAGTGGTCCGGAGCCGAACCAGGTTGTTATTTCTGCTTTTCTGAGTAGGAATTGTATTGGGCCCTGGTTGGGCCTCAGGCCATTTTTACATTGTCACACTAACCTACCCAAATAATCCCCAGATTTCATGGACGGGGTATGTTTCCCCGGCCGGTACATCATGTACCGGCCCATCATTTGGATTTTTTTTTTCTAATCGGTCAATCATGGCCGTTCATCTATTAAAAAAAAAAAAAAGAGTGACGGAGTTACGTACCCCGGCCGGGGTATGTTTCCCCGTCTGAGGGAATCATAAAAAAAAAAAAAAAAATTTAAGTGGGGGAGACGGGGTATCATATCCCGGACGGGGTATGTTTCCCCGTCCTTTATAATTTGAGAATCGCTATTCTGTTTCTCATATATGAGAAACGAATATAGCATGTGTGCTATAAAATGACAAAATGAGAAACGATTGCAGAGGTTCGTTTGCTATAATATGGCAAAATGGCATCTATAGAAAACGACTGTGGATGCTCTAACAATCTAGGCCCCTGCTTCCTGCCTTTCTTGAACCATGCACAAACAAAGAAATAGTATTGTTCCATCCGATTATTCAATCCCTAACCCTTCTTGAAATCAGTGTGTTTTGAATATTTTTAGGGAATATTAATTTTGATGGAGATTTTAACATTTTCAAGAAAACAGAAAAAAGATGTGGTGCTTCTTATTTATTTACTATTTATTATTTGTATTAAAAAGATGACAAAATGTTAACTGGTTTGATCAGTAGAAAGAAATAACGAAATAAGTATGATGCATCTTATTATGTTCGTTCTAACATGAGAATTAGTATACCAACTAAACAATTGATATTAGCCTAAGGGATCGAGAACGATAGTTATTATTGTTGTTCAAACTGTCTTACTCAAGAATATGGAGTTATTTTAAAAAAAAAAAAACAATGTAAAATCTTTAGCTATTGAATTGTATTTAGTAATCAAACTATATGTAATTTAAGAAATTAGATAATCAGCATCTACACAACTGTTCTAAATATTTAGTGCACGCTAATTATCAAATATAATGATAAAAAATACAAGTTATATATACACAAGGAAAGCTAGCTACATTAATAAAATTTGAATCCGCAAACCCTGCAATTCTAACCACAGTTCCATATCTATAATTATTAGTGTGAGACTACTATTCGAATAATCACATTCTCAGTAGTTGTTTATCTTTTCTAGAGTTAGTATGTGAAGAAAATTACTCTGATTTATATTTCCATACTATTCTATTAGGGAAGAAATTTTCCTGCCATCTTTTTCCTTCTGAATTCTGATGTCGTTGGTTTCTTCTGAAAATCAACAAGCTCATGTAAGGTGTGAGACAAACGGAAACACAAGTCAAAACACAAGTTGTTTCTTTGCCAAACAAATTCAAAATGGTTCTGGAGACTCGAAACCTGGTGCAACGTAGAGGAATTTTTTCCCTAAATGACCCTTTTTATGAAAGTTTTTCCACAAACGACCTGTTTTTTTTTTAATTCCATAAACGACCCACTCGCTTTTTGAAAAAGCGAGTGTGGTATAATCACCCACGCTTTTTCAAAAAGCGAGTCTTAAGATTCATAAAATTAGAAACCTAAGACTCGCTTTTTGAAAAAGCGCGGTGTTCAGACCTAGACTCGCTTTTTCAAAAAGCGAGTCTTGGGTCTGTATTATTTTTGCTAGCTAGCAGACTCATTAGTTATCAACAGATTCAAGACTCGCTTTCCCAAACACCGCGCTTATTTATACCAAACTCGCTTTCTGAAAAAGCGAGTCTGTGGCTTGTAGAAAAAAATCTACAGGCGGAAGACTCGCTTTCTGAGAAAGCGAGGTGCTCTGTATAAGACTCGGTTTTTGGAAAAGCGAGTCTTGCCTGTGTTAATGAAATCTATATTGTTACACACATTTGTACATGGTTAATCTATATTGTGGAGTGGTTGTGCATTTGCATTGTCAATCTTGGAATGTAAGAGTTAGAATGTCTTGTGGATCAGCCACACTCGCTTTTTGAACACTAAGACTCGCTTTTCTGAACACTAAGACTCGCTTTTTGAACACTAAGAGTGGTTGTGCATTATTTTCTGAACACTAAGACTCGCTTTTTGAAAAAGCGTGGGTGATTATACCACACTCGCTTTTTCAAAAAGCGAGTGGGTCGTTTATGAAATTTTTATAAAAAACAGGTCGTTTATGGAAAAAGTTTCATAAAAAGGGTCATTTATGGAAAAAATTCAACGTAGAGATGGACGAAAAACTTTGACCAATATTAATTTGGTCAAAGTCAGCCATGCAAATTATAAATTAATTGCTTAAATAAGGTTTGTTTTCAGTTGCAGCATGAATTGATAACCGGAAAAATTTGCCCTACTGCCCCCTTTTTGAAAATAATTAGCGATATGTCCTTATTTAGGACACGTCAGCAACAAACGTTATTGGAAAAAACAGCATATATTATTTCGATGCCGTTCTTCCCAATAACGGCATCTCTTTAAAAAAAAGTGTCGTGCCATTATTGGGAATAACGGCATATCTTATTTTTGTCTAAAGATCGTACAGTATCAATTGTGACTCGAGAGAGAATTGCAAATTGAAAGCAGCTGATGCCGTTCTCTCATAGAACGGCATCGATTATACTGATGTCGTTATTCACAATAACGGCATCAGTTATAATCCGTTTGCACAGCTTCCTATAATGGAAAGACCCCTTCTCCTCTCTCCTACCCCTTGTGATTCGTAATCTTCTCTCTCTCTCATCGCTCTTGTTACCCACAAACCCTAGATCCCAAAATCAAAAAATTCCAACCATTTGAGTCCTCTAAAATTCCATACATCCTACCTCCTTACTCCCACTCTCATTTGCAATCTTCATCCACAACGAATTTCTTGCTAGTGTTTTTTTGGTTTAATTTGAAGGTATTATCATCTTAACCTTATGTTTGATATGTATTCCAATGTTATACTTATTGTGAGTAGTGAATGACTTGAATATGCTTGAATTTTTATGCATAGGTATGGAATTTGATATCCCTATTTGGTTATATTATGGAGGTGAAGTAATTAAGGATCCGAAGAGTGAATATTCTTATAGTGATGTTGAACCGGTAATTATTTGGGCTACCCCCAACTTTACATACGCAGAATTAATAGATAAGATATATGAAATCACCAATTGGGATAGAAGTGAAATGAGCCTGAAACTCAGAGCCCGTTATTCTGCTGGTAAAGGGGATGAGCAGTATTTCATGTTGGTACCCATAGACAGTGACAGTTCTCTGAGGTTTATATTGCTTAGGACACTTCATCCAAGTTGTGGTTGGAATATAGTTGAGTTATATATCGATCAAACGAGGCTTCCAAATACTACACCAATTGTTATGGGAAGTCCAAGGCCCACACGGACTTTGAAACCATCTGCAGAGTCACATGCTAGGATTTCAAATACAGACGAAGTAATTAGGACAACTCCAACGGAACCTGTTTCCTCCGAATACGAGCAGGTACATCCTACCCTATTGCTACAAATTTTTTTGGTAGCTGGCATTGCTTTGGAAGACTTTGACAACGCCGTTGTAAATAACGACTTGGTCGAAGAGGAAGAAGATAAGGAACGCGGTCTCGAGGATGATGACGAGGAGATTGACGTTCAAGCTCCAGTTGTTGATGTCAATTTAGATGTGCCGGTTAACAATGCCCGCGTGTTACCAAGTCAGGATACAAGTGCAGCGATGTGTGAATCTCAATCTAATGAATGGATGTCTCGTGCCACCATACATGAATATGGACAGTCTTCCGTTGGTTCTTCCAACTTAGATGAACTCTTCATTGGTCAAAGATTTCCAACCAAAGATGCTCTACAACATCAAGTGAAGATGTACGCCGTGAAGAACCACAGAGAATTCGTGACGGTAAAACCAGATGTGGTCTATACCATGTGAAATGTAAATACGCGCCCATCAACCATTCAACCGAGGAGATTGCAGAAAATCCATCACTTCAAAATGTAGTTGGTTGTCTATGGCGCTTGCGTACAATTGTTCCCAAAGGCCGTAACTATTTCGTGGTAAAAAAGCTTGAAGGTGTATACACATGTATGAATCCTACATTGACTCAGGATCACAGCAAAATTGACTCGACGGTCGTATCGATGGTCATAATGGATACTGTGAAGGAACAACTCTCAATAACACCAAGAGCCATAATTGGATTAGTGAAGGGTAGGTTCCATTACACAATATCATATTGGAAAACTTGGAAGGCAAAACACAAAGCAATTGAGAAACTATATGGTTCTTTTGAAAAAGAGTACACTAAATTACCATATCTACTCAATGCCATTCAAGCTTCAAATCTAGGTACGGCTGTACATTGGGTGAAGATTGCGACCGGTCCGGGCATAGAAACATTTAAGGGTATTTTTTGGGCATTCAGTCCTTCCATCGAAGGATTTAAGTCATATAGACCAGTTATAAGTGTAGACGGCACTCACTTGTACGGGTAATATAAAGGCTGTTTATTGATTGCAGTTTCACCAGATGCAAACGAGAGGTTGTTTCTATTTGCGTTTGCACTAGTTGATGGTAAAAGCATAGAAACGTAGATATGGTTCATGAACTGTATTCGGTGCTTTGTCACAGATCGTGAAAGTCTGTGTGTCATTTCTGATCGACATGCCGGTATTTTATCCGCAATGGAAAATGAGTTCGGTACGTGGAGGGAACCATTTGCATATCATCGGTACTGTATGTAACACTCCGAATCCTAAATACACTGAATTCGAGATGTTCTACAGGATCTTTCTACTTCCTTTAGTACAATTTTACAAGGAAATTTGAACTTTTCACTTTACATCAGAGTTTACATCAAACTTTACACTTTACATTGCACAGCGGAAGTAAAATTTACAACAATTGAATAAATGTATAACAACATTGTATAATCTTTAAGCACCCTTTCCTCTTTGATCTTTATCATGACATTTACCTGCATATAAGACTGTGGGTACGTCAGTTTATTCAACCGACGAACATTATACACGGTCATCCTCTCTATGCCGGAAATAGTATAACTAATTTTCCATATTTAGCAAACACAAACTTGTCACATATCAAACTACAGGGACTATCCTATTGATGTCGTGTTGTGATTGTGCACTTAGTCCTTAATGCAGTTATTTATGTTACATGACACTAATGCGTACTTGTTCGGATTCTATGCATCCCATACTACATAGGTCCGAGGACAAGCCTCTTAATCGTTCTTCATCTTTGTAGGGTTCAATCCCTCGCCATGACTTAATCTATTACTGTAATTACGGTAGGTATCCTAGATGATCTATGAGTACAAGCACGTGTACAGAAAACCTGGAGGGGAATCCCACGTCATGTCACGATGCATCGTGAAGACAGCCTGTGGCAATTCAGTCTCCTTCATGGCACACGATCCTCTTGCAGTCACCGAGCATCCCACAAGCGTCGCCACCGGGACGGTACCCTGGAGCAGTATCCACGTCATGTCACGACGCATCGTGAAGACAGCCTGTGAAATACTCTCACGCCGCCAATCCAATGGCCCTCATACTCATGTTTTTCTCCTACTTTCATCACGTCTCCACTATGTACTGATCCTTAGTTTTTATCAAAATCATGAACAAAAATCAAAGCTCTAGAGTTAGCCTCTCCACAAAACCGGACTTATTCATTCATTCAAATATGACCAACCTTGGTCTTTCATTTCAAATTTCATTTCATTTCATTTCTTTCCAATTGCCGGTGGGAGACTTAGCTACTCTTTTGTTTCAATTTCAATTTACAATTACCAAAAATTGAGCATTTTCAGCTCATGAGTTCATTTTCATAATCACAGTAGATTTCCCTTCTCATGTTCATAGCTTTTACATTCATATAATTTTCACAAATTCTAATAAATGGTTCACTTCATATAAATTCATGCAAAGACAAATTGAGTTTACTTCTTCTAAACTGTCACAAACAATTTTCAACATAAGATTCACAATCTTTATCATAACACAAATCATAGAATTTCTGATATGCCAAAAAGTGATCTGGACAGTCGACTTGTTCAGCCAAAGAAAATTCTTCAATAATCGCTCGGAAGAGTCAACTGCTGCACATGGCCAGTCGAATGTTCCGCAGCATTCAAAATTAAAATATAAATTACGGAGAAGTCGACTGTCGTTCATATCAGTCGACTGTTCTGGGTAATTCAATCATACAACTTTTCATGTTCAGTGCAGTCGACTGCTACATATATTTGGTCGACTGAATAGAGTTAAATCTCAAATTAAGGACTTTCTCTTTCTTCTGTTCTTCAAATAGCACATAGCATTTTTATTACACCATAGTATGTTCAATGTCAGCACAAACATGCGATTCTTATTCATTTTCCAAACATCACAATATAGTTTACGATTAAATGTAAATTTCACATAGCTAGTATTTTCTTTCATCCAAATACAATTTCTAGTCGTACATTCATCCTTTACTCATTATTTGTCTATGGAGATGGATATCAACTCCGAATTTAACATACTAGGAAAGTCAAGATACGACACACATTAAAACATCAGTTCATGAAATTCCGAACTGTGCGCATTTTATTTCATCGTACCAGTCGACTGTTCACATGATCGGTCGACCGTACAGGCCAGGTCCGATCCTTTAAATTTCATTAATCTCTATACCAATCTTCTACTCTTATTTATTTCACGAACATAGCAATTGTATCGTAATTTATTCGTTACAACATCATAACAAAATTTCTAATTTAGCACTTAAAGCGACATAGTCAATGTACTAATCTTTGCATATAATTTTTCATGCTACTAACGAAGGTTTATTTACACAATTCATAGCCATATTCATATCGCACACAACTTAAATTTTAATAATAGCAACACATATAATTTGCATATCAACAAATCAATCAATTAGAGATCATCTTTTCAATTAATGTGCATTCTTATTAATCATTTTCATGCATCATTTTTCTAATTAAATCTAGCATGCATTCCTATTTAGAAATAGGAAAAATTTACCCACCTCAATGGAGAGACAAACACAATTAGCAACTTCCTAAACAAAAGTCCTTGCACACGAACGGTCCTCCTCCTAGAAGCGCGCACTCGAGCCTCCAAAAGCACCTCACCGAGAGCTCCTTGATGGTAGCCGGCCTCTCCTTTCCTCCTTGATGTTGCAAGCACAATCCCACACACTCTCAATCTTTTAACTCACACAATCACTACTAGATAAAGTATTTTAGACTATAGATTTGTAGAAAGTAATAAGCACAAGAATAACTAGCCATGGAGGGGGTATTTATACTAAAAATCAAAGAGAATGGAGGGCTAGGATCAAGTAGTTGATTATAAGATGGAGGGCTAAGATGAAAGTAGGAGTTGCATTAACTACCCACAACCAAGTAACCACCAAGCATGATCTCCATTAAAATTTTGATTTTCCCTCCAAAAGATTACAACCAGCCATGCTAGGAAGTGCATATTGCACGTGTACGTGCAATGCACGTGCAATCATTTGCCTCCAAAAATTTGTACATTAAATTTTTGTATAAAAATAAAATAGTCTTTAAATTGTATTCTACATGACAAGTTGTATAAAAAATAGTCCATGGGCTTTAGTTTATGGGCCAAAATAATTATTATAAAAAAATAATAAATTAAATTAACTTTGGGCTTTTAAAAAGAAAAAGATTTTTGTCTAATTGAAAGAAGGCTTTATAGAAAAATAATTAAAGGCACATATTAAATATCTATACTCATCATGATGAAAATATTTACCAAAAGTATTGCACGTGCACACTACGTGCAAAATAAATAATTTTTCATTAAATGAAAAATCGGGACATTACACTGTATGCGGCATTTTGCTAGCAATTTCCATAAAAAATTTGGTTGTAAATTTTTGATGAATAAGTTGAAGGTAATTTCAGGTCAAAATCAGTGAAAAAAGTACGAGAAAAAGATGACACAACTTGAAGCGAGCAATGCTGATGCGGCTAACTGGTTGAAGGAAAAGTGATCGAAAAGTGGGCACTTACTGCCGATGGTGGGCGTAGATATAGTATAATGACAACAAATCTGTCCGAAGTGTTCAACTCGGTTCTAAAAGGTGTTCAAGCTTACCTGTCACCGCAATTGTAGAACAGATATTTTTCTGTCTGAACATGTACTTCACTGATCGCCGTGAAGCCGCGCAGACACTTATAAGTGAAGGTAAATTATGGGCACCCCGAATTCAGGACCTAATTGATGTCTGCCGTGAAAAATCCAATTTATATGAGGCAGTAATGTTTAATAATCGAGATGGTGTTTTTGGGGTGAAAACGGGCATTAGAATGGACGGTGGATATCAAAAAGGTGGACATTGGCACACGGTGGACCTCGAGGGCCGAACTTGTACGTGTGGCAAATTCCAACTATTCCATGTTCCATGCTCTCATGTGTTAGCGGCATGTGCTTCACGTGCGCTTGATTATCAGCCGTATATTGATGTCTTCTACTCTACGGATTCATTAGCAAAAACATGGGCACCAAGTTTCAATCCTATACCAGACGAATCTTATTGGCCTACCCAAAGCGTACCGGTACTTATAGCTGATTCAAGTCTTCAGCGGGTGAAGAGGAGGTCGAGGAGTACTCGCATCCGCAATGACATGGATGCTCGAGAAAGTGGGAGTAGTGGAAAAGTATATTCGAAATGTGGTGTGAGTGGACACAATAGACGGAGTTGTAAGAATGTACAAAGTGTGGGGACTTCACAATCTACCCGCACTTGAATATTTTCCTTGTTATTGTATTTTAGTAATGTCTTCTCTTTTGTTAGTGTTTGTATGAATTTATTAAGTTGCATTTTTATGCGGAGCAATTTAAGTTTAAATTGTTTGGAATGAGATTTGTGGTATGAATGTTTGGTGGATATGGATAAATTTGTTGTAAATAAACAATCATCAGAAAACATGCACAGAAAACATGCACAACTGTTCATACAATAGATGTCGTTCATGGAAATAACGGCATCTTCTTTCTATGCCGTTATTCGCAAGAACGACTGTGAAGACAGAAAGTTTGGCAGAAATTTCAAATTGTGAAGTTTTGATGCTAAACCGATGTCGTTATTCTGGAGAACGGCATAGTTAATAGATGCCGTCATTTTGGAAAACGGCAGGAGTACAAGTTGTCGTTATCTTGGATAACGACATACTTATATAGATCTTAAGATATGCCGTTATCTTGGAGGGCAGGGGATTATATGAATATGCCATTATCTTCAACAACGGCATCAGTTTAGGATGCTGTTATCTTGGATAACGACTGTGAAGACAGAAAGATTGGCAACCATCTCCAACTTTGCTAATTTTTTCTCTATGCTGATGCCGTTATTCGCAATAACGTTACAGGATTAAGATGCCGTTATTTGCAATAACGGCATCTTTTGATCATGTTTTTCACATCCAAACATGTACAGACCACATCAAGTGTTCAAAAATCACTAGTACAAACCATCCACATACACACACTACATTCCATCCACATCCACATACTACAAATACAAAATTCAAATCATCAATCCATCTACATACACATAGTACATTCCATCAAAACATGTTTTCCACATCAAAACATGCACACCTAATCATCTTTGCTGTGAACTTTTCAAAACATGCACAGATAACCATCAACATACGAATACTTCAACCCATCCACATACACATACTTCAACCCATCCACATACTTTAAATACAAAATTCAATTCATCAACCCATCCACATACACATACTACATTCCATCCTTAAAAAAACCTGAAATAGCAAGAACACCATACTACATTCAGTTCACGACATTAAAACCATGCACAACTGAAATAGCAAGAACATCACAGGCTTCAAAAAACATGCACATCAAGCTTCAAAACATGCACAACTGAATTCTTTCGAAACATGCACATCGAGCTTAAAAAAATCAATTCACTTCATCAAATACATGAACATAATGAACACTTCATCATTTGCGGCCTAATAAACACTTGATCAAATACATAGCAATAACTACATAAAGTCTATAATTACTAAAAAACAAGAAAGTTTAATATTACATAAACCCATCATCCAAAGCTTGACAAGCTAAACATAAAATTCACAAATTGTAAAATTTAACTCGGCGTGTACTGTTGGGGTGGTCTCCTCTTTCGAACCGCGACTTTCCTCCTACGTTCCCGGGTCTCCTGCGTTGCGGGTGCACTTGGACCAACTCCTTCGTCTTCATCGCCTCCTCCTACTTCAATCTGCGGATTTGCCAATTCACTCTGCGTAGGAGGGAAGCGAACTGTCTTACCCCTTCGTGGATGATGTGACGAAGTCTGAGGTTAAGTTTGAGGGGCGGAGGGGTCTCCAGCTTCCAATACTTGTTGTGGTGGAGGTGGAGCTTGGCTAACGTTAGGTCGAACCGGTTGAGTTGATACTTCGGTCGACCGCATAAGGTCATTGAAACGTGAACCATCTCCAACCTCTTCAAGAGAGGTACGACAAGTGCACAGGAGATCTCGTGCCAATTCTTTGCATGCCTTATTGGCGTTGCTCTTCAAGACACTCGCATATTTTCTCGCCATGTCCCATGTGTTGTCGATCTATATTAGGAATATAAATTATTAGCAGTAAACCAAACTTTACCATTAAACAAGCATAAGTAAAATCCATTGAAATAAATGTAATTGACCAAAAAAATAATTTACCATTAGGCGGTATGATGAAGCTTTTGGTTGATACATGGGTTGTGATGATGAATGTGCGGGTGGTGGTTCAACTTGGTGCGCGGGTATCGGTTGTTGGATACCCGCGGGAAGATCCGTTTTCGGCGCAACATACAATCTTGTGATGCGACGGTACCATGCCATATATGCTGTTTGCATTGATCCGTCGTACGGCTGTATAATACCCTCTACGACCAACTCGTACCTCCGCTCATTCCAACATCTTACATGAGCACGGTGGTGATCGGCTCAATCCATATTTGGTAAACGACCTTGATCCGTGATGTTATGAAGTCTACGGTCGAACAATGAGTTAACGGGGACGGGCTGTTGTGCATTGAATTGGCGGAGAATGCGGCCAGGGTAATAAAACTCCACAACTGAGAAGTTTACAAGTGGAGCTAATGTCAACCACAACTGATTATTGGCAGTGCAAATGGGTGGTAGACGTTGTAGCCTATCATCTATGAACGGGGTCCAATTGACGAACTCTTCCCTCAACTGATCGAGTTCGTCCCTATAATAGGTGAGGACACCACGTGGGTTATCCCTCCATGTACACTTCCCCTCCTAGTAGGCACCAAGAGGAGCTCTCAGCACAGGATTTTCCTGTTGTACTCTCCAACTTTCTGATAGTACCGTGACACGGGGTCGGCCGAGGTGTATTCGTTCCCAACACAATATTTGCAATATAGACATCGGCCCGGTCATTTGGATCAACCCCAAAAAATAGTTACAGAGAGCACGGTAGAGGGAGGCCAGAGCAGCACTTTCCCAACTATATCGGCCAGCTGTCTGCAGGTCAGCAATAAGTGGAAGGTACATGAGGTGCACTACATCACCTGAAGAGTTAGGGAATAGAATCCCTCCAATCATCGACAATAGATAAGCGCGGGTATAGTTCTGGAGTTGGATGTCCATCGGCACGTCTGTCAATCGATTAGTGAACTCCCCATCAAGCCAAGAACGTCTAATGGATTCCCCAACGAATATTCCGTGATCCTCTTCAGGCACCACCAAGCCAAGATAATCTCGTACCAATGCTATCTTATTGAACATCAAGTTGTCGGTGACGGCCACCCCATCAATTGGAAGACCCGCAATCACGGCTGCATCTTGTAGGGTGATCGTCATCTCTCCAACCGGTAAGTGAAAGGTGTGTGTCTCGCCTCCATCGCTCCACAAGGGCAGTAAGTAGGGCGTGGTCACACTTGATTTTTGCCAGCTTTGATATCCCGTCGAATCCGCTGCTTACCAAGTAATTTTCAATACGGGGGATCGCCGGCATGATGGTGTGCATTCGGAAACTCATCTTCTCTACATCTCCTTTCCAAACCGCCTGTGATCTGTGATCTTCTTACAGGGTAGGATCTATTGGACCCGGATGTCTCCGTGGTCCATACGAAGAACTAGATGAAGCACCAACACCATGGGAAGAAGATGGTTGTGTAGGATCCATTGGCCTGTCAACAATAACCAACACTAATCAACAACAATTTTCGAAAAAGAATTTTAAAAATAAACTAAGTATAATTAATCACAAACTCATTATTCCTCAAATCCAAATCATTCATAACATTGTAAAAAAAATGGATTTTATAAACTAAGTATGAATTTTGAACTACTTGCAATCATCATAATGACAACGAACCCCCCCCCCCCCCCCCCCCCCCCCCCCCCCCCCACAAAGTATCTCCCTATATTCTTTGTTTTCCTAACAACTTGAAGAATTGCACCTTTCTCAACAATTCAACATTTTGTAAACCATATATCACCAAGAATCCATAAGTACTTTTCCAAAATTACTACTTAAATAACACAAATCTACATCACTTGTACTATACTACCAATGCACACATCTATCATATTTTCAAAATCAACACTGCAAAAAAAAATTAGGGTTTTTGAAAATTTACAACAAATTCGGATTCCGATTGATTTGGAATTCTCAAAGAGAGATTGAAGAGTAGACTCTAAGTACAAATCAATTAAATACTTGAGATTTTAGGAAATTATTTTTTGGGGGGTTTAGGGATTTCGGAGTCGGAATGAAGAAGGAAACAATCGCAAGGCGAAAGGGGGAAGGGGAAGGATTTTTCCATTATAGGAAGCTGTGCAAACGGATTATAACTGATGCCGTTATTGTGAATAACAGCATCAGTATAATTGATGCCGTTTTCTGAGAGAACGGCATCAGTTGCTTTTAATTTGCAATTCTCTCTCGAGTCACAATTGATACTATACAATCTTTAGACAAAAATAAGTTATGCCGTTATTCCCAATAACGGCACGACACTTTTTTTTTAAGAGATGCCGTTATTGGGAAGAACGGCATTGAAATAACGTATGTCATTTTTTCCAATAACGTTTGTTGCTAACGTGTCCTAAATAAGGGCATATCGCTAATTGTTTTGGGAAGTAGGGCAAGTATCTAATTTGTAACGCCCCGAATTTCAAATAAGGATAAATTCGAGATTTCACAGGATCTTTACTTCACTTCGTACAATTTTACAAGGAATTTAAAACTTTTTATTCACAATACATCATAGTTCGATTACAACTTGGTTTTACACAGCGGAAGACTGAAATTTACAATAAAACATTTACAACATCTTTAAAATAAAACAGCATAATCATATCCACTTTATAGCTCCATGAATGGTCCTTTACCTGCATGTTAATCTGTGGGCTCGTCAGTTACTTACAACTGACGAAATGTTATACACGGCTATCCTCTCTATGCCGGGAATAGTATAACGATCTCATACTTTAACAAATCACAAAAAGATTGAATGAACAAGTAAAGTGTCAAAGTGATTATTCTAAACATAAGTGTATGTCATGCCTTAATGCCTAATGCACACATTTCTATACTAGGATGACACTAATGCACACTTGTTCAGATTCTATGCATCTCATACTACATAGGTCTGAGGGCAAGAGCCTACGTACTCCACATTGAAGGGTTCGATCCCTCGCCATGAGATTACCCAGTAATAAAACAAGTTTTAGAGTTATTCCACAGATACGGATCTCAGCCTCCCTGGCTAGCCTCCCTGGCTATTATATCGTGAGAATAATCCCGTAAATGCCCCTCTAGCCCCGGTATATACATATTCTTTGGAGTATGGTAAACATCCGTCGACTACCCTAAGTCCCGGATAAAA
Source organism: Hemerocallis citrina (assembly GCA_017893485.1). Taxonomy (NCBI): domain Eukaryota; kingdom Viridiplantae; phylum Streptophyta; class Magnoliopsida; order Asparagales; family Asphodelaceae; genus Hemerocallis; species Hemerocallis citrina. Next base: position 211,142,377 of record CM030364.1, on the reverse strand, counting down.
TACAATCCATCTCCTATGGGGCAACCACAGTCCACCAACTGGGTCTATAGCCACGGAGATCCACCGCCGACTATATAGAAGCACCCATTTACGTTTGCACAAGTCTATTACATCTTCACCTAAGTGCCTAATTATTTTCTAGTTCAAGACATGAATATGTTATCACCCTAGAATCAGTTTTACCTCATACCGGATTTGTTCACAAAAATACGAGATCGCCCAACGGCATTATCTCGAAATCATATCAATTCTTTCTTTCAAAATTACCGGTAACCGAAGTCTTACTAATTCTTAATCATAATCTTTCATGTACAAGAAACATGGGTACACATACCCTTTTGTAATCATGTCATAAACTTATATAATTTCATCTTTCAATTCACTTTACAAAAACAATCAAATCTTGTCTTAACACTTATCCACAAAGTAATCATTTCATAGTCTTGCCACTATTCATGATCTAGTTATTCATAATAAATAATAATTCATTCACAATTTCAAATTCATACGATGTCTCATTTTAACACGATTCAATGTCTCATCTTTAGCACTAAACATGATTTACTCATTCACAACAAAATCTTTCATGATCTCAAAAGTCACATAACTCAACCATATTGCATTTCTAGAAATAAAGAGATTTCAATTCACCCTAAATCATTATTTTGTAAATTAAAAGTCATGCTCTTTACTAATACTTTTGTAGTCATTTATTTTTCTTCCTATCTCAAATCCTCGTTAAAACTTATCAATTACACAAAAACAATCTTTAAAAAATAATTTCTTCATTTATGTTTTATGAATACTAAAATTTTTCCAAAATGAAACACTTTTGAAAGTTTTTACCCAACTGACCCACTCTCGAAACTATTTACCAAATTGACCTACTCACTATCAAAAATTACAGATCTAGTTCCCACGGAAGTTTTTACCAAACTGACCCACTTTCGAAACTATTTACCAAATTGACCTACTTATTATCTGCTCTTAAGTTTATATAAAAAGGAAAAAAAATGTTTGGGCTTCGTAAGAATCGAACCCAGGTCTGCTGGCCACTCACAACAGAGCCCGAAGTCCAATAGGCTAGCCACTAAGTCTATTGAGGACTTCTGTCATGAATTGGTTAGAAATTACTTTATACCAATAGTACCGATTTCAGATTTTTATTGAGTAAAGCAAAATAGAAGTTAACTATCAAGATTCGAACTCAGGACCTCTTATAAAATAGTATTCACTGGCTAACCAATAAGTCCAATTATAATTTCTGTCTAAGAGTTGTATTTGTATGTTTTTGTTCATACTTTCCTGAAATTGTTTCTTTTTAACAAAACTTGTTTACCCAATAATCCAATCCTTTAGGATATTGAAATAAACTTCTCTTTGAACTAAAAGGAAATCTTAACTAATAGTCAACAAATCCAAACTTATTTTTTTAGCATATATCTCATTTAAAAAAAAAATTTATTTCCTTTCTTTACAAAATTTACATTTCTTTTCAAACTCGAAAATTTAAAATCATGCTTTTCTAAAAAAAAAAAAAAACTAGTTTATGCCGAACATCCTACAAATAAAAAATTGGGTAAAGAATCAAACATATCTTTTAATCGATTATGGATGTCTCAAAGGAATTCCTTTCATACAAAAGAAAATTGTATTTTTTTGACATACGTCAACATACTTTATAAAAAAAATTATTTTCTTCTCTTTTCTTTTTCATCACGTCTCTAAGCATATGACAAAATATAATATTCTCATTGTAATAAGAATAAGAGCTTACAAGGAATTTTATCTGTAAAGTAATACAACTGGGATCACTTACTTTTGAATAGACAAAGACAATAAAACAAAATATGATCCTTCAAGGTATCATCAGGTACTCATTATGATAATAAAATTATCCCATTTTGTTACATATAGTTGATGCTATCCGTGTAAATATACAAAGACAATAAAACAAAATAAGCATGATGATAAAATTATCCCATTTTGTTACATATAGTTGATGCTATCCGTGTAAATATACAAAGACAATAAAACAAAATAAACATGATGATAAAATTCGGGCTGTAGTCATTATAATAATATTTTCAATAAATTCTGTACTTTGTTTCTTAATTAATAATAACACTTCTACAAATTGAAGTACATTAAAAAAAAACATGAATTTTATCTTCTAATTATCACATCAAATTTATACTACTCATTAATCATAATAGCATGCTAATGTATGACAAATAATCAATCAATTCTTTTTCTCATTAACCCCTAACATGACTTAATTTATTAATCATACATGAATTACTTATCATTCTCATCTCATACCATAGCATAGATCATATAAGAAATTCCATACTACTCATTATTCATTACTTAGCATACATTATTCTAAAATTAGAAAGTATAGGATCACCCACCTTATGTTTGAAGGTTGAAAACTACAAGTGAATGGCTCCTTCTTGCTCCTAGCAACTCCTAGTCCTCTTCTCCTCCTAGCAAATGCTCCAAGCGAGAGAACCTCCAAGCACAATATCTTTCTTACTCTCTTTCTTTTTCTTCCTTTCTTTCTTTTTCTTACACTTATTTCTTTCTCTCTTGCTTCTCTTTTCTTTCTCTTATTTTTCTCTCTTTCTTCTATTTTCTATTGCTTGATTTGCTTTTTGGTGTCAAGAATGAGAAAAGAAATGGTGGCTATTTATAGGATTTTGCTAGGGACTATATTGCAAAATCTCCCACCTAATAACTTCTCATTTTAATTCTTACAACTCTCCACTTTCCTAACTCCTAAAACCCCCATCTCTTCATCTCCCCACTCTCCACTAACTTAATCTCTCCATTATTCTACCACCTAGCCCACAAAATGGTCCAAATACATTTGTGTGTGCATGCACACATGCACAAACAAATATGAATACATTTCTATAACTCAAAAATGTGTACTAATATTGTAACTTGTCATGTATTGGTACATGTTCAACCTAATTTAAGTTATAATTAGTGGGCTTGAATCATGGGCCTTCATTTAACTAATTTAATTTATTTAATTATCTAGTGGGCTCCTCTCCTAATGGGCTACATTTTAGTTTATAGGTCCATGGATCAAAAGAAAGGCTAAATAAAACTAATCCATGCTAAAAATAGTAAAATGAGAGTAGTAAAATGAGAATAAAAATTTGCACGTGCACCATACGTGTAGAAAAAATTGAAAAATGCATTTTAATCAAAAACAAGGGAAAAAATTTTCGTTTTATAAAATAGATTTAAATACATAAAAATAAATAATTTAAACCTATAGAAAATATTATACGTAGTGGTGGAAACACGTGCATCAAAACACGTAAAAAGCACGTAAATCCCAGGGATTGAAATATTATATTTTAGTTGACTGAAATCAATACGGAAAATGTATAAATAGTACGAATCCAAAAATATGTAGTAAAACACATTACAAAATATACGTGCGTAACACCCAGGGGCAAAATTGTAATTTCTAATTTTGCGGGGTGTTACATAATTATTTTCAAAAAAGGGGGCAGTACGACAAATTTTTCTTGATAACCGTCTGTTTAGGAACAAAGAGTTTTAAAAAGAAAATGCTACCCAACACAAACCGCATAGACATTTCCGACGTTTTCTTTTGGGCTATACCGGCATTTATAAACGCCAGAAATGCCGCTATATCGAGCGTCCGGACAGATATAGGGTCTATCCCGGAGTTTTTTAGCAATGCCGCTATAGCCTATATCTATCCCGGCATTTAATTGAAAAAACGTTGGTATAGAGCTTTTGACAGGAAAAAGGAAAAGGTCATCTATCCCAGCGTTTTTGACCAAAAATGCCGAAATAGGTTATTAATTTTTTTTAAAAATAACACCCTATCCCGGAGTTTTTGTCTAAAAATGCCGGGATAGGTAGGTAATTTTTTTTATTTTTTTGAATTTTAAAACATTTTTTAATAAAAAATTACCCTACATGAAATAAAATTTCATATCTATATAATAAATTACAAAGAAAGCTATCAAGTGGCTCACAATCAATCCCCCCCAAAATCAAAGGCCCATATCAAATCTTACAAAACATATTTTCCCTCCAAAATTTCAAACCCCAAAACCAAAATTTTTCCCCCTAAAAAACTCATCACTTTATTACTATCTCTCTCTTCTCTCTTTACTTTTTTCATAGTTCTCTCTTTCTCTCTCTCTCTCTCTCTATATATATATATCTCTCTCTCTAATTCTTTCTTTATTTACTTAGAAATTTTGATTTTAAGATTTCGGTTTTGTAAAATTTCAGAATTTTTAATAGCAAATATCTCTTCAACAATTAAATTCTATTATTTTCCATACTTAAAGTTCTAAGAAGTTAGATTTTATACCCCATTTATAATTATTTTTCAACATATACTAATGGAAACATAGACTTTTATTTATAACTAATTATTGTCATACTATTCAAACTTGAGCTACATAATTATTGTTTTACTGTTTACATAGCTTTTCGTGTTTTGTATTGTTCCGCAGACGTGCCGTAGGCACGTGCCCACGGGCAAATCTAGTATATATATATGTTACAAAACAACAAAATCTCCTCAATCCCATGCAATACAACCAATTGAATCAACATGCATATTTATTCACTATATGGAATGTTGTCGAGCTGTCTATACCAGTGGATATCTCGTCCATAAAGAGTGCTCTTGCTGGTCCAACAATCATCTCACCTATAAAAGTATTCCCTACCAATTTAGCACTTGATAAAGTTTTAATTTCCTTTTCATTTCGAGTCAAAAATAAAGAGTTAATTACCAGTCGTAACACGCTTCCTTTGACCTCCAGATATACCTCTAATCATATCATCTCCCACCATAGTATCAGCACAGATATCCAATCCTAAAATCTGAATTTTAATTTGAGCTAATAAAGCAAAAGAAAAATGAATCAGAAAAGGTTTACCCTATAACACAATACCAAACATTTAAAAAATCTCACATATGGATGAAAATTATTATCATGAGTATATAATCTGTGACGGCGCTAGTTTCCTGACCTCCGACAGAAACAGCCTGCAATAGTACGAAATCAATTATATGTCCAGTCAATTATCACACTTAAAATCGAATCCAATGAACCAAACACAAAGAAATAGAACCAGGAACTAAAGTATATGTAATTTGTGTCACACCTTCATGAAGACATCAAGATCCGCATCTGGTTTGATATTTGCTGCCTTCTCTCTTCTCACTAGCTCAGTTAACATATCTAGAAATTTCACACAATGAAATATGCATAATTAAAACTCTATGGACTACTTCTTATGAACAAACTACATCCATCAGACAGAATAAGATCAACGAATTGATAAATACTTACCATAATTCAATCCTCTGTTTTCTTCACCCATCCTTTCATCTCCTACATTAACTCCTATTATACCAACATTATCTGCCCAACCGAAAAAGAGCAGAAGAATAAGCACACACAATAAAGCAGCAACAACAAAAAAAAATAAAAAAATAAAAAATAAAATCAGAAGAGCTGTATCAAAATTATCTGGCAGTTATATACAATCTGATTGGATAAATGTATTCATCTTGAGATGTTACACTCTGCTGATATGTGTGGGATTTAAATTGTAGCTCTGCTGATATGTGTGCGATTCTCTCTACATCCCGTCATGTGATTGGTAGCTCCTGTGTCAAGGTACCATAGGTGGTTCTCGTCCTTCTCGTCACCTTTTAATCTTTGCTGCACCTTCTCTTCATGAAGCATGGCCATAAGTAGTGTTGGTTCATCGTCTTCTATCTTCTCGGCTAGGTGAGCCCTTTCCTTCTTGTTAGAACGACATTCAGAGGTGAAGTGCCCATAGCTTTGACAATTGTAGCACTGTACCTTGGTCTTATCGAACCTTCTTCCACGGTGGTTGAGAGCGGTCCCGTGTGTAAAAAAATGGTAAACAACAGAGTATGAATCTGTTGGCCCAAGAACGAACAATCCACCAGTGAAAGATTACAATCAAAAAGAATGAAATCCTCAAATATGTAGACGAGAAATTATTGTGGAAAGGTGAAAAAAAGAGACTTGTATTACTTCTTGTTGACCTATATATTACACAAGTAACTCAGATATTTATACTACTCAAAAGAGACATCTAGAACATCTACTAAATGCCTTAGAAGACTGAAAAGACAAAGTAGACTAATTAATGCATGTAGAGAATCTAAGGGTCATTTCCTGGAGAATTCTAGAGATGGATAGAGCAATAAAATCCAAAAAAAACAACTTTAATTCTTCACACTCCCCCTTGAAGAGATTTTTTGGAAATTAGTCCCAACTTGGAATGCAGGAGCTCAAACGATCGTTTAGGAAGCGACTTTGTAAAAATATCAGCAACATTTTCTCGACTTCGCACTTCCATGGTTTTGATTGTGCCATCAAGAACTTTTTCTCGAACAAAGTGGTGCTCAATCTCAATGTGCTTAGTTCTTGCATGACATACTGGATTATTTGCAAGTTTGATAGCACTTTGATTATCTCCAAAAATTGCAGTTGGCTTGACTATTTGAATATGCAGGTCATCAGCAAGCCATTGCAACCACACGCATTCTTGAGCAGCAAGTGCCGACGCTTTATATTCTGCCTCCGTAGTTGATAAGGAAACTGCATCTTGTTTCTTGCTACACCATGAAATACTTGTATCTCCACAAAGAAAGACATAACATGATGTTGATTTCCTGTCATCTAAATCTCCCCCATAATCTGCATCCGTGAAACCAGTTAAGGATATCACAGCATTCTTCTTGAAGAATAAGCCCAAATCTGGAGTTGAGTTGATGTACTTCAAAATCCTTTTTGCAGCTTCCAAGTGAGGCTTTCGTGGTGATTGCATAAACCTGCTAACAAAACCAACAGAAAAGGCAATATCTGGTCTTGTTATAGTTAAGTACAAAAGACTTCCGACAAGAGCCCGATAAGGTTTAGGATTCGGAAGAAGTGACCCTTCATCACGCCTGAGCTTCAGATTTGCATCAAGAGGCGTAGAGCAAATTTTGCTTTGGTTTAATCCAAAGCGAACACACTACAAAAGAAAGTAGCTTTCCCGGCGATTATTCCCCGGCATTTTACTAGTAGCGCCGGGGTAGGGAGCCAGTAGGAATTGGGCGCCAGATGGGATGGTCATACACCGGCGGTCGATTTAAAACGCCGGTGAATGTTAGTATTCACCGGCGTTTTATCTAAACACGCCGGTGAAGTTTATTATTCACCGGCATTTTTTATTATAAACGCCAGCGAATATACTGGCACATTCACCGGCGTTTCCAATTAAAACGCCGGTGAATAACTGGGAATAAAACCCACGAACCCTAATCGTTCGCTCGCCATTTACCCATTACCCCAAAAAAAAAAAGAGGGAAAAAAGGCGCTTCGTTTCCCTCCTTCCCCGCTCTATTTCCCGCGCGTTTGCCTCCGCCGCTTCGTCCTCTTCGACGGCCTTCGACCATTCGAAATCGTCCCTTATTCCCTTCGTCCTTTTCGATTTCGTTCTTCCCTCTCTCGATCTGGAGGTGAATCGGCGGTCGCCCCCTCTCTCTCTCTCTCCTACGCCCCCGCCCTCGTCGCCCCGCTCCCTCCCTCTCTCTTCGGTATGATCTCTTGATTTCCCTTATTTTCCAAAAAAGGCAGCTTTTTTCAGTTTATTCATTTCGATTTCCTTAGCATGAACGGTTTAGTTGAGATGAAGAATTAATAGAAAAATATATGCTTAGATAATGGAAATTTTCATCTTCTTTTACTGTTAATGAAGCTGATTTCATGCATCTGATTGTCTTCATGGCATGTTTGTTTTTTTACCCAAAATGGGTTCACTGTGAACTGAGGATATTGTATAGGTACGTATGCCAAAATTCTTTGGCCGGATATGCACCACACTTGGGTTTTAGATTTAGTTGAGCACAGTGAATTAGTAGAGCAACATATAAGCTCAGTTAATGGGAAATTTTCATTTTCAGATACTATTAAAGTAACCTGATTGCAATCTTTGGCATGGTTTTTTAACACAAAATGGGTTCACTTCCAAACTAAGTATGCTGCATAGCATACCTGTTTTCTTTCACTGTTAATGAAGCTGATTTCATGCATCTGATTGTCTTCTTGGCATGCATGTTTTTTTACCCAAAATGGGTTCACTGTGAACTGAGGATGCTATAGGTACGTATGTCAAAATCCTCCGGCCGGATATGCACAACAATTGGATTTTAGATTTAGTTGGGCTAAAGAAGTAGTAGAGCAACATATAAGCTCAGATAATGGGAGATTTTCATTTTCAGATACCGTTAAAGTAACCTGATTGCAATCTTTGGCATGGTTTTTTAACACAAAATGGGTTCACTTCCAAACTAAGTATGTTGCATGCATAGCATCCCCAGTTTGTATAGGTTCACTTCCAGACTAAGTGAACTGAGGATGCTATAGGTACGTATGCCAAAATCCTTCGGATACGCACAACAATTGGGTTTTAGATTTAGTTGGGTTGAAGAAGTAGTATAGCAACATATAAGCTCTGATAATAGAAAATTTATCATTTTCAAATACTGTTAAAGTAACCTGATTGTCAATCTTTGGCATGGTTTTTTATACGAAAATGGGTTAACTTCCAATCTAAGTATGCTGCTAGCATCCCCATTTTCTTTTTTTGTTGTTAGTGAAGCTTATTTTCATGCATCTGATTGTCATCTTGGCATGTTTTTTTTACCAAAATCGGTTCACTGTGAACTGAGGATGGTATAGGTACGTATGCCAAAATCCTCCGGCCGGATATGCGGCTACAATTGGGTTTTAGATTTAGTTGGGATGAAGAAGTAGTAGAGCAACATATAAGCTCAGATAATGGGAAATTTTTCATTTTCAGATACTGTTAAAGTAACCTGACTAGAATCCTTGGCATGGTTTTTTAACAAAATGGGTTCACTTCGTAACTAAGTATGCTGCATAGCATCCCCAGTTTCTTTCACTGTTAATTAATTGAAGCTTATCCCATGCATCTGATTGTCATTTTGGCATGTTTTTTTTGACCAAACTGGGTTCACTGTGAACTGAGGATGCTATAGCTCTATGCCAAAATTCTCCGGCTATGTACAACAATTGGTTCAGCCTGCAAAATATATGCTTACATACTAGACATTTTAATTTTTCTTTTACTGTTTCTTTTGTTTAGTAGTATTATTATTATTATTATTATTATTATTATTATTATTATGAGATAAGTGATTATTAGTAGTCATGAACAGAATAGTTCATGAGTCATCAGATCTTCTTGTTACCGTAGTTACAGCAGGACGCACTCATTATTCGGCCGATTCCTCTTCATCAGCAAAATACCCTTTACCATCATCTCCTTGAACGGAAAGCCAAATACAGGGGAGACTATAGTCGATTTTTTTTTTATGCTCGAACACAGGGTGTGTGATAAAATACCGTCTAAGGTGCTTGTGATCATTTCCACAAAAGGTCGTTTAGGGTTTGGTGAATAGAGTAGATTGTATTAAGAAGTAGTTTTTTTTTGTACATTTTTTAGAGCCACAATTTCTTTATTTTACAGTTAAAGATTATATCGTTTATTTATTTGCAGCTAGGGATGATTTTCAAATAGGTGAAATTTAATATACAAAATGCCTTTTACTGTTATTACTATTTAATATATCAAATTTTAATTTCAGACTGTGTGCTATTGATATAATGGATAAAAGTTGGATTAGTAAACCACGATTATCCAAGGAGTACCGTGATGGTATTAAAGATTTTATTATCTTTGCCAAACGACATTCCCGTGATCCCAACCTAATCCTTTGTCCATGCCTTCGCTGTACAAATTGTATGCTGAGGACATGTGACGTAGTACATACACACTTGGCTGTCAACGGTTTTCTTCAAGGGTACACAAGGTGGTTTTGTCATGGAGAGGATCATACGGCAGCTCCTGTTCGTCCGGTTGTATTAGAAAATGAGGCTGAGCCCTTAGTGAACGAAGACTTAAGCGTTCCCGATGAGATGCATGCTTTGTTACAAGATGCCATGGGGAATCATAATGTTCCTTTCCACACCAATGACCCAACAACCGAAGTTCACAATGAGTCAATAGAAACAAACCAGATTGGTGGTGGGGTGGACGAGGAAATGTCTGGCCCCACCCATGAAAATAATAAGCAGCAAGAATCCTTCGCTAAGTTACTTGAAGATGCTAGTATCCCGTTGTACCGCGACTGCACCAAATTTTCTAAGTTCTCATTCATTGTCAGACTATTTCAGATTAAATGTTTAAACGGGTGGTCTGCTAAGTCCTTCACTATGCTACTTGAATTGTTGAATGAAGCATTTCCTGACATCTGTATTCCAAACTCAGCCTATAAAATCAAAAAATTCCTAAGTTCTCTCGATCTAGGATATGAGAAGATAGCAGCATGTCCAAATGACTGTATGCTTTTCACGAGTGGTAAGGAAAGTCTGGAGAATTGCGAAGTGTGTGGTTCTTCGAAATGGAAAGAAAGACCAAATCAAGACGAGGGAGCCAGCGGATCTACTAAGCGAAGTAGGAAAAAGAAGCCTGCCAAAACATTGCGTTACTTTCCTCTGATCCCTAGGTTACAAAGGTTGTTTATGTCCACGAAAACTTCTTCTGATATGAAATGGCATGCTGAAGGCCGCACTAATGATGGGATTCTTAGACATCCTGCTGATTCTCAATCTTGGAAAAGATTTGATGAAAGATATCCTGATTTTGCGGAAGATCCTCGAAATGTGAGACTTGGACTAGCTAGTGATGGTTTCAACCCTTTCAGGCAAATGAGTAGTACATACAGCATATGGCCGGTTGTGTTGATACCATACAATTTGCCGCCTTGGAAATGCATGAAGCAGTCCTCATTTATTTTGTCCATGATAGTTCCTGGACCGAAAGGTCCTGGAAATGATATAGATGTGTACCTACAACCGTTAATAGATGAACTTCAGAAGTTGTGGGTGGGTGTTCCAACCTATGATGCTGTGGCTAAAGAAACATTTTCTCTTCGTGCCGTGTTGTCTTGGACAATCAATGATTTTCCAGCATATGCAAATTTATCTGGATATAGTATTAAAGGACGTTATGCATGTCCATGTTGTGCTGACCAAACTAGTTCAAGGTGGTTGTACAATGGCAGAAAGTTTTGCTATATGGGTCATAGGAGATGGTTGCCTGACACACATATATTTCGGGCAGAGGCAGCGACATTTGATGGCACCGACGAGTGGGAACATGCTCCTGGGTCTTCCTCTGGTTCAGATATTTTGAGGCGGGTAGATTGTCATCAATTCAAATATGGAAAGGAACCAGAAGTCAGGACAAAGGGCAAGAAAAGGGCAAGGCCGGAGCAAGATGAGGAGACCGATCTATATGGCGAGGATGAGGATCAAAACTTGACGAGTTTAGGTGCATGGAAGAAGAAGAGTATTTTCTTCAAGTTGCCGTATTGGGAATTCAACTTACTGAGACATAATTTAGATGTGATGCATATCGGCAAAAATATAGGTGAGAATTGTATAGGAACAGTTATGGGAGATGATCGGAAGACAAAGGACAATCTGAAGAGCCGACTTGATTTGAAGTCAATGGGCATCCGACATGAGTTGCACCCAGAAGAATTGCCGAACGGGAAAGTGCTCCTACCTCCTGCAATCTATTCAATGTCAAAATCGGAGTTGGAGTTGTTTTGCAAAGTACTACTTGAACTGAAAGTCCCCGATAGCTATTCTTCTAACATGGCAAAATGTGTCAACTTTAAAGAGAAGAGGCTTCAGGGGCTAAAGTCACACGACTACCACATCCTAATGCAGGATCTCCTTCCTGTGGCCCTAAGGTCTTCAATGTGTGAGCAAGTCACTACTGTCCTGAAAGATCTTTGTAGCATATATAAAGGTATTTGCTCAAGAATGCTTCGTGTTGAAGATCTGGACCAATTGGAGCAGCAGGCGGCATTGACACTTAGTAAAATGGAGATGATATTTCCTCCATCGTTTTTCACTATTATGATTCACTTGATAATCCACCTTGCTGGTGAAGCCAGAATCGGTGGTCCTGTTCACTATCGGTGGATGTACCCCATTGAGAGGTAAAATAATTCGTTCATCTTACGAAATTGAATTTTCAAAAGCTCATTTCTTTTAATCCCCTAATCCGCTCTAGTTTATTAATTGTACATGTTCAGGTACCTATACCGGCTAAAGGGTTATGTGAAAAATAGAGCATATCCTGAAGGGTCAATAGGCCAGGGATATCTATCAGAGGAGTGCTCACATTTTTTTTCCAGGTATTTGCCTGGTGTGGAGACATCTTCCAGTAGACCACGTAGAAATCCAGACATTTCCAACCTTGATGGTGCACAATATCTTTTTGATACCGCTGGCACCACTGTTGGTAAAGTTGATGCATTTGAGCTCGATAGCTTAGCGTGGGAACAGGCACATCGATATGTGCTAGACCATCATGCATCAGTGGAACCATTTCGAAAGTAAGTTGCTTTTAAATGTAAATCGAATACAGTGAAAACTGCGGAGTTCGATATTTTTGATACTTTTGTTATTCCTAATTTCAATTGCTTGTTTTTTAGCGAATTTGTCAGGGACATCAAACGAAGGGCTAGACCAAGAAGACTACCACCACGTGAACAAAACAAGCTGATGAATGAAAAATTTCATAAGTGGTTTGAATCTCATGTAGGTGAATTACAGTTATGCAAGTTAATCTTTATTATATCTATATTTTCTATGGTGTTGATACGATTTGCGCAAAATTAATAGGTACATTCTTTGGGTCCTGAAGGTGCGTCATCTGAAATACAAGTACTTGCCAAAGGTCCCTATCAGATGGCCAAAAGATACGGAGGATACATATTCAATGGTTTTAGATTTCGTACTAAGGATCGTGAATCTAATTTGAAGTCTCAAAATAGTGGAATGGTAGTGACGTCTAAGACTAGAAGTTATGCTTCCAAATCGGACACGAGGCCTGTAGATGGGGATCTCGACTACTATGGAGTGCTCACGGATATCATTGAGTTGAATTATTTTGGCCATTTCCGTGTTGTCTTATTTCGTGGGGATTGGGCTGAGTTTGATAGGAATTTTGCTAACAACAAGGACAAGCTTGGCTTCACAGTTGTGAACTTCTCAAAATTGATTCACATCGGTACACACATTAGCCATGAGCCATTTGTGTTTCCATCCCAAGTGCAACAAGTGTTCTACATTGCAGATCCAACCCTGCCAAAATCGTATGTGGCTATCCCTATGCAACCAAGAGATGTATTCCAACTGGGCGATACTTCAGACGATGAAGATGGTGAAGACATGAACAGTTACATTGCTTCTGAGTTTCCTGTGTTTGATGTAAACACAACCGATCTTGGAATTTGCGGGACTTGGCTCCGCAAGGATGGAGAAGAGGGCGATGTACTGGAAGATGTCGTATTGTAGTTTACATGATTTTTTATGCAAGTTTATTATATGTCTGTAATTTTATGTCTTAAATCTTGTTGTAATATTATGTCTGTAATTTCGAATATGTTCATTATGAATTTAATACACTGGTTTAATTGTCTTTCTATTTTCTACTGCTTGGTATTATTTACATTAAACTATGCTTAGTGTCATTTGAACCAAACTATCATTTGAACCAAGTTATCGGATCCTTGACAGGTACAACATGCCGAGGCGTGGAAAGAGGGTAAATATAAATGATGGCAACGAGAGCCATGGGGATGAGCAGCCACTAAATAATAGTGGCAGGCAAACATATGAGAGTGAGGGTAGCACGCCGTCCATTGTCAAAAAACATCGGTAAGTCTTGAAATTGGTATTTTTAAAGAGATTATGTTACTTGAATGCATGAAAGACACGTACTAGTGTTTGTGAGTCTGCATTGTGGCTGTCGTCTATGTCGCATTTCGTCTATGTTTCTTAAGTGGGCTGTGATTAGAGAGAAAGGGCTGGAGTGGAGATCTGGAAACCCAAAATAGAGACATCTCGTTTATTATAATCTACACTTATTGTTGGACCAATCCCCTTTTGCTGTTGTTGCTGATGTCTCTTTGTGTGCGTGTGTTGAAGAGAATGAAGGGATGAGAGAGAGACGAGGAAAATGCCGCTATGTTAGCCTGGTGTATCCTCATTCTCTACGATCCCTCTTTCTGGCTCCATATATGGCTTCTATATTAAATTGGTTTCCTTCCACGATGACAGTCCGTAATACTACACTTGATATGAGCCCATGTTCATAGCTGCATCCTATTGCATACTCACAAACAACTAATACTTGTTGGCCTTGCATCGTATGCCCAACCCCATTTTGGCACATAACCAGGTATAGATGACATTGTACTGATTTGGAGGAGGTGAAAATGGGACCATAAAATAGCTTAAGAAGACCATCAGGTTTGTGAAATAAGCTTCACTAACAGTGAAAGAAACTGGGGATGCTATGCAGCATACTTAGTTTGGAAGTAGTCCCATTTTGTGTTAAAAAAACCATGCCAAAGATTGCAATCAGATGCATGAAATCAGCTTCTTTAACAGTATCTGAAAATGAAAACTTTTCATAATCTGAGCATATATGTTTCTTTAACAGTGACTGTGAACAATTGTTCTTAATTGGGCTGTGATTAGAAAGAGACGAGTTGGAGTGGAGATCTGGAAACCCATATAGAGACATCTTGTTCATAATAATTTATTATGGTTGTTGTTCTTGTCGCTCTTGCTGTTGTTGCTGATGTCTCTATGTGTTCGTGTGCTGAAGGGAAAGAAGGGGTGAGAGAGAGATGAGGAAAATGCCGCTACGTTAGCCTGGTGTATCCTCATTCTCTACCATTCCTCTTTCTGGCTTCTATATTTGGTTTCCTTCCACGATGACAATTCCAGTTAAAACTACACTTGCTATGAGCCCTATTCGTATTTTTCTTCCATGAACTGAGGATGGTGCATAGGCTGGTGCCTGGTGTATCCTCATTCTCTAGCATCCCCAGTTTCTTTCACTGTGAGTGAAGCTTATTTCACAAACCAGATGGTCTTCTTAAGCTATTTTATGGTCCCATTTTCACAAACTGTTAGTGAAGCTGATTTCAAGCACCTGATTGTCTTCTTGGCATGTATGTTTTTATACCGAAAATGGGTTCACTGTGAACTGAGGATATTGTATAGGTACGTATGCCAAAATTCTCCGGCCGGATATGCACCACACTTGGGTTTTGCGATATAGTTGGGCTGAAAAAGTAGTAGAGCAACATATAAGCTCAGATAATGGAGAAATTTTCATTTTCGGATACTGTCAATGTAACCTGATTGCAATCTTTGGCATGGTTTTTTTAACACAAAATGGGTTCACTTCCAAAATGAGTATGCTGCATAGCATCCCCAGTTTCTTTCACTGCTAGTGAAGATTATTTCACAAACCTGATGGTCTTCTTAAGCTATTTTATGGTCCCATTTTCACTAACTGTTAGTGAAGCTGATTTCAAGCACCTGATTGTCTTCTTGGCATGTATGTTTTTAAACCAAAAATGGGTTCACTGTGGTCATCAGATGATGGAGAAATTTTCATTTTCAAATACTGTCAATGTAACCGGTTTTTTTAACACAAAATGGGTCCACTTGCAAAATGAGTATGCTGCATAGCATCCCCAGTTTCTATCACTGTTAGTGAAGCTTACTTCACAAACCTGATGGTCTTCTTAAGCTATTTTATGGTCCCATTTTCACTAACTGTTAGTGAAGCACATTTCAAGCACCTGATTGTCTTCTTGGCATGTATGTTTTTATACCGAAAATGGGTTCACTGTGAACTGAGGATATTGTATAGGTACGTATGCCAAAATTCTCCGGCCGGATATGCACCACACTTGGGTTTTGCGATATAGTTGGGCTAAAAAAGTAGTAGAGCAACATATAAGCTTAGATAATGGAGAAATTTTCATTTTCGGGCACTGTCAATGTAACCTGATTGCAATCTTTGGCATGGTTTTTTTAACACAAAATGGGTTCACTTCCAAAATGAGTATGCTGCATAGCATCCCCAGTTTCTTTCACTGTTAGTGAAGATTATTTCACAAACCTGATGGTCTTCTTAAGCTATTGTATGGTCCCATTTTCACTAACTGTTAGTGAAGCTAATTTCAAGCACCTGATTGTCTTCTTGGCATGTATGTTTTTAAACCAAAAATGGGTTCACTGTGGTCATCAGATGATGGAGAAATTTTCATTTTCAAATACTGTCAATGTAACCGGTTTTTTTAACACAAAATGGGTCCACTTGCAAAATGAGTATGCTGCATAGCATCCCCAGTTTCTATCACTGTTAGTGAAGCTTACTTCACAAACCTGATGGTCTTCTTAAGCTATTTTATGGTCCCATTTTCACTAACTGTTAGTGAAGCACATTTCAAGCACCTGATTGTCTTCTTGGCATGTATGTTTTTATACCGAAAATGGGTTCACTGTGAACTGAGGATATTGTATAGGTACGTATGCCAAAATTCTCCGGCCGGATATGCACCACACTTGGGTTTTGCGATATAGTTGGGCTGAAAAAGTAGTAGAGCAACATATAAGCTTAGATAATGAAGAAATTTTCATTTTCGGGCACTGTCAATGTAACCTGATTGCAATCTTTGGCATGGTTTTTTTAACACAAAATGGGTTCACTTCCAAAATGAGTATGCTGCATAGCATCCCCAGTTTCTTTCACTGCTAGTGAAGATTATTTCACAAACCTGATGGTCTTCTTAAGCTATTTTATGGTCCCATTTTCACTAACTGTTAGTGAAGCTGATTTCAAGCACCTGATTGTCTTCTTGGCATGTATGTTTTTAAACCAAAAATGGGTTCACTGTGGTCATCAGATGATGGAGAAATTTTCATTTTCAAATACTGTCAATGTAACCGGTTTTTTTAACACAAAATGGGTCCACTTGCAAAATGAGTATGCTGCATAGCATCCCCAGTTTCTATCACTGTTAGTGAAGCTTACTTCACAAACCTGATGGTCTTCTTAAGCTATTTTATGGTCCCATTTTCACTAACTGTTAGTGAAGCTGATTTCAAGCACCTGATTGTCTTCTTGGCATGTATGTTTTTATACCGAAAATGGGTTCACTGTGAACTGAGGATATTGTATAGGTACGTATGCCAAAATTCTCCGGCCGGATATGCACCACACTTGGGTTTTGCGATATAGTTGGGCTAAAAAAGTAGTAGAGCAACATATAAGCTTAGATAATGGAGAAATTTTCATTTTCGGGCACTGTCAATGTAACCTGATTGCAATCTTTGGCATGGTTTTTTTAACACAAAATGGGTTCACTTCCAAAATGAGTATGCTGCATAGCATCCCCAGTTTCTATCACTGTTAGTGAAGCTTACTTCACAAACCTGATGGTCTTCTTAAGCTATTCTATGGTTCCATTTTCACTAACTGTTAGTGAAGCTGATTTCAGGCACCTGATTGTCTTCTTGGCATGTATGTTTTTATACCAAAAAATGGGTTCACTGTGAACTGAGGATATTGTATAGGTACGCATGCCAAAATTCTCCGGCCGGATATGCACCACACTTGGGTTTTGCGATATAGTTGGTGCTGAAAAAGTAGTAGAGCAACATATAAGCTCAGATAATGGAGAAATTTTCATTTTCGGATACTGTCAATGTAACCTGATTGTTTAACACAAAATGGGTTCACTTCCAAACTAAGTATGCTGCATAGCATCCTCAGTTCTTCTTTTGTTGATAGTGAAGCTTATTTTCATGCATCTGATTGTGATCTTGGCATGTTTTTTTGAGCAAAACGGGTTTACTGTGAACTGAGGATGCTATAGGTACGTATGCCAAAATCCTCCGGATACGCACAACAATTGGGTTTTAGATTTAGTTGGGCACAGTGAATTAGTAGAGCAACATATAAGCTCAGTTAATGGAAATTTTCATTTTCAGATACTGTTAATGAAGCTGATTGCCATCTTTGGCATGATTTTTGAACAAAAATGGGTTCACTTCCAAACTAAGTATGCTGCTAGCATCCTCATTTTCTTTCACTGTTAATGAAGCGTATTTCATTAAGATCCAGGATGGCAAATTTTGACTGGGCTATGATTGGATTGTTTAGTGGATGTGGTCTATGTTCTTAATTGGGCTGTGATTAGAAAGAGTGGGCTCGAGTGGAGAACTGGAAACCCATATAGAGACATCTTGTTCATAATAATTTATTATTATTGTTGTTCTTGTCGCTCTTAAGGTGGTTGCTGATGTCTCTTTCTGTTCGTGTGCTGAAGGGAAATAAGGGATGAGAGAGAGATGAGGAAAATGCCGCTATGGTAGCCTGGTGTATCCAAAGTCTCTACCTTTCTTCTTTCTGTTTCCATTTCTGGCTTCTATATATATTTGGTTTCCTTCCACGATGACAGTTTCCTAAAAATACACTTGATATGAGCCCTATCTTATTTTTCTTATTTTTCTTATATTTGGTTTCCGTCCACGATGACAGTTTCATGGATTGTCTGAACAATCCATGAAGGACATGCTTAGATACTGAATTTTCATTTGTTTTATTGTTTTAGATAGTTGATATTCCCAATCAGAGGAGAATATAAAGGTTTCAAGTTAGATACTGAATTTTCATTTGTTTTGTTATTTTAGATATATTTAAAAACAAAATTAAGTACGGAATTTTTAGCATTGCAATGTAATTATTTTACCTCTGTATATAGCATTAACAATTCCATTTGCAGTTGGCACTTTCATCTTATAATTCGAGACACAGGTAGTTCTTTTTGCAAGTTCAAAAAATATGTATATTCTGTATTGTGATCTACTGTTCAATTAAACTATTATTTTTTATTCACAGAGCGGTCGTCAAGATGAAGGAAATGCAGATGATCAGAGCTGAAGCTACTCGAGGGGTATGAATCTGCGGTCCTCCTTGCTGTTCTTATGTCCTCCTTGCTGTATGGTTGTTGTTCTTATGTCCTCCTCCTTGCCGTTGTTATGTCAGACTGGTTTTTTTTATGAGAGTTATGTCATACTTTGAATTTGGGATATTTTGGATATTTGTCAGACTGGTTTGTTTGGATATTTTGGATGTTAGTCTCTATATTAATTTATTAATTATGACATTGTTAATTAATCAATGAATTTGGACGTTGATATGACACGTGTGAAACTTGATTATCTTTAATTATTCTTGTGTTTGGCTGTGGTTTGCGCAGTAGTATGCAACGAAATTGATTGAATCAGTTGTGAGAATTAGTTTACAGGTTATGTAAATGAAACTGTGAATTGAAATCGAACGGAAAAGCGGAGTATCGAAAATAAACGGGCATAGCCAGAACGGCGTTTTAAAAAACGGCGGTGTATATAATTTAATTGTTGAAGTGTATGATACACCGGCATTTCAACGCACGCCGGTGAAAGTTTTCAGCTGTAACGGCACAGGTATACACCGGCGTTTTATAAACGCCGGCGTATATAACTACACCGGCGTTTTTAGTCGTGCCGGTGTTCGTAAACAGGGAAAAACAGGCGCTTACAAACGGACATACACCGGCGTTTCTTGACCGCCGGTATACTTTCGATATACACCGGCGTTTTTATTTACGCCGGTGAATGGTTAAATACCGGCGGTTTACGACCGCCGGTGTATGTATATAGGCACACAAACACGGCACCCAGAAACGGACATACACCGGCGTTTCTTGACCGCCGGTATACTTTCGATATACACCGGCATTTTTATTTACGCCGGTGAATGGATAAATACCGGCGGTTTACGACCGCCGGTGTATGTATATAGGCACACAAACACGGCACCCAGAAACGGACATACACCGGCGTTTTATGACCGCCGGTGTAGTCCTAGTATTTACCGGCGTCCACCAAAAACGCCAGTGTAGGACCCTTCGTTTCAGCGACGCCCGCTTCGGCGGCAGTTGGACCGGCGTTATTGTAAACGCCGGTGAAAGTTTCCCCGGCGTAAAAAAACGCCGGTATAGACGGAAAAAACCGCCGGGAAAGCTACTTTCTTTTGTAGTGACAGCTAACTTTTTGGCATAACTTTCTTGAGAAATAAAAATTTCATTCCTTCGATTGCTCACTTCTAAGCCAAGAAAGTGGCTTAACTCTCCCAACTTCTTGATGTCGAACCTTATTGCGAGCTCGTCTTGAAGTTTTTCAACTTCCACTTCATTGTTTCCTGTTATTATCATATCATCCACGTACAAAAGAACAACCATATGCAAGCTCCCTTGTTTTTTAACAAATAAACTAGAATCTGAATTTGATGCATTATAGCCACAAAAGAGAAGGTATTCAGAAATTTTGCCGTACCAAGCTCGTGGAGCTTGCTTGAGACCGTAAAGCGCCTTCTTAAGCTTGCAAAAAAAATCAGGTTGCACATCGGACACATAACCTGGCGGCTGCTCCATGTAGAATGTCTTTATCGATTTCTCCGTACAAGAAGGCATTTTTTACGTCTAGTTGCCATAGTTTCCAGTCATGAGACGCTGCCAGCGCTATCACCAATCGAATTGAAATCATCTTAGCCACAGGGCTAAAAGTTTCTTCATAGTCTTCGCCATATTTTTGAGAAAAATCTCGAGCCACCAATCGTGCTTTGTATCGGTCTATACTCCCATCAGCTTTCCTTTTGATTTTATAAACCCATTTGCAAGTAATGGGCTGCACATCTTTTGGCTTAGGGACAAGACTCCAAGTCCGATTTTTCTCGAGGGCATCCATTTCAGCATCCATAGCAAGTTCCCACTCTTTATTCCCTTTAGCCTCTTCAAATTTAGAAGGCTCTTCATCGTCAATTGGACCTGCGTAAAAACAAGAATACGTGCTGACAAAATCTTCGTCTCTATAGTGTTGCGGCTTGACGATGGTTCTCCTTGGTCTCTGCGAGATATTCATCTCCATTTGGTCTTGCACTGGCTGTTGTGGACTCCCCCTATCACTTTGCTCCTCGATGATCAACGGAGATGAGCTGGTAGCAGAAGAAGTGCTCGTAGGCAGCTCCACGAATACTTCATTTTCAGAACTTGCATTTTCCTTCTCATCATTTTTATAATATGATGAAATCTCATCAAAAATGACATCTCGTGATACCACAAACAAATGAGTTTTTGGATCCATGCATTTCGATCCCTTTTTTCTTTCATCATACCCAACAAAAATGCATTTCCTTGCTTTTGCATCTAGTTTAGTTCGTTTAGATTCAGGCACATGAACATAACAAACAGACCCAAAAACTTTGAAATGTTTAACACTTGGTTTTTCACCAAACATCAATTCATACGAAGATTTCATGTTGTTTGGAGAAATAGGTGTTCTATTAATCACATAAGATGCACATTTCATACCTTCAGCCCATAAGGATCTTGGCATATTTTTGGCATGCAACCAGCTCTTGCACGTCTCTGTTAGATGCCTAATTTTTCTTTCTGCCACACCGTTTTGCTGCGGCGTCTCTGTACAAGAAAATTCTCTTCTTATCCCATGCTGGCGACAAAAAGATAAGAACTCGTCTTTAATGAATTCTCCCCCATTGTCAGTTCGTAGTCGCTTGGTTTTTGAATCGAGCTCTCCTTCAATCAATTCCTTGAATTCTTTAAATATGCAAAAAACCTGTGATTTGTGTTTTAGAAAGTAAACCCAAGTATATCTGCTGAAATCATCAATAAGGATTAGCATGAAAGAATTTCCAGAATATGAAGCAGTTCTAGTTGGTCCCATCAAGTCACAATGGATAAGCTCCAATGGGGCTTTACTCCGAGAAGATGATCTCTCAAAAGGAAGTCTGTGAGCCTTCCCATATTGACATCCTTCACAAACTTTTCCGTCGCCAAAATTAGTGAGATTAGGCAACCCATTTACCGAATCTTTTTTCACCATAACCTTTAGTTTATCCATACTTAGATGTCCCAATCTAGCATGCCATAAATCAGCATTTTCATTGCTACTCATCTTATTTATATATGAGCTAGAGGCAGATAAAACAAATAAATCTTTAACTCTCTTACCAGTATGGATTACGTCTGCCTTGAGCTCTTGAATGTTCTTTAAGAACTTTACGTCGTGTGGCCCGAAGAGCACGTAGTTTCCAGCATCCACAGCATTTGCAACTGAAAATAAATTCTTCTTCATCCCAGGTACATGAAGCACACTCTTCAGTGTTATTGGATCCTCGTTTCCTCCATTGATAACAATGGTGCCTTCACTCTTGACGGGATGAACTGTATTGTCTGCTGTCACGATGGCCTCACAACCATTGTATTCTTGGATGCTTGAAAATTTGGAGTTATCTCCAGTGAGATGATGGCCACAACCTGAGTCGACAATCCAATCGTCTTCAACATTGATGGAAGCTAGTGCATTGACTTGTCTTGTCTCTGCCACAAAGCATTTCCCCCAATCTTCTTCTTCTTCAACCTTCTCTGCTCCAGCCATATTTCCTTCTTTTAGCTTCACCCGACAGAACCTTTTGATATGCCCGGTTCTACCACATCGATAGCATTTGAAAACCTTTTTATGGTTTTCAGACGATTCATCTTTCCTCTCTTTCGAGCTATTAAAGTTTTGCTTTCCTTTGAAATTTTTATATGGCGAGAATGATTTCTTTCTTGTCACGAGAGCTTGATTTCCTCCTTCCTTGACAGAGACATTAGCCATTTGTTTAGCTAACATCTCTTGTGAAGAAAGTAGATTCTCAAATTCTTCCAAAGATGGTTGTGTAGCCCATCCTTGTATCGACGTCACATACGGAATGTATTCTGTCTTTAGTCCCCGAATGATGTATCTTCTGATACGTGCTTCAGAGATTGCATCTTCTGGATTTAGAAGAGAAATTTCTGAACATAAATTCTTGACCTTGAGAAAGTACTCACCAACAGAAAGATTGCCTTGCATGGTGTTCGCGAGCTCATTCTCCAGAATCTGCAGCCGGGCTTCGTCCTTTTTGTTGAATAGTCTGTCGACAGTTTGCCAAATTTCATGGATGCTGAAATGGATGCCCTCGAGAAAAATCAGACTTGGAGTCTTGTCCCTAAGCCAAAAGATGTGCAGCCCATTACTTGCAAATGAGTTTATAAAATCAAAACAATGGAAGTGCGAAGTCAAGAAAATGTTGCTGATATTTTTACGAAGTCGCTTCCTAAACGATCGTTTGAGCTCCTGCGTTCCAAATTGGGACTAATTTCCAAAAAAATCACTTTAGGGGGGGGGGGGGAGTGTGAAGAATTAAAGTTGTTTTTTTTGGATTTTATTGCTCTATCCATCTCTAGAATTCTCCACGAAATGACCCTTAGATTCTCTACATGCATTAATTAGTCTGCTTTGTCTTTTCAGTCTTCTAAGGCATTTAGTAGATGTTCTAGATGTCTCTTTTGAGTAGTATAAATATTTGAGTTACTTGTGTAATATATAGTTCAACAAGAAGTAATACAAGTCTCTTTTTTTATTCACCTTTCCACAATAATTTATCATCTACATATTTGAGGATTTCATTCTTTTTTATTGTAATCTTTCACTGGTGGATTGTTGAGTATGAATCTGTTGGCCCAAGAACGAACAATCCACCAGTGAAAGATTACAATCAAAAAGAATGAAATCCTCAAATATGTAGACGAGAAATTATTGTGGAAAGGTGAAAAAAAAGAGACTTGTATTACTTCTTGTTGAACTATATATTACACAAGTAACTCAGATATTTATACTACTCAAAAGAGACATCTAGAACATCTACTAAATGCCTTAGAAGTCTGAAAAGACAAAGCAGACTAATTAATGCATGTAGAGAATCTAAGGGTCATTTCCTGGAGAATTCTAGAGATGGATAGAGCAATAAAATCCAAAAAAAACAACTTTAATTCTTCACACCGTGGTCGCCATTGCTTCGTCCATGACTTCGGCCACGCCCACGACCATGACCACGGCCTTTAGTGTCGTTACCATGTCGCCATTCACCAGCAGATCCTTCACCTGATGCTTTTGTATCCCGTGCCTTCCACTCGGCTCTGGACAGCAGGACTTGCTCCTCACCGTTGTCACCAGTACCGCGCAACCGTTCCTCGTGTGTCTTTAGACGGCCGATGAGCTCCTCTACAGTCATCGTTTTGAGGTCACAAAACTGCTCGATCGTTGATACGATCTGTAGAAAATTTGATGGCACTATCCGGAGAAATTTCTTCATGACATAGTTCTCGTTTACCTTGTCGCCCAATGCACGGATCTTGCTGACGACAGTTGTCAACTTCATGGCAAAATCATCAATCGTCTCTGCCTCCTTCATGCGGAGATTTTCAAACTCATTCTTTAGAGTCTGGACCTTCGCCTCCCGGACGCGCTCGGCGCCCATGTGCATGGTTTGTAACATTTCCCACGCCTCTTTAGCCGTCTCCTTTTCGGCCAATAGAAGCAGCGTCTCCTCTGGGATCCCTTGATAGATGATAGAAAGGGCCATCTTATCTTCCTTTTCTTCAACGGTCACCTTCGGGTCGGTAGGTGCAATGGCGCCCCACACTCCTTGGGCTTGCATATACACCTTCATCTTGATCGCCCATGCTCCATAGTTGCTCTTCGTAAGCATTGGATATTGAAAGCACATCCGGAGTCGCTTACTTCCTCAACCTGCAGCTCTGATACCAAGTGTAGTAAAAAAAGAGCCCAGTAAAGAGAGAACAGAGCACCAGTTTTTTTGTGTGGAAAGATGAATAGACTTGATTGATTTTTATTGAGTGAAGTGATAGCTATATATAGCTAAACATCTGAGCTAAAGAGATAGAGTAGAATCAAAGTTGTTTTATCAAAACATCTGATCTTAAGGGATAGAGTAGAATCAAAGTTGTTTTAACAAACAAAACAACTCAGCAATCTAAACAAACTAACAATAAAAACAGAATAACAAGATTATCACCAACAATCACTCCCTTAATCTTGTTGTATCAATGCTTCACCTTCTGCACCCGGATCTTCTCGCGCATCTCGAGGAACTTTAGTCGTCAAAGTGATTTTGTCAAGATATCGGCGAGCTGATCATTTGTGTTTACATATTCCACTTCAATCTCCCCTCTCTCCACACATCCACGAATGAAATGGTACCTCATGCCAATGTGTTTACTCCTGTCATGATAGACTGGATTTTTGCAGAGAGCGGTCGCTGACTTATTATCTACCTTGAGTAATACTTTGCACTTCGTCTTCTTCTTCAAATCTTCTAGCAACCAACTGAGCCATATCCCTTGACAAGCAATAGTTGACGCAGCGATGTACTCTGCCTCGCAGGATGATAACGCCACGATCTTCTGCTTCTGCGACACCTAGCTAATGATGTTGTCTCCAAGGAAGTAAGCAACTCCGGATGTGCTTTTGCGATCATCTATGTCACCAGCTAAGTCGCAGTCACTATAGCCGACCAAGCATGGTTCTTCCCGATCTTTTCTCACATAAAAACACCCAAAATCAATTGTACCCCGAATGTACCTGAGGATTTACTTCACTGCTGCCATGTGCTGCGTAGTTGGTTCTTCCATGAATCTGCTTGCTATCCCGACCGCATAAGCTATGTCTGGCCGTGTATTCACCAAATATCTCAGACAACCAATGATGCTTCTGTAGTATGTTGTGTCGACGAGAGGATTTTGGCTCACCTTGCTCAGTTTCAGTCTCGGCTCCATTGGAGTTTGACTTGGATTGCAATCCGACATCCCACTCTTCTCAAGTATCTTGGCGGCATACGTGGATTGGCACAATGCAATTCCTTGGGGTGTTTGAGATACCTCAATCCCCAAGTAGTAAGACAGCAGCTCGAGATCACTCATGTTGAACACCTATTTCATTTGTGCCTTGAATCTTGCAATCCACGCGTTGCTTGATCCTGTGATAATTAGGTCATCAACGTACACGCTGACCAACAAGCTTGAGTCCTCCACGTTTCTCTTATATATGGCATGTTCCAAGGGGCACCTCTCGAAGCCAAGTGACGTCAAGCTTTTGGTTGAGGAGAAGAAACTTACGAGGATTCCCCTAGTAACGGCAAGCAAACCGGGAAGAGCCCAGCTTGAGAATCGGGCCGCGCTGCCTGAATTGTAGTCTGGAGAAGCGTCCTCAGCGGCGGATCGGGCCCAAGTCCCCTGGAAAAGGGTGCCAGAGAGGGTGAGAGCCCCGTCCGGCCCGAACCCTGCCACACCACGAGGCGCTGTCGGCGAGTCGGGTTGTTTGGGAATGCAACCCCAATCGGGCGGTAAATTCCGTCCAAGGCTAAATAGCGGCGAGAGACCGATAGCGAACAAGTACCGCGAGGAAAAAATGAAAAGGACTTTGAAAAGAGAGTCAAAGAGTGCTTGAAATTGTCGGGAGGGAAGCAGATGGGGGCCGGCGCGAGCCCAGGCCAGGCGGGAACACCCACTGAGTTTAAGCACATCAATAAAGTCTATTCATCTTTCCACAAAAAAAATGTCAAAATGCCAAAATGAAGAACACAAGGTCCTAACCGACGTATACTACATTCCAAAGCTCTGCACCAACATTGCGAGCTTAGGGCAGCTTGATGAACATGGATGCAAGATGGTCTTGGAAGATGGGGTCTTATGCATGTTCGATCGACAAAGGCGGCTGATTGCGAAGGTGAAACGGTCGAGTAACCGGTTGTATATTCTCAATCTGAGTCCAACTCAACCGGTGTGCTTGCTGACAAGATACAACGAGGATGCATGGTTGTGGCATGCACGGTACGGACACCTGAACTTCCAATCATTGCGAAAGATGGCGCAAAATGAGATGGTGGAGGGAATGCCATCTATTGAGCACGTTGACCAGCTATGCGACGGATGTATGGTAGGCAAACAACGATGTACACCGTTCCCTCAGGAGTCACCGTATCGGGCAGAAAAGCCACTCCAAATCGTGCATGGTGATTTGTATGGGCCAATCACTCCAGCAACTCCGGGAGATGAAAGATATTTTTTTCTACTTGTTGATGATTTCACTCGGTACATGTGGGTTGAGTTTCTCAGGAACAAAGATGAGGCGTTGAGTGCTTTTAAGAAAATAAAAGCAAATGCCGAAATGGAGGTGGATCGCAAGTTGAAGGGGCTCCGAACCGACAGAGGTGGCAAGTTCACATCCAAGGAGTTTAGCCGCTATTGTGAGGATCTGGGAATTAAAAGGTTTCTCACCGCACCATATACTCCACAACAAAACGGCATGGTTGAACGAAGAAATCAAACTGTCGTTGGTATGGCACGGAGTCTTCTCAAAAGCAAGAAGGTGCCCGAAATCTTTTGGGGAGAAGCAGTGGCGACGGCAATACATCTTCTGAACCGAGCGGCAACGCGAAGCTTGGTAGGAAAGACTCCATATGAGGCTTGGTATCTCAAGAAACCAAAGGTGCATCATTTTCAAACTTTTGGTTGTGTGGCGCATGTGAAAGCTGTGACGCCACATCTCAAGAAGTTGGCAGATAGGAGCACTCAAATGGTGTTCCTTGGCTATGAAGCTGGATCCAAGGCCTATCGTGTTTATGACCCAGCTGTGAGGAAGTTGCATGTAAGCCGGGATGTGATATTCCAGGAAGAGAAGGAGTGGAATTGGGACTCGGCACCAGGGGATTGTCCTATTTCGGAGAACACATTCACCATGCTACTTGAGGAGGATGGCAGCACAGGAGATAAGAAAGACGGCAACAACGACGAGCGGCATGTAGCTGCTGCGGCTGCTGCTGTTCTATGCGATGGCGCGGCTTCAGGGGAGGCCGCTCCTGCCACCTCTCCTTCGACAGTGGGGGGGACTGCTGCTTCTCCTTCGATAGCAGCAAGTGCGGCGGATGACGCAGCTGCTCCTACCCCGCCTCCGACAGCGCGAAGCGCCGTGACCACTTCAACAGCGCCAAGTGCAGCGGGTGATGCCGCTCAATCGTCTAACCTTGACATGCACGGCCAACCACGTCAACAACGCTATCGATCTCTCCAAGAGGTGTACGACGGCACAACACCGATGGAAGAAGTCGGGCTGTGTATGCTAGCTGCGGAGGAGCCTGCGAGCTTTGCCGAAGTCTAGAAACAAGCATGTTGGCGACGTGCAATGGAGGAAGAATTGACCGCTATTCAAGACAATGAAACATGGGAGATCACAAATCTACCGAGTGGACATAGGCCTATCGGCCTGAAGTGGGTTTATAAACTGAAAAAGAATCCACAAGGAGCCGTGGTCAAGCACAAAGCACGTCTTGTTGCGAAAGGGTACGTGCAAAAGCAGGGAGTGGACTTCGAAGAAGTATTTGCACCGGTAACGAGACTTGAGACAGTGAGGCTACTCATTGCCTTAGCTGCTCAAGAAGGTTGGGAGGTACATCATATGGACGTCAAATCGGCGTTCCTCAATGGTGAAATCTGTGAAGAGGTATACGTATCTCAACCTCCTGGCTATGTTGAACAGGGCAATGAATACAAAGTGCTAAAACTGAAGAAAGCGCTCTATGGTCTTCGTCAAGCTCCACGTGCATGGAATTCCAAACTCGACAAAAGCTTGACGTCACTTGGCTTCGAGAGGTGCCCTTTGGAACATGCCGTATATAAGAGAAACGTGGAGGACTCAAGCTTGTTGGTCGGCGTGTACGTTGATGACCTAATTATCACAGGATCAAGCAACGCAGAGATTGCAAGATTCAAGGCACAGATGAAACAGGTGTTCAACACGAGTGATCTCGAGCTGCTGTCTTACTACTTGGGGATTGAGGTATCTCAAACACCCCAAGGAATTGCATTGTGCCAATCCACGTATGCTGCCAAGATACTTGAGAAGAGTGGGATGTCGGATTGCAATCCAAGTGAAACTCCAATGGAGCCGAGACTGAAACTCAGCAAGGTGAGCCAAAATCCTCCCGTCGACACAACATACTATAGAAGCATCATTGGTTGTCTGAGATATTTGGTGAATACACGGCCAGACATAGCTTATGCGGTCGGGATAGCAAGCAGATTTATGGAAGAACCAACTACGCAGCACATGGCGGCAGTGAAGCAAATCCTCAGGTACATTCGGGGTACAATTGATTTTGGGTGTTTTTATGTGAGAAAAGATCGGGAAGAACCATGCTTGGTCGGCTATAGTGACTGCGACTTAGCTGGTGACATAGATGATCGCAAAAGCACATCCGGAGTCGCTTACTTCCTTGGAGACAACATCATTAGCTGGGTGTCGCAGAAGCAGAAGATCGTGGCGTTATCATCCTGCGAGGCAGAGTACATCGTTGCGTCAACTGCTGCTTATCAAGGGATATGGCTCAGTCGGTTGCTAGAAGATCTGAAGAAGAAGACGAAGTGCAAAGTATTACTCAAGGTAGATAATAAGTCGGCGATCGCTCTCTGCAAAAATCCAGTCTATCATGATAGGAGTAAACACATTGACACGAGGTACCATTTCATTCGTGGATGTGTGGAGAGAGGGGAGATTGAAGTGGAATATGTAAACACATATGATCAGCTGGCCGATATCTTGACAAAATCACTTGGACGACTAAAGTTCCTCGAGATGCGCGAGAAGATCCGGGTGCAGAAAGTGAATAATTGATACAACAAGATTAAGGGGGTGATTGTTGGTGATAATCTTGTAATTCTGTTTTTATTGTTAGTTTGTTTAGATTGTTGAGTTGTTTTGTTTGTTAAAACAACTTTGATTCTACTATATCTCTTAAGACCAGATGTTTTGTTAAAACAACTTTGATTCTACTCTATCTCTTTAACTCAGATGTTTAGCTATATATAGCTATCATTTCACTCAATAAATATCAATCAAGTCTATTCATCTTTCCACAAAAAAACTGGTGTTCTGTTCTCTCTTTACTGGGCTCTTTTTACTACAAATATTTTGTAATAAGTTGTAATGAGTTAATGTAATTTGTATTCCTTGTTATGTAAGAACAAGATAATAGTTGTAATGTATGATGTAATGACTTTATTTGGCAATAAAAAGTTTTTAAATCTCCGTGTTATTACTGTGTTGAGATGCATTGAGATGCATTTGAAGGCAAAGATTCTGTTTGTTGCACAGATGTCCGGTAACGGGAATCCGGGGCGTTACAGATATGTTGGCCAGATAGCTGATATTTAAAACAATTTGTACCATATGTGGCCTATTGTCTTTTTCAGAAAATGTATGCAATTGTTTTTGGTGGCCACTTTTCAGGACATTGGGCACGTTGCAGGTGATAGGGAGAGCAGGCAAGGATGACGGTGACTGTGATGATAAATAATGTGGGAGGAAGAGGGTGGATTGAGGAGAGGATCAGGAATGAGCAAGTAGTTACAACCAATTTTTGGGTTTTCCATTTGTTATTGTAAATGTGGTGGTTTTCACAACGAACCAATTGCTTTTTTTTTGCAAGAAGAAATGCAAGAGCAGTTTCAAGTTACAAATCAACAACAAAATTTAATTGAATCTTTACTTTGTGTGGTTATGGCATTTTTTTTCTATGAATTTGAGAAGTGAAATATATTGACATGGTGACCTGTGTTGTTGAAGTGTTCAGAATAGTACAATGTCAAAATTCTGAAATGTGAGGAAGATAGAGGTCACTCTCCTATCCCAAGGAGTGTCATGTAGGAAGCTTTAAGGTTTAGTGGAATAAATAGTATAATGTACTCTTTTTTTCTTATTCAGTTTTTATATTTCCAACTTAGCTTTCCTATTTAAACAAACACACTAGACGTAGAGAAGTCGGAATGCTGATGTTGCAATTTGTTACGGTGCACCTTAAGAACAAGAATGTTTAGACCAGAACAATGTAGCTTCTGAATACTTCCCGGCGTCCTTTTTTAATTTTTGGGAAGACACTCTTAATTATTCTTTGTTCTCTTTCCGTTAATTGAAGTTGGATAGTAATGCTGGAGTCAGGATCCCTCTATATGTTGGTTTTTAAGTAATGTTTGAGTATTTCCTCCACTAGGATTTAGCGAAGCATCAACTCACAAGGAAATGCTAAAAACAACATACTTAGAAAGAATGTAAGCGGAATGGTGAAGTTTAAAAGGAGAGAACAAGTTACTCTTGAAGGATAGAATGATAAAAGAATATAATGCAAAATTTGAACTTTGAATTGTGCTGTGAATGTAGTTTTTTCAACATGTAAGTGCTTTAGCCCCTGTTGTTTTCTAAACAGTTGAGGTTAGTTTGCTGTAAGTTGCATGACCTTGTATCCCTTATACCCAAAAGTTATGTGAAGATTTTTTAGTTCTTTAGTCTACAGTCGTCTTCCGTTTACATCACCATTTTTAACTTTTGAGATGTGATGGTTATATTAATGGTTTGGTTCTCATTTTCCTTAACATGTTTTAGTATTTGTAGTATTCTTAATACATTTGCTGTTGTTTACAGTTTCCTGGTCATAATTTCTTCTTCTGTGTTTGAATGCAGAGTCCCTATGCTGAATATATACCATACTTTTTGTAGATTATTCTAAATGGAAGGCAGAAAATATGGTGTTAGGCAGGAGACATATGCTCAAGATAACCATCAAAGAGAAATTGGAGAGGCGAGCAACTCTTGAGACATATATGTAACTTTTTAGATCATTGTTTAAGGGTCTTACATTCAAGGTTCTAAATGGCAGATGCCATCATCATGTCAGGCCATGGAAATTTCATTTTGTATGATGGATTCATGGACATCCTTCGGAAATTTGATAGTTGTAGACTTACCATATCTGGTGAAAATAAATGTCCAAAGTGTTATATAGATAACTCTGCGGCTATGTTTGGGGACAAAGTTAAGTTAGCATAACTGGAGTTATCTCTCATATCTATAGAAAACTCTAGCTATCCTAACTTTGGTATGTTTGAGACTCATTTTGGAGTTAAGATAACTACAATTATCTCATCCCAAAAGGTGAGAAAATTATAGTTATTTAAACTCCACTCTTAGCAAATTTTTCTTGACATTGAAGATAACTTTAAGTTGGATGTAAAGGTATGGTAACCAAGGTTAGCAAACCTTGTACCTCCCAATTTAAGATAACCTTGGTTATCTTAAATTTGTTCCCAAACATCATGATTACAGCAATCACATAACATAGCTACCATCTTTATATCACAAATAATAAATATATAATTGAGTCGCCTAAAATCACATTCAATACATAAAGAAAGACATCAAGTTCTTATAATGATTTTACATCACAGTAAGAAACTAAGAATAACATATCATACACACTGTTTAAAAGGTCATATAACTGAGAGTCTGGTTGGGTATTAGGAGGGGAAGAAGGGAACTTTTCCCCGAATTCCCCTTTTGTATTGAGTTTAGCTTTTGAGTCGGTTTGGGTATGAAACACTATAAGCTTAATCAATTTAAAACCCGAAGATCGTTTCCTTAAATTGAGTATGCATTATAGTGGATCAGCATGTCGGATTTCAGCTGACATTTATCTGATGGCAGGTTACCAGTGACAAATGATTCCATAAAAAATTATCATATTCTAACATATCAACTGTACTAGCCTTCTTTAAGAACATTACATGTAATATGATTAGCAAGGCTCTTAATTGATTCAATGAACAAAAATGGAGACTTCTATGTCTGCTTGGCTGAGAATTTTATTTCTAATTCAACATTTTCAGTTTTTGCATACCATTGTAGAATTCTGAAATGCCTTCTGCTAAAAGAATATATATCTGTGGGGGAGAAGTCAGAGTTCTACTGCCAAAAATGTATACATACCCTTATGAAACCTTTCTTGGAGGTTTTTAGGATTTTACCTAAGTCTCAACAGTGATGAAATATATGCTACCAGTGAAGAATCATTTCAAGTGCCAAAAGTTTTGAAGGCCCTTATTCTAACTGTAATTGCTTTCTTATTTGGCTGTACACAAAAGCTCCATATTTAGCTGCTTGCTTGCTGCTTCTCTTCTGCACATATATGTGCTATGCTATGAATTATGTGTTTTCCTATTTACTTTTTCTTGAAATGAGTTATGAGAATGCTTATGTGATGTCCCGGCTTTTTATTGGTGTTACAGATGTATTCTAGTTCTTCTATTGAGGACGTGGGTGAAGAATTCCGATTGCCAATTAATCACAGGCCAACAGAAAATCTAGATGTGGAGAACTTGGGGCAAGCATCTTTGGACACACATATTACATCATCCAACATTGAGTATAAGCTTTTGCAAAAAATGGGTTGGAAAGGAAAGGGCCTTGGCAAAGACGAGCAAGCTGGTAATTGTTTTTTTTAGTTGATTTGCTAGTCTTATATTAATACGCTTCCAAAGTTTTTTTTTTTCTGGACTGATGATTGGCCTTGAACTTGTTATATATATTGGCTTCCATCATGTTGCTTACATGAATTTTATTTTAACTATTATCTTAATTTGTTGAATACTAGTTAATGATCCCCTTGATATATTTTTGCTTTCATGTTTCTTCTATTATTTTGTTTGCTTCTGAACTTTACATATAAAAAGTATCCTGAATTCTCAGATATGTCAAATTTGCAGATGTCTATGGAAATATAGTACATCGTTCACCTGTATATATGTTATTGTGGATTTTTTTTTGGGGGGGAATATATAAATAAGTATGTACATGGAAGTAGTTAGAGTATTTATCTGTATTTATGTTATTTTACTAATAATAAATTAATTAGAAAATATATTGATGGATGGATGCATGTCTATATGTATTCTGGACAGGTCCTAACTTCCACATAATTCCTACTGTGTCATAGCTGTAGTGTAGCTATAGTTATGGTTTCTGTTCCCTTCATTTTGGATGTTATGACTACTAGTGACACATTTTTGAATATATGTTCTTAACCTTTTAGCAACTCGCCTTTTACACCATGGTGTTAGGATTGTGTCTTGTATACTCGTTGTTCAGATTAAAAGAAGGTAATATGAAGCACGGAGGTCGAACGCTCGTTGTACTGGGAAGTCAGAGAGTGGTACGGTCGACCGGTCTTGTTGGACGGTCGACTGCCCTTGGCGCTGATTCGTTTTTGGGCTTCGATTTGTTAGGTCGGTTCAGCCCAATCTTCAACTCCAAGTTAGATCGTGCGGCTCCTATTCAGTTACTTCTTTTCCAGGTTTTATCGGACGACTGAGGATCAAGATTAGACCTAGGTTTTCTCTCTATTCTTCTATATATATTGTAAACTCGTCTAGTATGAGAGGTAGTACTTCATAGATTCTTTTCTCCATTGCAAATAGAGACTCGAGAGAGAGCTAGTTCTTAGTGGGTGAGTTTAATTCCTTGTGTCAAGTGAATCAGTAACTCCTTGTAATCTCCTCTAGTTGAATATCAGATCTCCCTATATTTTCCTCCGGATTAAGCAAAAGTTAACCAGGATAAGTCATCGTTGTTGTGTTTGTGTTAATTTGGTGGATCTACTTGCTTGCTCAATTTATTCACCTCGTTTACTTCGACTTCCTCATTGCTCTAATTAGTTCCGCTGCGACCAGAGGGCATTTGTTGACGCCCCAATCCCAACAACTGGTATCAGAGCTTCAGGTTGCCGAGTTTCTTGGTTAAGATGACAGGCCATGGTATTTTGAAGATCAAGCAGTTCGATAGTAAGATCAATTTCAATCTTTGGAAGACTGACATGTATGATGTTCTTGTTCAAGAGCGGTTGCAGTCAGCAGTAAAGAAGAAGGAAAAACCAACTGATATGAAGGATGACGTTTGGGAAGATATTCGTGAAAGAGCCATAAGTCTAATCCGACTATCCTTGGCGGACGAGGTCAAGTGCAGATTTCTGAAAGAAACTGACGCGGTGAGTCTGTGGGAAAGACTCATAACTGACTACTCTGGTTCGTCGTTATTAGATAGGATACATTGGAAGAGGAAGTTATTCTGTTTATCTATGAAGGAAGGTACCGATCTCCAAGACCACATTATAGAGTTTAATAAGGTATTATCTGAACTTAAGGTGATCAATGCAGATGTGTGTGAGGAAGATAAAGCTTTCAACATGTTATATTCACTGTCGGATTCGTACGAGACTTTGATCACGACCATGCTACACAGTAGATCTGCCAGGGAGAGTATTTCGGTAGATGGTGTAATCAAAGCATTGAAGGAAAATCAACTTAGAAAGGAGACCCATAAATCTGCATCGTCTATTCCTGCAAGTTGTCTAGCAGTGGATGGTCCTTCGGGGGAAAGACAGAGTGCTTTGCAAAAGGATTCGATTCGTTGCCGATATTGCAGGAGGCCAGAGCATATCAAAAAAAATTGCTGGAAATTACATAATCAAGAGAGCGCAAAGAACGGGAGTTCAGCCACAAATGTGGTTAGTGCCTTTGATTCAGGTGGTTCGTGTCTTCTTGTTTCAAATTCTTTAGAAGTGGATTCTAGTTGGTTTCATGACTCAGGGAGTTCTTCTCATATTTGCTCTGAGAGGAAGTGTTTTCTACTTATATGTCTATTACAGGGCGTTGTGTGACAACGGGTACTGGAGAGATTTGTGAAGTAGTGGGTGAGGGGACAGTTGAGTTGAAGATATCAGGTCTAAATTTGTTTACTTTAAAGGATGTTTTGCATATTCCTCTGCTGAAACGGAATCTGATTTCCTTGGAACTCTTGATGCACGGGGCTGCAGGTACACAGCTCGAGGTGGAGTTCTGTCTGTTTTTCAAGGTCGTCGTGAAGTGATTAGAGGTATGAGAATGGTTGGGCCAAGTCAATACAATCTCTACAAGCTTTAGGGAATTCGAAAATCCTGTGCAGGGGTTGTTAGTTCTTTTTTCATTATTCCCGCAAGCTCAGCTAGTTTGCCGTAACTAGAATCATTGAGACGATACCACGACGTTCGAATATCGTTGAGAGGTGGAGAAAGCCTACAGGGTAGATAGAGTTCGTGCAGAGTTTGGCAACTTCGTGAGTACATCTAGGGAGGTGGGCCTTTGAGGGGCTGCACTGGATTTGGTGAGATTGGGTAGAGATCATTCCAATTAGAAGAAGAAGCTATTGTTCTAAGTTTTCTTTGCAAGTGGAATTTGTTAGAGCTTGGAGATGAGTAACACATCATGTGATAGCACTCGTATGCAATTCAAGGTGGAGTTTATTAGGATTGTGTCTTGTATACTCGTTGTTCAGATTAAAAAAAGGTAATATGAAGCACGGAGGTCGAAGCGTCGAAGCGAGTAGGAAGAGAACAGCAGCAGCAGCAGGTGCAGGCTAGTTGCGGTCGACCGGTCATGGTAACAGTCGACCGCACCCCCGACCGCACCCCCGACCGCTCATTGTACTGGGAAGTCAGAGAGTGGTACGGTCGACCGGTCTTGTTGGACAGTCGACCGCCCGCAGCGCTGATTCGTTTTTGGGCTTCGATTTGTTAGGTCGGTTCAGCCCAATTTTTAACTCCAAGTTAGATCGTGCGGCTCCTATTCAGTTACTTCTTTTTCAGGTTTTATCGGACGACTGAGGATCAAGATTAGACCTAGGTTTTCTCTCTATTCTTCTATATATATTGTAAACTCCTCCAATATGAGAGGTAGTACTTCATAGATTCTTTTCTCCATTGCAAAGAGAGGCTCGAGAGAGAGAGAGAGAGAGATGGTTCTTGGTGAGTGAGTTTAATTCCTTGTGTCAAGTGAATCAATAACTCCTTGTAATCTCCTCTAGTTGAATATCAGATTTTCTATATTTCCCTCCGGATTAAGCAAAAGCTAACCGGGATAAGTCATCGTTGTTGTGTTTGTGTTAGTTTGGTGAATCTACTTGCTTGCTCAATTTATTCGCCTCGTCTACTTCTATTTCCTCATTGCTCTAATTAGTTCTGCTGCGACCAGAGGGCGTTTGTTGACGTCCCAATCCCCCAACACATGGTTCCCAAATAGTGGAATACTTGCAACTTTCACAAGGTGTTCAATATGTTGTTAGCCGACAATAGTTTCAGTATGCCTGTACACTGGCCCAATTTTCAATACTTACGGGCAAGATTTCTAATTCATAGTCCATACTCTTGTTGAGAATATGCAGGCATAGTTGAAAAAATAAAAGCAGGTACGAGGAATCCAAAGTTAGGTGTGAGGAAACAGGAGCAAGATGATTTTTTTACAGCTGAGAAAAATGTTCAGAGGAGAAAACTCGACATTTAGTTAGAAGAAAATGAGGAGCTTGGAAAAAAGCGTGAGGTATGCCTAGGTGCTTAAATATTTTTTTTCTTTACCTTTTCAATCTCTTCATCAGAATCTCTGAGGTTGATGCTTGGCTCTTCTTTAAACCTACACATGGTATTATATGCTTATCTTTTGACGGGAATGATATAAGGGAACATCAACTCTCGAGGGTCTTGAGCTTTTCGTGCACTATTTATTACCTGGTGGCTTCTACTGCCTGCTTCATGCAAATGATGACAATCCGGGTTATAGCAGAGCGCGAGCAGAAAATTCAAACCGAGGTTAAGGAAATAAAGAAAGTGTTCTACTGTAATCTCCGCAACAAGCAATATAAATTGGCGATAGAGTTTTAAGGCCATCTAAGTTCATATGACCACGGTCCACAATCATAGAAAGGTAATGCAAACCTGTCTCATTCATATATCAATTAATGATTTCTGCTCAGCTTCACTCATTCACGCACACAAAACTCTAAAATTGTTTCTTATATGTATTTGTCTTCTAATCGATCCATTTTCCTATAGAGCTGTTTCTCATAAATGATCGTATTAGCAGCAAAATGATCTTTCTGCATGAAATATTAAGTGTGCTACTGTCGAGGTTAAGTCATGATTGTATATTCTTTTACTAGCAAATTATCGAATGCTGCAATAGACGGAAGTTTCCCAGGGAGATGCTTGGGGCTCAAAGATTTTGCTAACCCAAATTAGGGGTAATTCTTGAGGATAATTTTTGATATGCAATGCTGATAGTACGCTATGGTTCCTCTGTTAAGTGTGAGTTATCAATAGATTTTCTTAGCTTCTTAGATGTAATTATAACATCAGACTGGTGGTTTAATTTTAGCATCAAACCATGCTTTAAACTTAAAATATGGTTTGTAGCAGCCTTTTTATTTCATGCGGTTGCATTGCATGCATGTTTACTAAATATAGGCTTTAGCTGCTCTGTTGACTAGAATAGAGTGCTGTTGGCTGTGTTTCTCAAAACCAACCTCCTCATTGCTTGCTTTTAGTCCCACATCGGTAATAGGACTTGCCTTGTGAGTGGTTATATTATAACCCCTCCTTTACACCATTGAAGACTTGTGTGGTGTGGGAAACTTGTGGGCCGTATGTGCGCCGCTACCGGTGATACCGGGGGTTTTACCTAGAAAATTTTTGCTAACAAGTGCTAGGGTATCTTTTAACGTAATTCACGATATGTAGAGAAACTTGAGCTTCGCGCCAGCTCATTGTTGTCTAGACGCAAAGCATTACTGTACTTTGCTAGGGATACAATTCATCGGAAGCTCGTATCATGGCCTTGGTTTCAGAAATGAACAGAATGAATTGTTACAAAGCAGAACTTTGGTATGTGGACCTTATTTTAATAATGGCATCCCTAGCAAGGTTAAACTTATTATCACACAAAGATGTAAATATCTCAATGACCGGAGTGTCCCTATAAGTATTATAGTATTAGATTTTCTTTAAATTTTCTTCTTGAAATTTGATCCCTCTTCAATATGGATAACACTGTCAGGTTGCATCTCTTCAAATTTAGACAAGGGCCGGTGCGCATATATGGCTTTTTAACTGATGTACATCTAGTTCTGAGAGATATATGTACTGGGTTGCATTTCATATACTGAATCACCTAAAATCGTGAAATTTATGTCTAGAACAATTAGCTTGTCAAGGGGACAACATATTTGTAATTGGTGGTTTTTTTTTTATTGTAAACGGTGGGTCGTAAACCCCCTGCGTTTCATTAATAAGTTTTTAACAAAACAGACAACCAAGCTAAAGGGTAATGATCTTCATGGATCCCAACACGTGGGCAATGAGACTCATTACCCGCCAAAAAAGAGAATCCATCCCAAACAAGATAGACCCTCAACCCAAAAGCCCAAAAAGCGAAATAATTACAGATGAAAACCAAACAGAATCACAATCACATAGCCTCAGCACCGCATGCTGATCACTCATCTACTGGTGCCCCCCCCCCCCCCTTCTCTGAGTCAGCTACATAGGTTGTGGTACTGATATCTGCGAACATCTCCTTGCTTTTCTTTGAAGACTCAGCACCTGCCGATTGAGACCAGAATTTGATATTAGCAATAATCATAAATAACAGCTGATGGTGCGTGACGTGTCTGTGAGAGGATCGAAAAATTCTATTATTCCTTTCTAGCCAAATCCCCCAGCAGATTGCCGCTACCCTAATCCCCCAAATGTCCCTATGGTACTTATGTAAATTAGTATCCCTCCAATCCCCCCAAACTTCCCCCATCGTTTCTGGTTGTGGACTGTTGATACGGAACAGATTCCCCCATATAGGTCGCGCAAAGGAACTTTGCAGGAATAGGTGATCCACCGTTTCGTTGTCGAGGTTGCACATGATGCACTCAGGCGAGCCCTGCCACATTCGTTTGGTAAGTTTCGACAGTCGAACCGTTGCGATCCTGGCTGCAATGTTTTCTCGAGGTTTTGGATTTTTAGGCGAGACAGTCGACTACACGCATGCATTTAGTATATTGGTCTGGACTCTGGAATATTGTTTGAGATATATCATACTTGATATCTGAGTTTGATGTTATTATTTTCACCTTGTTATCTTATGTGGACACTTTTGTTATTATAATTTTATCCTAGTTTTTTTTCCCCTAACATAAGAAAATTGTAAAGCTTTCCCTGGCCTCAATTTTAATCATTGCCTCATTGTGCTTGATTTGCACATTTTGTAATAGGGTTTTTCCCACATAGGTTCTGTTAGAGATTATGAGAGATAATAATAATGGAAATTAGGGTTAATATTCTAAACTAAGGTGCTTGAGATATTTACCCTAGGTATCAAAATTGGAAGACCTAGACTACTATCACAAGCCACTATTTATAGGATAAATACTGGTTTAGGTACTGGGTTCTCAACCCACGCAACCCGCGTTCCGATATCCATACAATTAGTATGTGTAACACATGTGTTTCCCATAGAATAATATTACACATAATATTATTCATATAGTGAGAATATACCTATATATCCAACAAGCTCTTCACTAAACTATGTGTTATATGCCAATATGATGAGAAAGTACTAACCATATGTCCATATCATCTTTTCTACAATAGTAATTTCCTGATTTATCTGGCTTGGCCATTGATGTTCTTATTTTGCTGAAGGTGCAGTGTTTTCTAATATGTGAGCAATGTAAACCCGAAAACCTGAAGTTTTTATTCCAAAAAAAAGAAAAAGAAAAAAAAAGCCTTTAATGTTTGTCATACCCCGCTAACATTTACTTGGTATTACTTTCAGCGTTTTAAGGAGATGAGAGATGCATAGTAGCAGCATTCGAGACGACAAGACAACAGGCAGAAAAGGGAACAATTACATCAAGAGAAGGAAATGGCAAAGTTTACTAAGATGTATTCTTCTGTACTTAAACAAACTTACATTAGAATCTTATGATTGTTTAGGAGGTTTATAACTATTGAATTTGATTTTTTTCCCTTCTCTCTCTTGTATTTTGTACACTAAACCTTTTAGGACAGGTGTGTTGAATTCTAACTGCGGAATAAACTCAACAATGACAACGAGATGCAAGAACTATAGAATCAAAACAAGAGAACAAAGAACAACCAAAAGCAACACACAAGAACACACAAGATTTTTATCGAGGTTCACTCAAACAATGGCTACTTCCCCGCGCAGAGGCACTCCTGCGATTTCTGCTAGAAATATGAAGGTTAGGTTTACAAATCTCTCAAGAACTCACCACCAAGGTGTAGGGTTTCTCTCTATCTCCCTCTCTCTTAATGACGGCTGGTAGATCTCTCTTTTCTTTTCACATTACCCTAAAATCGTACACAATACAATATATATAGGATTCCACAACTTTCCATCTCAGCCGCTCATCAATCAGCGTCGGGACGGTCGACCGGTCCTTCTTGATGGTCGATCGGTCTTCTCCCACGACTGCACGAAATCCAACAGAGAGCGGGTCGGTTGACTGCGCGGTCGACCGGTAATTCCTTCAAGCTACAGAGTTGAGTCAGAGAGCGGGACGGTCGACTGCGCGGTCGACTGGTCGTCTTGCCTGGGCGGTCGGGGGGTGCGGTCGACCGCAACTCTGCTGTAGCTCTTGCTACTCTTGACCTGTTGCTCCCACTTCGACTCTTCTTCCCGACTATCTTCTTCGACTCATTATCGTGTATTGGATCCACAAACCCCAACAATCTCCCACTTGGAGACATATACACGAAGTCTCTAACCTGTTCTTTATTCTTCCATTGTCCTAGTCTAGGCCTGTGCCTCTGCGAGTCTCCTCAACAATTAACCTGGAGACAATCTGATAACGGTATAGCAAAACTGATGTTTCTTACTAT
Source organism: Hemerocallis citrina (assembly GCA_017893485.1). Taxonomy (NCBI): domain Eukaryota; kingdom Viridiplantae; phylum Streptophyta; class Magnoliopsida; order Asparagales; family Asphodelaceae; genus Hemerocallis; species Hemerocallis citrina. Next base: position 211,100,836 of record CM030364.1, on the reverse strand, counting down.
CCACCACCTTAGTGAGCATGTCCGCCGGATTCTTAGTACCAAGAATCTTAGTTAGCTTCAACTATTTCTTCTCAACCGCCATTCTGATAAAATGATACCTCATTTGAATGTGCCGAGTCCTAGAGTGATATGCCGAGTTTTTCGCCAAGAAAACTGCACTTTGACTATCGCACCATAGTTCACCTATGGGTTGCTTCCCGCCCAACTGTTTCATAAGCTCCGAAATCCACAACATGTCTTTCGTCGCTTCCGTAAGTGCCATATACTCTGACTCCGTGGTTGACTACGCTACAACCGTTTGTAACTGCGAAGCCCAACTAACAGCTGTTCCACCAACTCTAAATATATACTCTGTAGTACTTCTGCAACCATCACGATCGCCCTAAAAAATCTGCATTCGCATAACCATGTATATGCAAAGAATCTCCCCCAAAACAAAGAGAGTGATCTGAAGTACCTGCTAGATATCTAAGAATCCACCTTACTGCATCCCAATACTGTTTACCTGGATTCTTCATGTAACGGCTAACAATTCCCACTGCTTGTGCGATGTCCGGTCTTGTAGACACCATCGCATACATCAAACTCCCAACGGCTGAGGCATAAGGAATAGCAGCCATTTCCTCCACCTCCGCCTTCGTCTTAGGACACAAGTCCATTGATAACTTGAAGTGAGCAGCCAAGGGACAAGTGACTAGCCTCGCACCATCCATATTGAATCTCTTCAACACCTTCTTCACATAGTTCGCTTGAGATAACCAAAGCTTCTTGCTACTCCTGTCTCTACTGATCTTCATGCCGAGGATTTGCTTTGCTTCACCCAAGTCCTTCATTGAAAACTCCGAAGCTGGCATCCTTTTTACTTCCTTGATCTTTGCCATACATGAACCTGCTAACAGCATGTCGTCCACATACAACGCCAAGATAACTGTATCATTGTCCTCATATCTACGAACATACACACAATGATCTGTTTCGCATCTATCGAAACCTTTCCCTCTCATGAAGCAATCAAACTTCAAGTACCATTGCCGCGGTGCTTGTTTGAGCCCATAAAGACTCTTCTTCAATCGACACACCATGTCTTTCCTTTCCTTTAGTTTCAAAATCTATTGGTTGTTTCATATACAGCTCTTCTTCGACATCACCATGGAGAAATATTGTCTTCACATCCAACTGCTCAAAGTACAAATCTTCAACAGCCACAACACTGAGCAAAACCCTAATAGAAGCCATCTTCACAACCAGTGCAAAGATCTCACTATAATCGACACATTCTCTTTGAGAGAATCCTTTTACAACAAGCCTGGTCTTATACCTCTTACTGCCATCTGCCTCATCTTTGACTCTAAAAATTCATTTGTTCATAAGAGCGTGCTTCCCTGCGGGTAACTTGGTCAACTACCAAGTTTGGTTCTGTTCTAAGGAGTTCATCTCGTCCCTCATGACTGACTCCTACTGAATTCGAGCCTCATCCCTCAAAGCCTCCTCATGAGTCTCTGGCTCCCCCGAATTCGTGTATAGAACATGCTCGTGAACAACACTAGCTGATGGGTCAAATATCCTGGTTGTCCTCCTCTCTCGTGTCGATCTCCTCAACGTGGGTACCGGTTCACCGACCGGTTCAGGTTCCCCAAACTGTTCTGGCTGTACCTGTTTGTCTTGGATAACCTGATCATTCCCAATAGGCTCACCATGAGCCTCCTGTGCTGCATGTGGTACATGTACCTGTTGCTGCACTGTAGGACCCCCACCACTAGGGTCGCCTTCAGAATTTGAATCTGAGTCTGAGTCTGAACCCCAATCTGACTCTGAACTGGTTGTACTGTCTTGACCTGTGTGTCTGTCCTTGTATAGAACATCTTTATTAAACACTACATTCCTGCTGCGAATGACGTTGTTATCCACAAAATCCCAAAGCCTGTAACCACACTCATCGCCACTGTAGCCAATGAACACACACCTTCTGGACTTAGAGTCCAACTTCTTTCTTTCTTCCCTGTCAATTAGTGCATATGCCATACAACCATAAACTTTCAAATGCGAATAATTAACAGTTTTACCTAACCATAGTTCTTCTGGAATGGCCCCATCAAGGGCACCAGACGGGCAACGGTTAATCAAGTACACTGCTGTATCAACTGTAGCGGCCCAAAGATGGACCGGAAGACCCGCATGAAGTCTCATGCATCTCGCCCTTTCGAGTATCGTGCGGTTCATCCTTTCTGCTACACCATTCTCCTGTGGAGTCTTAGGAACTGTCTTGATTCCTCTAATACCTTCCTTTGCCAGATAGTTAACAAACTCTTTGCTTGTGTACTCACCTCCGTTGTCTGACTTGATTGCTTTCACCTTGCAACCCGTCTCATTCTCATCCCTGGCTTTTGAAGCTCTGAATGCCTCAAAAACTTCTGATTTCTCACGAATTGCATAAACTCAAACCTTTCTTGTAGCATCATCTATAAATGTGATGAAGTATCTCTTACCACCATAAGAGAATTCTTGAGCTGGACCCCACACATCTGTATGTACCAACTCAAGCTTCGCAAGCTTCTTCTCACGTCTACCCAATTGAAAGCTAACTGACTTCTGTTTGCCCATCACGCAAAATCCATCTCAACCTTCTTCATCCCCGACAAAAGATCCCTAAAACAAAGCTGCTTGATACCCTTTTCACCAAGGTGCCCCAACCTGACATGCCATAGAGTTGAAGAGGAACTAGCTACTGATGCTGTAGCAATGATATCACCTGAATCACCTCTCCTAAGTAAGTACAACGTGTCACCACGCTTTCCTTTTGCCACCAACCTGGCACCTGTAGTCACCTTCCATTCTCCATGCCCAAAGGTTATTGTAAACCCTTCTTTGTCTAGTTTGCTAGTTGAGATCAAGTTTTTCTTCAAGCTCGGAATATATCTTGTATCATACAAGATCAATTGCCCACCATTGCGAGCCTTCACTCTCACAGTGCCTCTACCCACAACTGGACAAATCTGCCCATTACCAACTGAAACTGCACCAAAATCACCTGTCCTGTAATCCTCAAAAACATCCCTCATGGGGATACAATAATAAGAAGCACCTGAGTCTATACACCAATCATCTTGTAAAATATTAAATCCAGCAGATAAACACAATTCATCTAGATGGGATTCAGTACTTACCACATTGGCTACCTGAGACACTGCTTGCGCTTTCTTATACTCCTCGCATTGGTCTCTCATGTGTCCTGGCTTCTTGCAGTACCAACACTCACCTTTGCGATTTCCTGTTCTTGACTTGGATCTGTGATTCCTACTTTGCGACCTCCCTCTATTGTTACTTCTACCACGGTTATCAACTGACAATGCGATATTGCTAGGATATGACACCGAAGTCTCTCCATGTCTCTTCCTCCTTGCATCCTCATTCATGATGCTGCTTATAATATCCTTTAGGGTTGTCATATCATTTATGGTGCTAGTAGTAGTGTACTCTACTGTGCCGTAACTATCGGGAAGACTGGATAGAAATAATAACGATTGTGTCATCTCTTCAAACTTTAAACCCGACGATTCCATTTGATTGTAAACCATATAGAAATTGTTGACGTGCTCAGCAACAGAACCCCTTTCTGACAACTTCAAGTTAACCAACTTCTTTAGATGTAGGATCTGGTTCGCTGTATTCGACTTCTCAAACATGTCTGTCAAAATCTCCATTGCCTCCTTTGCGGTTCTTGCCTTCTCAATATGAAATAGCGCCTTCCTTCTCAGCGACAACTGAATCTGTCCAAGCACTTTCTGATCCAATCTATTCCAGGCTTGCCAACGCAACCGGATCGACCTCCGCCCCTTCTAGCTTCACACCAAACAACGGATCATCTAGATCCTTCTGTCGGAGATACGCAATCATTTGGATCTTCCACATTGTGAAATCCGTTCCATCGAACTCCTTGACTCTACTCTTGTCCCCCATCTCAATCAAGACTACCAACCTGTAGCTCTGATACCACTTTGTTGAATTCTAACTGCAGAGTAAACTCACCAACGACGACGAAATGCAAGAACTATAGAATTAAAACAAGAGAACAAAGAACAACCAAAAGCAACACACAAGAACACACAAGAACACACAAGAACACACAAGAACACACAAGATTTTTATCGAGGTTCACCCAAACAATGGCTACTTTCCCGTGCAGAGGCACTCCTGTGATTTCCACTAGAAATATGAAAATTAGGTTTACAAATCTCTCAAGAACTCATCACCAAGGTGTAGGGTTTCTCTCTCTCTCTCTCTCTCTTAATGACGGCTGATAGATCTTTCTTTTCTTTTCATATTACCCTAAAATCATACACAATACAATATATATAGGATTCCACAACTTTCCATCTCAGCCGCTCATCAATCATCGTCGGGACGGTCGACCGGTCCATCTTGACGGTCTACCGGTCTTCTCCCACGATTGCACGAAATCCAACAGAGAGCGGGTCGGCTGACTGCGCGGTCGACCGGTCATTCCTTCAAGCTACAGAGTTGAGTCAGAGAGCAGGACGGTCGACTGCAGCGGATGACCGGTCGTCTTGCCTGGGCGGTCGGGGGTTGCAGTCGACCGTAACTCTGCTGTAGCTCTTGCTATTCTTGACCTGTTGCTCCCACTTCGACTCTCCTTCCCGACTATCTTCTTCAACTCATTATCGTGTATTAGATCCACAGACCCCAACAAGGTGCACATAAGCTACGACGACAGCAACAACTATAACAATCCGAAGTTTCTACTGCATCTGGTGGTAGACTGTTGACTGAATTTGATTATTTTTTTCCCTTCTCTCTCTTGTATTTTGGACACTAAACCTTTTAGGACAGGTGCACATAAGTAGCAACAACAGCAACAGCAAGAACAATCTGAAGTTTCTAGTGAATCTGGTGATAAACTGTTGACTGGTACTGCACTGGTAGATCAAGACCAGCGACAAACATTGAAATTTAGCTTCTCTAGGCTTGGTGCCCCCAAGGTTTGTACTTATAACACAGAACAAGAATGGTTTTTTGTGTCTAAAATTGAATGATTTTTGATGGAATTTGTACATTGTTAGAAGTATTGCCTTCTAAGAAACAGGGACATGGATACGTAAAATACATGGACACGTAAAGTAAACTGGATACGATTCTATACGACCCACCAACATGAAGAAAATTTTGAAAAACTACACTAAAATAGTAAGTGTTGTCTCTGAATTGTGTTTGACATGTGTTGTGTTACACAACACGGTAACAAATAGAGGTTCTGTGCTTCATAGGTTGGCTATGCATCTGGGTAGTGCTTATGAAGTGTGGATGGCCAACATGACACCTAAATGATAGAAAGTGTTTGTTGATAGCTGGGTACCAAAATTTGCTATTCATTTTGGTTGAGTCTTGAGGTCTTGGACTTCTTATTACGCTTACCTATTTAGATTTAAAAGTACCGGTTGCCTGGGTTGTTGATGATCTTATTCCATAAGCTCTTGCAATTTACAAATATGTACTGATAATGCGTTCATGTAATTGTTGTTTTGGATATCTATTACTGCTCCTCCATTTTCTACATGGCTGAACAGGTAATATAATTAGAATGTTATTGTATATTTTCTCATCATATTTGGTGAATTATGTTTATTTGATGGTGCATTGATGTGTTCTACCTATTTTTATCCAGAAATCCACTCGAAGCACCCGCAAGAAGTCGAAGTTGGCATCATAGGTCCCATCAGTATTTGCCAATGATACTGATGATGAACCCCCTCCCCCACCCACACCCCGCCTCCTTTTTGGTTGGTGATGAGTATCAAAATAGTGTTTATAAACTCAACTGTGCGGATACAAAAAACATGAATCCTGGTTTTCCATTCTGCTCGGTTTAGCACAATATCTTATGTAAGGTCACAAACCATCATATATGTTTTCACCGTTTTCACCAAAGTTAGTTTAGGTTTTCCTCTACCCCTAACTCTACCTCTAATACTTATCAAATCATTCTTACTAATGGGGGCATTACTAGGTTTACGTGTGATATGTCCAAACCACCCGAGGCGATTCTCTCTTAACTTATCTTGGATTGGAGCTACCTTTAGCATGTCTCGTATGTGCTCGTTTCTAATTCTATATTTTCTTGTTTTACCATATATCCGTCTTCGCATCCTTATCTCTTATACACTCATTTTTTGGACATGTTATTTCTTTGTTGCCCAACACTTTGCTCCATACATTATTGCTAGTCTAACAGCCATCCTATGAAAAAATTTCTTCAACTTCAAAGGTATACACTTGTCACACAAAAGATCACTAACAGTTCTCCACTTAAGCCACCCTGCTTGAATTCTATGTATAATATCTTCATAAATATTCTTCCCATCTCTTTGTATAATCGAGCCTAAATATCGGAAACGGTCTTTCTTAGATATCTCTTGGCCATCAAACTTCACTACTTACCCATTTCTGTTCCGAATATAGCTAATATTACACTTCATATACTTTGTTTTAGTTCTATTTATCCTAAAGCCTCTAGCTTCTAAAGTTTTTCTCCACAATTTTAATTTAGCATTGACTCCTACTCTAGTCTAGTCCACTAAGACGATGTCATCGACAAAAAACATATACCAAAGCACTTCATCTTGTATTCATTGCGTCAATTCATCCAGAACTACAGTGAAGATGGAGGGGCTTAAAAGCCGAACTTTGGTGTAAACCTACTGTAATCGGAAAATTGCTGGTCTCTCCTTTTGGTTGTTCTAATTGTAGTCGTTGCCCACCTACCATACTATGTCTTTAGGGACTTTATCATATATTTTTTCTAGATCTATAAAAATTATATGTAGATTTTTCTTATTCTCCTTAGTATATAAATTGTTTCTCTTGTTGACCTCTCAAGTATAAACCCAAACTGATTTTCAGATACTGTAGTTTTTATTCTTAGTCTATTCAGGAACAAATATATAATTTGACAAATTTATGTTGATATGTTTTCGTCTGTAACATTTTTCTATAAGTTATGGTTCCCTCATAGAAGTTGGTGCTTAGCCTGTTGTTTGTCAATGCTTTCGACATTAGTTGATTGTTTATGAATATAGGGCAGAAAACATTATCTAATTTATACAAGAACTAGATTTGCCCGTGGGCTACGGCACGTCTTCGGACGATACATCATATGAAAGTTTTGTAAACAGTAAAACAACAATAATGTAGCTCAATTTTGAATAGTAAAACAATAATTAGTTGTATATAAAAGTCCATGTTTCCATTACACTACAAAAGATACTGCTTTTACCGGCGATTATTCCCCGGTGTTTTACTAGTAGCGCCGGGGTAGGGAGCGAGTAGGAATTGGGCGCCAGATGGGATGGTCATACACCGGCGGTCGATTTAAAACGCCGGCGTATGTTAGTATTCACCGGCGTTTTACCTAAACACGCCGGTGAAGTTTATTATTCACCGGCGTTTTTTATTATAAACGCCGGCGAATATACGGACACATTCACCGGCGTTTCCAATTAAAATGCCGGTGAATAACTGGGAATAAAACCCGCGAACCCTAATCTTTCGCTCACCATTTTCCCAATACCCCAAAAAAAAAAGGAAAGAGGCGCTTCGTTTCCCTCCTTCCTCGCTCTACTTCCCGCGCGTTTGCCTCTGCCGCTTCGTCCTCTTCGACGGCCTTCGATCTTTCGAAATCGTCCCTTATTCCCTTCGTCCTTTTCGATTTCCTTCTTCTCTCTCTCTATTTGGAGGTGAATCGGCGGTCGCCCCCTCTCTCTCTCTCTCCTACGCGCCCGCCCTCGTCGCCCTGCTCCCTCTCTCTCTCTCTTCGGTATGATCTCTTGATTTCCCTTATTTTCCAAAAAAGGCAGCTTTTTCCAGTTTATTCATTTCGATTTCCTTAGCATGAACGGTTTAGTTGAGATGAAGAATTAATAGAAAAATATATGCTTAGATAATGGAAATTTTCATCTTCTTTTACTGTTAATGAAGCTGATTTCATGCATCTGATTGTCTTCATGGCATGTTTGTTTTTTTACCCAAAATGGGTTCACTGTGAACTGAGGATGCTCTAGGTATGTATGCCAATATCCTCCGGCCGGATATGCACAACAATTGGATTTTAGATTTAGTTGGGCACAGTGAATTAGTAGAGCAACATATAAGCTCACATAATGGGAAATTTTCATTTTCAGATACTGTTAAAGTAACCTGATTGCAATCTTTGGCATGGTTTTTTAACACAAAATGGGTTCACTTCCAAACTAAGTATGCTGCTAGCATACCCGTTTTCTTTCACTGTTAATGAAGCTGATTTCACGCATCTGATTGTCTTCTTGGCATGCATGTTTTTTTACCCAAAATGGGTTCACTGTGAACTGAGGATGCTATAGGTATGTATGTCAAAATCCTCCAGCCGGATATGCACAACAGTTGGATTTTAGATTTAGTTGGGCTAAAGAAGTAGTAGAGCAACATATAAGCTCAGATAATGGGAAATTTTCATTTTCAGATACTGTTAAAGTAACCTGATTGCAATCTTTGGCATGGTTTTTTAACACAAAATGGGTTCACTTCCAAACTAAGTATGCTGCATAGCATCCCCAGTTTCTTTCACTGTTAGTGAAGCTGATTTCATGCATCTGATTGTCTTCTTGGCATGCATGTTTTTTTACCCAAAATGGGTTCACTGTGAACTGAGTATGCTATAGGTACGTATGCCAAAAACCTCCAGCCGGATATGCACAACAATTGGATTTTAGATTTAGTTGGGCTAAAGAAGTAGTAGAGCAACATATAAGCTCAGATAATGGAAATTTTCATTTTCAGATACTGTTAAAGTAACCTGATTGCAATCTTTGGCATGGTTTTTTAACACAAAATGGGTTCACTTCCAAACTAAGTATGATGCATAGCATCCCCAGTTTCTATAGGTTCACTTCCAGACTAAGTGAACTGAGGATGCTATAGGTACATATGCCAAAATCCTCCGGATACGCACAACAATTGGGTTTTAGATTTAGTTGGGCTGAAGAAGTAGTATAGCAACATATAAGCTCTGATAATGGAAAATTTATCATTTTCAAATAATGTTAAAGTAACCTGATTGTCAATCTTTGGCATGGTTTTTTATACCAAAATGGGTTAACTTCCAATCTAAGTATGCTGCTAGCATCCCCATTTTCTTTTTTTGTTGTTAGTGAAGCTTATTTTCATGCATCTGATTGTCATCTTGGCATGTTTTTTTTTACCAAAATGGGTTCACTGTGAACTGAGGATGGTATAGGTACGTATGCCAAAATCCTCCGGCCGGATATGCAGCTACAATTGGGTTTTAGATTTAGTTGGGCTGAAGAAGTAGTAGAGCAACATATAAGCTCAGATAATGGGAAATTTTTCATTTTCAGATACTGTTAAAGTAACCTGACTGCAATCCTTGGCATGGTTTTTTAACAAAATGGGTTCACTTCCAAACTAAGTATGCTGCATAGCATCCCCAGTTTCTTTCACTGTTAATGAATTGAAGCTTATCCCATGCATCTGATTGTCATTTTGGCATGTTTTTTTGACCAAAATGGGTTCACTGTGAACTGAGGATGCTATAGCTCTATGCCAAAATCCTCCGGCTATGTACAACAATTGGTTCAGTCTGCAAAATATATGCTTACATACTAGACATTTTAATTTTTCTTTTACTGTTTCTTTTGTTTAGTATTATTATTATTATTATTATTATTATTATTATTATTATTATGAGATAAGTGATTATTAGTAGTCATGAACAGAATAGTTCATGAGTCATCAGATCTTCTTGTTACCGTAGTTACAGCACGACGCGCTCATTATTCGGCCGATTCCTCTTCATCAGCAAAATACCCTTTACCATCATCATCTCCTTGAACGGAAAGCCAAATACACGGGAGACTATAGTCGATTTTTTTTTATGCTCGAACACAGGGTGTGCGATAAAATACCGTCTAAGGTGGTTGTGATCATTTCCACAAAAGGTCGTTTAGGGTTTGGTGAATAGAGTAGATTGTGTTAAGATGTAGTTTTTTTTTGTACATTTTTTGGAGCCACAATTTCTTTATTTTACAGTTAAAGATTATATCGTTTATTTATTTGCAGCTAGGGATGGTTTTCAAATAGGTGAAATTTAATATACAAAATGTCTTTTACTGTTATTACTATTTAATATATCAAATTTTAATTTCAGACTGTGTGCTATTGATATAATGGATAGAAGTTGGATTAGTAAACCACGATTATCCAAGGAGTACCGTGATGGTATTAAAGATTTTATTATCTTTGCCAAACGACATTCCCGTGATCCCAACCTAATCCTTTGTCCATGCCTTCGCTATACAAATTGTATGCTGAGGACATGTGACGTAGTACATACACACTTGGCTGTCAACGGTTTTCTTCAAGGGTACACAAGGTGGTTTTGTCATGGAGAGGATCATACGGCAGCTCCTGTTCGTCCGGTTGTATTAGAAAATGAGGCTGAGCCCTTAGTGAACGAAGACTTAAGCGTTCCCGATGAGATGCATGCTTTGTTACAAGATGCCATGGGGATTCATAATGTTCCTTTCCACACCAATGACCCAACAACCGAAGTTCACAATGAGTCAACAGAAACAAACCAGATTGGTGGTGGGGTGGACGAGGAAATGTCTGGCCCCACCCCTGAAAATAATAAGCAGCAAGAATCCTTCGCTAAGTTACTTGAAGATGCTAGTATCCCGTTGTACCGCGACTGCACCAAATTTTCTAAGTTCTCATTCATTGTCAGACTATTTCAGATTAAATGTTTAAACGGGTGGTCTGCTAAGTCCTTCACTATGCTACTTGAATTGTTGAATGAAGCATTTCCTGAAATCTGTATTCCAAACTCAGCCTATAAAATCAAAAAATTCCTAAGTTCTCTCGATCTAGGATATGAGAAGATAGCAGCATGTCCAAATGACTGTATGCTTTTCACGAGTGGTAATGAAAGTCTGGAGAATTGCGAAGTGTGTGGTTCTTCGAAATGGAAAGAAAGACCAAATCAAGACGAGGGAGCCAGTGGATCTACTAAGCGAAGTAGGAAAAAGAAGCCTGCCAAAACATTGCGTTACTTTCCTCTGATTCCTAGGTTACAAAGGTTGTTTATGTCCACGAAAACTTCTTCTGATATGAAATGGCATGCTGAAGGTCGCACTAATGATGGGATTCTTAGACATCCTGCTGATTCTCAATCTTGGAAAAGATTTGATGAAAGATATCCTGATTTTGCGGAAGATCCTCGAAATGTGAGACTTGGACTAGCTAGTGATGGTTTCAACCCTTTCAGGCAAATGAGTAGTACATACAACATATGGCTGGTTGTGTTGATACCATACAATTTGCCGCCTTGGAAATGCATGAAGCAGTCCTCATTTATTTTGTCCATGATAGTTCCTGGACCGAAAGGTCCTGGAAATGATATAGATGTGTACCTACAATCGTTAATAGATGAACTTCAGAAGTTGTGGGTGGGTGTTCCAACCTATGATGCTGTGGCTAAAGAAACATTTTCTCTTCGTACCGTGTTGTCTTGGACAATCAATGATTTTCCAGCATATGCAAATTTATCTGGATATAGTACTAAAGGACGTTATGCATGTCCATGTTGTGCTGACCAAACTAGTTCAAGGTGGTTGTTCAATGGCAGAAAGTTTTGCTATATGGGTCATAGGAGATGGTTGCCTGACACACATATATTTCGGGCAGAGGCAGCGACATTTGATGGCACCGACTAGTGGGAACATGCTCCTGGGTCTTCTTCTGGTTCAGATATTTTGAGGCGGGTAGATGGTCATCAATTCAAATATGGAAAGGAACCAGAAGTCAGGACAAAGGGCAAGAAAAGGGCAAGGCCGGAGCAAGGTGAGGAGACCGATCTATATGGCGAGGATGAGGATCAAAACTTGACGAGTTTAGGTGCATGGAAGAAGAAGAGTATTTTCTTCAAGTTGCCGTATTGGGAATTCAACTTACTGAGACATAATTTAGATGTGATGCATATCGGAAAAAATATTGGTGAGAATTGTATAGGAACAGTTATGGGAGATGATCGGAAGACAAAGGAAAATCTCAAGAGCGGACTTGATTTGAAGTCAATGGGCATCCGACATGAGTTGCACCCAGAAGAATTGCCGAACGGAAAAGTGCTCCTACCTCCTGCAATCTATTCAATGTCAAAATCGGAGTTGGAGTTGTTTTGCAAAGTACTACTTGAACTTAAAGTCCCCGATGGCTATTCTTCTAACATGGCAAAATGTGTCAACTTTAAAGAGAAGAGGCTTCAGGGTCAAAGTCACACGACTACCACATCCTAATGCAGGATCTCCTTCCTGTGGCCCTAAGGTCTTCAATGTGTGAGCAAGTCACTACTGTCCTGAAAGATCTTTGTAGCATATATAAAGGTATTTGCTCAAGAATGCTTCGTGTTGAAGATCTGGACCAATTGGAGCAGCAGGCGGCATTGACACTTAGTAAAATGGAGATGATATTTCCTCCATCGTTTTTCACTATTATGATTCACTTGATAATCCACCTTGCTGGTGAAGCCAGAATCGGTGGTCCTGTTCACTATCGGTGGATGTACCCCATAGAGAGGTAAAATAATTCATTCATCTTACGAAATTGAATTTTCAAAAGCTCATTTCTTTTAATCCCCTAATCCGCTCTAGTTTATTAATTGTACATGTTCAGGTACCTATACCGGCTAAAGGGTTATGTGAAAAATAGAGCATATCCTGAAGGGTCAATAGTCCAGGGATATCTATCAGAGGAGTGCTCACATTTTTTTTCCAGGTATTTGCCTGGTGTGGAGACATCTTCCAGTAGACCACGTAGAAATCCAGACATTTCCAACCTTGATGGTGCACAATATCTTTTTGATACCGCTGGCACCACTGTTGGTAAAGTTGATGCATTTGAGCTCGATAGCTTAGCGTGGGAACAGGCACATCGATATGTGCTAGACCATCATGCATCAGTGGAACCATTTCGAAAGTAAGTTGCTTTTGAATGTAAATCGAATACAGTGAAAACCGCGGAGTTCGATATTTTTGATACTTTTGTTATTCCTAATTTCAATTGCTTGTTTTTTAGCGAATTTGTCAGGGACATCAAACGAAGGGCTAGACCAAGAAGACTACCACCACGTGAACAAAACAAGCTGATGAATGAAAAATTTCATAAGTGGTTTGAATCTCATGTAGGTGAATTACAGTTATGCAAGTTAATCTTTATTATATCTACATTTTCTATGATGTTGATACGATTTGCGCAAAATTAATAGGTACATTCTTTGGGTCCTGAAGGTGCGTCATCTGAAATACAAGTACTTGCCAAAGGTCCCTATCAGATGGTCAAAAGATACGGAGGATACATATTCAATGGTTTTAGATTTCGTACTAAGGATCGTGAATCTAATTTGAAGTCTCAAAATAGTGGAATGGTAGTGACGTCTAAGACTAGAAGTTATGCTTCCAAATCGGACACGAGACCTGTAGATGGGGATCTCGACTACTATGGAGTGCTCACGGATATCATTGAGTTGAATTATTTTGGCCATTTCCGTGTTGTCTTATTTCGTGGGGATTGGGCTGAGTTTGATAGGAATTTTGCTAACAACAAGGACAAGCTTGGCTTCACAGTTGTAAACTTCTCAAAATTGATTCACATCGGTACACACATTAGCCATGAGCCATTTGTGTTTCCATCCCAAGTGCAACAAGTGTTCTACATTGAAGATCCAACCCTGCCAAAATCGTATGTGGCTATCCCTATGCAACTAAGAGATGTATTCCAACTGGGCGATACTTCAGACGATGAAGACGGTGAAGACATGAACAGTTACATTGCTTCTGAGTTTCCTGTGTTTGATGTAAACACAACCGATGTTGGAATTTGCGGGACTTGGCTCCGCAAGGATGGAGAAGAGGGCGATGTACTGAAAGATGTCGTATTGTAGTTTACATGATTTTCAATTGAGTTTATTATATGTCTGTAATTTTATGTCTTAAATCTTGTTGTAATATTATGTCTGTAATTTCGAATATGTTCATTGTGAATTTAATACACTGGTTTAATTATCTTTCTATTTTCTACTGCTTGGTATTATTTACATTAAACTATGCTTAGTGTCATTTGAACCAAACTATCGTTGTCATTTGAACCAAACTATCATTTGAACCAAGTTATCGAATCCTTGACAGGTACAACATGCCGAGGCGTGGAAAGAGGGTAAATATAAATGATGGCAACGAGAGCCATGGGGATGAGCAGCCACTAAATAATAGTGGCAGGCAAACATATGAGAGTGAGGGTAGCACGCCGCCCACTGTCAAAAAACATCGGTAAGTCTTAAAATTGGTATTTTTAAAGAGATTATGTTACTTGAATGCATGAAAGACACGTACTAGTGTTTGTGAGTCTGCATTGTGGCTGTCGTCTATAAGCATTTCGTCTATGTTTCTTAAGTGGGCTGTGATTAGAAAGAAAGGGCTGGAGTGGAGATCTGGAAACCCAAAATAGAGACATCTCGTTTATTATAATCTACACTTATTGTTGGACCAACCCCCTCTTGCTGTTGTTGCTGATGTCTCTTTGTGTGCGTGTGTTGAAGAGAATGAAGGGATGAGAGAGAGATGAGGAAAATGCCGCTATGTTAGCCTGGTGTATCCTCATTCTCTACCATCCCTCTTTCTGGCTCCATATATGGCTTCTATATTAAATTGGTTTCCTTCCACGATGACAGTCCGTAATACTACACTTGATATGAGCCCATGTTCATAGCTGCATCCTATTGCATACTCACAAACAACTAATACTTGTCGGCCTTGCATCGTATGCCCAACCCCACTTTGGCACATAACCCGGTATAGATGACATTGTATGACCTGCAAACAAGGATTGTCCAGTCGTGTTGTTGTACTGATTTGGAGGAGGTGAAAATGGGACCATAAAATAGCTTAAGAAGACCATCAGGTTTGTGAAATAAGCTTCACTAACAGTGAAAGAAACTGGGGATGCTATGCAGCATACTTAGTTTGGAAGTGAACCCATTTTGGCTAAAAAATCATGCCGAAGATAGCAATCAGATGCATGAAATCAGCTTCTTTAACAGTATCTGAAAATGAAAATTTTTCATAATCTGAGCATATATGTTTCTTTAACAGTGACTGTGAACAATTGTTCTTAATTGGGCTGTGATTAGAAAGAGACGAGTTGGAGTGGAGATCTGGAAACCCATATAGAGACATCTTGTTCATAATAATTTATTATTATTGTTGTTCTTGTCACTCTTGCTGTTGTTGCTGATGTCTCTATGTGTTCGTGTGCTGAAGGGAAAGAAGGGATGAGAGAGAGATGAGGAAAATGCCGCTATGTTAGCCTGGTGTATTCTCATTCTCTACCATTCCTCTTTCTGGCTTCTGTATTTGGTTTCCTTCCACGATGACAATTCCAGTTAAAACTACACTTGCTATGAGCCCTATTCGTATTTCTCTTCCATGAAGAATTGATCTATGACTACAATCTCCATTCAAAACCCAATTGTTCACTCAAACATGCCCCTTGTTTCTGAACTCAAACATCACATTAATAAACATCTTTTCTAATAATGGCTACACTTGTGGAAGCTCTCTCTAAGCCTCAATTCTTCAAGGTTTTGTTGCCTACTTCTTTACAGAAGCTGGTACTCTATTCTCCTCTCTTTCTAGTACTTAGTCGCTAAGTCGGTATTTCGTTCATGTATCACATTAATTGAGTAGGCAACAAACCCCCTGAAATATTTAGTTCCCATTGCAGCTGATACCTTCTGAATTTAACAAGCATATCATCAAAGATATCTTCGAGTAGGCAACAAGCATAACAAGCATATCAAGGTTGTTGCCTACTCGAAGATATCTTTGATGATATGCTTGTTAAATTCAGAAGGTATCAGCTGCAATGGGAACTAAATATTTCAGGGGGTTTGTTTCCTACTCAATTAATGTGATACATGAACGAAATACCGACTAAGCGACTAAGTACTAGAAAGAGAGGAGAATAGAGTACCAGCTTCTGTAAAGAAGTAGGCAACAAAACCTTGAAGAATTGAGGCTTAGAGAGAGCTTCCACAAGTGTAGCCATTATTAGAAAAGATGTTTATTAATGTGATGTTTGAGTTCAGAAACAAGGGGCATTTCCTGAAATCTGTATTCCAAACAAGCTTCACTAACAGTGAAAGAAACTGGGGATGCTATGCAGCCTACTTAGTTTCTTTAACAGTGACTGAAAATTTCCATAATCTGAGCATATATGTTTCCATAATCTGAGCATATATGTTTCTTTAACAGTGACTGTGAACAATTGTTCTTAATTGGGCTGTGATTAGAAAGAGACGAGTTGGAGTGGAGATCTGGAAATCCATATAGAGTCATCTTGTTCATAATAATTTATTATTGTTGTTGTTCTTGTCGCTCTTGCTGTTGTTGCTGATGTCTCTATGTGTTCGTGTGCTGAAGGGAAAGAAGGGATGAGAGAGAGATGAGGAAAATGCCGCTATGTTAGCCTGGTGTATCCTCATTCTCTACCATTCCTCTTTCTGGCTTCTATATTTGGTTTCCTTCCACGATGACAATTCCAGTTAAAACTACACTTGCTATGAGCCCTATTCGTATTTTTCTTCCATGAACTAAGGATGGTATATAGGTACGTATGCCAAAATCCTCCGGCCGGATATGCACAACAATTGGGTTTTGCGATATAGTTGGGCTAAAAAAGTAGTAGAGCAACATATAAGCTCAGATAATGGAGAAATTTTCATTTTCAGATACTGTCAATGTAACCTGATTGCAATCTTTGGCATGGTTTTTTTAACACAAAATGGGTTCACTTCCAAAATGAGTATGCTGCATAGCATCCCCAGTTTCTTTCACTGTTAGTGAAGCTTATTTCACAAACCTGATGGTCTTCTTAAGCTATTTTATGGTCCCATTTTCACTAACTGTTAGTGAAGCTGATTTCAAGCACCTGATTGTCTTCTTGGCATGTATGTTTTTATACCAAAAATGGGTTCACTGTGAACTGAGGATATTGTATAGGTACGTATGCCAAAATCCTCCGGCCGGATATGCACAACACTTGGGTTTTGCGATATAGTTGGGCTAAAAAAGTAGTAGAGCAACATATAAGCTCAGATAATGGAGAAATTTTCATTTTCAGATACTGTTAATGTAACCTGATTGCAATCTTTGGCATGGTTTTTTTAACAAAAAATGGGTTCACTTCCAAAATGAGTATGCTACATAGCATCCCCAGTTTCTTTCACTGTTAGTGAAGCTTATTTCACAAACCTGATGGTCTTCTTAAGCTATTTTATGGTCCCATTTTCACTAACTGTTAGTGAAGCTGATTTCAAGCACCTGATTGTCTTCTTGGCATGTATGTTTTTATACCAAAAATGGGTTCACTGTGGTCATCAGATATTATATAGGTACGTATGCCAAAATCCTCCGGCCGGATATGCACAACACTTGGGTTTTGCGATATGGTTGGACTAAAAAAGTAGTAGAGCAACATATAAGCTCAGATGATGGAGAAATTTTCATTTTCAAATACTGTCAATGTAACCGGTTTTTTTAACACAAAATGGGTTCACTTCCAAACTAAGTATGCTGCATAGCATCCCCAGTTTCTTTCACTGTTAGTGAAGCTTATTTCACAAACCTGATGGTCTTCTTAAGCTATTTTATGGTCCCATTTTCACTAACTGTTAGTGAAGCTGATTTCAAGCACCTGATTGTCTTCTTGGCATGTTTGTTTTTATACCGAAAATGGGTTCACTGTGAACTGAGGATATTGTATAGGTACGTATGCCAAAATCCTCCGGCCGGATATGCACAACAATTGGGTTTTGCGATATAGTTGGGCTAAAAAAGTAGTAGAGCAACATATAAGCTCAGATAATGGAGAAATTTTCATTTTCAGATACTGTCAATGTAACCTGATTGCAATCTTTGGCATGGTTTTTTTAACACAAAATGGGTTCACTTCCAAAATAAGTATGCTGCATAGCATCCCCAGTTTCTTTCACTGTTAGTGAAGCTTATTTCACAAACCTGATGGTCTTCTTAAGCTATTTTATGGTCCCATTTTCACTAACTGTTAGTGAAGCTGATTTCAAGCACCTGATTGTCTTCTTGGCATGTATGTTTTTATACCAAAAATGGGTTCACTGTGAACTGAGGATATTATATAGGTACGTATGCCAAAATCCTCCGGCCGGATATGCACAACACTTGGGTTTTGCGATATAGTTGGGCTAAAAAAGTAGTAGAGCAACATATAAGCTCAGATAATGGAGAAATTTTCATTTTCAGACACTGTCAATGTAACCTGATTGCAATCTTTGGCATGGTTTTTTTAACACAAAATGGGTTCACTTCCAAAATAAGTATGCTGCATAGCATCCCCAGTTTCTTTCACTGTTAGTGAAGCTTATTTCACAAACCTGATGGTCTTCTTAAGCTATTTTATGGTCCCATCTTCACTAACTGTTAGTGAACCTGATTTCAAGCACCTGATTGTCTTCTTGGCATGTATGTTTTTATACCAAAAATGGGTTCACTGTGAACTGAGGATATTATATAGGTACGTATGCCAAAATCCTCCGGCTGGATATGCACAACACTTGGGTTTTGCGATATAGTTGGGCTAAAAAAGTAGTAGAGCAACATATAAGCTCAGATAATGGAGAAATTTTCATTTTCAGATACTGTCAATGTAACCTGATTGTTTAACACAAAATGGGTTCACTTCCAAACTAAGTATGCTGCATAGCATCCCCAGTTTCTTCTTTTGTTGTTAGTGAAGCTTATTTTCATGCATCTGATTGTGATCTTGGCATGTTTTTTTGACCAAAACGGGTTTACTGTGAACTGAGGATGCTATAGGTACGTATGCCAAAATCCTCCGGATACGCACAACAATTGGGTTTTAGATTTAGTTGGGCACAGTGAATTAGTAGAGCAACATATAAGCTCAGATAATGGAAATTTTCATTTTTAGATACTGTTAATGAAGCTGATTGCCATCTTTAGCATGATTTTTTAACAAAAAATGGGTTCACTTCCAAACTAAGTATGCTGCTAGCATCCTCATTTTCTTTCACTGTTAATGAAGCGTATTTCATTAAGATCCAGGATGGCAAATTTTGACTGGGCTATGATTGGATTGTTTAGTGGATGTTGTCTATGTTCTTAATTGGGCTGTGATTAGATAGAGTGGGCTCGAGTGGAGATCTGGAAACCCATATAGAGACATCTTGTTCATAATAATTTATTATTATTGTTGTTCTTGTCGCTCTTAAGGTGGTTGCTGATGTCTCTTTCTGTTCGTGTGCTGAAGGGAAATAAGGGATGAGAGAGAGATGAGGAAAATGCCGCTATGGTAGCCTGGTGTATCCAAAGTCTCTACCTTTCTTCTTTCTGTTTCCATTTCTGGCTTCTATATATATTTGGTTTCCTTCCACGATGACAGTTCCCTAAAAATACACTTGATATGAGCCTTATCTTATTTTTCTTATTTTTCTTATATTTGGTTTCCGTCCACGATGACAGTTTCATGGATTGTCTGAACAATCCATGAAGGACATGCTTAGTTACTGAATTTTCATTTGTTTTACTGTTTTAGATAGTGGATATTCCCAATCAGAGGAGAATATAAAGGTTTCAAGTTAGATACTGAATTTTCATTTGTTTTGTTATTTTAGATATATTTAAAAACAAAATTAAGTACTAGATTTTTAGCATTGCAATGTAATTATTTTACCTCTGTATATATCATTAACAATTCCATTTGCAGTTGGCACTTTGATCTTATAATTCGAGATACAGGTAGTTCTTTTTGCAAGTTCAAAAAATATGTATATTCTGTATTGTGATCTACTGTTCAATTAAACTATTGTTTTTTTTTCACAGAGCGGTCGTCAAGATGAAGGAAATTCTGATGATCAGAGCTGAAGCTACTCGAGGGGTATGAATCTGCGGTCCTCCTTGCTGTTCTTATGTCCTCCTTGCTGTATGGTTGTTGTTCTTATGTCCTCCTCCTTGCTGTTGTTATGTCAGACTGGTTTTTTTTATGAGAGTTATGTCATACTTTGAATTTGGGATATTTTGGATATTTGTCAGACTGGTTTGTTTGGATATTTTGGATGTTAGTCTCTATATTAATTTGTTAATTATGACA
The DNA here is from genome assembly GCA_017893485.1 of Hemerocallis citrina. Lineage (NCBI taxonomy): Eukaryota > Viridiplantae > Streptophyta > Magnoliopsida > Asparagales > Asphodelaceae > Hemerocallis > Hemerocallis citrina. The sequence goes on along the minus strand of CM030364.1, from coordinate 211,080,574 downwards.
CTGTTAATTAATCAATGAATTTGGACGTTGATATGACACGTGTGAAACTTGATTATCTTTAATTATTCTTGTGTTTGGTTGTGGTTTGCGCAGTAGTATGCAACGAAATTGATTGAATCAGTTGTGAGAATTAGTTTACAGGTTTTGTAAATGAAACTGTGAATTGAAATCGAACGGAAAAGCGGAGTATTGAAAATAAACGGGCATAGCCAGAACGGCGTTTTAAAAAACGGCGGTCTATATAATTTAATTGTTGGAGTGTGTGATACACCGGCGTTTCAACGCACGCCGGCGAATGTTATCAGCTGTAACGGCACAGTCGTACACCTGCGTTTTATAAACGCCGACGTATATAACTACACCGGCATTTTTTGGTCGCGCCGGTGTTCGTAAACAGGGAAAAGCAGGCGCTCATAAACGCACATACACCGGCGTTTCTTGACCGCCGGTATACTTTCGATCTACACCGGCGTTTTCATATACGCCGGTGAATGGATAAATACCGGCGGTTTACGACCGCCGGTGTATGTATATAGGTGCACAAGAACGGCACCCAGAGACCGATATACACCGGCGTTTTATGACCGCCGGTGTAGTCCTAACATTTACCGGCGTCCACCAAAAATGCCGGTGTAGACCCCTTCGTTTCAGCGACGCCCGCTTCGGCGGCAGTTGGACCGGCGCTATTGTAAACGCCGGTGAAAGTTTCACCGGCGTAAAAAAAATGCCGGTATAGACGTAAAAAAGCGCCGAGAAAGCTACTTTCTTTTGTAGTGTTAGTATGTTGAAAAATAATTATAAATGAGGGTGTAAAATCCAATTTCTTAGAACTTTGCGTATGGAAAATAATGAAATTTAATTGTTGATGATATATTTGCTATTTTCAATGTAACATGAGCAATAAGAAAATACATAAAAAATCTGAAAATTTACAAACCTGAAATCTGAGAATATATATTTTCTGAGTAAATAGAGAGAGAATGAGAGAGAGAAAGGGAGAGAGAAATAAATAAATAAATAAATAAATGAGTTGTTTTGGGAATTTGAATTTGAGTTTTGGGAGAACTTTTGGAGGGAAAAATTTGTTTTGTGATGTTAGATCTCGACAATTAATTTCAATCCTATTAAATGAGATCTACTTGATAGTTTTTTTTGTGTTTTATTATATAGATGCAATGGACGCCAAGCTGGATGGGTATAATTGCTTGCCTGAATGGGATATCTATTTGGTTTTTAAGGTTGAGTCTAACTTTGGTTACTCTGGTCTTTAATATTTGCATTCAAGTTGACTGGTTGTTTTAGTTGAATTATTTTTCACGGCCTCAAGATGCATGTAGATGTGATGGCATTTTTTTTTTTTTAACTGGTTAAAGGTAGGGTAAGTTCCTATCTCACAAAATATATTAATATAAGAGTACGAACAAGTACATATACACAAAAAGGATCAAGCTAGTTCAGCTTACAATCTGTGCTGAACTCTTTATCCCAAAATATTAGTAATCTATCTTTACAAAAGTAAAATTCATTACAGTGCGGTGCCCAAAAATAAAAAACAACTTTCAGAAGACAGCAAAAAACTAATACTGGGGGGGCTCAACCCGAGCAACTATCTTCTCCACTTCCCGCCTGATCAATCCTGGTCAGAGCCTGCTTGAGGAGGACATCTTGTGCGCCAACTATTTTCACTCTCCGTACAAGTTGCTCTTTCTTTTTGCTACTCTCGAATCCATCTAGTCAAGATTGAAACCAAAAGATTGCATTAGAAATAATTTTTCTTGGTTGTAAAATATTTGAAGAGAAAATGCGATCATTTTTATTTTATTTCCCTTGATTATTGACTAAAACCTTTTATTCCATGTCAGCAGATACTCTTTGAAATGGGATTACAAAATTGAATCTTGTCATGTGTGAATTATACTATCAGTAATCCATGCTATTCATTTTATTTGGAAGAAGGCTGATTGGAGAATGCACAAAGTTTTTTTTTTTTGAGGGGAAAGGTGGAATAAGGCCACCCTGTTTCATTAATAAGAGTTTAACGAAACAAACCCAGAGTACTGGGCCCAAATACAAACTACAGACAGAAAATAAAACATATATGAAGCAACATGACGCGTACAAACCAATAAATCCCTCCAACAACCCTGGAGGGTGGGCCGATAAACCAACTCGGTCCAGCAAGAACGTGAGTACGTCAGTTTAGCTTCGTACAGTGCCTCCACGACACATGCACACCCACCCGACACAAGTCTGGTAGGCTTTTATCACCTGCAGCTCCCTTCATCCACCTCGCTGGAGGGACCCCATCTCAGGGCCATGGAATTTGAGACAAGAGAGCGCACATTTCGGAAGGACCCTATCTTTGGGCCCAAGCTCCACCAACGTGCAAGACAACCTAACTCCCAGTATCTTCACACGCACTGCCAACCCTCGCAGGTTGCCATGACTGGCCCCGAGAGTGTGGACATGGTGGCAAGCGTGCAGAACATCCGGGCACCCAACCAGCAATCATGGAGGGACCCCATCTTTGGGCCCAAGCTCCGCAAACGTGCATGACCACCTAACTCCCTGCATCTTCACACGCACTACCAACCCTCACAGATCGCCAAGAATGGCCCTGAGAGTGTGGACATGGTGACAAGCGTGCAAAACATCCGGACACACAACTAGCAAATCATGAAGGGACCCCATCATGGGTTCTACCCTACAATCGAACAAACCTATTAGTTTCACATCCCCAACCACACTACCACAGCAAAAACAACCACTGTTTTGCCGAATCACCGGCCTCCCCAAATGGGATCTGGGCAAAGTGTGTGTGTGTGTTTTGGTGGGGGGGGGGGGGGGGGGGGGGGTTCTCACCCAATGGGATCTACGACAGGGTCGTCGCTGCGAGCCACAGGGCGCGGGGAGGGACGTCCGGCAACAGGGCTCGGGGAGGGTCGTCGTCGGCGCGAACGATCGCCCATCTCCACCTGGCATCGTCTTGGGTGAGGGAGCTTCGTCCTCTGGTCGCCGCGGGGAGCTCGCCAGTCGCGACGAACGGGGAGGGACGTCGTTGGCGCGAACGATCGCCCATCTCCACCTGGCGTCGTCTTGGGTGAGGGAGCTTCGTCCTCTGGTCGCCGCGGGGAGCTCACCAGTCGCGACGAACTCCGCACCCAGCGCGTCGGCGCTTCGTACAGCGCGTCGGCGCTTCGTCTTCATCGCGCCGCGGCGCTCCGTCGTGGCTTCGTCTTCAGCGCTCGTCGTGGAAAGGCGAGGGAGAACGCCGGGGTGCGAGGGGGGGCGGCGCTGAGGGCGCCGCCGCCCCCAAACAGTGTAGATCTAGGGTTTGTTTAGTGGGATTTAGGGTTTTTTTGAACGGGAGTTGGTGAGAGGGTTTTTTTCTATTTTTACTTCTATGAGAATGTGCAAAGTTTCGACGAAGATTGGAGGGTTTTCCTGTGTCGTTCTCTCATACAACCAGGAACAGAAACTAGTTGCAGTACCAAGTACATCTTAAACTGAGATCAAATAATACTAAAGTCTGTGTGTATATAAATATTAATCAAGCATCATGCACCTTCAGAGAAATCATGACGAAGTATTTTTTTTTTATTTATTTTTTTTATTTAAAGAAAAGGTGGAGACTAATAAGTATTTCTTTTTGGTCAAAGTCGTATGTTAATATTAATCCACGTGGTAGGTACAAGTATTCTTATATACACACAATGTACATATAAAAAAAAAAAAACCACGCATTTTTTTTTCGGAGTGTAACAATGTACATCATCATTACTCCTAAAATAATACAAATATAAAAGCATAAGTATGAGAATGTACAATAATGTATATAAGTATATAACTAACAAACCAAAAGGTATTGAAATGTTGTTATATATTAATATTATACGCACTCTCAAGAATGTTGAATTTGTAGGATAATGGCTCGATTCTGGTTCAGATTGTTTTGGAGTATCTGCAGCGAATGAAAGTTCCAGTATATCAGTCGACTGGGTTGGAGGATCAGGCGACTGTCCAGAGAGAAGTTTTAAACACTAAAGATACAGCAGCAGCAGTCGACTGATCAGTCGACTGTCCCGAAGGAAGTACCAGTCGACTGGTAATTCGACCAGTCGACTGTCGGCGGGTTTTGGATCCAGAATAGGCCCATTTCGAAAGGCCCAATAGTTTCCCTATAAATACGACCCGTTAGGGTTTTGTAATGAGAGACGAAATTAGAGACCTCTTTTCGGTTTTTGCAGCCGTCATCTCTTGTAAACTTTGTTTTGCCCATCGTTGATTATAGCAAGAAGAAACCCCAACCGCCCCGTGGATGTAGGCATGTGTTTTGCCGAACCACATTAAATCTTGTGTTCTTGTGTTGCTTGTTTTTCTGTTTTTCTCGCTGTTTCTCTCGTTTGATTGTTGGTTAGTTTGTATTCCGCACAACAAGTGGTATCAGAGCTTTCGGTTCGACCTAGAGGGAGATGGCGAGTGATGCAGATGCAACCAAGGATGTTGTGGGATCAAGTTCGTCCAGAACAACGATTCACAACACAAAATTTGAAGTTGAAAAATTTGATGGGACAAACAATTTCGGGATGTGGCAATGTGAGGTGTTGGATGTTCTTGTTCAACAAGAACAAGATGTTGCTTTGGAGAAAGAAAAACCAAAGGATATGTCCGAAGCAGATTGGAAGAAGTTGAATCGAGTAGCGTGTGGGACTATTCGGCTCTTTATTGTGAAGGCTCAGAAGTACGATTTGATGAGGGATACCATTGCTGCGGTGTTGTGGAAGAAGCTCGAAGACAAATACATGAGGAAAAGTTTGGAGAATCGACTGTATTTGAAGAAGAAATTTTTTCGCTTCACCTATACAGAAGGTATGTCTATGAATACTCATGTTGAATCATTTAATAAATTATTGGCTGATTTGTTAAATTTGGATGAGCAAATTAAAGATGAAGATAAAGCCCTAATTCTGTTGAATTCATTACCCGAAAGTTATGATCATTTAGCAACAACTTTAATATATGGAAAGGATACTGTGAAATATGAAGATGTTGCAAATGCTTTGTTGAATAATGAAACTAGGAGAAGGGATAAAATGGTTGATAGAGAAACTTCTGAAGCATTGATTGTAAGGGGCAGGACTGAGACCAGATCTGAGTCCAAATCTGGAAAAAAGAGAAACAAATCTCGTTCCAAATCGAGAGGAGTTTCGAAGGACAGGAAAATACCGGCCAAAGATGAATGTGCTTTCTGTCATGAAAGGGGGCATTGGAAAAAGGATTGTCCAAAGCTACGAAATAAGGGAAATTCGACTGCAAATGTGACTGTTGATAATTTAGATAGTGGCGAGGATTTTTCTTTTGCACTTGCTTCTAGTCCCTCACTTTATCAAGAAGTATGGTTTTTTGATACAGCAGCCTCCTATCATATGTCTTGGAAAAATGAGTGGTTTACTTCTTTGGAGTATATGGATGGTGGTGTAGTTTTGATGGGAAATGATGCGCCTTGTAAGAAGGTAGGAATCGGGAAGATTGAATTGCTAATGCATGATGGTCTTATTAAGGAGCTTTCAGATGTATGGTATGTTCCAGATTTGAAAAAGAATTTGATTTCACTTGGTGCTTTGGAGGCCAGTGGATTGAAATTTGCTAGTGAAGGTGGCATTCTGAAGGTGACTAGCGGATCACTCGTGGTGATGAAAGGGCAAAGAAAAAGGAACTTGTTTTTCTTGCAGGGAAAAATATATTTGGGTCAGGCTGCCAGTGTAACTGAAAGGCCTAAACAGGTTGTTCCCGACTCTACTAGGTTGTGGCATATGCGACTCGGACATGCAGGAGAAAAGGCCTTGCAGGGGCTTGTGAAGCAAGGGTTGCTTAAAGATGCTAAAGGGTGCAAGTTGGAATTTTGTGAATATTGTGTTTTGGGTAAGCAAACTAGGGTGAAATTTGGTACAGCTGTACATCAGACAAAGGGTATCCTCGATTATGTGCACACAGATGTTTGGGGCCCTACTCAGACACCTTCTATGAGTGGTAGACACTGGTTTGTTACATTTGTAGATGATTACTCCAGACGAGTTTGGGTATATACCATGAAGCACAAAGATGAAGTTTTGACATTGTTCACAAGTTGGAAGAAGAAAGTTGAAAATCAGACTGGTAGGAAGATTAAGGTTCTGAGGTCAGATAATGGAGGGGAATACAAGAATGATCCGTTTCTAAAGTTGTGTGAAGATGAAGGGATCCAGAGGCACTTTACAGTTAGGAAGACTCCACAGCAAAATGGGGTTGCAGAAAGGATGAACAGAACCTTACTTGAGAAGGTGAGATGTATGTTAGCACAGTCTGGATTGAAGAAGACATTTTGGGCAGAAGCTGTTATATATGCAAGCCACATTGTCAACCGTTTACCATCAGCAGCACTTGAAGGAAAAACGCCTATTGAGGTATGGAGTGGTAAACCTGCATCTGATTATAGTTTTTTGCATATATTTGGTTGTCCTGCTTATTTTCATGTAACTGAAACTAAACTTGATGCAAGAGCCAAAAAGGCTATATTTGTTGGCTTTAGTACTGGTGTCAAAGGTTACAGGTTGTGGTGTCCAGAACAGAAAAAGTTAGTAATCAGCAGGGATGTCACCTTTGATGAGACCAGTATGATCAGCTCGGGACAGTCGACTGGTGGAAGAGAACAGTCGACTGGTGAGCAGCAGAAGAGTGGGACAGTTCTCCAACAGGTGAACAGCAGAAGCTCGGGACAGTCGACTGGTGTACAGGATCAGTCGACTGGTGATCGACAGCAGCAGCAGAATGGGAGAGTTCTCCAACAGGTGGAGTTAGAAAAGCTTTCAGTTGAAAATCCTGCCCAAAATGAAGATGATGTGGTTGATACTGAGGATGAGGAAGAAGTTCCTAACCCTCCCCAGCACGAAGAATCAATTGCAGCAAGAAGGCAAAGACGAGATATCAAACGACCATCTCGTTTTACAGATACAGTTGCATTTGCTCTTCCCATTGTGGATGATGAAGTTCCCTCCAACTTCAAAGAAGCCACTAGAAGTTCTGAAAATGCAGATTGGAAAGTTGCTATGGATGAAGAGATGAACTCTCTTCATAAGAATAAGACTTGGGATATAGTGCAGTTGCCAAAGGGGAAGAAAGCTATCGGTTGCAAGTGGGTGTATATGAAGAAAGAAGGTCCAAAAGGCAGTGTTCAGTTCAAGGCTAGACTAGTTGCAAAGGGGTATGCTCAACAGGAAGGTATTGACTATAATGAAGTGTTCTCTCCAGTTGTGAAGCATCCTTCTATTCGGATTTTGTTAGCATTGGTAGCACAGTTTGATCTTGAATTGACACAGATGGATGTGAAGACTGCATTCTTACATGGGGATCTAGATGAAGAAATTTATATGTTGCAGCCAGATGGGTTTAAGACAGCTGGGAAGGAAAGTTGTGTTTGCAGGTTGAAGAAGTCTCTCTATGGGTTGAAGCAATCTCCAAGGCAGTGGTATTTGAGGTTTGATCAGTTTATGAAAGTGCAAGGATATTCCAGAAGTGAATATGATCATTGTGTCTATTTCAGGAAGTTGCAGAATGGTTCTTTCATATATCTGTTATTATATGTGGATGACATGTTGATTGCCTCTAGAAATGCTAAGGAGATTCAAAATTTGAAGAATCAGCTGAGTTCTGAATTCGAGATGAAAGATCTTGGTGAAGCCAAGAAGATACTTGGGATGGAGATAGCTAGAGACAGAGCAAAGGGCATAGTGAGTTTGACACAGAAGCAATATCTTTTGAAGGTGCTGAAACGGTTTGGTATAGATGAAAAAACTAAACCAGTCAGTACACCCTTAGCCACTCATTTCAGAATTAGTGCTTCTCAGTCTCCAAGTACAGATGAAGAGAGACAGTATATGGCTAATGTACCTTACACTAGTGTGGTTGGCAGTTTGATGTATGCCATGGTGTGTACTCGACCAGACATCTCTCAGGCGGTGAGTATGGTTAGTCGATATATGCATGATCCAGGCAAAGAGCATTGGCAAGCAGCTAAATGGATTTTGAGGTACATAAGTGGCACCACAGATGTGGGTTTGAAGTTTGAAAGGGATGACAATATTAGCAGGTTATTGGTGGGTTATGTTGATTCGGACTATGCAGGTGATCTAGATAAGAGGCGGTCTACTACAGGCTATTTGTTTACTATGGCTAGAGCACCTATAAGTTGGAGGTCCAATTTGCAGTCCACTGTAGCGTTGTCTACTACTGAGGCTGAATACATGGCGGTTGCTGAGGCCATGAAGGAAGCCATTTGGATACATGGACTTTTGAAGAGCTTGGGAATTCATCGGGAGAAGGTGGAGGTACACTGTGACAGTCAGAGTGCTATCCATTTAGTGAAGAACCAAGTTCATCATTCGATGACCAAACATATTGATGTCCGTTATCATTTTGTGCGTGATTTGATAAAGGATGGTGATATTCATTTGGTGAAGATTGGAACAGCTGATAATCCTGCTGATATGTTGACCAAAGTTGTTGGGGCAGCCAAGTTCAAGCATTGCATGAACCTGGCTAATATTTTGCATGTTTGATAATTTGGCATGGGCGGTTGGGATAGTGCTTTGCTATTGGTTTGTTTAGTATGCGATATCATACTAAGGTGGAGTTTGGGTTCTTTTGTTACATTTGGTGATGAGCAGTTGTTTTGGAGTATTTGTGGAGATTGATTGGGCTACTTGGAAGATCTCGCCAAGGTGGAGATTGTAGGATAATGGCTCGATTCTGGTTCAGATTGTTTTGGAGTATCTGCAGCGAATGAAAGTTCCAGTATATCAGTCGACTGGGTTGGAGGATCAGGCGACTGTCCAGAGAGAAGTTTCAAAGACTAAAGATACAGCAGCAGCAGTCGACTGATCAGTCGACTGTCCCGAAGGAAGTACCAGTCGACTGGTAATTCGACCAGTCGACTGTCGGCGGGTTTTGGATCCAGAATAGGCCCATTTCGAAAGGCCCAATAGTTTCCCTATAAATACGACCCGTTAGGGTTTTGTAATGAGAGACGAAATTAGAGACCTCTTTTCGGTTTTTGCAGCCGTCATCTCTTGTAAACTTTGTTTTGCCCATCGTTGATTATAGCAAGAAGAAACCCCAACCGCCCCGTGGATGTAGGCATGTGTTTTGCCGAACCACATTAAATCTTGTGTTCTTGTGTTGCTTGTTTTTCTGTTTTTCTCGCTGTTTCTCTCGTTTGATTGTTGGTTAGTTTGTATTCCGCACAACAGAATTCCTGGCGTCTTCAAACAAAACCTTATATCTCAAACAATATGAATATTGATCCATGTGAAGTTCAACAAGAAACCAATGCATCCAATACAAAAATGAAGCTCAAACATCATCCTCATCCTTCCATTCCAAAACCCTCATATATTCAATTTCTCAATAGACAATCTCATGGCTACTCTTCAAACTTTCAACTACCTCCAATCACAAGAGAATCCAAGCAACCGCCTACTACCAATCGTAGACCATCTTCCATTGATCTACCAAACCCTACAACCACTACCACCACCACCACCATGATGACGACGACCACAAAGAAGCTATATGCGCCACTGCAGAGGCAGCATCAGACAGAGCAGAAATTAATAGTTGATACAAAGGTACGGGCATTTCATCCTGGAATATAGATTCCTTAGTTTCCTTGTTAAACCCTTTAATCACGTGAAAGTAAGACAGTTCATATCGGAGAATGATGGAAAGAGTTCTATAAAACGACCCAAATTGTTCTAAACCCCGGCCTTTTTTTTTCTTTCTTTCTTTCTTTCTTCGATATAATTATAATTGGTAATTGGCAAGGGTAACCATTGCCAATTTGTCATACTTAGGGTCCTTGAACCTGAATTTGAACTCTGTAGATTGAGAGATTTACCATATCAAATATTTGGAACTAGTCAGCCAATTTCATCATGTACATTTTAACACCTTATATATGTTAGGTTCTGTGAGAAATTAACAATTGGGAATTAGAGTTAATATCTAGAATTAAGTTGCTTGAGATATTTACCCTAGGTATCAAGATTGGAATATCTAGACTGTTATCACAAGCCAGTATTTAATCCTAAATACTGGTTTGGGTATCGGGTTATAAGCCCACAAACCCGCATTCCAATATCCAATCAATTGTACGTTCATTACACGTGGTACTCGTATGTACATGCAATATTTATATAGAGAGAATATACCAATATATCCAACAATCTCCTCCTATATTTTCAATATATAAAATACAGGATTATCTCATTAGTTCAGTATAAAACTGACTGGCTGATAGCAGTCCATAAAGGAAAAACATCATAAAAGTATAGTTTCATAAGAACCAATAGAATTATAAAACTGAATAGTTCAATCAAGACTAAACCAATATAATTAAATAGTTCCAAACCATATCCAATTCAGAATAATTCACAAAGACTAAACCAATTGGAATAATCTGTCGTAGTTTCAAAATTAAACAAAGCAAATAAACTTCAAGAACAAAATATGAGTTTTAAGCTCATGAACACAAAGTCTTAAACTCAACAGAAGTTTTACTAAGCAAGTGACTAATTTATTCTCGAAAGAAATAAACTGAAACTCTATTCTTGCACACTGCTTTTTTGTTTACTTTTCCATTTTGAGCAAATCATAATTTTTGAAATTTATGTTGACAGATTCAACTTCTCCATCTTTGCTAGCTTATTGAAAACAAGAATATCAAGAGACACATCTCTAAGAATTCTAATGAATTTCACAAAGTATCTAGTTTCACAAAAGAACTTAGTACAATTCATAATTAGCTTAGCAAAAATGTAACGCAAGTATCACAATCAAATTTTTTTAACTAAATAAAGAACATGAACTTGTATAGTTTCTACACAAGAACAATACTGTGTTTCATATTGGAATGAAAAAACTGCCATTTCAATCATGGTTTAACATTGAATCATCAAAATTGGAATGAAACATGTATCCATAAAAGACATATCATCAAAATTGGAATGATATTTAAGATAGTTTAATCATCGGAAACACATCGACAAGTTTTCATGTTTCGTATTGGAATAATATGATTATTCTAAGTAAATTTTCTAGATATATAATACCATCAAAATTGGAATGACATTATATATTTGTAGAATTTATGTAGAATCATCAAAATTATCTAAAACATGTCAACTGCCTAAAATTGATGCTTAAGTTTGAACTTCTCTATGGCTCCAATTAGATTCTAAATTTTAAAACAATTAGGATGTTAGACCTTTGACTCAATAGCTTTCAACTTCATTTTCCCCACAGTTTTGATAATTAGATCACTTTCAAATCTCTTAGCAAGAGCATTAGCCATACTTGTCACAATTGCACTTTATCTATGAGAAAGTTTAACTAGGCTTCTTTCAGCCTTAATATACTCCTATTACTATTTGATATGGCTAAAAACGGGGGTTAATCGGAACCGTCCAAATCGGGCACGAATCTTGGGACCTAGGGGTAAAACGGTAATTTCGCCTACAAGAGGGTCCAAAATGGGTATTGGATCTTCTCCCCAAGGACCCAATAACCCACGAATGGATCCACCAACAAGAGGGTGCAGGTTTTAACCCGCTGCACACCCGTTCCAGCAAGATAAAATCAGGGTCCCTGGTTAATCATGATCAACGGCCCTGATGTACGTCTATCTTTTCACTGGGATTTGGGGATTAAATTTCTTATCTGATTACGGGGAATATACCTTATCAGATTAAATTCCTAATCTGTTTACAAGGAGAATATTCCTTATCAGACCACGGGGATTACATTCCTAATCTGTTCTCTAAGACGCCTATAAATACCCCCCATCCATCTCCATTAAGAGGTAATCAATCTTTCACCAGTTTTTGTGCTCTTTCATAGTCTTCCTGGTTACTGACTTGAGCGTCGGAGGGTGCGTCGTCGGGAACAACCCCGGTGTCTCGCACTTTTTGCAGGTCTACGGCGGGATCGACGACCAAAGCCCGACGGAACAGGTATACAGGTTTACTATTCAGTTTCCCTAAGAATCCACAAATTCATCTGTTTGCTCCCACACCAAATTTAGCGGCAACACTATTATAGAGTGAGTTATGAGCTACAATGCATTGTAGCTTGATAGTCGCATAACAGAATTAGAGAGTTACTTAAACTTCTTAATAGATAACTAGCAACAATTTCTTCAATCCACTCAGTCTTTTCCCCGGCAGAGGATTACACATAAAGGTCTGATTTCATGGATGATAGCACAGTGTCTGTTTACTTTTTATTTCCATAACATTTCTGTTTCTCCTAGTGTAAACACATATCTACTAGTTATCGACTTTCACTAAATTCTGAGCATCATAATGCATCAGATCAGCCATTTGTTCGAAGAATGACTCGAGAAACACAAAGCAAACTCTTGAATACCACTCAGGTATTTCATTAGCCTCTTAAGGGCACTAAAATGTGTATGAGTCTGCATATCATACTACCTCAAAGGCTATGTCTATTCTAATGCAGATCTTTGTATACATGAGACTGTCAATTCCTTTAGAATGATCTACTTGTCTCATAGTTGCACCATCATTAGGTGCCAACCTTTTATCATAATCATAAGGTGTTTCAAAACACACTTTCAATTACTATATCCCCACTTTTGAAACATATTTTGATTTGATGAGTTTGACTAAGAGTTATCCCTTGCCAACTGAAACTCACCCCTATACCTATGGTGTCCACAGTATCTAGATTTTTCATGTTGAATTATTTGGATAACATAATTTTAACTTTATTTGTAATAAAGAGGTCACTTCCAAGAACATGCATGTCAACAAAACAAGTAAATAATAGTCATTGTATTTGACACACTACAAAGTCGAAGGCACTGATCTGAATTACTTGATTCATATACTAGGCTCTTTCAAAAAATTTGTCAAATTATTTATTCGTCGATTTTACATGTTTTAAGAATATACAATGATTTTACTAAATTATATATCTTGTTCACTAAACATATTAGTTCAAAACTTTCCAGTACAAAACTGTTCAGTACAAAACATCAAGTACAAAACTTTTTAAATATTTTTTATGAATAACAAAATTTTCAATAGATGTAAGGGTAAGAAGAATACTTATTGTAGCAATATGACAAACATGTGAGTAGATATCAAATAAATCTACCCCATTTTTCTCAGTCAATCTTTTAGCTACTAAAAAGCATTAAAATTGCTACTAAATAATCAAAATTAAGTTTCTTCTACAAAACCCCACTTACTTACTATAGTTTTAGTCCCTTTCGGCAGATCAACTAAATTAAAGTATTATTGTATGACACAAAAATCATCTTATTGTCTACTAAAGACTCTTCTTAGGTCATTTTTCATTCAGGTTTTTAAGTGTCAGTAAGGCTGGTTCTTGATTCCAACTGTAAATCATTGAACGTATCTGTAGGACTAGATTATTTCATATATTTATCTTTGATGAACACATCCTCAAAGAACTCTGCAAGTCTAGATTCTTCTAACACAAATTAGATAGACAACATCTGTCCATAGAACTACATTCTGCACTTTCTAAATACACACAAATATTTGTTGTAGGTCCTACTTTAGGCCTTCTAGGGTCATGTACTCTAATAAATATATCACAACGCAAATTTCTACTTTAACAAAATTATTTGTGTTTTCATGCCATGATTTACAAGGTGTATTCAATTTAGAGTGTAGTAATACATTAGAGATATGATTAACAATACAACATCACTCATAATTACACAAGACAAACAACAGTCAATAATATAAAATTCAACATTTCACTAAGTGTTTGATTCTAACCTTTATCAATACCGTTTGACTGTTGTAAGTAGAGTGCAGTAGAGATTATGCCCAATGCAAACTTCTTTAAAGTTGTTAAAATATATTCACCACCTCTATCAAATCTAAACCCTTGATTTTTAGCATTTAACTATAGTTTTAATTCATTAAGAATAACAAGTGGTTCATTCTTCATATATATGACAGACTTATATGAATCATCTATAAAAGTGATTAAATACTTCTGACCAACAATTATCTCACATAGTCACAAAGCTACTGAGATCACAAATATCAGAATGTATTGGTTCAAAAAGTTATGAACTCCTAGAGACCATACAAAATGATTTTCTAGTGATCAAAATCTGATCAGTTCAAACTTCACATTTGTCATATTTAATGAAGTGTCATTTAGTAGAATTATAAGTTTAAACAAGAACAAATAATTTAATATATAGTTCATAGTGATTCTAAATTTCAAAACAACTTGGATGTTAAACCTTTTTACTCAATAGCTTTTAACTCCATTTCCCCCACAGTTTTGATAATTAGATCACATTTTCTCACAAACAATTGAATATATAGTTCTCAAATCCTAGCCAATTATGCTATGTTCAAGAACACAATTAGAACTATTATTATTAATAGTCTCATTTGTTAAACTCAACTTATACATGCGATTGACAATATATGCACTTTATAAGAGCTAATACAAAATTACTCTATCACACTTTACAAAATTATTTGCTTTCTCTAATGGTTCTAACAATGTCCACTTGCTCAAACACATTAAGAGAATAGTTCTTTCCTTTATTCGTTCTTCATCATTTTCATAACGCTAAATGAGATAATGACTAACATATTATAATTCAACTTTGCACACACAGTACAATGAACGAGAAAGAATAAAACGTAACTAATAGAGTCATATCCTACATTAAAACACTTAACAACCCTAAACATGCTAGTTTTCCAAAGCGAGAATAACTATGATCTAAACTCTCAATCATATGATCAAATGTACAAAACGTTAACACATTCATCACATGAAAATAATAAGAAAGATTAGAGTAGATCATACCGACACTTCAAGTTAGAAGTGTTTTCCAAATTTGTTGGAGAAGCCTGTATAGTGCAGACTTATCATACCGTGATGCAAATCCATCGTCTCCAATACACACAATTTGTATGTAACTTTGAAGTTCCTACATTCATCAAATCATTAAAGATTAGCCAATTAAACAAATTATTAGCACTATCTAATTCACAACAATTTTATTGGAGATACAGTTTTATAGTTCAAACTATAATTTATCTTATCAAAATAAATATTTGATCTTCAGCACATAGCCACAACATTTATTCAAATTTGTATTTTAATTAAACAATGTATAATATGGTTTTGAACTTTAGCACTTAGCAACAAAATTCAAATAAATAATTAAAATATATATGCAAGTAAAGAACTTATCTTTAAGTTTTAGATCTGATCCAGACCAATTATCCTTGGATCTAGTCCAAACAACATCCTCACTGCCTGCACTTTCTTCAACAATTTTATCCACATTTTATATTGTGCTTTCTTCTTCCAATTATTGAATTCAGAACTGCTAAACGCTTTCAGTTTAGGAACCTCATACGGCCGATCATGTTTTTCCATATCAAGGAATAAACGATGAGTTCCTAAAGTTCGAGAGTATGTTCTGAATTATTACTACACAAGTAATTTATAGAGAGAAGAGGATTTATCTGTAAATCTGCCAACTAATAACAGAGTAAATGAATTAGATAAATTGCACGAATCTTAAAGTTTAGAAATACCAGATCTGATGATGAGATACAAAAACTCCCACTGTCTTCTTCACAGATCCAAATGAAAACCCCCTCACTGTCTTCTTCAAGATTGGGTTTTACACACTCAGACCTTAATCAGTCAAGATGAAGAGGAGGGATGAAGACCGGGCACGGTGCCTGAGGGGTGACTGCGTCGTCGACTGAGATCTGCGACCGGTGAAGAGGGGGCGAGAGCGGCGCTGGCGATCGGGTCTCGATGGATCTCGAGTCGACTGCCTCGACTATGGGTCGACAACACGCGACGAAACAACAAAGGAGGAGGCGACGGGCGGCGAGCGACTCCGACGCTGGCTCCAAGGGCTTCGACAAGATCCGACGAGATCCAACAAAGCTCTGTTTCCCCTCTTGATTAATCTCACGAATTAATTAAAAAATATCTCAAGATTGTTAGGTTTTATGAGAAATTAACAATTAGGAATTAGAATTAATATCTAAATCTAAGTTGCTTGAGATATTCACCCTAGGTATTAAGATTGGAATACCTAGACTGCTATCACAAGCCAGTATTTATTCCTAAATACTGGTTTGGGTATCGGGTTATAAGCCCACGAACCTGCGTTTCAATATCCAATCAATTGTACGTTCATTACACGTGTTACTCATATGCACATATAATATTTATATAGAGAGAATATACCAATCTATCCAATAATATATATATACTAGGTTTGCCCGTTGACACGTGCCTACGGTACGTCTTCGGAACGGTGCACCTAGTTTGATTATATAAAATAGTTTTGGAGGTCCAGAAAATTAGAAGTAGCAAACATATTATATGAGGAAGCAGTATATCTACCTTTAAGCTCAACCATCGCCTTCTTGATCATTAGCTTGAACTTACCTGGAATTCATATAGTTTGTTAGAAACACTGCATAAAGTTTTTTTTAAACTTCAGCATCACTTTTAGATGCTTGTAATAGTTATGCGAGGACATTATAATATAGGTTTTATAGAGCTTACTCTAATCCCATAACCACTATGAGCATTTCTAAATACAATGGTAACGCAAGTGCAGGTGTGAAGGTATCTACAATACCAATAATCTAAATATTTGTTTGTCTGAGACTCAGTTTGCAATTGAAATACCTCTTATTATTATTTCAACTAAAATAAAATACAGGAAGTTCTCAAAACTCTAAACCAAGCTAATCATTTATTTTATCTCCACTTTGTCTCCCTATTGCACCTTTATAAAAAAAAATCAAAATGGATAAATAACAAATTTACTTTAACTGTCTTTCTTGAGTGGAGAGTTTGCACCATTCACTGGTAAACTACAGTTATCCCAATCCTATATATCCAAACATACAATAAAAGTTCTTATATGTTATGTTATCCATGGTTTCTAATAACCAGCGAAGGGAACACTTCACGATAGTATTTTCTCTTGTAGTAAAGAAATTAATGTTGCATATTTGCCAAGTTATTTTAGGTTGCTGGTCAGCTTACCTATCCTGCTATGGTTTGGAAGCCCAAATTGAGGCCACCGAATAATCCATCTATTACTTGCGTACACCTTAAATCAAAACCATTAAAAAAACTCATCAAATAAATCACCAAATCAAAAAAAAATTAAACCCAAAAATAAAACAACCATACCTCTCTGAACTTAGATCCCATGCACACACAAAATTCGAATCAGCAAAAAATTGAGTAATCCCCTGCACACACAAAATTAAAAATTAGAATGAGAATTCGGTTAATGAGATAAAATTAGAGTCGTCGCATCGCATATAGAGGCTCTCGATTCGGTGGAGGGGAGTCGTTGACACAGAGTTGCTTGATATTCGCGCTCGATTTGGTGGAGGAGAGTCACCGATACGAAATCAGCAGTGGATAAGATATCGGCAACGACCTCTGGATTGAGGTTCGACATTGGATTTGGATTTGCTTTAAGATCTTCAAATTTTCAAAATTTTAAGTTTTAAATTTTAAAATTTTAAATTTTTTAAATTTTTTAAATTTTTTAAATTTTTAAATTTTTAAATTTTTTTAATTTTTTTAAAAAATTAATTTAAAAAAATTTTAAAATTGATTTTTTTAATTATTTTAATTTATTTAAATTGTTTTCCTTTTTAAATTTTAATTTTTTTTATAACAATTTTAAAGTTTTTAAATTTTTTAAATTTATTAATTTTTTAAAATTTTAAAAAAATATTATTTTTTATAAGTTTTGAATTTTTTGAATTATTTTTAAAGTTTTAATTTTATTAATTTATAAATTTATAATTATATAAAAAAATTCTAATTTTTTTAAAAAATTATAAAAAAAATTTAAATGAAAAAAAATATTTTTTAAAAGATTTTCAAAATTTTCAAAATTTTTAAAATTTTCAAAATTTTTAAATTTTTCAAATTTTAAAATTTTTTTTAATAATTTTTTACAAGTTTTTGAATTTTTTGAATTATTTTTAAAGTTTTTAAATTTTAAATTTTTTAGTTTTAAGTTTTAAATTTTTTTGTTTTTAGCTTTTTAAATTTTTTTTTGATTTTTTTAATTTATTAATTTTTAAATTTTTTTTAATATTTTTTAATATTTTTAAATTTATAAAAAAAATTCTTAATATTTTGAATAAGGGGGAGGGGGAGAGAGAGAGAAATAATTAAATAAATAAAAGAGTTGTTTTGGGTGGAGGATTTAAATTTTAGTTTTGGGAGAAAAACTTTTGGGGGGAGGGGGGGGGAATCGTGTTTTGTAAGGTTAAATCTGGGCCTTTAATTTTTGGGGATTGAATGATAACTACTTGATAACTTTTCGTTGTGTTTTATTATATAGATATATATTATTTAAATTGTGACCATAACTTACATGCTACAAATCATACAAATATGCTGAGTTCACAAAATTCTCATGATGACCAACACAATCAATTAGGAAAACTCATTAATATATTATTCATGCGAACAGTTACCACAACCAGAATGAAAGAAAAAAAAGATAAAGAAAATGAAAAAACCTAATTAACAAATATTAATATCATAATTTTAGTGAAAATTATTATTCGCTGACCAAATTAGACAACCCCTTCTATTAATAATAAACAAATTCATAGATGATCGATCTTCGTTTTATTAATTAATTATTAACTGAACAACTGTAACTCATGAACATTAATCACTTGAAAGCAAACAACGACGAAAAATTCCAAGCAACTTGCCAGCATAACGAAAATATCCCCCCCTTCCTATCATCCTCCACCTCCAAATCATCTCCACCTCCAACGACAAAAGGATGTTCGAGCAACATCTCGGCGGTCCACCTCATCTTGGGCTCTCTCACAAAACACTTGCCCAAAAAATCCTTCCCATCTTCCGACAACCTAGTCATAGTCGGTATCTGCGGATACGCCTTCCCTTCCCTGATATCATTCAACAAGCCCGCTATTCCCTTGACATAAGGATCAAACTTGAGAGCGATTTTTCTAGTTAGCATCTCCACCACAATGCACCCAAGAGCCCACACATCCATCGGTGCCTCGTACTGGTCTCGTATCACACACTCAGGCGCCATGTACGTTATGGTAGTCCCTCTTGACTTCTCACCAGCCCTCTTTGCGAACCCAAAATCAGCAATCTTGATGTCGGTTGGGCTACATAGTAACAAGTTCTCGGGTTTGAGATCGCAATGCACATAGCCCATTCTTGTGGATGTAGGCAAGGCCTTTGAGGATGGATGCGGTGAGGAGGCGAACTTGTCGTTCGGGTAGTGGGCCGGACGAGGAGAGGAGCTTCCTGAGGCTGCCTTGAGATGAGTATTCGAGGAGTAGGTCTTCTGATGTGTTGTGATCATCATCATGGATGGATTGGATGACTTGAGGGCAGCCTTCGAGGTGGTAGAGTATTTCACGTTCGTGCTCGATAATTGAAGGGCATGAGGATTTGATCGCGACGAGAATTGGCGCGTCGGCATTGTTCTTGGGGTGGAGCTTTGCGAGGACGACGGTGGACGATCTGCCTCTTGCAATTAAGCGAATTCTCTCTACTCGGCTCATCTTTTCGGATGCTTTAATCTCTGTTTCTGAAATTTCTTGATTTCTAATCCTTTATATATTTATGGTGTTTATATCTATATGTAACAGGGATATTGTTATATATATGGAAAGTTTTGATATATATTAACTGTGGTTAATTAGGTTTAGTTGATACATATATATGTGTATATATCTTAGAAATTAAAAGGTCTTATGCAAATCCTAGATTTTAAATTTTCTGTTCAGATTAGGAGTTTTTTACATGCATGATGCATGCAATAAACTAACTTAATCATGAAAATTTTAACTTAGTTTTGAACAGATATTTTCTCTTTGATTTCACATAAGGTTCAACGCTAGCTATCAAAATTTAAGTGGATGGAGGATATAGCTAGCTAGTGTGGAGTTTCAAATGTAGAGATTTGTAACTTAATTAATGGTTATCCGTACAATATAATGCAAGATAAATACAACCCGAATTACATAGTTATAATCCAAATTCGATTAAGGATTACCTCAAGTGCAAATTCATGTGTCATTGTTATTTTCTCCTCTTCACCAAATTTTTAATTTTAAGAAAATTAAAAAATATATTATATTTCACCTTTTAAAATTTGACAATAGATATTTTTATTCTAAATTTGGCAATAGATTCTCTTTTAAAATTTGGCAACAGAATTTTAAAATTTATAATTTTTAATTATATTTTCTTGTTTACATCCTTTCTCTCAGTTAATCTGTAATCAGTAATAATTTCTAATATTATAATGGGAAAAGGCTTTAGTATCATTTATAAATAAATCTACCAAGCTAAACTCAGTTGATTCTGAACAGATTATTTCAATCATATATTCGTAATTCAATGTTCAACTAATTGACAACAAACAAATTTATATATTAAAAAAAAAATGGAGAGAGGAGAGAGCATGGACGCCTTGGAACAAGAGCAGATCTTATGCTCAGGTTCTCATGGCGGCTCCCCCCCCATCATTACCCCCCTCGAATCCCACGCCCACGTCATTTACACCCAACCCCTTCCCCTTCTCTGCCAATAATACCACCAAAACCCTTCCCAAACCGCTTCTCCTCCAACCAATACCGCTTCACCCCTCCTTCAAAGTTCAACCAGAATCATCGCCGGAACAAGATGGAAACCAGATGCATGAGATGCGGCGATATGGGCCATCTTGCGGTGGACTGCCGGAAGAGCGGCATCCACTGCTTCAACTGCAAAAAGGTGGGCCACCGTGCTAGAGACTGTCCGCTCTTCAACAGGAGAGAAACCATGGCCGTTGAACTCCATCACAACTCTGAAATAGCTGCCGCACTCCCGGCGCTACATGCAAGCGCTTTTCTCCACCTCATCAACCCCAGATCTAAACCAGATACGGAAACAGTGGAGAGTGCCCTGAACTTCGCCTGGAGACGGCAAGGGGGCTGGTGGGTAGTAAAGAAAGTCTCGGAGGGGGTCTTCCATGTGCAGTTCCCATCGGAAGAAGATGCTAAGCGTGCCATCTCCGAGGGGATGTTCAACTTCTCAGGGTTTAATGCGACATTCTCTCCATGGTCGATGGACTTTGGTGCGAAGATGAAGCCTAAGCCTTGCTTTATCTGGATTAATGTCCCTCTCTTGCCGTTCCACATGTGGAACCATAGTTCATTAGAGCAAATAATCCGGCTGTAGCGCCCCGATTTCCGATACTGGGAAACCGTGACACGAGCCAAGACCTTTTCTTCAATTAGTCACAATACACAGAAAAACAGGAGAATTTAAAACTTTTTATTCAATACACAATGTGTTACAAGTCTGAATACTGTACAACTGTAATACTTTACAATGGAGTTACAATATTGCCTTTACATTTCTAAGTATTACAACCTTCACATCTTACATCAGAGTACTTCTTAACTAATACAGAATCAATACATATTTTGCAGCGGAACTAAACTTAATACTGACTCCTTGCTTTCCTTGCCTTGAGTCCTCTTGAATCTCGCCTTTGTACTTCGGCGATCCAGTACCTATGGAAGTGGGGATGTCAGTATTCACTGACGCTTAAAGGCTGATCATATAGCAGCGAATCTTCCAAACAATATACAAAATAAAGCAATGGTGCTGGTGTAGTTTAAGTGTTCGTGAGTGCTATGGCTAGACTCTAATGCAATATTTAAATAGAACTAATTATACACAACCCGTTCCTGACAATGCTCCATGACTCTGTGAGGTTGCAGAAGGGGTCAAGTCCCCCTATGCAGTCTGCTTATGGTGTCTCTGTTTTCCACTACTACCCGGCATGCCGGACCTCACTCAACAAGGTTGCAGGTGCGGTCTAGTTCCGCCACTGCAGTCATATAGTGGTGTCCATGTTTGCCACTATTGCCCAGTGTATCGGGCCTTAATCCAAAATCCAAATCATAGGGTTTCGCAAGCGCAGGGCAGCGTGAAGCCTACCCTGTGGCACCCTCTGGGGTATCGCAAGCGCAGGACTGCACAATGCATCCTGTGGCACCCCAGCCACGGTATTTCAGGAATTAACAGAGCGAGATACGTAACCTGTGTCCTCAACCTGTGAGATGGCACCGTACGTATCCCTTTGACGGGACGCTTCCTATTCTAATGTCAGCAAGTCTCCGAAAGCAACATGCAGCCCATACTACATGCGACTCTATCTCAAGCCGTTTCTCCATATATAGGGATTTGAACCCACGTTACGAATTCTAATTGTACACGACCTGTTCCTGACAATACTCCATGACTCTGTAAAGTTGCAGAAGGGGTCAAGTCCCCCTATGCAGTCTGCTTATGGTGTCTCCGTTTTCCACTACTACCCGGCAAGCCGGACCTCACTCGATCCCAGTATATCGGGCATCGTTCCAAAATTAAACCATAGAGTTTCGCAAGCGCAGGGCAGTGCGAAGCCTACCCTGTGGCACTCTCTGGGGTCTAGCAAGCGCAGGACTGCACCATGCATCCTGTGGCACCCCAGCCACGGTATTTCAGGAATTAACAGAGCGAGATACGCAACCCGTGCTCCCAACTTGTGAGACGCCACCGTACGTATCCCTTTGACGGGAAGGTACAACCCAATGTCACCACCTAAGGCCTCCCTCAAGGGACAAGTTGGTCGTAAGGTGCCCCCTACAACCAACTCCTCTCTCTTCGGCAAGGGTCTGAGCAAAATGACCTTTATAAGTCACTACCCTAATGATGTCCCTGACCCGACGATCCTAGGGACGATAATATTATAACATAACATGCTAGGCCTTAAATTAGGCTTCGCAAGACAACTCTATTAGGCTGCTCAACCTAGACTTACCAGAACCCCTCAGGATCCGGTTCGTGGCTCATCGATCCAAGACCTCGGTCGTGCGAATATACATGCATGCCGCTATGTCTTGATGGTCGATAGCCCACAACGAACTGTGTACTAGCTAACAGCTATACACGAGTAACAACCACATACGAGCTAATATGCTACGTATGAAACGATAACTACCCACGAGCCAGGCAGGCCTCGTAGGAGACAACAACGTACATACCAGCCAAATAAGCCGCGTATGAGACCCACAGCTACATACGGGCCAGTCGAGCCACGTACGAGCACAACCGTGTGCAAACAACCATACAGGTAATCAATCCTAGAAGCAACCAAACGTGCTTACTAACAAACTTGGTCATCTAATATTAGAAGCAACAGAAGAGTCTACTAATATTCTATGGTCGGTATTCCACTAAGGAAGAATCCGAAGGCGACCTAACGGCCTTTATCGGACCAACTATCACTAGTGGTCTTCCCAATCCTTATTACCTCAACTTATATCGCCTTAAGTATGGCATACAACTACAAGCATCTCCCTACGACAATCCAATCGTATAACTCAACCACCATGATACTCCTATGTGTGAATGGGATTAATGCTTACGCTTTCATCGAGCTTAAGCGTGAAAATCACTTACGACCTAGACATGAAGTCCACTATAGTCAAGCATAGGTTATAATTGGAGCATGAAAGCTTACTACTTATCATGACTAACCACCACAACTCAAACTAGCATGAACAAGCAACATTCCAAGGCATAGTAGGTAATTCTAACACTATCCCTACAACATTCTAAGCATGTATTTGATCTTTAGCATGGTATAGAACACAACATAAAATCACTACCACTAACCATGGGTAGCCTCTTTAATCTAAGCATGAATATCATAGCATGGATATCATTAACCTCACATGATCAATAATTAGCATGACACCTACTTACATAGTATGAACAAATACTTATCTAAGTATGGGTATCATGTAAACATGAGTATTCATCTAAACTAGCGTGGCCTACAACTTAATTACCCTTTAAGCTAGCATGGCATACGATTTACTTGTAATTTAGCTAGCATGGCATGGAACTAGCATGGTATATTACTTACCTACAATTTAACTTAGCATGGTATATCACATACCTATAATTAACTAGCATGGTATGCAACTTTGCTACTATAATCCAAGCATGAATCTTCATTAAGCATAAATAACTACTAACCATGATAGGAAATTCCTAGGATGAATCCTACAACATTCTAATCACAATAAATTATTAAACATGATAGGAAACTTTAGGAATGAATCCTACAACGTTGTTAAGCACAAATGAGTGAATCTAAGCATGGTAGGAAACCCTAGAATTTGTCCCACAACATTCTAACATCATTAAGCATGCTAGATATTTTTAGAAACAATCCTACAACTAACTAAGCATGAAACATGGTAGGATATTTTGAGAAGAAATCCTACAACCTTGTTAAACATAAAACATGATGGGATATGTTTTAGTAGTAATCCTACAATTTTCTAAACATGAGCATGATAGAACTTCTTTAGGAAACATCCTACAATTATCTAAACATAAAACATGAAGAAATATTTCTAGAAGATATCCTACAACTATCTAAGCATGGAAACAATGTAGGATACTTTTAGAGGTAATCCTACAACATAAGTAGCATGAATAAGGCTTCTAATCATTTTTAGAAATGATCCTACAATATTAGTAGCATGGAAATGGCTTCTAAATATTTTTTAGAAGTAATCCTATAATATTAGTAGCATAAATATGGCTTCCAAATATTTTTAGGGATGATCCTACAACATGTGAAGCATGAATAAGGCTTCTAATCATTTTAGAAATGGTCCTACAACATAAGTAGCATGAATATGGCTTCTAATCATTTTTAGAAAAGATCCTACAATATGTAAAGCATGAATAAGGCTTCTAAATATTTTTAGAAGTGATCCTACAACATAAGTAGCATGAATATGGCTTCTAATCATTTTTAGAAAAGATCCTACAACATAAGTAGCATGAATATGGCTTCTAATCATCTTTAGAAAAGATCCTACAACATAAGTAGCATGAATATGGCTTCTAATTATTTTTTGAAGTAATCCTACAATATTAGTAGCATGGAAATGGCTTCTAAACATTTTTAGAAGTAATCCTACAATATTAGTAGCATGGAAATGGCTTCTAAACATTTTTAGAAGTAATCCTACAACATTAGTAGTATAAAAATGGCTTCTAAACATTTTTAGAAGTAATCCTACAATATTAGTAGCATGGAAATGGCTTCTAAACATTTTTAGAAGTAATCCTACAACATTAGTAGTATAAAAATGGCTTCTAAACATTTTTAGAAGTAATCCTACAATATTAGCATGGATATGGCTTCTAAATATTTTTAGAAGCAATCCTACAACATTTTACTACTACTACTACTCCTATTTTAATCAAAACATAATTATCTACTACTACTACTACAACATACAACTTACTACTATTACTACTACCTTATTAATCAACATACATGCTACTACTACTTCATTTTATTACATACTACTACTTATTATTTAGCATACTACTACTTAGTTGCTTACTAATCTTATTTGTTACTAGTGATAAAGAAAAGATTATTTTTTATTTTATTTTACTTTCCAACTAGTAAAAAGAAAAGATCCCTTTTTTTTTTGTATATAGCTACAACTAGTGATCAAAAATAAAAGAGAAGCTCTTTTTTAATTAACTACAACTAGTGATCAAAATAAAAAGAAAGATCTTTTTAATTAGTTACAACTAGTGATCAAAATAAAAAGAAAGATCTTTTTAATTAACTACAACTAGTGATCAAAATAAAAAGAAAGATCTTTTTAATTAGTTACAACTAGTGATCAAAATAAAAAGAAAGATCTTTTTAATTAACTACAACTAGTGATCAAAATAAAAAGAAAGATCTTTTTTATTAGAACATATGCTTTTATTATTAGTCCAATGTTTAATCAAGTCCTACAACTCACAATGGTTGTAAAAGAATGTTCATATGCTATGTGTTTAAGTCCTACAACCAACAATGGTTGTATGTCCAACATTATGCAATATTTGAGTTCTTAGTCCAATAACATACAAAACAACAACTACAAATAATAAAGTTATGATCTTTATGTATTTTAGTAGCTACTACTACTCCTTTCTTTCTTTTTCATTCAACATTCACAACAACACACCCAAAAACAAAGGAAACAAAACAAGAAGGTGAGAAGAAGAAGTCAAACAACAAAACAACAAACAAACAAACAAACAAACAAACAAAGAAATCAAGTAGTGAAGAAACCCCCACCTAGTTCTCTTGTTGGAAGAACTTGCTAGCATAACTTCTCCTTCCCCTAGCTTTAGAAATCTTCTACTAAACCTACAAGAGAACTCTCAAATTATTTTTTTGTTCTCTCTTTCTTTTCCTTTCCTTTCTTTCTTTCTTTCTTTCTTTCTTTCTTTTGTTTTCTAAAATGAGAGAAGGAGGAGAATGAAGAGTTATTTATAGGTGGAGGAGAAGGTGGATATTTGCAATGTGCACCCCCACAATTCCACAAAATTCATTCCTTCTTTTAGGGGGCCGGCCATACCTAGGAGAAGGGGGAGAGTGGGGGAGGTGTTATGTGAGGGAAGATTGATATGGAGGAGGATTTTTCTAGAAGAAAACTTAATCCTTTATGTCTTTGTAACCCTAGGATTAACCACTAATCAAACCCTAACCATCCCTACTAGGTTTTGTCTAGCAAAATAAGTGTTGTCCAAAATACACAACACATAATTCGTATAGTGCACTAATCGACATACTACTCGCACGTGCGCATATGTGTCTGTATACCGGAAAATCTTCGCATAATCCGTATAAAAATAGTTAAATCCCGGAAATAATAATAAAATAAATTTTATTATTAGTTCGGAAGATCACGGTGTCAATTTGATACAATACGGATATATACTGACCGATATCTGGATACAGATAATGTCTAGGAGCAAACCGGGTAAAAATCACCAAAATGTTCTAATTTTGGAATTAAAACAAAATAATAATAAAATAATAATAAAATAATAATTTATATACGGTAATATCCGTCCGGGATATTACACCGGCCTTTTGGCAAGCTCGTCACTTTAAGCGGAGATATGAAAGCATCAGCCACGAGGGACCAAGCCCTTGTCTTAATTGAAGTTGAAGACGTCGGTCTCATTCCCAAAAACTTGATGATCCATTATCAAGTGCCTTGGACCAAGGAGTTGCAGATCCATGAAGTGCCCGTTCTCATCTATGGCAATCCCATCCCAACCACCGACGTGGCAAGTGGTAAGATTAAGCTCTTTTCACAACAACAGGGGTCCTCAACCAGTTTCTGGCGCCGGAGAGAATCTCCACCGGCGAGCAATCCTGTTCCACCTCCGCCGCAAATCCCGCTGCCTAATCAGGGGGTGATTGGAGATCAGAAAGGGAAAGCAAAGATCACGGAGGCAGTTGAATTAGTTCAGGATTTGGCGGTGCAGTCTCAGGCCCCACAAAATCCTTCCTTTTTTGCCAAACAATTTTTAAATATCTCAGGTATGGCTGATTCGAGCCTCAAGATTCCAAATGTGGTCCCCGATGCTAAGATTCCTGTGGAGCCGACATTGCCAACAATTCCGCCACCTATCATTGTAGTTGACTCAGATTCACCAAAAGACAATTTGAATATACCCTCAGAAGCTTCTTAGATTCACCCCCACAGCTCTGCGAATTCCCATGAAATCGCTGCAGATGAACAGCTATGTCATCTGACCTGGAAAGGCAAGCCTGTCAGTATCCCCCAATCTCTCTTTACTCAGATTAAGCCAGCAATTGAGCACGCCATTGATGCTGCAGTAGGCAATTAGAGCTCCAAGTCAGAGGGTAATCAGCAGTTACACTTCAGCTCCGGAGCAGTTGGCGCAGCAACATCTACCTTCCGTACCAGGTCACTCATTACCCAGCGTCAAGTTCGCACCTCCTCCACAGACTCTGTTCCGCCTGGTTTCGATGAGGGTACTAGTAAGCGTCGCAAACGTATCCGCTCTGCTTCTAGATTGCCAACAACCAAGCCATTCCTCCAGCATCTGAGAGCCTCTGCCAAGAGTGCGTCCCTCCGCAAAGCGTCAGGTACATCCTCTTCGAAGAACACATTTAATTCTGCCTGTCAAAATCCTTTCGCTTTACTCTCAAATGATGATCTTCTTGAAGTTGCGGAATCGGTGGGAGTGGCGGCTACAGGGCCACATTCACTCACCAAGCTCAAGCAAGTTACAGAGGTTGCAGTTGATCACCCTGACCAACAGCAACAACTCAATTAGAGCTTGAGGCTGTTGCATATTTATGATTATTTTTCGTGCATTTTTCTGTGCATTATATATTTCAATGAAGATATGAAGCTGGACTGTACGGGGATTAGGCAACCCCTATAAGTGTGCCTTAGTTAAAGATGGTCTCCGCAATGCTCGTATAGATGTGGTGTGTCTTCAAGAGACCAAACTCTCTACCCCTACCCCTAGAAAGCTGTCGTCAATTGGTGGCAATTATATTAATTCCTGGAGATCCCTCGATGCGGACGATAGTCGTGGTGGCATTCTTATAGGATGGAATGACAACCTTTTTGATTGTATTTATTGTGCCGTCGATGTTTTTTCTATATCAGTCTCCTTCCGCACCAAGGCTACAGGAGCCCAATGGTCACTCACCTCAGTTTATGCTCCTTTTGAGCTTGAAGATAGGGAACTATGTTTCCACGAAATAGCACAGCGGCGCAAACTTCTCAGTGATATATGGGCTGTATGTGGCGACTTTAATGTAACCATCTCCAACCAGGAACGAAACAGAGGCTCTGGCTCTAGCAGAGACATGAAGAACTTCCGGAGTTGGATTCAACAACTTCAGCTTATTGATTTGCCACTTGCAGGGAGAAAATTTACATGGTCCAACCTTCGCCAAACTGCTTCTTGTGCACGGCTAGACAGATTTCTTATTACAAGCCAGTTTGATCAAGCATTCCCCTCATGCATCCAACATTCCCTGCCCCGTATTGCCTCGGACCACTGCCCTATCATTCTCGACTCTCAGGCGATACAACACAAAGTTCATTACTTCAGGTTTGAAAAAGCCTGGGCATCCCATGAAGACTTCAATCACAATGTCATGCATTGGTGGAATAGCTTTGTTTGTACAGGCTCCAAAGTAGACATCCTTGCCAACAAACTTAACCTCCTCAAGAGGAGATTAAAACGGTGGAGGTACGAAGTCTTTGGCCATATTCCTAAGCGTAAAGCCTCTCTGCTTCAAACTATCCATAACTTAGACGTGATTGCTGATTCACAAACTCTCAACACCACCCAAGAGGCTGAGCTCAACTCTGCTCGCATGGAATATCACAAACTTGTTCAAGCTGAGACTACATATTGGAGACAGCGTTCACGCATCACTTGGCTTCAAGAGGGGGACGCCAATACCAAGTTCTTCCACTCAATGGCTAATGGGCGGCGGCAAAAGAACTACATTTTCTCACTGCTTCAAGATGGAAGTCTGATCATAGATCAATCGGCCATCCGATCCTGCTTTGACGCACACTTTCATGAAATATGTGGCTCCAACTCTGACCCAGACTTCAGAATTGAGTGGTCGACCCTGTATCCTTCCGCTAATGTGGACCTCTCTGCCCTAGACGCAGATTTTAGTAGAGATGAAATCAAGAAGGCAGTATTTGGCATGAATGGGGATAAGGCATCAGGCCCTGATGGGTTTCCAATGTATTTCTATCAGCAACACTGGGATATTATCCAAGATGATCTCTGCAATATGCTCTTAGCCATACAGCATGGTGAAGCCTCGTTGGATAGGTTAAACTATTCAACAATTGTGCTCGTTCCCAAATATGATGGAGCCTCCACTGTTTCTGATTATCGCCCGATCAGTCTGCTAAACTGTTCGATGAAGATCTTCACTAAGATCCTTGCCAATCGACTGAGCCCACTTCTTCACTCTCTTGTTTTCTCATCTCAAAGTGCTTTCCTTAGAGGCAAATCTACAGTAGACTGTTTTCTAGTCGCGCACGAAGCCATCAATTTATGTTGCTCAAAGAAGTCGAACACTATTATGCTAAAGATTGACTTTCGCAAAGCCTTCGACATGCTCAATTGGGACTTCCTGGATCAGCTGATGATTGCTAGAGGGTTCGAACCACGTTGGTGCACTTGGATAAAGGCCATGCTGCAATCCACCAAGTCTAACATTTTGGTCAATGGAGTTGGGGGGAAGACCATAAGCTCCAAGAGATGTCTTAAGCAAGGAGACCCTCTCTCTCCGATGCTGTTTATCCTTGCTGTGGATGTCCTTGCGCAAATGCTTCGAGTTGGCAGGAATAATGACACCTTCTCAAGCTTGGACCTTAGGGGTTCACTTGCAGATCTCTCTATTTTACAATTTGCAGATGATACTTTATTATTCTGCAAGGGGAATGAGCAGGAAGTGTTGCATCTGAAGATTCTTTTGCATCTGTTTGCAAATGTCTCAGGACTTCATATCAACCTGTCCAAAACAGCCATCACCTATTTTGGGCGCTCACAAGCCAAGCTCCACGCTTTCTCTCACATCCTTGGCTGTAAGCAAGACACCTTGCCAACCAAATACCTTGGAATGCCTCTTGCGAAAGGCAGGCTCAAGAAGAGGGACTGGCAACCCTTATTGCTAAAGATTGAGCGCAGGCTTTCAACTTGGAAAGGCAGACTGTTATCTCATGGAGGAAGACTCATCCTGATTAACTCAGTGCTCAGTGCGCTTCCAACCTACTTTGCATCCTTTTTTATGTTGCCACGATGGGTAATTGCTCGCATTGATCAAATGAGAAGTAGATTCTTCTGGGTGGGTGGCGACAAGCAAATATCGGGCATCTCCTGCACCAGTTGGAAGCGTATCTGCCACCTAAGCAGCAAGGAGGGCTTGGGGTGCTTGACCTTCAGCACTTCAACCATGCACTCTTGATGAAATGGTGGTGGAAGATATATACCGATAACTCCCTTTGCACCCAAACTTTGAAATCTCTGTACTTTCATAGCGACAGCGGCAACTTTATATGTAAGGCCAACTCTTCTGACTTTTGGAAAAACTTATACAAACTCAAAGAGCAATTTGATCAAGGGATCTCATGGGAACTTGGTGACGGAGCTTTCCTCAAGTTTTGGACATCCAAGTGGATTGACAAGAACTGCATTGCTACTCTCTATCCTAACCTTTTTGAAGCTGCTTGGAACAAGGCAGCTTCCCTAAGGTCACAAGGGTGCTTTTATCAGGGACAATGGACTTGGCGGCCAAGTCTACATACATCTTCTAATAGTATCATCCTAGCTGAAAAGCGACTGTTGCTTCAAACCATCTCCTCTCTTCAGCCATCTACTCTTCTGCCTGATAGAGCTGTATGGAACCACGACTTCTCCGGGTGTTTCTCAGTCAAATCAGCATACCGGTTCTATACCATCTCTGGCTTACTTTCTCCCTTTTTTCGAGCATGTTGGAGTAACTGCGCGCCCCTCAAATGCAAGATTTTCACCTGGATGTTGAGTGGGGAGAAGCTCAACTCCAGAGACAGACTACATTCCAAAGGTTGGAATGGAGATACAGCTTGTAGTGAGTGTGCATTTCACACAGAGACCACCTACCATATCTTCTTTGAGTGCCCAAAGGCTACTCAGACATGGCTTCACTTCTCAAGAGCTTTTGATATATTTACACTGCCTGCATCTATTTCGGAATGTTTTTCCACATGGTGCTTTGACAACACGAAACACAAATTCACTCATGCATGGCATCTCATAACTATTGCTATATGTTGGTCAATTTGGAATGCTAGAAATGATAGAATTTTTTCCAACAAGCAAACATCGGTGGTCAAGTTGATTGCTAACACTAAGTTCTGGTTTTCTCAATGGCTAGATTCAAGTGATGCTTCAAAGAAGAAGACCAGAATCATGGAGGAGTTGGGAAGGACAGGCGACAGTGATCTAATGCGGCCTGCTCATGGTGGTACCTCCGGTGGACATGCAACTTAAAGACTTCGGTTGCACTTGACTTCAGCTTTTGAGTTTCTTTATCTGTATTTTGGGACTGATCCAGTCTATAGACTTGTACTCTGTTTAGCTAGACTGGTACTCTGTTTTAGCTTTATTTCCTGCTCTGTTTTACTGCTCGGGGTTTGAATGTCTCGGATGATTGTAAGGGAGGGGAAGGGGGATGAGATCATGGTGGTGGCCCTAGTAGAGGTGTACGACAGACGTCCGCTGCCCTCTCTACGGTCCACTGCCATGCCATCTCGAACTCAACTCCTCTCATATCCTGAGCATCTCCCTCTAGCAGCTTTTGTATTATATATTTTGCTTATATATATATATTTCTTGAGGTAGGACCGTCCTACCTTTTTCCAGTCAAAAATAAATAAATAAATCTACCAACATGTGCAATGTACGTACATAACTAATACAAAGGAGGTTTCAAGTTCAATCCTCCCTATGTTAGAGTTATTTTTTTTTATTTTTTAAATTATTAAAACGTGCATCGCACATGTAAATTACTAGTAATATTATAATGGGAGAAAGTCTTAGTGTCATTTGTAAATCTATCAACTTATGTGCATCGCACGTGCAATTTCAACTCTCTCATTATACTTTTTTATACTTTAAAAAATAATTTACGTGCATTGCACGTGCAACTTAAACTCTTCCATTATGCTCTTTTTACTTTGATATCAAAAAATACTCTTTTTACTTTAATAAAACACAAAGAAAGCTATCAAGTGGCTCTTCTTCAATTCCCAAAAAATCAAAGGTCCAGATCTAACCTCACAAAACATATTTTCCCCCCAAAAGTTTCCCCCCAAAACTCAAATTCAAATCCCCCACCTAAAACAACTCCTATATTTATTTAATTTTTTTTTCTCCCTCTCTCTCTTACCCTTCCTCTTCTATTCAAAAAATTAAGAAAATAAAAAATTTTAAAAATTTTAAAAACTAAAAAAAATAAAACTTTAAAAACTTTAAAAATAATTCAAAAAAATTCATATAATATATTTATTATATTTTTGCTCTATGTTTGCTACTTCAATTAATTTGGTGGACCTCCAAAACTATTTTATATGATCAAATAAGATGCACCGTTCCGAAGACGTGCCGTAGGCACGTGTTAACGGGCAAACCTAGTATATATATATATATATATATATATATATATATATATATATATTCAGACGTGCATAACACGTGCCAATTATTAAATCGTGCACTGCACGTGTTAAATACTAGTTAATGTGAAAGCTAAATTACCAGCTTATACGCAATGCAGTACCGTGCTATTTCTCATTTTCACGTTTTTCGTCCCCACGTACTTTTCAAAGTTCCGTATCCCAAATTTTACTTGTATATGACAGATATTTTTTTTTTTTTTTTTGATTATACTGGGTATCCATCCCCCTCTATGGGTCAGACTAATCCCAGTCCCGTGGCCAGGATCCCGCGCTTGTTACGGGTTGTAGCACTACCCTTTCGGGTAGAGGTCACTGGCCACCCAGAGGTATTTAATCCCCATCTTTTGGGAACCCAGGGGTTCGAACCTGAGATCTTGGAGGAGCAAACTCCAAGTCCCATCGCTCTCTACCACTGGGCCACATGGGACAGATATTGTAGTAGAGGTAGAGAATCAATTTTTTTGTAGAAGTTAGAACAGATAATTACAAGCACCTTTTCAAAAATTTGTTCCATAAGCAATATCAAGATATATATATATATGACCCGTTCTTGGTTTTAAAAAAAAAAGGATATATCACTCCCTTAATAGGAACAATAAAACTATACAAATCTTAATTGGAACCGACTTCAAGCAGAGGTTACCTACTATTTGTATCAGCCCTCAGATTGGGAAAGATCATAAACACGGAGACCACGCACGTAACCCCACTCCTTCAACACTGAGAATTAAAAAGAGGATGAGTAGTATCATGAACTACTTCAAGAATTCAGAGAAAGAGAAGATGACCAGTCACATAAAGAAAATCAGCGTTCTTAGTACCACCACCGGGAATTTTTTGCCGCATTGACCCACTTTTTGAAAATATTGAAGCATCTAACCCACTTTCGAAAATATTTAGCGCTTTGACTCAGTTTTGGACACGTCAGCATAAACCGTTATTGGAAACAACGGCATAGGTTATTTAGATGCCGTTGTTTCCAATAGCAGCACTTGTTTAAAAATAATATCTCGTGCCGCTATTTTGAGTAACAGTATCAGTTATCTTCTTCTCAATCGCTTACTCTCTGACTTGGAAATTTTTTTGCAAGTATGAAAAAAGCCTATAACAGATGCCGCTATCATCAACAACGACATTCGCATTACAGATGTCGTTGTTAGGGATAATGACATCAGTTATAGGATTTTTTGCATATAAATAGAGCCCCCCTCTTTTCCTTCCCTTTCATTTTACATTTGCTTCCTCTCTCTCTCTCACACTCCCGAAACCCAAAAACCCTAGAACCCTAAAACCCAAAATCCCACAATTGTTTCTTTTCAAACTTCATATATCCCACCTCTCCACTCTCACCCTCATCTCATTCTTCATCCACGACGTATTTTCAAGCTATCCAAGATACGGTCTAATTTGAAGGTATTATTGTAACCATATGTTTTATATGTATGCATAGGTTATACTTATGAGTAGTTAATGACTTGAATATGTGTGAATCTTTATGTTTAGGTATGGAATATGATATACCTATTTGGTTATATTTTGAGGGTGAAATAATTAGAGATCCGAAGATTGAATATTGTTATAGCGATTTTGAACTGGTCATTATTTGGGCTCCCCAAAACTTTATATACTCACAACTGATAGATAAGATATTTGAAGTTACTATTTGGGATAAAGGTGAATTGAGTGTAAAAATCAAAGCCCGTTATACTATCGGTAAAGGGGAAGAGCAATATTTCATAGTGGTTCCCGTAAATAATGATAATTCTTTGAGCTCCGTGATTGCTAGGACACTTGATGCAAATTGTAGTTGGATTGTATTGGAGTTATATATTAAGCAAATGAATCTTCTAAACACTAGGCCAGTTGTTATTCCAAGTCCAAGCCGAGTTGTGAGTTTGAAACCATCTTTCGAGTCACATGCAAGAATACCAAATACAAAAGAAGACATTAGCACAACTCCAACAGAATCTATTACCACAGAATTTGAGCCGGTACATCTGTTCACCCCGACACAAAATATTGTCTACACCGACATGGTAATACAAGACTTTGACAACGCTATTGTAAATAATGATTTGGTAGAAGAGGAAGAAGATTAGGATCACGGTCTTGAAGTTGAGGAGGAGGAGGATGCCGATGAAGGTCTGGTTAAAGATGTGGATGTTTCATGTGCCGGTTAACAATGTGGTGTTGCACAATCAATCCATTAGTGCATATGTACATGAGATTCAATCATGTGAATGGATGTCCCGTGCGATCGTAAACGAACATGCACAGTCTTTCGTCGGCTCTTCGAACACCGATGAACTGTCCATAGGTCAAAAATTTCCAACTAAAGATAGTATACAACATCAAGTGAAGATGTATTCCATGAAGAACCATCGAGAATTTATGACAGTGAAATCGACTCTTAGTTTATGTCAAATATAAATACACATCGATCAAACATTCAGCCGAGAACATTGCAGAAAATTTGGAACTTGTAAATGTAGTGAGTTGTCTATGGCGATTGCGTGCAATTGTTCCAAAAGGCAGTACTTATTTTGTGGTAAAAAAGATTGAAGGTCTGTACACATGTGTGAATCCGACATTGAATCAAGATCACAGAAAATTTGATTCTACGATTGTATCAATGATCATATTGAATGTTGTGAAGGTACAACTAGGAGTAACACCAAGAACCATAATTGAGATAGTCAAGCTTCAGTTCGATTACACTATTTCATACTGGAAATCTTGGAAGGCGAAACATAAAGCAATTGAGCGGTTGTATGGTTCCTTTGAAAAAGCTTTCACTAACTTGTTTTATCTTCTCACAGCAATTCAAGCCTCAAATTAAGAAACGACCATCCATTGGGCCAATATTGTGTCCGGTCTCGCCGAAGAAACATTTAAGGGGGTCTTTTGGGCATTCGGCCCTTTGATCGAAGGGTTTAAGACATGCAGACCAATTATAAGTGTTGACAGAACACATTTGTATAGAAAATACAAAGTTATTTGTTGATAGTTGTTTCACCCGATACAAACGGCAGATTGTTTCTATTTGCGTTTGCAATAGTTGATGGAGAGAGCATACAAAACCTGGACATGGTTCATGAGCTGTATTTGGTGCTTTGTAACGGACCTTGCAGGTCTATGTGTCATTTCTGATTGTCATGCAGCCATTTTTTCAGTAATGGATAATGGGTTTGGAACATGGAAGGAGCTACTTGCTTATCTGTCACACCCCGCTTCCAAAAGATGTATCCATACTATATGATGTATGCAAGATTCAATACCTTTAGAGTAAATTTGGCACGATGTCAAGAGTATTGGGGTTACCTCATGTAAACCCTCAATAAACCCAACGAATAGATATACAATGGATAATATAATAACAAAGAGATCTACTTGCCAGAATTTTAAAGAAACGTGAATTTGATACAATTAACAATTCAAGAGGGCGGTGACTTGCCTGTTAATCAGTGAAAACGAATACCAAGAATGACGGGATAAGAATCCCGAAGTAACGAACTTACGAACACACAATCACAAGATAGCACGTGCGAAATACGTGCACATAAGGAGACAAAGTAGCAACCCAGTAAAAGAGAGGGACAATAGCAGCAACGTCAGCATCAAGGAGGGGTCGGGATCTGGCTCAACGGCGGCGAGCATCAACAGGCGAGGCATGACGTCAGCTTCGGTCGACGAGCTACGCGAACGGCGGAGGGTCGACGGAAACCACGACAGTAGCAGCGGGGGGAGGAGGGGGGGTGGGGACATGGCACTGCTGTAATGTCGAGGAAGAGGAGAAGGGTACATGGGCATCGACTAGGGCGGCACCGGGAGGTGACGGGACGTGGCTGGGGAAGATGAAGGGAGATGGGTTCAGTTGGGGAGAGAGAAAGAGGAGAAAGGAGAGAGAAAGGATGGCTAGGGTTTCAAAATTGTATAATTCTAGGGTTTGTAGTAGAGTTGTATTATATGGTACAATTTGGGTACTGGGTTAGTGGTTTAGGGTCCAATAAAGTGGATTTGGGTCAAGAACAAATCAAATTGGGTTTTAGAGTTCAATTAAGAGGTAGATCAAAATCAATAGGGTTCAAATCAAAAATACCCACAATTAGATAAAATGAAATCCACAAGACAGATAGCCCAACAAAAGAGAATATAGTTCATGAATCAAAATTTTAAATCCGATTAGATAAATAAATAATATAATGAATAAAATATAAATTGGGGCTTGAAAATAAATTTGGAATTCGCCAATAAAATCGGACCTAGTACAATAATAAAATAATTCCTTAAATGAACTTTAAACAGATAATCAGGAAATAAAAATTAATAGTCATAATCATAATAGTAATAAAATTACATCACAAAATAGTATCCAAGTTTAACAACTTTATTAAAATAATCCAATAACAATAATATATTTGTTATCGGGCCCAAATATAAATAGTTGATTAATAAGATATAGAAAATGAGATCAAAATACACTATTATTTGAAATAAATGTAGTTTTCGATTAGGAAACGATTTAATAAAAGATCCGAAACATATTTAGCACGAAATAAATTTATAAAAATCAAACTATAGCAAATACACGGAAAATACCAATTGTCGGGAATGTGGGTTACATTATCATCATTATTTTATGCGTCATTTTGCTAGTAATTTCCATAAAAAATTTGGGAACAAGTTTTTGATGAACAAGCTCAAAGTGATCGCGTGTCAAAGTCAGTTTAAGAAGTTTGAGGCAAATATTGCACAGCTTGAAGTCGCTAATGTTGATGGCGCTAATTGGTTGAAGGACAAGCCGATTGAGAAATGGGCACTTTCCGCCGATGGAGGCCGTTGATATGGTATAATGACTACAAATCTATCGGAAGCGTTCAATTCGAGTTTAAAAGGTGTTTGTAGCTTGCCCGTCACGGCAATCAAGAAATGATATTCTTTCGCATCAACATGTACTTTACTAACCGTCGTGAAGTGACACATACCCTTATTAGCAAAGGAAAATTATAGACACTATGTGTTCAAGAGATTATCGATTTACGGCATGAGAAATCAAATTTGCATGAGGTTATAATGTTTAATAACCAGCCTGGTGTTTTCAGAGTTAAAACTGGCATTAGAATGAATAATGGATATCAAAAGGGTGGACATTGGCACACCGTTGACCTCGGGTGTAACGCCCCACCCCAATACTCAGATAATTTTATTATTTTTAGAAGACAAATTAGATACTATGTAGTACAACTGCCCACCACAGGCTGCCTCTCAAAAGGTGGTTAACCAATTAGGTGACTCTTGATCATAGGCAATTATATTTATACTCAAACTATTTTTGTATATTTTCCAATATGGGACTATTATTCCAAATCCCCTTCACAATCCCGTAAGCATTCACATACCAAATCCAAACCAACCAACACTTTAACATATTCTCAACCAAACCGGGCCCACACAGGTGATGACATCACCATCTCAATACCAACAAATCTCAACAACAACAGCATACAACCCGTGGGCCATACATTTCCCTTCATAACCAGTTTTTTTCAAACAATCCTTTCAAACCAATTCAAATCAATTCTCAAACAATCCTTCCTATAGAATATTTCTATAGGAAAATATACCAAATTCTTATATATATATATATATATATATATATATATATATATATATATATATATTTCAGAAATACGGGGTATTACATACACCCCACCTTAGAAATCAGCATCCTCGCTGAGTACGGGACACACATCTAGTGTAGGATCTGCCTTTCTAGCCGATGTGGCATCGTCCTCGATCCCAGAGATCAATCACTCTCAACACCGCAGATCGGATACCCGGCTATCAATCACTCTCAACACCGCAGATCGGATACCCGGCTATCAATCACTCTCAACACCGCAGATCATACCCGATCTCGGAGATTAGTGACTCTCAATATCGCAGAATATACCCGACCCCGGAGATCAATGACTCTCAATACCGCAGAATATACCCGACCTCGGAGATCAATGATTCTCAATACCGCGGATCATACTGAGGCCCTCTTCCACAACCGGTATCGAAAGTCGGCTCTGATACGATTTGTAACGCCCCGTCCCAATACTCAGACAATTTTATTATTTTTAGAAGACAAATTAGATACTATGTAGTACAACTGCCCACCACAGTCTGCCTCTCAAAAGGTGGTTAACCAATTAGGTGACTCTTGATCATAGGCAATTATATTTATACTCAAATTATTTTTGTATATTTTCCAATATGGGACTATTATTCCAAATCCCCTTCACAATCCCGTAAGCATTCACATACCAAATCCAAAACCAACCAACACTTTAACATATTCTTAACCAAACCGGGCCCACACAGGTGATGACATCACCATCTCAATACCAACAAATCTCAACAACAACAACATACAACCCGTGGGCCATACATTTCCCTTCATAACCGGTTTTTTCAAACAATCCTTTCAAACCAATTCAAATCAATTCTCAAACAATCCTTCCTATAGAATATTTCTATAGGACAATATCCCAAATTCTTTTATATATATATATATATATATATATATATATTTCAGAATTACGGGTATTACATCGGGAGCCGTACGTGTACTTGTGAGAAATTCCAGCTCCCGATTTGAGGCGGGGAGGTAATTTGGATGATGTGGTAAGACCATTCATTCGAGCATCACATCCATGTTCTTATGTATTTGCCGCTTGTGCCTCCCGTGCAATTGATTATCAACCTTACATTGATGTATTTTATTCTTCAAGTTAATTAGCACTAACGTGGGTACCAACTTTTTATTCTATCCAAAAGGAATCTTATTGACCAACACCGAGTGGATCGAAACTCATTGCCAATGTGAGTCTACGTAGGATGAAAGATCACCCTAGGAGTACTCGTATTCGCAACGATATGGATGCAACTAAAAGAAAGATCGATATTTTGGGATCCTCCTTTTCTTCAAACGGAACGAACAGAGATAGAATCAGATCGATTCCCGAAATGCCTTTCTGGATCTTCCTCAATGTCCCGACTATTCACGAAACGTGATAAGCCAATAAGATTTCATTCTTGAACAAAAATCCAATTTTGGATTTATTTCATCTATTCCATGACCGGAACAAAGGGGGATACGCGTTACACCACGATTTTGAATTAGAAGAAAGATTTTAAGAAATGGCAGATCTATTCACTCTATCAATAACCGAGCCGGATATGGTGTATCATAGGGGATTTGCCTTTTCCATTGATTACTACGGGTTGGATCCAAAAAAATCGGTCCGGATCTACTATGGGAATGATTTGGAAGATCCAAAGCTAAAAACAGCGGTATTTCCTAGCAACAACATTATGGAGGCAGTCAATCAATATAGATTGAAGGTGGGAGCATGGGTAAAATTTGTTCTAAATGCGGGTTAAGTGGACACAATAGGCACAACTGTAAGAATGTACCCAATGTAGGTACATCTCAAACAACCGATATTTGAAGTTGTATGCCACATTGAAATTTTTACAAATATGTTTATATGGGTGCCTTATATTGTAATATTTTTATGTGTTTGTCTCCTAACCTAATATGCGAAACTCTCATGAGTTACAAATTTTGTAATATGTATCTGTAACTTGTTATAATTTGCTGAAGTTGGATATTGAACATTTTTTGTAATATATGATAATGTCAAGTTGAGTATGAGATATATGATTGTGATACATGAAAATTAGATATGTGAATACTTGTGCATGTTTTAAAGCAAATTAAAAGTAACAGATGCCGTTGTTGGGAATAACGGCATCAGATACCTGCAACGTTATTCCTAACAACAGCAATAGTTCAAAACTTGCACATTCTATTTTAAATTATAATCTTACTTGTTGCCGCTGTCCAGAACAACGACAATAGTTAAACTATTATCGCTGATTACAACGGTAACATCAGTTATATCTATTTTTTTGGGCTGCAAAACTTCTCCTCCACACACGTTCTTTGCGACAACGGCATCAGTGCAAACAATGTCGTTATTCTGAACAATGACATCAGTTAAATCAAAATTTTCCCACCAAATAGATTCAATGCCAAATTCTCTGCCTCCACAGACATTACTGTAAATAACAGCATCAGTTAACTAATGTCGTTATTTTGAATAGCAGCAACAATTCAAATTTATTAGAGAACCTTGGTAAGTTATAAATTTGAACTGCTGTCGCTATTCCAAACAACGACATCCGTTAACTAATGTCGTTATTTACAGTAACGTCTGTGGAGGCAGAGAATTTGGCAGAAAATCTATTTGGTAGGAAAATATTGATTTAACTGATGCCGTTGTTCAGAATAACGGCACTGTTTGCAATGATGTCGTTGTCGCAAATAACGTCTGTGGAGGCAGAGAGTTTGGCAGCCAATGTGTCCCACCCAAAAAAATAGAGATAGCTGATGTCATTGTTTTAATCAATGACAATAGTTTAACTGTTGTCGTTGTTTTGGAAAGCGGCAACAAGTAAGATAAAAATTTAAAGTAGATTGTGCATGTTTTGAACTGTTGCCGTTATTGAAAATAACGTTACAGGTAACTGATGCCGTTATTCCCAACAACGGCACTTGTTACTTTTAATTTGCTTCAAAACATGCACAAACACATATCCAATCGAAGTAGTTTAAGACTTCAATTTGAATATGATCAACAAATGCAATTATGAACACCATAAAATAAACATAATAATTAACACCAGCAAATAATTCATTGGCAAATACATAGCATCAAGTTTTCTATTTGCAACACAATATAATCGGCAAAAGTTGACATTCAACCAAGGTTAACAAATTTACAAAATCTAGTAAAGTTTCACATTTAAAACATATCTCAAAAATTGCGCAATTCAAAGGTTACCAAATAACACATTTCTACATTTAACCTAACTAGGCGTATAGTGTTGTGACTGCCTCCTCTTCCGAGATGAGACTCTCCTCCTACGTTCTACAATATCCTGTGTCCTAGGTACACGGGGGCCCATCTCTGCTTCATGCTTCGCTTCTTGTTCTACAATCTCTTATGATGCTAATTGAAAAGCCGCAGGAGGATGTCGGACACTCTTCTACCATCCCATGTGAAGATGAAGTTTCCGTTTGTCTAGATGGAGGGGGGGTGATTAACCTTGTCTTGGTAGTGGTGAGGGAGGTTGAACTTGTTTGTTGGTGGTGGGGGAGGTTGAGCTCGTCTAATACTTGGTCGGGGCGGTTGAGTTGTAACTTCGGTTGATCCTAAAAGAGCAGCAAAGGTTGGGCCGTCTCCAACCTCTTCAAGTGATAAATAACATGGATGGAGGATTCTCGGGCTATCTCCTTGCAAGCTTTCGAAGCATTGCTTTTCAACACACGAGCACATTTCCGCGCAATATCTCATATGTTGTCAATCTACAACACCAATAAAATATAATAGAAGAAGTAAACCAAAATTTGTTAAACAAGTATAAGCAAAATGTCTAAGAAAATTTTAAATTAATATTTGTTAATAAAAATATATTTTTACCATGAGTCGGTACGAGGAGGCCTTTGGTTGATACATAGGTTGCGAAGTGGAATATGCCGGTTGTGGTTCAACTTGGTGCTTCGGGATCGGTATTATAATATACACCGGAATAGCCGATTGTAGCAATAAACAAACGTGTAATACGACGGTACCACGCCATATAAGCCTCTTGCAACGACCCATTGTATGGTACAATCCATTCTACCACCAAATCATATTTTCTCTCGTTCCGCTTTGCTACATGAGAGCGGTGATGATCGACCCAATCTATATTTGGCAATCGACCTTAACCGGTAATATTGTGAAGTCTTTGGTCGTACATCGTACTCTGCGGGATAAATTTTTGTGCATTGAATTTTCGGAGGACTCGATCGGCGTAATAGAACTCCACGACAGAGAAATTTATAAGTGGAGCTCGTGTCAACAAAAGTTGATTGTTTGCCATGCATAGTGGGGGTAGACATTGTACCCTTTCGGCCGTGTACGGTGTCCAATTGACGTGCTCTTCCCGAATCTGATCGAGTTCATTCTTATAATACGTCAACACACCACGTGGATTATCTCTCCACGTGAATCTACCGATCCAATACACACCAAAGGAGCCAAACACTAAATTCTCCTCGAGCACTCTCCAATTATTTGAAAGATCAAATACTCGAGGCTGACCGAGATGTATTCGTTCCCAACACCAAATTTTTAATTTTCCCATCGGCCCCGTCATTGGATCGACCCCATTGAACAATTGCACAGGGCACGGTAAAAAGAAGCTTATGCCGCACTTCCCAAACTATATCGGTCGGCTTTCTGTATGTCGGCAATTAAGGGAAGGTACATTAAATGGACTACATCATCGGAAGAATTCGGAAAGAGAATACCTTCGATCGTCGACATAAGATACGCTCGCATGTAACATTGAATTTCAAAGTCTGTCGGTTCCTCTCCCAAACTATTGTTGAACTCTGAAAGATCCACGAACGTCGGATTGATTCACCGACAAATACATCTTTATCCTCCTCTTCAACCTCCCTCCCAAGATAATCTCCAACCAACATTACTTTATTGAACATGAGGATTCCGGTCACCGCCACCCCATCAATTGGAAGACACGATATGATGGCTATATCTTATAACATGACCGTCATCTCACGAACGGGTAGGTGGAACGTGCATTTTCGGCCTCCATCGCTCCACAAGAGCAATAAGTAATGAATGGTCGCATTTCACTTTGACCAACATGGACATTCCATAGAATTCACAATTTACCAAATAGTTGTGTATACGACGGTGCATCAGCAATATGGTGTACATTCGGAAACTCATATTCTCGGTCTCTCCATTCCACACTGCCTAAGACCTATAATCTTCTTACAAATAGAGTACGGTTGGGTTTAATGGACTCGGAATTCCTTGTTGTGTGTGCGAAGATGATGCACCCAAGGCATGGGAAGAAGATGGTTGGCTACCATCCATATATCTGTGAACATCAAATAAACATGTGTCAACAACAATATTAATAAACGATGTGTAAAGATAACAAAATTAATAAGCCATGTTTCTTCAACAAAATTAATAAACGATGTGTGAAGATA
Organism: Hemerocallis citrina; assembly: GCA_017893485.1. Lineage (NCBI taxonomy): Eukaryota > Viridiplantae > Streptophyta > Magnoliopsida > Asparagales > Asphodelaceae > Hemerocallis > Hemerocallis citrina. The sequence goes on along the minus strand of CM030364.1, from coordinate 211,036,162 downwards.
ACAACAATTTCTCAATACTTGTATCAAACTACTACTCATAATAATTCCCACCACAACATCTCCACACACTACATATTAATCTATATAAACAAATCTCATATGAACATTCATTCATTCATACACAACTATGAATATAATGATTAAAAATATAGAAATTCTAATATATGACAAAATTTTCATACTTGTCTAATATACAACATTGTTAATTATAGACGACATCAACTACAAGAATCCATTCATATTACAACTGAGATGAATCTCATCTACATCTCTTATGCTATACTGCCAATATAGCTCTCAATAATCAAAATGAACATTTAAAAAGAAATTTAGGGTTTTTGAATACATACCACAATTTCGGATTTTAGAGGAGTTGTAAAAGAAATGAGCGCCAAATATCAACGTCAACGGAGATAGGAGGGAATCACAATTAGGGTTTATGGATGGATATTTGATGAATTTGTTTGGGATGTAAAAGAGCACTCCAATAATTGGGATTTTGGGTTTTAGGGTTCTAGGGTTTTGGGGTTTCGGGAGTGAGAGAGAGAGAGGAAGCAGATGTAAAGCGAAAGGGGAAGGAGAAGAGGGGACCACTATTTAAATGCAAAAAATTCCTATAACTGATGTCGTTATCCCTAACAACGACATCTGTAATGCGAATGCCGTTGTTGGTGATAGTGGCAACTGTTATAGGCTTTATTCCCACTTGCAAAATTTTTTTAAGTCGGAGAGTAAGCCATTGAGAATAAGATAACTGATGTCGAGTTTCCAAATAGCGGCACGAGAAATTATTTTTAGACAAGTGCCGCTATTGGAAACAACGACATCTAAATAACCTATGTTGTTGTTCCCAATTACGGTTTATGCTGACGTGTCCAAAATTGGGTCAGATCTATAAATATTTTTGAAAGTGGGTCAGATCCCTCAATATTTTCTTAAAGTGGGTCAGTACGGCAAAAATTTTGCTATTTCTTATTTTCACGTTTTTCGTCCCCACGTACTTTCAATGGTCCGTATCCCGTAGTAGAGATAGAGGATCAATTTTTGGTAGAAGTCAGAATAGATAATTACGTGAACCTTTTCAAAAATTTGTTCCATAAGCAATATCAAGATATATATATGACTCCGTGCTTAGATAAAAGAAAAGAAAAGAAAAAGAAAAATATACATCACTCCCTTAATAAGAACAATAAAACTATACAAATCTTAATAGGAACCGACTTCAAGCAGAGGTTACCTACTATTTATATCAGCCCTCAGGTTGGGAAAGATCATAAACACAGAGAACTGAAAAGCGGATGAGTAGTATCATGAGCTACTTCAAGAATTCAGAGAAAGAGAAGATGACTATTCACATAAAGAAAATCTGCGTTCTTAGTACCACCACCGGGAACGACAAATCAATCTTTGCTGTGGTGAAATCTCCCTCATCATCTCTCAGTACGTAGGATCGAGCACGAAAGAGACGTACGTACTCAACCACCTCAAAGATTTGCCCCATATCATCCAATTCATCTCAGAATGGTACCCAACCTTTGACGACATCCACCCCGAAACCTGTCCTGTCCTGACCTGGATCTCCAATACACCTGCCGACCCCTATAGGCAGCATGAGGTACCTCTTCGATATCACATCCGCTTTTGGACAACCTCCATCCTCGAAGGCCTCATCCACATCCATCAGAGCTGGAAAGGTTAATTTTGTCCACTGCGATATCAAAGCCAGGGAACGTCTTAGTGCACTGGAACATGATGGAAGTCAAGATCACTGGTTTGGGTTTAGCTAATTAACGGCCTCTGACAAGAAGAAGAAGAAGAAGAAGAAGAAGAAGCATGAATTCTGAGAGGCACGACAGTTGTTATATTAACTCAGAACACACAGTATAACAGAAGTGATTGATTAATATACACTTATTGAACTGGCTTTTATAAGCCTTACAGTTGCAAGAAAACAGGAAATAAGAGCTCATCTCTAACAACCTGATTACATGATCCCAGATCTAATTGACAAAGTCAGAGCTTTAACAGATAGCCTACTTGCTTCTATAAAGTAGGAGTTATTTGTGCAACAGAAACAAAACAAAATCCTAACTGGATTCTCACCAAACCAGGTCAACAATGCCTACAATCCCTCCCCTAAACTGGAATTGCTGAAAGCAGCCAGTTTAGTTCTTCATCACTTTCATTCCCATGAGATCTCGAAGCTTGACAAAGGACTCGAGCTTCAGAGGTTTGGTCATAATATCTGCTGTCTGTTCTTCAGTCCCACAATGAACAAGCTCCACTGCACCTTCCTTAGTGAGATCCCTTAAGAAATGATATCTCACATCTATATGTTTTGTCCTCCCATGCATGACTGGATTCTTTGACAATTTAATAGAGGAGCTATTATCACAGTATATCTTAATGCACTCACCTTGATAGTTAAGCTTGTTAAGAATCCTCTTCAACCAAACACAATGGCAGGCACAGGTTGAGGCTGCAACATATTCTGCTTCGGTTGTGGAAAGAGCCACCACTGCCTGCTTCTTTGAACTCCAAGATATAGCTCCGTTGCTCAACATAAACACAAAACCTGATGTACTTTTCCTGTCGTCCAAGTCGCCAGCATAATCGCTGTCTGTGTAGCCTATCAATTCTTCTCCATATCCTCTCTTGTAAAATATCCCGAGCTCAAATGTCCCTCTAAGATATCTTAGCGCTCTCTTTGCAATCCTCAAATGCTCCTCCTTCGGTTTAGCCATGAATCTACTTATCAAGCATACCACGTACATTAAGTCTGGCCTCGTTGCAGTGAGATACATCATGCTTCCAACAAGTTGTTTGAACTCAGTTTCATCTACTTCATTACCACCCCCTTCCTTGGTTAACTTGGTTCCAGGAACTATTGGGTTTTTGACAGGATTGCAATTCCACATGCTGAACCTTTCCAAGACCTCTCTAGCATATTTCTTCTGGCACAGATGAACTCCTTCTGAGTTCTGATGAACTTCAACACCCAAAAAATACCTCATTTTTCCTAGATCCGACATGTCAAACTCCTCCTTCATAGACTCTTTGAATTCCTTACACATGTTAGCATTGTTTCCGGTGAATATAAGATCATCAACATACACACTTACCACCAGAATTTCTCCTCCAATCCCAAGCTTCACAAAGAGTGTAGGTTCAAAGCTGCATTTCTCAAAACCATGCTTAGCAAAGTATTTTTCTATACGACTAAACCAAGCTCTAGGAGCCTGTTTTAGACCATATAGAGCCTTCTTGAGTTTGTACACCTTACCTTCTTCTCCCTTCAGTACAAAACCTTCCGGTTGCTCAACATATACGTCTTCTTTCAATTCTCCATGGAGGAAAGCACTTTTCACATCGAGCTGGAACACTGACCATCCCCTTTGAGCAGCTAATGCCAATATTACTCTGATGGTGTCCCACCGAGCCACTGGTGCAAATACTTCATTGTAATCTACTCCATATTTCTGGGCATAACCCTTCACAACTAAACGAGCTTTGTTGAATGTTGGTCTTCCCCTTCCTCGGCCTCGAGTTGCTCCTCGACCTCGACCTCTTCCTATAGACTTTTCTTCATAACTGACTTTCAGTGCTTGCTCTTCTTCTCCATAGCCTACCATTCTTGCTTCATGAATCAATAGGCTACTTTGTAGCTCATCTACAGTCATCTGCTCCAAATCATTTGATTCTTCAATGGAGCAGACTACATAGTTGAACTTAGGTAGCATGGACCTCAGAATCTTTGTGGTGATTGTGCTCTGACTCATTACTTCACCACAAGCCTTCATATTCTTTGCAATGGAAAGAGTTCTAGCAAAGTAAGCATTAACAGACTCACCTTCTTTCATTCTTAGCATCTCAAAATTTGCCTTCAATGCTTGTAGCTGCGCCCTCTTCACTCTTGTAGAGCCCTTGAATTTCTGCTTCATTGAATCCCATATCTGCTTGGAAGTTTCATCATCCAAAATGGTATCCATAATATCGCTATCAATTGCCTGATAGAGATAATTTTTAATCTTTGAGTCCTTCAGTTTTTGCTCTGCTATCTGCTTCTCTTGCGCTTCTGTAGCCACCACACCATCTTCCACCTTGAAGATTCCATTCTCCACTAGATCAAAGTATTCCTTTGATCTTAGAAAGTTCTCCATCAACTTTGACCAGTGCTCATAATTCCCATCAAATTTGGGAATAGCAGGCTGCACATATTTGGAATTGCTTCCTTCAGCCATCTCTCTCTTCTCACTTTTCTCTCCTGTTTCTCTCACTCACAAACTCTCTCGATCACGCCTCTATGGACGAAGCTCTGATACCACTTGTTATATTAACTCAGAACACACAGTATAACAGAAGTGATTGATTAATATACACTTATTGAACTGGCTTTTATAAGCCTTACAGTTGCAAGAAAACAGGAAATAAGAGCTCATCTCTAACAACCTGATTACATGATCCCAGATCTAATTGACAAAGTCAGAGCTTTAACAGATAGCCTACTTGCTTCTATAAAGTAGGAGTTATTTGTGCAACAGAAACAAAACAAAATCCTAACTGGATTCTCACCAAACCAGGTCAACAATGCCTACAACAGTGTATATGTGGCACCGGAATGGATATATACATATATAAATATTGCTGGGGGTGGTGCACTGTGGTGGAGAAGTACATGGGCAAGAGCGCGCTGAAGGTTAGGGCACCAAGGGAGGGTGAGAGGTTTAACAAGGGAAGCCGACAGGAAGTGATGCACGCGATTGAGCAGGAGGGCAGAGCAGTGCCTAGGATATGAGAAATGCTCCTTTGTAAACGGGTTTGTTTTCACGGGTTGGAAAACAGTGATCTGAGCCATTGGATCGCTCTTGATCGTGATCAGTGGCTCAAATCGCTGCCGCCCATCACCCCATATCACTTAAGTGACGAAGTGTTAATTTAAAAATTTCGTCCCAACTAACTCTGCGCCTGATTCGCTCTGAAAATTTAATATAACCTAGGCCGTTGTTGGGAACAACAGTCTAGGTTATAAAAAAATTGAATCATAGGCCGTTGTTTGGAACAACGATCTTCATTCAATTTTTTATAGCCCTAACAACGGCCTAGGCTATAAAATTTTGTTGTTTCAAATAACATAGGCTAAAAAATTTTATAACATAGGCCGTTGTTGGGAACAACGGTCTAGGTTATATCAAATTTTCAGAGCAAATCAGGCGAAGAGTTATTTGGGACAAAATTTTCAAATTAACCCTCCGCTGAACAAGTGAAACGGGTGATGGGGGGCTCGATCAGAGACGCTGATCACGATCATGAGCGATCCAACGGCTCAGATTGTTGTTTTCCAACCCGTGAAAACTAGACCGGTTTTCAATGGAGCATTTTCCTATATATATATATATATATATATATATATATATATATATATATATATATATATATATGAAGGGCATGAGCAGAGCAGACCCTGCTTAATTTTGATATAAACAAAGGAAGGACCAACAGATTGCTACAAGGCTAAGGCGCGCTGATTAGACGTCGACGACGGGAATGTGGTTATCAGCGGCAGGGTTTTAGGTTACGATCTGCAGTCTGGTCGATCATGCGCTATTTTTTTTTCCTTCTAAACTACCTAATGCAGCATACAAATATTGTTGGAAAGTATGATGAACAAAGTTAATTGCTAAAATATAATTGTGAATTCATTTAATATTGATTATGACCAAGTCAAGCTTTATTTAGTTATGGTCAAACTAGCCCGTTACAGCTAGTTATGACTCATAAGTTTATAGCTAGTTATGACTCATAAGTTTCTAGTTAATTACCCTTATAAATAAGATGATTATTGTTTGATTTTATGAATCTTTAAATGGTTTATTATGTGAGGGTTAATAAATGACTCATATAAATACTAGCTTATTTTCATAAGAAGATGAAGAGAGAAAATGTGAGATGAACAAGAATGACCTTCTTCATCCTCCAAACAAAACATCTACTATATATATTTATCTTTTTTATTGAGCATATTCTAGCTTATATCTCAAGATAAACTCTCTTTTCGTGGTCGTGCATGCAAGAGATACCAGTGGACAAAGGTTTGTACATACACGCCTACTCCGAAGCCGGTAAACTATGTTCTAGCCTATTTTATATTTTGTAGGTAATTATATTTTCAATTACCTATATTGTTTAGATTTTGATTTTACATAATTCTAATTCTCACGTGTTTACTGTATAGCTTAATATTTGTTATTTGATATATGCTTAATTCATATTCACATCTCAAATCTCAGAGTTATAATATTGAGATAGATCAATTAAAATGCTACTTTTCAGTAAATTTTCATATCAATTTAAATGATGGTTTGCTTAAAGAAAGTAGATAGTTTAGATACAAGAAAAACGAAGAATTGGAGAGGAAAGAATGAATAACTTACATTTTTTGTAAGCAAACACTTGCACTCATAGCAATAACATTAATATATATAGATATATATTTTTTTTAGCATATATCATCATTATCTTGATATGAGGTAAAGCAAGGAAACTAAACATTTTAAATATAATCGAAATATCTCGACTTATTTATAGTCACTAAAAGTGGTGCCTTTTGTGACTTTATTTGCATCATGTATAAATATAATGGGGGGAATTTTGCTTTAACTGTATTTTTGTGATTACCGTACTTCTTGAATGGTATGAGAAAGATATTTTTTGAAAATTATATATATTTTTTATCATGATTATGTTGAAAATTATTGTATTGATTATAATTGCAAGAAGTTGTGAGTAAAAATTTTAAAGGCTTTACATGAAGAAATTATATATCAAGAGTGAGAATTAAAAGTGAAAGGTTACAAGCCAAACTTGTGACATGAATTTTTATAAAAGTCATTTAAATTAAATGGTTTATTTAGGAGCCGAGACATAGATTAATCAACGAGGTGAATGAGGTTATTGAGCCTGTAAATGGGGTCATCCACGGTAGCAACCCAACTTCATCGACTTGCTATGTCCATAGAAGTTCAAAGGGTAGAAACAAGTTGGGGTTGATGATCTCGTGGGAGCACTAAATTTGTGTTGGAGTAGTATACACTTACTCCATTCCCATTCCTATGGTGATACAGTGCTTATAAAAGTGACTTGGTTAAATTGAGTTAAACTTTTAATAAGTCCAATACGCGAATTGCGATGATACTTTTTTCAGTCACACGTGCCTTGGTAGGACTTATCTATATGAGAGGAAACGTGATGCCGTGGTTGTGGAAACTGAGGCTGATCCCTAGGAACTCTCATGAACTTTTTAAGTGGTGAGCATGACTATCATGAACTTTTTAAGTGGTGAGCATGACTATAATGCTCCAACCCGTGACCCAATGATGTAAGCCTTTTATGTATACTTTTGTTTATATCTGGCTCAAGAACATGGTTCAGGCGTAATCCACTATGTTTTCTCAGGATGCAACAAATGTCACTAAGTGTAGATTCAAAGCGTAACTACCTGCACCGGTTACATAGGTGTATGCGCCAATATGGAATATGCCAAAACTTATACCAAATTCTATTATTCCTTTTTCTAAAGAAATAATTTTGAAATTTACTTTTTGGTGGAGATTGTTGGAAAGTATTGAGGAAAAAATTAATTTCTAAAATATAATTATGAATTAATTTAATATTGATTTTGACCAAGACAAGCTTTATTTAATCATGGCCAAACATGACTCATAAATTTTTTGTTATACTCTTATAAATAAGATGATTATTGTTTGGTTTTATGGATCTTTAAATGGTTTATTATTAGGGGTTAATAAATGACTCCTATAAATACTAGCACATTTTCATGAGAATATGAAGAGAGAAACTAAGAGAAGGAGAAGAGAAAATAAGATGAACAAGAATGATCTTCTTCATCCTCCAAACAAAACTTCTACTATATATATATATATATATATATATATATATATATATATATATATATATATATGATTATTGTTTGGTTTTATGGATCTTTAAATGGTTTATTATTAGGGGTTAATAAATGACTCCTATAAATACTAGCACATTTTCATGAGAAGATGAAGAGAGAAACTAAGAGAAGGAGAAGAGAAAATAAGATGAACAAGAATGATCTTCTTCATCCTCCAAACAAAACTTCTACTATATATATGTGTGTGTGTGTGTGTGTGTGTGTGTGAGGTTTCTTCCGTTGCAAATGCAAATATAGCGTTTGCAATTTGCAAACCACTTAAATCGTCATTGACAATGACGGGTTAAGGCAAAACATAAAATTTTGCTTTATGCCTTAACCCGTCATCGCCAATGACGGGTTAAGTGGTTTGCACGCGTTTGCACAATATTTACGTTTGCAATGGAAGAAATCCATATATATATATATATATATATATATATATATATAGAGAGAGAGAGAGAGAGAGAGAGAGAGAGAGAGAGAGAGAGAGAGAAAGAGAGTGTGTGTCTATTAAGAGCTGGGAAGCTGAGATCCTTATCGTGAGCTGAATATCTCAGCCATCTGATCGCGATCCGTTGGCTGGGATCCATTCCGCCCAAATGTTGAATCTGTCTAAGTTATGGAGGTCATTTTGGGGATTTCACAAAATGTAGAGATCTGCTCCCCTTCTTTTCTCACTCATTCCCGCACTCTATTCACCTCCAAATCGAAAACCCTACCTCCTTCTTCCTCCCCAAATCCCCAAAACGAATGTGTTTCCGCTCCTCCTCCCCGTCGCAAATAAATCAGAGGCCCCTGACTCTCCTCCCAGACGCTCCTGGCTAACGGTTGACACTACTAACGCTCGACGTTATAGAATTCCCCTGTACTCGCCCTCTCCTCCACGACGCCCCACAACACCCCCAATCCCTACCTCAAATCCTGACACCTCCAAACCCTACCTTCTTCCATCTCCTCCATTTCCATCTCAATTCCCGCTTGAAATCCTCCCCGGCAACCCAAGTCGACGGCGACCCCGTATTTTATTCTACTACATCCATCCAAGAAACTCTCTGGCATTGAACTGAGAAACCCTAGCTCGATTTTCTTATCATAATTGTCGTTTGTGTTTAGCTCGATTATTGAAGTGTTTGTGTGTTCTTATTGTATATACATGGTTGTATATTTTAGATTTTGAGTTTGCATCGTGGGAAAGGAATTTGTGTTGAAAGAGAAACTGAGATAAGAAAAACTGAGTTGTTGCATACAAGAATGATAATGTTTATGTGTATTGTGTGGTGTGGGGATTCGATAGTAGAGGCTGCGATGCAAATTGTTGAAGCCATGAACGTTGTTTGTTGAGGCTGTCAATTTTTCTTATTTTTTTCCCTTAGTATCGATAGGTTGGGCTTAGGTTGTGGGATTATGTAGGTAAATGTTGAAGGAGAAGACGTAAGAAATAAATGAATTTTGTAAAAGAGACTTACAGAATAAGATCGAGCAAGAACGAACAAGGAGAAAGCTAAAATTTAGAAACCCTAGTGTTTGCAAATCCTAACTTCAATTACTTAAGATGAGTTGCTTCGAGCAGTTTTATGGTATGAAAATTATGTTTTCATTTTTGTTATTGTAATTCACATTTTCAATTGAGAACTTTGGGCATAGAGTTCTATGTTTTATTTGGTAATATTTCTGTGTGCAAACAATCATCTTTAGGGCAGGGATGATAATGCTAAGTCCTTATAATGCTATTGTAACTAAGAGGCCACTTTTAAATATCATACTAATGGCTTTCGATGTTTTTTGGGTGAACTCAAATCATTAGTGATGTATGAACCTATGTTCTTAACTATTTTGTGTATTGTGTTGAGTGTCTTTGCTGTCAACAACACTTATTACCACTAATCAAAGTGTATGCTCAATGTTTGTGGGTGAACTTTTTGAATCTGAGTACATATATCAAATGATATTGACAGTTGTTGGTTGAACTGAAATGATTGACTTAAAAAAAAGTTAAGTTTACCAAGGTGAGATTTAAGTATGAGAGTAAAATTAGGTGCATCTTAGAATAATTCATTGAACTGAGAACATGCTATTGTAGATTTCTCTATGTTTAATTGAGCTTTGAGTAAATGGATGACATAAATCTTGCAACCCTAATCGAAAAAGAAGACTAACTCATCCATCCCCTCCTACTACATTTCATATACTTTATTTGCCTTGTTATATTTACTTTTTTTTCTAATGCTTTTTACCCTGCATCATTGCTTGTCTTTTTTCTAGTACCATTTTGTATAATGTCTTTCTTTTTTTCTTATTTCTTTGTGAGGAACCTGCTACCAAATTTGGCGTTGAGCTTGCTGGATTAAAATAAGCAGAAGTAGCTGGAGATGTTGAGAAAGACTAGAAAATATAGAGCTACAAAACTTTGCAACTTGTCGCACTTTCATGATGTGGGTTACATGCAGAAGTGGTGTAAGTTCATTCATAAGGTGGGGTTCATGACGAGAGAGGAGATGGCTGCATACTTAGGTGGATGATTGCCACCATTAGATGAGAAGAGAGCACTACATATGGTTTCTGATTGAATTCATATACATTACAAAGTTGATGGAATATTATGTTTTGAAATGAAGCCTTACTATATGCGAATTCTATTGTTTTTTACTTTTGAAACTGCAGTTTGAGACTGCAGCTTATGCTGTTTATGAGTATTTTGTAAAATCATTATGTATGTTGTTTATGAGTATTTTAAGCTATGTTCATTTTGTTTCCAGGCTAGATTGAGCAGCTAGGGATTTTGAGCTGTGTTCATTTTGTTCATGTTGCTCATGTTGTTCATTTTGAATATACAGTTTGTATTGAAAATTAATGGAGCTATGTTCATTTCGATAATGCTAGAAAATAGTAAGCAAAAGCCACATTAATTGCTATATTCATTTTGATAATGCTAAAAAGTACAAGGTTCAATTTTTGTATTAAGAACCAATTGCTCATTTGTTTTTGGATGCAACTGGTCATCTAAACTGCCATTCACCATGAGCTGATATAGTAAATATACTATTGCCTTGAAGTTGTTGCTTCTGAAATCTATTTCATGATTGTAGTAGTTATAGTAGATATAATAGTATGGATGCAACCAGTCATCCATACTATTTCATTATTATAGATGGAAGGGCTCACATTTGAATGAAAAAAAATCCATCAGGAAGTGATATTTCAGAATTTCACCTATGGATGCTTCCCTGCATGAAGGTTCAACAGTTTCACAGCAACAACATTGGTGATATAAAAAGCAACATAAACTTCCAAAAAAAATGAATCTGAGTACATATCAGCCAGACCACTCCCTGAGTACATATCAGCCTGGAAACAATATGAGAGCATAATCTTCAACTTAATAATTATCACCATAAATTTATACCAATCTTCAACTTAAATTAAACCACCCAAATTCACACTACAAATAGTTAGCAGCAATGGATAAGAAAAGTATGATCACTGAAATATCACCTCCCCCTTCTTCTCTTTTCCTGTCTCTCTCATATATATCAACAACTTTTAGATGATTTCGAAGAGAATTTTCAGACTTGCTTAATTTCTACAATTCCAGGAGAAATCACAAAAGTAGAAGTAGAGATTGACATGAACAAGAGACGCAAAAATTATTTATCACAAAAGCCAATTCTCATCCTTCATAGGCATCAGAAAATCATAAACATATGAGAATTTATTCTTCTGCATATAGTAGATAGATAGATGTGGAAGAGAGAGAGGGGGGGGGAGAACAAAAAGCTCGATTTCCAATTACTAAAGGAGTATAGATAGCATTCATGACAAGCCAGTGAGTGGCCTTTGTTGTTATCCAGCAACCGCAGTACTGGTTGCAGGCTTTACATGAATATCACAAGATTTAGTAGAAGAAGAAGACGACGACGACTTGGACTTGGTGGTCATCATCTTTTTTGACATTCTCCGCTTCTCCTTCTCCTCCAACTCGTCAATCTCTATCTGCTCCTGTCTGCAATCTTCGCTGCAGAACGGTGCATCCCCTCTGTACATAAAAAATAATAGAATTTGCATATAGCAAGGCTTCATTCATTTCATAACATAATATTCCATCAACATTGTAATGTATATGAATTCAAAAACTAACTTATACATAGAAAGAATATGAACATTGTTTGTTTACAAAGATGTTTTCAAAAGTGCAAGTCTACAATTAACCAGAAATTAAAAAAAAGAACTGCTGCTACTTGTACTGTAGCTGTCTGGAATATGTGCTTCTCAACTTATCAACTCCTAGTTGCTGCCACTTCTCCTACTAACCCAAACAAAATTAATAAGCATAAGATTGAAGTATAATTAATTAAACTAATCTAAACATAATTAAAAAAGTCAAAAATATTAGTAGGCTCAGAACACACTATTCACACTAGGGCTGCACTGTGGTGCCATGCCAACTAGTTCAAATGCATAAATAATCAAGCATCAGCTGAAATGCATGAATACACCCCCATTAATTTTATAATCAGGCATCACTTCAACAAAATGCATAAATACACCCTTCAACATATATCGGGTGGATGTGGGAGAGTGCGCACAAACGGTGCACACAAAAAGAGTGCAAAACTGAAGAGTATGCATAAATACCATATGCTCGAAAATCTAACAAAAGTTGCCCTCAGTTACCAACAGCAAATGAGTTTTCAGATATTAAGGTGGGTCATCACTGCCTACACCAACACAAAAAAATATAGAAAGACCAAACCCCAAAATGCATAAATGGGAATCAAATACTTCCCTGACATATTGTAGCTGATCATCTTGTTCCACACACTATTCTTGAGATGCAAACATTACCTGACAAATTAATTAACAATAATAAGTTTGAAAGTGAATGGAAAACATATAACAATTGTCAAAGTATAGCAACATTGTCTAATTAATATTGAGATTACCCACCATTACTAGAAAACAACACAATGCAGTGGAAGCATTTCTATAGCACATAATGTTGTTCTATTGGCACTAAAACTTGAAACTTGAAATGCCCCTGACGGCCTCAACAAACAACGTTCATGGCTTCAACAATTTGCATTGCAGCCTCTACTATCGAATCCCCACACCACACAATACACATAAACATTATCATTCTTGTATGCAACAACTCAGTTTTCCTTATCCCAGTTTCTCTTTCAACACAAATTTCTTTCCCACAATGCAAACTCAAAATCTAAAATATACAACCATGATCAATGTTGTAAATAGCGATAGCGTATAGCATAGCGTTAGGTTCCATTAGTGTTTAGCGCAAATAGCGTAACGCAATAGCGTAAGCTATGAAGATTTTTGATTTTTTATATTTAAAAATCAAAATTAATTATCTAAAAATTATTATAAATCCTAAATAATTTAGTATCATATAGAAAAAATTATAATATGCAAACCAAACACTCAAACAGTGCTGATTTTGATTCATTGCTTCTCTAATTAAATTTTTTAAATTTGCATGTTGAAATCAAAAGATTATGCAACATTACTTATGATGGGAAAGATGAATGTGTACAATGTTGAAATTTGCATGTTGAAATGAAGAAGAAGAATAAGGATACTGATAAATATCATTTTGTACCTAAATTTGTATACAGTGACCTGAGAGTGTGTTACTTTTGACTTATTTGTGTCAATTAAACGTCTAAAAGACCACCTATAATCATACTAAATAAATTACTATACACATAACAGCAGTGTAACATGATATTTCATGATATAAGTGCTCCTGCTATTTAACATGGGAAGAAAGCTTCAATGTTGTTGCTCCTGATGGTATCTTGGAAAATGAGAATAAAATGACCTTCCTAGGTATCTTATGTTTACCTTTTTGAAAAAATCATGCCATAGAAAATAATGCAACTCTCAGTCACCTTTTCAACAGAACCCCCCCCCCCCCCCAAAAAAAAAAAAACCTCAGTCACCTCTTCAATCACCTCTGCCGTCGGCCTTCTCCTCTATCAATAGAACCCAAAAAAAACTCAATAGAGGAAGAAGAAATTCAAAAAACATCGATTAAATAGAAAAAAATAAACAAAAGTACAAAACAACATAGAGAAGAGGAAGAAGAAGAGACTCAGGAAGTGAACAAACCTGTTAATGCTGTCGTCATCGCCATCGTGGTCGTGGTCGTCGTTGCCCTCTCCGGAATCTCTTGCCGCTCCTGTCGCTGCTCCTGTCGCCGCTCTCTCAAACCCTAAACAGAAATCTCCTCTCGAAAAGTATAAGTCTCTCCTTTTGACCTATCGGGCTTGAAAACCAAAATAATCCAAACAAAACATTATGTGTATAGCTCACGATATTAGAGCTACATAGCGTAGCGCGCTATAGCGTGTGCTATGCACGTGTAACGCACCGCCACGCATGCAGTGCGCTATGCACATGTGCTACGTAGCGGTATAAGGGGAGTTAGGCTTTGTCGCATGTTATAGCGCATAGCGTAGCGCTTTTTTGAAAACATCGCTATGTATATACAATAAGAACACACAAACACTTCAATAATCGAGCTAAACACAAACGAAAATTATGATAAGAAAATCGAGCTAGGGTTTCTCAGTTCAATACCAGAGAGTTTCTTGGATGGATGCAGTAGAATAAAATACGGGGTCGCCGTCGACTTGGGTTGCCGGGGAGGATTTCAAGCGGGAATTAAGATGGAAATGGAGGAGATGGAGGAAGGTAGGGTTTGGAGGTGTCAGGATTTGAGGTAGGGATTGGGGGTGTTGTGGGGCATCGTGGAGGAGAGGGCGAGTACAGGGGAATTCTATAACGTCGAGCATCAGCAGTGTCAACCGTTAGCCTGGAGCGTCTGGAGGAGAGTCAGGGGCCTTTGATTTATTTGCGACGGGGAGGAGGAGTGGCAACACATTTGTTTTGGGGATTTGGGGAGGAAGAAGGAGGTAGGGTTTTCGATTTGGGGGTGAATAGAGTGCGGGAATGAGTGAGAGGGGAGCAGATCTCTACATTTTGTGAAATCCCCAAAATGACCTCCATAACTTAGACAGATTGCGGAATGGATCTTAGCCATCGGATCGCGATCAGATGGCTGAGATCTTCAGCTTACGATAAGGATCTCAGCTTCCCAGCTCTTAATAGACTCACTATATATATATAGCTTTCGAAAATATTTACCAAACAGGTCCACTTTCGAAAATATTTACCAATGTAACCCAACCAGTGCGTTGCACGGGTTGGGTTACTGACTAAGGGGTTCTCCCATTATAGTATTAGAGATTAGAGATTAGAGATGACATTTTGGATGACATTACCTCTTGGATGAGTACGCACTTAAAAGTTTTGAATGACATTTTAAAGACATTACCCTGTTGGATTTCCTCTTAAAAGTTTAGTGCATACCTTCTTAAAAGTTTCTGGGAAAGTTTAGTATACATTTTAGTGCGTACTCATCGTTTTAAAGACCATCTAATTGAATGACATTACATCTTAAAAGTTTTGTTGTATTTCCCAGAGCCTAATATATATTTTCCAGAGCCAAATGAATAATATTTCATTAGATATTCCATCGAAATTTTAACTAAATATTTTAAAGAAAGTTAACACGTCGTGATAACATGCGGTATGAAACATTTTAAAGACGTCGTATTAGAAAAATATTTTAAACACCCACCTTTTTTGTTTACACCCACCTTTTTTGTTTTAATGTTTTTAGAAATTTATATGCAGTCCCGAATACGTGCCGTAGGCACGTCCCACGGGCAATCCTAGTATATATATATATGGCATATATTCTAGCTTATATCTCTAGATCAACTCTCATTTCGTGGTCATGCATGTAAGAGATACCAGTGGACAATAGTTTATACCTGTATTTGACAAGTTTTCATGGAGTGCTGAACAAGGTCAGCGATAAGTCCTTTAGGGCAGTGCTAATACATGCCTGCTCCGAGGTCAGTAAACTATGTTATTGTATATTATATTTTGTAGGTAATTATATTTTCCTCAATTTTATCAAACATATGTGGTGGCTCGATTCGTAGAAATATAATGGCTACACATTTGTTAGGCACATATATGATATTTACATATTATTAGGAGCATACGCCTTAAAAACCCAAAAGTTTTATAGTTGATTGGTATATAACTTTCTACAGAAAATTGCAGAAAACCAATTCTATATAGTGTATTGGCATGAATTTTTTTATTCCTCTTTTAATTTTCTCTACTTTTGATTTTCCTATCAAACAAATAGAAGAAAGAAACTATTTTTCAACATGTAAATTCATATTGTCTTTCTTTCTGGGCAACAAAACAAAATAATGTAAATTAATATTGTCTTTCTTTTTGAGCAACAACAAAATAATGAAAAATAATTATTTTATTTTCACTATTTAAAATTCGACTACTGGTTAGCCGAAAAAAGAAAAAGGATCTAACAATGATCTACATAATAATGAAAATTGTGCTATCTGTAGAAAAAGGATCTAACAATGATTTACATAATAATGAAAATTGTGCTATCTTGTATTGTAGACTACGTTTTTGTTTTGTTTTGTTTTGTTTTATTTTGCTTCAACCATGGCCATGTACTTTGAAAAAATCGATGATTTTCAAGCATCACAAATTAATTTTTTTCCTAGACCAAAATTAAACTTGTAACTTTTACTCGAGTAAAAACAGAAAGTATAGCAACTTGCACTGCATTGTGTAAACTATAAGTTGATACACTTTGGGATAGTTAGGTTGCATGTAAAAGAGTGGCAAAAAAAAAAAAAAAAACAATTCTTTGGAGAAGCAATGAAAAAAAAAACAATGTGTTGGAGAAGCAATATAGTAATGCACAATTTTCATTTCCCCTCTTTTAACTCGGAAAACACCCCGTTGCAATAGTGTTCACACATATTTTATGCTTTTATTCCTCTCACTCTCTCTGTCCACCTCAGGACTTTCTTTGTCTTCTATAATATATTATATTTAAACCACCTCCCTTTCTTTTGCCTGGCCGATGTGGACGTGGGACTAAAGTCTGACATATGACCTTTTGGGTTTTTTTTGGGCTGAGTTTTTTTTGTCTTGGTTTTTTTTTAAAACTTAGTTTTTTTTTTTTGGGTTTCAGCTTTAGGGTCGTTTTTTTGTGTTTTTTTAACATATGAGCTTTCGGTTATTTTAGGGTCGATTTCTTTTAGTTTCGGTTTTTTTGGTTTAATTTAATTCAGATCAGTTTAATTAAAATTAAGTGGCTTTTAATTGGGTTTTGTTTTTTTAAAAAAAATTTAATTAAGATGAATTTAGTTTGATTAGTTTAAACTCTTAATTAATTGAGATTAATTTCAAATTAAATAGAAAGTTAAAAATATTTTAAATTATAGTCGCTACAATATTCTTACAATTCAAATAAAGCTAATCTTTCATGTAAAACTATTTCAGTTACATTAAATCTATATTCAATCAAAGCAATTTCAAAAAATCAGAACTTAGAATTTATTTTTATTAAGGTATTTCTTCCTGATTTATTTTAGGCAAAATTTTAAAAAACGTCACAATAGTTTGGCCCAGTATAAAAAAACGTCACAAAATTTTTTTTAAAAAAAAAACCACACAAAGTTTAGCTTTCAACTCACAGAGTTACCCATCGTTAACTGGGTTATACGTGCATTGCACGTACTCAAAAAAATTGACAAAATCACCCCCGTATTTAATAGGGTTAGAATCGTTTGCTCGTCCTCTTCTTCCCCAATTAGTAACCGGTAAAAAAAAAACCCAATTTAGAGGAACCCTAATTTTCGGAGGCTAATCTCGTCGATTTGTTTCCCTAACCCTGGAAAAGAAAGCGTGTTTGAGATACTTCACTGAAAGCCCCCAAATTGGAGACGTTGTGAAGGTATTGGAGACGCTGTGAAGCTTTTGAAGGTGCCTCACTCAGCGATTCCTCTGCCCAATTTGTGTGCTGGGCAAATCTAACGAAAGTTGGAATTTCAGAGGGTGTTTTGTGATCGATTCGAAGTTCAGCTATTGAGGAAGGTTAGTTCTACAATTTTTTCCTTTTCTTAAGTTGGTTTCATTATATTTGGTGGGTTTTGTATTATGAATCTTTTTTGGAATCTAATTATAATCTGGTGTGGGGGACCATTGTTGAGCAGTTTTATATTGTTAATATGGTGTGGGGCTAGGGTTTTGAAAAAGGGGATGTCGGGATGTGGGTGTTGAGCAAGTTTGCTTTTTTAAAACAGTGGCTGTTATAGAAAACAGTGGTTTTAAAGATGTGACGTTTGAGATGAATATTGTTGTGAGTGCAGGTTTGATCTCATTTGTTAAATCAATTTATTGGATGTGATGCAGAAAAATGTTAAACCTAAACATTCATTGCAATGGGTATTTTGTGAAGAATCGTACTTGGAAATACGTGGGAGGGAAGTGTCACGCCCCGCTTCCCGGAATACGGGATCACATGCACGTAACTGAGGCCCAGCGAATGATATAAGTACGCCAACTCATATCATCCATAAGCTGTACCAGACTTAACTCAACAATATAAGAAAAATTAATCACAACCACGCAGGAAAACATAATCACATAAACGATAATGAAATTCAATAACCAAATCTGAAATACAAGAACTTACCAAATAGCTCGATAGGCTCCAGCTCCAATCGTAGAGAACTGCTCACCAATGCCTTCTGAAAATTCTCCTTGTACACATGTACTTGTTCATCTAAAAAGAAAGAATAATTTGTCCTTAGAGCAAGTCGGGGACATGCAAGTGGAGAAACAGTGAAACAATGGCAATAAAGGTATAGCAATGAATTCAAATGAACGATGAAGTCGATAGTATTGAACAGTGTAAAACAGATAACAGTATAATATGCATTAAATATGATTTACCACGATAACGATAAACAATCAATGATGGCAATAATAATGATAACACTGTTCATTGAGATAACAATATGCAATGATAATGTGATGGGGAGCCTTAGGTCTATTATTCATTTTTAAATCCTAGCTAATGCACGTACTACTGTGTCCCATGTGTGCCGTACCACAGGTTCGATGCATACAACCAATTTCGTTTAGATTAAGATGGTAGACTCTATAGTTCATGTACGGGGTATGATGACGATAACGATAAACACTGGACATGTGTAATTTCTTACACGATGCCGATAACGATAAACACTGGACATGTGTAATTTCTTACACGATGCCGATAACGATAAAACACTGGCCATCATCCGAGTACACTTACTATATTGTCAACTACCCTAATCAACCCTTAACCCCGGCTTTGATTTATTTCCTTTATTCAGTTATCATACAATAATGCAATTAATAAGGGGCACTAGAGAAGGTGACAAAACAACCCTAAGATCATGCAATACACTATATACAATTAAATACACTAAATATAACATTATAAACACAATTGTACATTATAAAGCATAGGGTCCCAATTTTGGACAGCAATAGGTTGCTGTACCAAAACCAGTATTCCCGTTGCTACAGGACAGGAACTATGGATCCGTCAGGTGGTCTAGAAACTAGACTCCCGCCCGGTTCCAACGCATACTTTAAGTCTATATTCCGACGACGGTAGCTAGGTGAAATTCAATAACCTTTATAGATTTTAGTTTCTGGCTGGGTATAGATGTTGACTAATTTTAATTACAAAGGCAGTAAATAAATATTATAAAAATCAGTAAAAATAATTTTTAACATTCTAAACATGTTATCTACGGATCTGGAATGTATCTTGGCCATATGTGATTAATAGTTCACTTAATTCGTTAGCCTAACTTGTTATGTACGTAAATCTGAAATTACAGCGCAGCTGTAGCAAAAGGTTCATAACTGGGGCAGTATAAGTCCGAATTCGAAAGTTCTGGTGTCTAACGAAATCTAGACAGATAGGGCTATGAGTTACTTTCAGGGAGGTTCTGATTTTAATTAAGTTATCAAGGTCGAAACAGCATATTAAGGTTCAGATTGGCGTAATTTTCAGAATAGTCTATATGTTCATTTTAAATAAAATGGTTAAGAAAATTTAGGATAGTAAATTGGAGTTTAATTAATCATAATCACAACAAACCAACCTTATGTGAACATGGTATTAATGTAAGTGATGTCCAATATTCTAATATTTACAATTCAACAACATATCAATAGAAATCATATTAACAATCAACCAATTCATACAATCTACTATATCTAAATGTCATTTAATGTCATGATATGAAACGTGTCTATAATTCTCTATTTTTATAATCAATAACTATAACTATATGGTGTATGAATATCTCTATACATTAGAGGCAAAAAGATGGCACGATGTCGAGACTACCACTTGGATTCGCTCGTGTAAATCCGTGGCATCTCAACGATGGATACAATAACAATTTATGATTTTAAATAGGATCCACTTGCGGAATTCAATAAAAATTTATCGAATATAATACAAAAACATTCGATAGAAATGACTTGCCTTTAGGACGACGTTAGATCCGATACATTGAGAATAACGGGATCGAAATCCCGGCGACACGGCGACGAGCAAACGACCACAATAATCACGATCGGGCACGGATCTCGATGATGATCAAGATCAAGATGAAGATCCATCGAATCCAACGGTCGAGATCGGAAATAAAACATATGAGAATTAAAATATATCATGATTGACAATTGATGAATAAGAACAAAAGTAGATCAAATGTTTACTCACCAAGCAAAGGACGAACGAGACGATCAAAGGCCGAGATCAACGGTTCAAGAAGACGGTGATCGTGACTGCGATGAACGACGATCGGACGGCTGAGATGTGATCAGATGGCTGGATCTGCTTAGATCTGAGCTGAGGATCACGATCGGTTTGGATGGCTGAGATCTGATCTGGCTGACAAGATCAGATCTTGATCAAATCCAACAGCTGAGATCGGATCAGATCACAATTTTAGGGAGATCCGACGGTTAAGATTAAATCTCAACCCAACACTGTTCTTCCTCTTCCCTCCTTCAAAACAGAGCATGAGAGCGGGAGACCAACGGCTGCTAGCGGCGAGGCGGCGAGGCGAAGGCTGAGGACGACGGCAGGGGGCGGCGACCATGGCGGCAACGGCCAGGGACACAGTTGAGATGGTGCGACTTGGCTTGCAGAGGAGCACAGGGTCGTGGCGTCATCTATTGTAGTCGCTTCGGGAGAAACAGCGGCTGGCACTGTTGTCGCAGGAGTGGTTGAGGTGGTCGCGGTGCAACGCGGTGGAGGGGGAGAGAGAGGAGGAGGCCGCCGATGTGGGTCGCTGGGCGACACTGAGGAAGCGGGACACAGCGCACATGGGTGCGCTGTCGGGGCGCACTGGCTCGCGGTGCATAGCGGCCGCGGTAGGGATGAAGGGCGGCGGTTAGAGGTGGGAGAGTCGATGGGTTGATAGGCGCTCGATTGGGTTGAGCGGAAGAAGACGCAGGGGAGGGAGACGACATGGGGTGTTGGCGGTTTTTGTTTTGTTTAGTTTGGTTTTGGTTTCGTTTTTGTTCTGTTGGGTTTGTTTTGTTTTGGTTTATTTTAATCAGAGGAGTGGGAGAGAGAGAGTACGGGAGAGAGAGTATTAGATATATTAAAATATAATAAAAGGAATAGAGTGATGGTAGGGGAGAGGGTTACGGAGTCAAATAACTGAGGGAGAAATTTCGGGATTAATTGTTAGTGAGAGATTGGGGGGTTGATTGGGTTATTGGGTTGGGTGAGAGATCCAATAGGAGGTTGAGTGCTTTAATCCAACAAGTGATGAGTTTGATTTTTGGGCTTCAAATCAATTAATTAAATAATATAATATATATCAAAATTGATGAGCTTTAATCAAAAAATAATAATAATAAGAATAATAATAATACATTTCAATAATAAAATAATAATAACATTAGCAATAATAATAATAATAATAATAGAAATAATAATGATAATGATAATGATAATAATATATATTAGAATTTGAGACTAACAATTTATTAGAATTCAAACCGTAATAATATAACAAATAAATAATCTATCAATTAAAAATAGAAAATTACATTGTTGTTCAAAGTATATATAATCATCTAGTAGAAAATACTTAGTACAAGACCCGAAATCAGTTGAGCACAAAACAAGTTTATAAATGATCAAAATACGGAAAAATATTTAGAAATACGTATTTACGGAAGCAGGGGTTACAGGAAGAAGGGGAGATATAGATTCGTCATCCCCGAATTGACCAAATGGAAAGCATTGAAGAACATCCTGAAGAAGGTGGCTGATTAAAATGAGACACATCTTGTATACTACAAAATTGGAGTAGGGGATTTTGCCTACAATTTCATGTTGGTAGATGATGATGTCAAAACTAAGGAGATGTGGTATGAACACAATGTGGAACCCGATGTTGGTGAAGTGTATTTGTATGTTGATAATCGAATGGGGGTTGTAGAACAAACCAGCATTGATGATGTGAAGATGGAAGGTAAATTTTTTGTGTATATTGTTCCATAATTCTGCATTAATTTTAAAACGAATTGATGTGCTAATGTATCTATCTTCTCTTGTTGGAATTTGATAACTTTGCAGATGATATTACCATCCTAGAAAAGCCTATCGAAGTTGTTACGATTGTTGATGATACACAGTTGAGGGGAGTGGAACAAACCGACATTTAGGTTGTGGAGATGGAAGGTATTTTTTTTGTAATTTTATCAACAACCCTGCATACAATTTTGTTTTCAATTAACGTACTAATATATGTATCTTATCTTGTTGGACTTTGAAAACTGTGTAGGTGATGTTCCAATTGAAGGAAAACCTATAGAAGTTGTTTCGATTGTTGGTGATACACAGCTGGGGGCAGTGGAACAAACCGACATTGAGGTTGTGGAGAGGCAAGGTAATTTTTTTTATTTTTATAAACAGCCCATACAATGTTGTTTTCAATTAATGTACTAATATATGTATCTTCTCTTCTTGGAATTTGATAACTTTGCAGATGATATTACCATCCAAGAAAAACCTATCGAAGTTGTTACGATTGTTGATGATACGCAGTTGGGGGGAGTGGAACAAACCGGTATTGAGGTTGTGGAGATGGACGGTAAATTTTTTTGTATTTTTATCGACACCCCTGCATACAATTTTATTTTAAAACAATGTACTAATATATGTATCTTCTCTTGTTGGATTTTGATAACTTTGTAGGTGATTTTCCAATGCAAGAACAACCTACCGAAGTTGTTACAACCAATGAGATACCTGATGTACCCATTGATATCCCTAGCCAGTCAACATTTCTACATGAAGATGTAGTAAATGTCAGCATGGGTGCGAAAAAAGGAGGTGGTAGGCCATCTACTTCAAGGAGTAAAGTAAAGGAGAAATTATGTGGAAAAGAATGTGATGCACCCTCTTTGGAGTCAGATTATGTTGATAGTGAGGAATTGGGAGATGTAGTCAGCTCAGATGATGACAATATGGAGAACATACTGTACAATGAAGAGAGACATCGAGACATCTGGTGGATCCAGTGATTCTAGTCGGTATGGAGTTCCCACATGCTCGAGACTTTCGAGCATGTTTACGAGAATGGGCAATCAGGAATGGTTATGATCTTTTTTGGAGAAGAAATACTTCGGTAAGGATTACAGTTGAATGTGCATCTCAGAATGGGTGCCCTTTCTATGTTGGAGGTGCATGGAAAGAAGCTGCAAGGGTATTTAGGATTGTTTCCCTATGTGAAGAACATACATGTGAGAGGGGAATGGAGAACAGTCAAGTGAGTGCTCCTTGGCTAGCTAACAAGTACCTAGAGTCCTTCCGAGATGATCCAACCTGGAATGTTAATGCCTTCATTTCAGCGGTTAATAGAGATTACGGTGTGACCATCAACAAACAAACAACTTATAGGGCAAGGAGAATGGCCATTGATGAGGTGGATGGGAAGCATGTGGAGCAGTATCGTAGAATATGGGATTATGCGAACGAAATATTGAAGAAAATGCCCGATACTACTGTGGTAATCAAAACCGAAAACATTCTAGGTTGTGAGGATAAAAGATTTGGTGGTATGTTTGTGTGTTTTGGCGCACTTGTCAAGGGAATGTTGAATGGTTGTCGGAAAATAATTGGGATGGACGGTTGTCATTTGAAAACTGTCTCTGGTGGTGTGTTACTGACGGCATTTCAAGAGACCCCAACAATCAAATGTGGCCAATTGCATGGGCAATGGTAGGCGTTGAGAATAAGGAGACTTGGACATGGTTTTTGACTAACCTGATAGAAGCAATAGGGGTCGTATCATTGCGGGGATGTACCTTCATCTCGGATAGGCAGAAAGTACTAATTCATGTTGACATTTTAATTCCTTAATTAGTTTAGTTACTAACTTTCATGAGAAGTTATTATTTTAGCACAAGTGATTTAAACATTTCATATAATGCAGGGGTTACTCGAGACATTTAAGGAACTAGTCCCTGAGGCTCAAGTCAGGTATTGTGTACGACATCTATATGCCAACTTTGCAAAGAAGTTTAGGGGGCTAGACCTAAAGGGTCATGTATGGGCTGCGGCAAGGTCGTACACGAAGCATGGGTGGGAGACTTCAATGACAGCAATGAAGAATATAGATGAGGAGGCCACAAAGTGGTAGATGGATATAGGACCATATAAATGGGCAAGATCACATTTTCAAGATTCTAACAAGTGTGATCTACTCTGCAACAATATATGCGAAGCATGGAACTGTTGGATCCTGTAGACGAAACAACAAACACTAGAGGGGGGTGAATAGTGTTAATAAAAACTGCGGAAATTTTCTCGGTGCAGTCGACTTGGTTATGAACCAGTCGACTGATATAACCAAAATAAAATAAAAACAATAACCCTATGCAGTCGACTGATGGATAAGATAGACGACTGAAGACACAATGAAACTACAACTAAAACGACACTGACTAGTCGACTGATAGTGCAAGGAGTCGACTGTCCAGACACTTTTTGCAGAACTTAAATAAACAATAGTAAATGCAAAATCAAGACAATCAATCACAGAGTACACAAGATATATCCTGGTTCGGTCCTCCCGACCTACATCCAGTCCCCAAGCAACCCACTTGAGATTTCCACTATTCTTGAAAAAGATTACAAGAATACCCTACGGCGTTACGACAACAACCTTGTCTAACCCGTAGTCCTTGCTCTCAACCAGAGAAAGCAGACCCACTCTACTACCAAGAGTGAAACAAAACCGACTCTACAACCTAGAGTCACAGACACTCTCCAACCGAGAGCAAAAAAGTAAGAAATACTTTACAGTCAACCTATAGCCTTGTTGGTGTATGTGTTGATGCACGTGGCTAATAAACAAGGTCGACTTCCATACTCAGTCCAGAGCGAATTCGTTGCTATACTGGACTGAGTGTAGAGAACCAGAGAGTATGATCTTGAAAGCTTTATTTCTCAAAAATATCACTTAGAATTTTTCACAAAGATTGCTCGGATTTCAAAGAGAATTCTGTAGGTCTTTTCAGTGAGATCTGAACTCTACTTAAAGAGTTTAATCTCCTGGACGTTGGGAGACAGTTACTCCAACTGTCAACCAACGGATCTAAGCTTTTGAGTTTGAAAAAACTCGATTTTGAAAAACAGAAAATGGTCAAAAGCTCTCGAACAGTCGACTGGGTTGCCATATAAGTCGACTGATCAGAGTTTGAATAAATTTAAACAGTTTTGTACTATCAGTCGACTGGCAGAGGCTTAAGTCGACTGATACTCAAAAGTTAAATTACTTCAAACTGTTTTGACTCTTTTTGGGGGTTTTTAAGAGACACACATTATGAAATTTTAAGTGTGTGTGTGTGTGATAAGGCTTTACATCAGACTAAGACTCAACAAAAAGTAAGATACAATGTTTTTACAAGATACTACAATTTTGACATAATTGAGCTAAGCTCTTGAGTCTTGAGTCTTGTCTTGAGTGAAGTCTTGAATCTTGTCTGAGTGAAGTCTTTATCTGTATCCTTTGAGCTTGTTCATTTGTTCAGCTAGAATAGTCTGTTGTATGTACAACCTGCAATATTAGCTGTATAACATAGACACATGTTGCACTGTGTTGTGATCATCAAAATCAAGAATCAACATTCTCCCCCTTTTTGATGATGACAACACAATAGCTGAAAATAACAAATAATATACAAGCAAAGTAAAGACATGCTCCCCCTATTAAAAACACAGAATGCATTGTCTTACAAATGTTTCATAAAAACATGTATCAGTCGACTTATCACAATGACAGGCGACTGATCAGGAAACCATACATAGAAAAATCATAAGCAGAAAATAAGTACAGATGCAGTAGCAGCAGTCGACTTATATGCCTTTGGGCAGTCGACTGACCAGAGAGTTTTCTAATACCCAGAAATAGAACAAAGTTAACAAATAAGAGGATATCAAAACATATCAAGCACAGATAAGAAAATAACCATAACAGATATAACACAGATAAGAAAATAACCATAACAGATATAACACAGATATAACACAGATAAGAAAATAACCATAACAGATAGAACACAGATATCTCTCCCCCTTTGTTATCATCAAAAAGCACAAAATAACAATCTTTTGCATTGAAAAATAGAAACTAAGATAAAGTCTCATACAGAAATAAGTGCATTAAGATGGAAAATTACATAATAAAAATAAAAATAAAAATAAAAAGTCTTCAATCTTCCTCATCGGAGTCTTCATCGTCACCATGAGAAGAAGGATGAAATTGAGAGTTGAAGAGATTAGAGAGGTTGTCAAGTTTGTTATCAATGTGGTCGAGTTTGGAATCAAGGTTATGAAGTTGGGTATCCACAGTGGCTGAATGCTTCATTAGATAGGAGACACAGTCATATAGAGTACGAGGATCATCATAGTTGGCTTGAAGAGGTGGATCAGTAGAGGTAGAAGGTCTAGAGGGTCTAGAAGTAGAACCTAAAGGAGCTTGAGAAAGTGGAGGAGACCTAGGTGGTGATCTAGAAGGAGGATCAAGAAGTTTCATTCGTGCCAAACTAGCACGATCGAAACACTCATAACGAGTAACAACATTGGTTTCGGAATCGAGATCAATACCAAAAGCTACAAAGACTCTAGTAAGAAGACCTCCAAAAGGTAGAAAGTGAGTGTGGTCTTGATTAAGTTTAGAAAAGATGACTCGACCCCAATTGACAGCAATTTTACCAAAAATTGCATACACAGTTTTTTGCAATTCTATAGAATATTGGTCATAACTACCCTTTTTGGGAAGAATGTTATAGGCTAATATTCTAGCTACAAGCTTAGCAATTGGTTTAATATTCTTGCTTGTCAGTGGAGGGCCATGATTGGGTAAAAAGATTTTAGATAAAATAGAGACATCATCTAAAATAATGTCATCAAGATAAAAACCTCCGTCATCAATACCAAGTATTTGATTTATCCTAGTCGGTGTGAGTGTCATTTTGACATTCTTCACAGACGAACGGATAATTACATCCCCATCGTGTTTTTGTACAACTCTCATATTTGTGTAAAACAAATAGATGAGTTGGGGATAATAATTGGGTTGATTAGATAAGGAAAGAAAATCATAAAGACTACTATTTTGGAATAAGGGAATAAGATTGAAACGATCAAGGTCATTGAAGTTAACAAATCTTCCAGGGAAGATTGTAATGGTACAAATAAAGTACCATTGATCAATGAGATCGGGACTTAAGAGAAATTGAGTGTAGTCTTGAGATGAAGAACTACCCTCATGAGATCGCTTGGATCTTTTAGGTGCCATGAAAAGAGAGGGGAAAGGATTTTACCAAAGAAAAGGAAAGAGCAGACCAGAGGCGAGAACAAGCAGCAACTTGGGAGTCGACTACCTTCTTCTTCATAAACTAGGGTTTGAGATGGGGTGAAAAATTTGAGATCGGTAAGGGTGAGAAAAACGGCTGGTAAAGGGTTTTTAACTGCGAATAAACGGCTGAGATCAAAGAGAGAAAAAAATCGACGGTAGAGATTAGAGATCACGGGTGAAAAGAGAGGTGAATTTCATCTCAAAAGACGCGATGAATAGTCGCTGAAGACGATTGAGCTCGCGACAGTCGACTGGTAGGGTATATCAGTCGACTGAGTCGAGAAGAAAATAAAAAATTTATGTCTACTAATCAGTCGACTGGTATAGGAACCAGGCGACTGGTCAGATAAAAAAATTGATATGTTTAAAGACCATTACAGTCGACTTACTCAAGAATACAGTCGACTTAACAGAAACAATTTTCAGCAAATATCAATAAAATCACAAATTCCAAGTTCTCTCCTTAATTTAATGAAAGTATCTTCTTTAAGGGGCTTGGTAAATATATCTGCTACTTGTTTATCAGTAGAGATAAAGTCCAAAGATATATTTCCTTTTAAAACATGATCACGTAGAAAATGATGTTGAATATCAATATGTTTTGTACGTGAATGTTGAATCGGATTTTTAGATAAATTAATTGCACTGGTATTATCACACATAATTGAGGGTTTCTCAAATGAAATACCATAATCTAATAAAGTTTGTTTCATCCACAAAATTTGTGCACATGCCAAACTTGCAGCGATATACTCAGCTTCTGTGGTTGATAGGGATACGGAATTTTGCTTTTTACTGCACCAAGAGACTAGGGAATGTCCCAAAAAGTGACATGTACCACTAGTACTCTTGCGATCAGTTTTGCTTCCTGCAAAATCAGCATCGCTATATGACAAAAGTTGAAAATTATCGGTGCGTGGATAAAATAAACCATATTCAGATGTGCCTTTAATATATCTTAAAATTCGTTTCACTGCTTTTAAATGAGACTCTTTAGGACTAGATTGATATCTAGCACATAAACATACACTGAACATAATATCTGGTCTACTTACAGTAATATATAAGAGTGAACCAATCATACCTCGATAGAGTTTTTGATCAACACTCTTACCTAATAAATCTTTGTCAAGAGTAGTAGTAGTAGCCATAGGTGTGGATTTACTACTAGTACTATCCATGTTAAAACGTTTGAGTAGTTCCTTTGCATATTTGCCTTGATTGATAAATATGCCATTTGAGGACTGTTTAATTTGAAGTCCAAGGAAATAATTGAGTTCACTCATGTGACTCATCTCAAATTCATTTTTCATGGTATTAGCAAATTCTTGACATAGATTATTATTAGTAGAACCAAAAATTATATCATCAACGTATATTTGTATGATTAAGATATCATTCTTAACTCTTTTGATAAACAATGTAGTGTCTACTTTACCTATTTCAAATCCTGTTTCTAAAAGAAAAGTTTTCAAACGATCATACCAAGCACGAGGTGTTTGTTTAAGACCGTATAAAGCCTTTTTCAATTTATAAACATGATCTGGAAATTATTCATGTTCAAAACCTGGTGGTTGTTTAACATAAACATTTTCCTTAATAAACCCATTAAGAAAAGCACTTTTCACATCCATTTGATAAAGTATAAAATCCATAAAACAAGCAAAAGATAATAAAATACGATTCTAGTCTAGCAACAGGAGCATATGTTTCATCAAAATCTATACCTTCTTCTTGATTATATCCTTGTGCAACTAATCTAGCCTTGTTCCTTACAACTTGTCCTGATTCATCTAACTTATTTTTAAATACCCATTTGGTACCAATAATAGTCTGACCAGGAGGTCGAGGAACTAAATCCCATACATCATTCCTTATAAATTGGTTTAGTTCATCTTGCATGGCATTCATCCAATATTCATTCTCACAAGCTTCTTGTATATTTTTAGGTTCAAAATCCGACAAGAATGCTGTATGAGAGATCATATTAACATGTGAACGTGTCTGAATACCATGGGAGATGTCACCAATTATTAAGTCATGAGGATGATCTTTAACTTCAACAAATGACTTTGGTAAAGTTGAAGATATCACAATAGGATCAGTCGACTTGACTTGTTCTTCAGTCGACTGCATCACTTCAGTCGACTGGTAGACCTTATCAGTCGACTTATCAGTCAGATTAGTTTGTTCTAAGGATTTAATCACATTATCTAAAGGTGATGAATCAGTCTCATCATCTTTATTTATGGTTGATGAAGGCAAAGATTCATCGAATGTAACATGCATTGATTCTTCAATAGTCATTGTAGACTTATTGAGAATTCTATATGCTTTACTCCTATTTGAGTATCCTAAAAAGATACCCTCATTAGATCTAGGATCAAATTTGTCTAAATTATCTTTTGTGTTTAGAATAAAACACTTACAACCAAATGTCTTAAAGTAAGAGACTTTAGGAATTTTATTAAAAAACAACTCATAACAAGTCTTCTTTAGCTTAGGTCTTAGAAGAATTCTATTCAAAACATAACAAGCTGTAGCAACAGCTTCAGCTCAAAAATGCTTTGGTAAATTGCTTTCAACAAGCATAGTACGTGCGCATTCTTGCAAAGTCCTATTTTTCCTTTCAACAACTCCATTTTGTGGTGAAGCTCTAGGAAATGCAAATGAATGTGTTATACCATTCTTGTTGTAATATTCTGTAAATGTTTCATTTTCAAATTCTCCACCATGATCACTTCTAATAGTGACTATAGTTAGAGATCTTTGATTTTGAACACGTTTACAAAAATGTGCAAATTCATCAAAAGCATCATTTTTATGTTTTAAAAAGAATGTCCAAGTGAATCTTGAAAAATCATCTACTAAAACAAACACATATCTACTTTTATTTAAAGAAGCAACTCTAGTAGGGCCAAATAAATCCATATGAATTAATTCGAGCGGCCTACTAGTAGAAATTACTTCTTTTGTTTTAAAAGTGGATTTGATTTGTTTTCCTAGTTGACATGCATCACATAACTTATCCTTTTTAAAGGATAATTTTGGCAGTCCTTTAACTAGGTTATATTTAGATAATTTTGAGAGATTTTTCATGTTCACATGTCCAAATCTTCTATGCCATAGCCAAGATTCATTGTTAGAGACTATTAAACAAAAGTCATTTGAAAAATCAATTGCATTTAAACACAATTCATAAATATTATTTTTATGAAAACCTTGAAAAACAACATTTTGCATAGTGGAATCATAAATCAAGCATGCATCTTTTTCAAAAACTATTTTATATCCTTTATCTCATAATTGACTAATACTTAAAAGATTATGCTTTAAACCATTAACTAATAACACATTTTCTATGGTTGGGTTAGAAGTTTTACCGACCATGCCAATACCTATGACTTTGCCTTTGTTATTATCTCCAAAGGTGACGGTTCCTCCATCTATGCTTTGAATGGTGGATAGTAGGTTGGCATGTCCTGTCATGTGTTTTGAACATCCGCTGTCTAATATCCAGCGTTCTTTCTTGGGTACCTATAAAAAGTTTAAGGTAAATATGGTACCCTTTTTATTGGGTCCAAAACACATTAGTTTGGGGGAAACCAAATCCATGAAGAGTTTGATCCTCCTCCATAAGTAGGAATATAATAAGTAGAATTACACACATTTAACATATATGAATTAATATAAGCAATTCTATCATTCTGATTTAGACTGACTGGAACCCATACTAACTTGTTCTGTCCAGTCGACTTAACAGTGTCCTTCAGTCGACTGTTAGTGTAGATCAGTCGACTGGCTGAAACACTAGGTCGACTTATAAAAGGTTTTGATCTCGTTGAATAAGATCCAATTCCTCTGGACAGACGACTGGTTGTATGGTTCAGTCGACTTAACCGAACGGTAGTTTTGCTTTTATCACTAAAATTAACAACCTTAGGCTTTTCAAAGAAGTCATACAACTTGTGTGTAACACTAGAAATAGATGATGATTTATTTTTACTAGTGTTTACAACAGGAGATTCTTTTACAGAAGATTTTTTAAAACCAAGTCCATATTTTTGACTAGATGTAACTTGATGATGAAGCATATCATTTAAATTCTCTTTGCCTTTGTTAAACTTAGATACGTTCTTTGAAATCTCTTCATAATTCTTTTTGAGAGTTTCAAGATCAGTATCTAAACTTGCAATGCGAGAATTTAAGGATTTTACTTCCTTATCAAGGTTAAGATTTTCTTGATTAAGTGTTTGATTCACTTTCTCAAGATTCTTAACTCTAATCTTTTCTTTCTTTAACTCTTGGAATATTTCATTAAAAGCATCAAGAAGATCTTCGGAATCATAATCATTACTTACATGTTCTTGTGCAGCCATGAAATATACATTTGCCACTTCGTTATTTTCATCCGTTTCTTCTTCGGAAGATGAATCACTATCATCCCATGTAGCTTGATAAGCCTTCTTGTTTTTGGCAAATTTGTTCTTTGTATATTTGTCCTTCTTGAAGTTGGATGATTTTCCCTTGTTTTTTGCATTTTCTAAGGGACAATCCTTCTTCATGTGACCTATTTTGTTGCACCTGAAATATGTAGGAGGGTCATTAGAATCTCTAACTTTAGAATGAAACTTACCCTTCTTTAAGAACTTCTTGAATCTTCGAGTGAACATTGCTATCTCTTCTTCATCTTCTTCCTCATTTTCTGAGTCTGTCATGGCTTTAAAAGCCAATGATTTCTTCTTTGCTTGGTGTGATTCTGTATCCTTCTTTCGATCTTCAAGTTGGACCTCATATGCCATGAGATTGCCAACAAGATTCTCGAGAGAAAGTTGTGACAAGTCATTTGCTTCCTCTATTGCTGTGGTCTTCTTCTCCCATTCTGGAGTGAGTGCACGCAAGACTTTTCTAACCATCTCTGCTTGAGTGTAAATCTTTCCAAGCGCCACAAGAGAGTTTGTGATGTCTGTGAATCTGGTGATCATCTCGGACACAGTCTCATTGTCCTTCATTCTGAACATCTCAAACCTGTGGACAAGAACAAAAATTTTAGACACTTTTACTTTATTCGTTCCTTCATGTGTTACTTCGAGTGTATGCCAAATTTGATGTGCGGTTGTAGCATTGGATACACGGTTGAATTCTTCCTTTGTGAGTGCACAAAATAAGGCATTCATTGCTTTGGCATTGTTCATAGTCTGATTCTTTTGATCATCATTCCATTGTGCATATGGAATGGTAGGGGCAGTGTATTCCGTCTCTGTCATTTGCCATATCTCGTAGTTGATTGATTGGAGGTAGATTCTCATTCGGCACTTCCAATAATTGTAGTTCGTTCCATCAAATAGCGGTGGCCGTTGTGTAGATTGGCCTTCATGGTACTGATTTGTATTTGAAGTAGTTGCCATAGCTTGTAACCTTGCTCTGATACCAAGTGTTGGATCCTGTAGGCGAGACAACAAACACTAGAGGGGGGGTGAATAGTGTTAATAAAAACTGCGGAAATTTTCTCGGTGCAGTCGACTTGGTTATGAACCAGTCGACTGATATAACCAAAATAAAATAAAAACAATAACTCTATGCAGTCGACTGATGGATAAGATAGACGACTGAAGACACAATGAAACTACAACTAAAATGACACTGACCAGTCGACTGATAGTGCAAGGAGTCGACTGTCCAGACACTTTTTGCAGAACTTAAATAAACAATAGTAAATGCAAAATCAAGACAATCAATCACAGAGTACACAAGATATATCCTGGTTCGGTCCTCCCGACCTACATCCAGTCCCCAAGCAACCCACTTGAGATTTCCACTATTCTTGAAAAAGATTACAAGAATACCCTACGGCGTTACGACAACAACCTTGTCTAACCCGTAGTCCTTTCTCTCAACCAGAGAAAGCAGACTCACTCTACTACCAAGAGTGAAACAAAACCGACTCTACAACCTAGAGTCACGGACACTGTCCAACCGAGAGCAAAAAAGTAAGAAATACTTTACAGTCAACCTATAGCCTTGTTGGTGTATGTGTTGATGCACGTGGCTAATAAACAAGGTCGACTTCTATACTCAGTCCAGAGCGAATTCGTTGCTATACTGGACTGAGTGTAGAGAACCAGAGAGTATGATCTTGAAAGCTTTATTTCTCAAAAATATCACTTAGAATTTTTCACAAAGATTGCTCGGATTTCAAAGAGAATTCTGTAGGTCTTTTCAGTGAGATCTGAACTCTACTTAAAGAGTTTGATCTCCTGGACGTTGGGAGACAGTTACTCCAACTGTCAACCAACGGATCTAAGCTTTTGAGTTTGAAAAAATTCAATTTTGAAAAACAGAAAACGGTCAAAAGCTCTCGAACAGTCGACTGGGTTGCCATATAAGTCGACTGATCAGAGTTTGAATAAATTTAAACAGTTTTGTACTATTAGTCGACTGGCAGAGGCTTAAGTCGACTGGTACTCAAAAGTTAAATTACTTCAAACTGTTTTGACTCTTTTTGGGGGTTTTTAAGAGACACACATTATGAAATTTTAAGTGTGTGTGTGTGTGACAAGGCTTTACATCAGACTAAGACTCAACAAAAAGTAAGATACAATGTTTTTACAAGACACTACAATTTTGACATAATTGAGCTAAGCTCTTGAGTCTTGAGTCTTGTCTTGAGTGAAGTCTTGAATCTTGTCTGAGTGAAGTCTTTATCTGTATCCTTTGAGCTTGTTCATTTGTTCAGCTAGAATAGTCTGTTGTATGTACAACCTGCAATGTTAGCTGTATAACATAGACACATGTTGCACTGTGTTGTGATCATCAAAATCAAGAATCAACAGGAACAAGTACATTATGGAGGCCAGAGATTGCCCAATAATTACTATGTTGGAAAAGATCAGACGACTGGTTATGGTGAGGCTGCAGAAGAAAAGGGAGATGATTGCAAAGTATACTGGTATTGTCACTCCAAAGATAAGAGAAAAGTTGAGGTCGCAGTATGATAGGTCAAGAGCTTGTTTCATTTTCAAATCATCAGAAACTATGTACGAGATAATGGAGCATGGGACCAATTTTTGTGTCGAACTAGAAGCAAGATCTTGTGACTGTGGAGAGTGGCAATTAAGTGGGGTGGTGTGTAGGCATGCATTGGTATGCCTAAACAATGCAAGGAAGAGTGCGGAGGAGTATTGCGACACAAGCTACAGTAGGAGTACATATGTGAAAGTATACGAAGGTATCCTTTTTTCCTTAAGTACTCACTACTTATTTTAGCATCTAATACAACCAAGTTTCTTCATTTCAATTTAATACATCTTATTTTTTGTAGGCACCATAGACCCAATTCCGAACTCCTTGGAATATGCGAGGATACTACCCCCAAAAATGAGAAGGGCTACAGGTAGACCACCTAAAGCTAGGAAGAAAGACCTTGACGAGCCAAAGAAAAAAAACTCAGGAGTCCAAGCTACCATGCAAAGGGCAGGCAGGGGTGGATATAAACTCAAATGTACGAGGTGTCAACAATTTGGGCACAATGTTAGAAGGTGCAAGAATGAAGCGGCACCACCACCACCACCACCAGAAAGATCCCCCAATAAGGGTAGAAGACCGAAGGGAAAGAGGACAGATGAGGAGGTAAGTAGGATAAGGAAGACATTGGCTAATGTTGCGGGAGGAGAGGCTGGAAATGAAGCTAGTGGTAGTGGTATAGGTAGAGGTATCCGTCGTGGAAAGTCATGTGGAAGTGCATATGATGCTAATCCACTAGGATTTGGTACTGGCAAAAAAAAGTGTGGGAGAAAAAGAAAGGAGAAGGAGCCATATGTGCAAGGAAGTCAACATAAGAAGCAAAAGGTAAGTATAAGAAACAATTTTATATTGCAAGAATTAGTTCATACAATGGCATACTGTACATGTCCTTGTTCATTTTTTTGTGACAACTTATAGGTGTCAAACAAGGCAGATGTGCCTACAGACAGTCAAAGCCAGACTCAGCCTACCCAAGAATGAAGCCAGACTCAGCCTACCCAAGGCAGATGTGCCTACAGAAAATCTGTTCATCTGGTTTGTTTTCAAGTGGAAGTGCATTTGGTGTCATAGTTAACGTATCAATTTTTTTTAGTTTGGTGCACTAGTTGTCTTCCAATCAGTTTAAATTTGGTGCATTATTTTAAGTTTTTTTTGCTACAGGGTTCATAATTCACATTTGACCCAATCTTACTTCAAATGTTTGTTTTAAATGTAGGGAAGAAGAGGGAGAATGTTTGGATAAGGGGTCAGTGGAGTTTGTGTACAGGGTATGAAGCTTGGATATGAAACTGGAAATGTGGATATGAAGCTTTTTTGGAGAAGAAATTTGGATATGAAGCTTGAAATATGCATAAGTGGGTTTGTGTACAGGATTACTAAATTTTGGCAAAGAAATTTGAAATGTACAAAAAAAATCAGTAGAGTTTCAATGGTTTTGTGTACAAAAAAAGTCAGTGGAGTCAGTGGAGTTCCAATTTTTGATTCCTAAGGGATATAAGAATTTTTGTATTGTCATGGTTACTCAACTATTTTGTATTGAACATGTACTGTGAAATTTAATGCAATGTGTTGAACATCTCAACTGTCTTGGTCTCAGTTTTGTTGATTGATCTGATTTAATGCAATGTGTTTAATGCAATGTGTTCAATGAGATTGATCTGATTTGCAATGTTGGTGATGCTCCGATTTGTAGATGTCATTTGTTTGAGGTATTGGATTTTTTCGAATGTGCAATGTGTCAATTTGTTGTAAATGTGTTGTCAATATAAGTGAATGTGTGAAATATACACACTCACAAAGTTGAAAGAAAACCTAATGTTGTGAAATATACACACTAAAAATTTTGAGAGGAAAACCTGATCATGTGCACATTCTGTACATTATCAATAGTTTATGGATGTTTTGTAAACAAAACTAATAGTTTTGTGATGTTTTTTTAAAACAAAAAAATACTTTTGTGATGTTTTTTTAAACAAAACAATAGTTTTGTGTTGTTTTTTAAAACTAAACAATAGTTTTGTGATATTTTTTAAAACATTTTTATACATCTATTAACATTTCAAACACTACATCTATTAACATTCATAACCACTACATCTATTAACATTTCAAACACTCAGAGCCGGCCCTACCGTAGAGGCGGGTAAGGCGGCCGCCTTAGGCCCCCGAAGATTTCGCGATTTTAGGGGCCCCAAATTTGAACTTCCCTTGTAAATATAAGTACGTATTTTGCGCGTAAAAAAATATATATGTTATTAG
Source organism: Hemerocallis citrina (assembly GCA_017893485.1). Classification (NCBI taxonomy): domain Eukaryota; kingdom Viridiplantae; phylum Streptophyta; class Magnoliopsida; order Asparagales; family Asphodelaceae; genus Hemerocallis; species Hemerocallis citrina. The sequence continues at coordinate 210,999,043 of CM030364.1, read as the reverse complement.
GGGCCCCCATGTCGGAAGTTCGCCTAGGACCCCCGGGAACTCAGGGCCGGCCCTGCAAACACTACATCTAAAATGAAAAGATTTGCTTTTATTCATCATAACCACTACATCTATTAACATTTCAAACACCAAATGAAACTCCGCAAACAACCCAAGCATTCATAAACATCGAGCAGACAAGTTAAAGCAAGTTTCACATTTCAAAACACATCGATTACATTGTCATCAAGATACATTCATTGAACAGTACAATACTGCTATTTGAAGACACAATATGAAAACAACAAATACAGACAACGACAAAGCAAACCCCTTCACTGTTCCCTCCTTCACCTTCAAACCGACCACCTTTTTTCGCAATGAGTCGCACTCCACTTCCAAATTTTTTAACCTACTGGCTGTTTCCTCAATTACCAAACTCATCTTCACATTCTCCGCCATCAAATCAGAGTATGCTTTTCTCCCTCTTGTTGTCTCCCACAATTTCTACCCACCTAAAAAAACGGCAATTATCAGTTTTCCATCCTGGGCATCCAGCGAAATATTTTCCAGCATTGGTACAGGTACTGGCTATCTTAACTACTACTGGCTCCTTGTGATGACATAATAGGGTTCCACCTCCATCGCAATTCTTTGTAGACCTCCTCATTGGAGCTTTCGAAATTGTGGAATCTGCAAGAGAAGCATGCAAAGATTTAAATTGTACAACAAAAAGATTATATGAGACATGGAAACATCAAAATTATATGATAGATTTAAGTTGAAATAAAGATTCAACCTAACATGGAGCTTTTAGAAAGAATATTCACTTCCGATTACAGCATCAGATCTGGTAAGAAAGATGAATATATGGGTTGATTGTAAAAATCTAGTCCCACACCACATTAACAACAACAAAAATTATCAAAATTCGTCCACCCAAACAACACTTTCATTTGGTTCAAACAAAATCAAAATACCAACATACAAAAATATAATAATTTGACAACCAACCTTGTTCGATTGCTTCGATACACTTTAGGATTGGGAGCTATTACCGAATCGAAGAGTCAATCTCCAAAATATTAATACTCCAGGTCAGATTTTGGAATGGGAGATAACTTGTACAGGATTCGCTGAGCTCCACTCCAAGATTAGGGAAGAGTACGTTGTTGATTGAATCTATGGGTGAGTTAGGGTTCATTGATTTGGGGGTGTTTTTACAGTAAGGAGAAGGAAAAGGTCAGGGGTATTTTTGTCACGTATTTTGAGTACGTGCAGTGCACGTATAACCCAGTTAACGGTTGGTAACTCTGTGTGTTGAAAGTTAAACTTTGTGTGGGTTTTTTTTTAAAAAAAGTTTTGTAACGTTTTTTTAAACTGGGCCAAATTTTTGTAAATTTTTGTAAATTTTGTCTTTATTTTACAACCAACTAAACCACCCAAAGAAGATAGGACCGGTACCATACATTGTAAAAGTCATAGCATGAGATACTGACCATTGACATCACTCCATATATGCCCCCAAATCAGGACACAATCTGCTTTGAGATGAGCGATCCCTAACCAACAACACATAACCGCCGTCCGATCTTTCTTAACTTCCCACCTCCCTCGTCTTCAATTGTGGCATCGAAAACGAACACATCGTCCTCTCTCCTGCCACAAAATATGATCCCCAGTTCCTCTCTTTAGACCCTCGGCGTCATCTCCACTGTCAACTAACGGAGCGAAAGAAATGGCGGGAGTTTGGCGATTCCAAAGTCGCCGTCTATCTACGGCGGTGGCGTCGAGAGCAGTTATCCTCCCGAGATTCGGTGGTCCCGACGTCCTCGAACTCCGCGACTCCGTCCCCGTCCCCGATCTCAAGCCACGTGAGGTCCTCGTCCGCGCACGTGCCGTCTCAATCAACCCACTCGATGTCAGGGTCAGTCAATTTCTTGATTTCTTGATGTTTGACTTTTTATTGATTTATTTATTTAATAATCGTCTCAAAATTCGGGGTTTAGATGAGATCGGGATATGGACGGTCGATATCCGAGCCTCTGTTGCCGCTGATTTTGGGCCGGGATGTGAGTGGGGAAGTGGCGGCGGTTGGGGCAGCGGTGACGTCACTGATGGTAGGGCAGGAGGTGTTCGGCGCATTGCATCCGACGGCGGTGAGAGGGACCTATGCGGATCATGCGGTTCTGGACGAGGATGAGCTGGCGCCGAAACCGAGCTCGGTGTCGCATGTGGTATGTGGGCTCTGTGTTTAGCTTGAGTTGGTAAAATTTCAACTATGTTGATGTAAGGAATGGCACATCCCTAGGTTCAATTTCACTAGGTGGTGAAGCATCCCAGGCAATGTTCTAAAAGTCGCTAGGCGGTAGTCGGGCGGCCGATGGGTGCCTAGCGCCTAGGCCTTGTAAGCGGAGCTTAAGCGGCTAGGCGCTAGGCGGTTTTATTTATATATTATATATTTATTTATTTATGTATATATTTTATTTTATATTTTATCATTTTGTTTTGTTTTGTTGTTACCAATTCTTACTTTTGATATTTTTCCTTGCAATTGCAGGATGAACTTTACAAAATCGAATCGGTGTATTATTATTAGTCTTTTTCTTTTTTTGTATAGTCATATACTCATCTATTAGACTAGTATTAATTTATGACGAAGATCAGTAGTGGAGATTACGTGTTCGGCTGTTCCAGTCTAAGGAGCAAACAGTGTGGGGAAGCGAGAGGCTTGAGTCGGGGGATGAGGGAGGGTTGCGTCAGGAGAAGTTTGAGAGAGAATAGGAGGTCGTAGTGTTGACGTCGGAGGTGAAGCAAGGCGGGAGGCAGTGTGTGGTTATGTTGACGACTTGACTTTGAAGCTGAAGAGATGAGAGAGAGGTTGTGTTAACGTCGGTTGAAGTTGAAGCTGAAGCGAGCTGCGACTGCAAGGAGGGAGGTGGAGGATGAGGTTCTGACGACTGAGTGACAAAGTGAGTGAGAGTTGCGACTGCGTCACTACGAGGAGGGAGGCGGAGGAGGTTGTGTTGACGACTGCGAGCAACGACTACGAGGAGATAGGCGGAGGAGGAGGGAGGCGGAGGAGGTCAAAATTGAAGCACGTTGCGAGCTGCGAGCTGCGAGCCTCCGACTGCGAGGAGGGAGGCGGAGGAGGTGATTTGGGAGTTTTAGAGAAAAGGAATTAGGGATTTAGATAATAGAATTGATTTGGGCGTTTTTTTTACGGGGGATTTAGAGAAGAAAGAGAAGTTTTAGGGGTTTGAGTGTATTAGAGCGGATGGGGTTGGAATAAGTTGGGTCCCTTTTTTTAATAATTAAGTCCTAAGCGGGTCTACGCGGGTCTACCCCGCCTAGACCCGTTTACACCGATTACGCACCGCCTAGACCCGATTTTAACCGCCTAGAACCATTAACCGATTTTCTTAAACGCCTAGGCCGTAGGCGAGGCGTTGGAGGGCCGCCTAGCGCCTAGGCGCCGCCTAGACAGCCGCCTAGGCCGCTTTTTAGAACACTGGCTAGAGGGTACAGTGGCTTGGTGGTACATTTCCTAGTCTCCTTCCTAAGGGCATTTGGAATATCTAGGTCCTCATAAAGTGGTGCTGAACTGGATTTGGGTTCCTGTACAGTTGGGAAATCAGAGGTTGATTCAGTGGAGATTAAAGGATCAGGGGTAGTTACCTCATGTAATGTTGGGTTGGATTGTTGGACATGGACAGATTCTGGAATGGCCTTTGTCTTCCTTGTATAAACCAGCTTTTTCCCAAATCTTACATCAGCTTCATCTTGAGTGGATTTAGTGGGTTCCTTCTCAGTTGTTACACTTTCAGTCCCTAATTCTGGTCCTAAACTTAAGTCAGGGAGCATAAGGAGATCATCTTCCTTTCTTGCAGTCTCCCCCTGAAGATGATCTTGGTGGAAGTAACTTTTGTGCTAAAAAAAAGTGACATCTCTGGACACGAAGAATTTTTGGGATGGTGGATGATAGTATTTATATACCTTTTGTGTGGATGAGTATCCTATGAAAACACATTTTAAGGCTCTAGGATCAGGTTTACCTTTATTACCACTGTGGACTTGGACAAAAGATACACACCCAAATATTCTTGGAACAAGTTGATTGGATGTGGACACATTAGGATAGAAGGAGGACAGAACCTCCATAGGACTTTTTGAGGCTAGAATACTAGAAGGTAGTCTATTAATTAGATAACATGCAGTGAGAACAGCCTCCCCCCAAAACCTTTTAGGAACCTCATGTTGAAAAAGAAGAGCCCGAGTTCGGTCTAGTAAGTGTCTATTTTTCCTCTCAGCAATCCCATTTTGCTGAGGTGTTTTGACACAGGATGACTCATGAATGATACCTTCCCTTTGACAAAAGGAAATAAGCCCATGATTAAAGTAATCTTTGGCATTATCGGATCTAATCCTCTTAATGCTAACACCAAACTGATTTTTTACCATGGAGAAAAAACGCTGAACCACAGAGCTGACTTCGGATTTTTGTTTTAGTAAGAAAACCCATGTGACACGAGTACAATCATTTATAAAGGTAAGGAACCAATGGGCACCAGAAACATTTTGGACAGTTGAGGGACCCCACACATCAGTATGAATTAAATAGAAGGGAAAAGTGCTCATATTATTACTAACTGGAAAAGGTACACGCTTGTGCTTAGCAAGCTCACACACTTCACAATGGAGACTTTCCGCATCTAATTTGCTAAAAAGGGAAGGGAATAACGATTTTATGACTCTAAAGGAAGGATGTCCAAGACGACAGTGATGTAGGAAGACCTTCTCCCTGTTGGTCTTTATTGAATCAGAGAAAAAAAAGTTGCTATTTTCCAGGTCTGGTGGCAGATTCGGATTGTCCAAGTAATACAGGCCATTCCATTCTCTAGCATGTCCAATCGTCCTCCCCGAGTACTTGTTCTGTAGTATACAAACATTGTCATAAAAAACAGCATTACATGATAGGTCTTTTATGAGTTTTTTTATGGAAATCAAACTGACAGACAGTTTAGAAATATGAAGGACATTTTTAAGGATTATGGATGGGCTTATTTGAACTTCTTCTTGACCTGCTGCAGTCATCAGAGAGCCATCTGCTGTGGATATTTTCTTGTTGCTAGGGCAAGGGGTGTAAGAAGAGAAATGTTTAGGTAGGGGTGTCATGTGGTCGGTAGCCCCAGAATCCAGTATCCAATATGGGTTATAGTTTTTATCTGAGGCATTAAGTCCAAAAGAAAAAAGAAACTCACCAAACGTACCTGAATGTGCCAGAGAACAACTACCTGTTGACTTATCCAACTTGTTGAGGAATGATCTCATCTTCTCTACTTCATCCTGGTTAAGTTGAATCACGCCTCCTCTATTTTCTTCACTGGTTGCAGCACCTATGTGTGCTTGTCCTCCCTTTCTGGTGTTGTCTCCTTTTTTTCCCCACTCCTTGTCTCGGTTTTGGGGCCCCCAATCTCTACTAGGTGGCTTTCCATGCAGCTTCCAACATTTATCACGAGTGTGGCGAGGCTTGTTACAGAAGGTACACCACACTCCTTCACCTTTCTTCTCCATATTGGCTATTCCCCCCTTTTTCTGGTCTACCATCATGGCTGATCCGGATGCTACCGTGGCTGAATTTTCCATGGTTGGGGTTTCTAGCATTACTCCCCTTCTGCTTTCTTCACTTCTGACCATAGCTACTACTTCATTAATTCCTGGAATTTTTTCTTTTCAAAGGATCTGGACTATCACTTGATCAAAATCAGAGTTAAGCGCCACCAAGAAATCATAGACGCTATCTTGCTCAATATACTCTTTGAGCATTGCTGAATCATCTGGGCACTTGGCTTTTATGACCCTGTAATGGTCTAACTCCATCCACAGTGATTTGAGTTGATTGGCGTACTCTGTAACAGTCCTGTTTCCCTGTTTTGCAGCCACAGTCTTCACCTTCACATCATATATTTGAGCAGCATCTTTAGCTTTGGAGTATGTCTGCTCCATGGCATTCCAAATCTCCTTTGCAGAATTAAGAAACATGCAAGTATCAGTGATTTCTGGGATCACTGAGTCCACAGCCATGCCATGATCATAGAGTCCTCTTCATCCCATTTTGTAAATTTGGGATCTTCTTCTTTAGGAGCATCTTCAGTCAAGTGGTTAGCTTTCCCTTTACCTTTCAAAGTTCTGCGAACAAGCTGGGACCATTTCAAGTAATTCTTCCCATTCAATCGGTAGGCCGTGTTGAGGTTCTGCAGCTGTTCCTGAGTGTTCTGTGACTCAGTATTCACCACTTCAGCAATTGGGTCTGCCATGTCCACCGCAGTACAACGACCGTAATGCAGTATGTATTTGATTGTTGCGACGACAACTAAGAAACAACACTGCAAATCACAGCAGCAATGAAGGCTGGTTGTCTTAAAGAAAAAACGATTGACAGCAATGAAGGCTGTCCTGAAAGGGATGGTTGACAGCAATGAAGGCTGCTGTCTAGGGTTTTGGTTTGCGCAGTCAGAGGCGGCTCCCAGAATTTGAGAGCTCTGATACCAACTCAAAATTTAGGGTAGAATAATTGATCTATTATGCTGAGAATACACGTCATATATACAAGTCTAGAAAGCTATTTTAGGAAGTATAATAATAGCACCTAGACAACCAGATCCCTATGATTCAGGGATATTCCAGTCATACACTATAATTGTAATCTGCTAAATAAGGAAACAATACAACTAATAAAACACAGATTCTGACAGAAATAATACAGCTAATAAAACAGATTCTAACATATTCCCCTTGTATATATTGACACATATTTTGTGCGTAAAGAAATAATAATTAGGGGCCCCAAAAATAATTATTTGGGCCTTTCGCCTTGGGCCCCTGGGAACTCAGGGCCGGCCCTGTATATTGTCATGAAGATATTTTGATCCTTTAACCGAGTTGTGGGAATTTGGGATAAACCTTCAATTGTTTCACAACATTTTGGTTTGAAAATTTTGATTGTCATTGCACATGGTGTGCTGTCGAACTCGATATCTCCCACTAGAAGTGAGAGAGTTGTTATCTGATGAGCTAAGCTCAAATGGTATTATTTGGATCCTTCATGTCAGATTAGTTTGAGACTGAGCATGATTCTGTATGGGTGCATGGTTTAATGATGATTTCTAACAATCACATGATCATAAACGACAACGGAGCTTTAGAAAATTGATGACAAGAAGTGATGACCCCGAGAATTAAGAATCCAAGTGCTTAGAGAATGACTTTTTAGAGTTATTTATCCACCTAGTTGACTGTCCTGCAACTATCCATCTTGTAAGGGTTTTTTCCACCTCAAAATTTAACCTCCACTTCGTGAAAAAAAGATTCATTTTTATATTTCCTTGTTTTGAGGTTTGGTGTTTTTGATGGTTCTGCTATTTCGGTCATTTTTTTTGACATTTGGATCCATTTAATTCCTCAGGCATCTAAATCCTTTTTTGGTCAGTGGTAGTAAGGTTTTCCATTTTTTCTAATTATTCTTTCTAACCTTTTTTGGTCTTATATACCAAACCATAAGGAGGATACCAGGCTTGAGATACCTTAGAGGAAAATCTATCACATCCTTAATTTTGAGGTGAAAGCTTTTTTGGTATATATGACTCCTCATCCTCTGAAGCTTATGAATTGATTTTCCTTATGTTTTAATAGCTTATAAGGTTCATTCATTTCATCTACTTCCCACACATTTTATCTTAGTGAGTTCTTTATTGTGTTTCATTTCAATTATTGATGTAGGATCTTACTGCATATTTATTTCAAACTCCTACAACTAGGGTGTGAGAGATCAACCTTCCACGATTCTCCAGAAGTAAAACAATTTAAATGAAGAAGGAGCATTACGCTTAATAGTAGGTACTCAATCAACTTTAGGCTATAACATGTTGACTTGACTATCGGTTTCACTATAATGAGAATCTTCAACCTTTAATTAATATGGTCACTATTACTGGTAATGAGGAGAAAACAATCACGTACATCTATCCATATATATATCAGTTAACCATAATAAAATGAACTTGTTTAACTAGTTATTTGTTGAGGTATGTTTCCTTGCCATTGTAATATTAGTGAAAGTTCTAATAATTTGTGCATATTAACTTTGATCGACGAATCTTGCCATGCAAATAACCTAGATTGCAAAATTTAATTTTTGGTTGGTGGTGCATCTTAATTTCCCAAATTACTAAATTCTGTACCATTCTATTTCAAACATATTCCTTTCTGTGGCTTTGGCTGAATCCAATGATTCATATCTTTCTTGACCACATTTGTTAGACTAGAGTAAGAAGATATTCGTTTCACTAATATGATTTTGTCGTCAGTGTAATTATCGTCTCATTCTCTTCCCATCAAGATGGCTGTGCTTATGGATGCTCTTAGTCTAGATTGACCACTGAAATTGATTAAAATTGTCTACAGATTCTACATAATGCCTTTTACCAGTGAAGTGCCAATTTCCCTGTCAAGCAATATAAGAACTGGAGAGGCTGGCTATAGTCTTAGGAAGCAAGCTTGTGGTATGGAGACTTAATTTGTCCTATATTTAAACTCATAATCAAGGACCAATCCCAAAGATTCCTCTAGATTATACAATGCTAGAGGAAATCCGGGAAGGTGAAAACACTTCCCATAAGGAGTTACGGTGGTTTATCTGAATGGCGGCATCAAGAGTATGGGGACTTCATTTGTCTTGTGGTTAAACTGTAGGAACGGGAATGGCCAACCAATCCATAGGTTTAGAAAGCAAGTTTGTGGGTAAGGAGACTTAATTTGTCGTAATTTTCAACTCATGTAGTCAAGGACCAATCCCAATGATTCCTCTAAAGTCTAGACTAGATAATTCTAAGGACAAACTGGAAAATTGACAAAGCTTATTATAAGGAGTTGGGATGGTTTATTATTTGGAAATATGATTTTCATTTGTATCATTGTCATCTTTCTTTTGATTTGTTATGTATAAGAATTCCAAACTTGTGTACGGGGTGCTGAATAACGATCATGGTTTATTCCTGTTTGCTTCTATTTTGAAGCTCACACTTACTTTGTCCGAAGTATGCAAATATTTCATTTTCCAATGGAAATTTCTTACTTTGGCCTGTAAATGTTGTAGATGTAAGTGAAGACTTTTCCAAAATATAGTTTATTCTGTAAAATTCTCTTCTAAACCTTTGAATACTACTCGAGAAGTTGTTAACCAAAAACGTTAGTTGTTGCACTAACTTAACATGGAAATCTTATTTGCAGTACATCCTCATTTTCTGGAGATTTGCAGATTGTTCACACTTTTATGTCTTAGTCTTCCTTTCTTTCCCTTCATATATTAGTTTCTCCAGCCTTCCTTATTTTAAGACAACCTTGATTTGTGAGAGCTTTGCGGACTGTTCACACTCGTGTCTCTTAGCCTTAGTTTGATTCCTTTCAAATATGAGTTTCTCTGACTGGCCACATTTTTAAAGACTAACGTGTGGCATCTAATCTTCCATTCTTACTTTACTGTTTACTTTATGTTATCAGCATTGATTTTATATGGATATCAGTTCTATATATAATAATCACCTTGGGAAATAGACAAGAGAAATGCATATGTGCACCCATAAATTATTCTTTTCATTTGAATATTGTGAAAGACCCGACCAATACACTAGAAATCCGAAGTTGTGGCAATGGTTGAAGATTTAGTATTTATATTCTAACACGCCCTCACACGTTGAGAACCATCTATTTGGGCCATGACTTTGAGTGTATGTAGTGGTATTTTTATTTAGTTATTTCCGCATTTAATATTGCGTAGCCAGTGAGATTCGAATCTGGGTTGCTCTGATATCGTGTGAAAGACCATTCGAATATACCAAAACTTTGAAGATGTGGTAAGGGTTGATGGTTTAGTATTTATATTCTAACAAATCTTTTTACTCTGTATCTTTCCATGCTTGAGTAGCAAGGCTAGTTCTACTAATGCCCCTGCACATGTTTACTTTAATAATAATTATTTTCACAATAGATTCGTTGGTTAGACTTTAAAATTTCACAAGAACACTTAAAAATGTGCCCTTTTAATTTAATTTTGTATATGTGAAACCGATAGACCAAAACTCTGAAGTTGTGGTAAGGATGAGGGTTTAATATTTATATTCTAACACGCTTTCGCAGGTGAGGCTATCTTTGTAGGCCAAGACCTGGGCTATACACAGCGGTATTTTTTTTTTAAAATTCGCATTTAAATTGCATAGCCAGTAGGGCTTCGAACATGGATTGCTCTGAGATCCTACCGATAGACTAAAACTTCGAAGTTTTAGCTTAGTGGCAGGGACTTTCACAGTATATAAAGTGCACATAATTTTGTGCAAATTGCTTTTGATTGTCAGTATGCAGATCTTAAAACTGAAATTTGTAGATATCCTTCTATAGGTCTGTCTAATGGACACTGGAATCCAAAGTTTAACCGCCCAAATTCTTTATGTAGTATCGATCATAGAGAAAATTATGTGCAAAACCTTGCATTTTGGATATCCCATTTGTTAACTTTTAAGTGAATGAAGAAACATGCATTTTTGTTTGTTAGGGAAACATAATGAGCAAGAAAAGGGTCATACATGGGAACAGATCACTCCAAAATCATAGCACAGTTACAGTTCTAGTCACAGGAAGATTGATTTAAATTAACCAACCAAATATGCCATTTCTCGTCCATGGATGCCATAGGCACATGTAATCTTACTATCTTAAGGCAGTGTTCTCTAGAAAGCCTAATCACCTTTATGAAATCTGATCATTGGATTGGTAACTTTAGAATAATTCAACTAATTAATAGTAATGCTCTTAGGAAGTTCATAACTTTGTCTTCATGAAGTTTGAAACTACTTGTAATTCCAACTCAAATTGAATAAGATAAAGTACTCCAGAAGTAGCTTAGAAAATGCATCCCTACATGACATGTCACATACCTTATAATTAACATTTGGTCTATCACACAACAATTTGCTTCAAATGTTGTGTTATATAATGCGGCTAAGAAAATTAGCTTATCATATTGTTTTAGCCATTTGCTCTCTAGTTAAGGGTGAGTTGATCAAGTAGAAAAGGGTCATGATAGGTAGGCAAGAGGAACAACAACTTGAGAACTGCAAATTTTATTAACACATAGCGTTGGTGCCAACTCTGCCAGTTCTTTTTAAGTGTTCTTTCATTGGCTCCAACCAAGTTATAGGAGAGTTTTGTGAGTAGCTTAGAGAATTCTTTACATGAAAGGAATTATGAAGAATGATGATGAGGACATCAGTTCAAGACGATTTGGGCGTTTCTATCAGCGCATGCTGAGTCTAGGATGACTATTTTATTAGCCTAGTTATTTTTCATTTCAACACTTTTAGTTGTTTTTGGCACATGTAATAGTTTTGCTATTTGCACCCTTTATTTTCTGCACTAGGATATTTTGGAGATTTGTATTGAGATTTATTTTGAGCCTATATACAGGCATCTTGATTAATGAAAAAGAATGCTTTTGATTTATTAAAAATTATTGTGTTGAGTTTTTTCGCTCTTCATCCCTCTCTTGTGTGTGAGACCTTGAGAAATTATTCGGGTTTGTGAGAAACCCTAAGCTACACCAAAACCCCCAAATTATTATCTAAACCCTAACCCACTCTTCACTCAGCCGCCACCCCCTTCTTCTCTTCTTCTTCTTCTTCCTTTTTCGTTCCCTTCCCCTTCCCCTTCCCTAAACCCTATCCTCCTTTTCTCCAGCTGCCACTCACTCCGCTCTCATCTCCAACCCGAACACCCCTGAAACCCTTCACCACTTCTCCCTTTTCAGTCAACCACCCCGACCCCCCCCTCTCCCGAACCCCCATTGCCCCCAATACCCCAACTCCCTCACCACCTTCCTCGCCCCTCTCTTCCCATCTCCCGAAGCCAACACCCTTACGTCACCATCATCCCACCATCACTAACATCAACTCAACCCCGACGCAGCCCCTCGCTGCACTCTGCCTGCCGCACCACCACCGACGGTTAGTTCCTCTACTGCAGCACCCTGTCGGCATCCTCATCTCCATTGCCACACGTGCTTTGAACTCCGGTAATTTATTTCCATTCTCCGTTGTTTATGGTACTGCCCATTATCTCTAGAATATTATCTAAAATTTATTGTCGTCTACAAATATTGAGTGTGTGTGCTTCTACTTGCTAATTAGCATACAAATCATTATTGAATATCCTACTTGCTAATAACACTTAAGTATATTTGTTGATTGTTAGGCTTGAATCTTTAATTGGGCTTGTTAAACGTTGTTCATCTCTTGAAAATCCATCACACCAATTATTAGTTTTAATTTCTATCTTAATTGGCACATGTTGGTAACCTTAATCTTTTGATATTCTTGAAAAATTCTCACCTTATGGTTAAGTTTATATCAAATGAAGAGAGATGTGGTCAATCACAAAAAATAGGTCAAAGGCTCTGTTGTTGTACATGATTGAAGGTTACTTTTGTCATCATGTAATGTATCCTCGACATGGTCCTCTTGAAATACTTGTTGTGTTGAATTTTTTTTTCCTTTCAAAATGTCACTTTTTGAAACTATTTGCAACTATAGACACTTGCCAAACTTAGTGGCATGGACAAAAGCTCATCAAGACTCACAGTTCCCAACTGCGAGTTTAGTTATTTTGAACCCGCACTGCGAGTTTTGCTGAATTTTGTCCATGCATGCTATAAGTTTAGCAAGTATCCTATAGTTGCAAATAGTTTTAAAAAGTGGCATATTTTGAAAAAATTGTCTGTTGTGTACTTGCTATTATTTACTTGCTAAGACATGTAAAACTAGCATCTTATTGTTAACGAATTGAACTTTCTTGGTGCCATGGAATTTCTTTAACTACAACATCAGGATTCTAAAGATAGTGTTCATTTTTATTTTGTAGGACGCCAGTGCAATTCCTTTTGCTGCTTTGACAGCTTGGCGTGCTTTAAAAACTACAGCTAGAATTGCTAAAGGGTATGTGAAATGTTATATCATCGTGTAGACTCTCAGTTGTTGAGGGGTGTTAACAATTGCTAGCAAGTTTGTCCTAAGTTTGGCTTTAGATGGATGGTGACTTACAATTGGGGAATAAATTGAATATTTTCATAGAGAAATTAGGGTGAAATTTAAAAAAAAAAGAGATTATGATTTATGTGCATACAATAGGTTCATCTTGGCATACGAATACCAAAGTATTAAGTCTCTATAGCAAGTGTTTCAGTTATATTCACTATTCAACAACAATGGTGATGACGACAACAATGTCAATAAAGCCTTTTTTTAATAGGGTATATGTATATTTTCCTATATAAAATGTTACCCCCTACAATTTTTTTTAACTTTAACAAGCTGATGTTTAGGAAAAAAAGAAAAGAAAAAAAAAAGAAAAGAAAAAAGAACAAAAGGAGCTGATACTTCTTGTTTCGATTGTTTAAGTTGATGCAACCCTCAAAATGGATCTCTCTTATCCTTAGTAGATGCTACCTATAGGTTCATTTTAATTCTCATCGGCAGCCAATTTTTAGGCTTATAATGAATTGCCATTTCTTTTCCATATTAATTTTTTTGTATGTTCTTTAATCTCCAAAGATGTTCTAGGGTTATGTAATACCTCATTAGGACTTTCCACTTCAACCATCTTTTTCTAGCTGTAAGGTAATGTACTTTTAAATCTAAGTCTTGATAGATTTGACCCGGTTAGGTATGTGCGAGCAAATAATTTCAACTTTTCTTGTTCCCTCTTGTGGTCTTGGTAGTGTTAGATTTCATATACTTGCATGAATCCAACTAGAACTATTTTGATAAACATTATAGTCAATATCTCCCGGTTTTTGGTTAGAATTAATTACAGTTCTAACTATCTTTCAGATTTATTACATTATTTGTTACTTATGTAAAAGAAACTTGCGTTTTCCATCATTTTCTGAATTTAGTATTAGTTTTCAGACAAAGAGTACTGGTGTTAGGTGGAGGAGGTGCTGTTGGTTTAGCTGCAATTCAACTGTCAATAGCTACAGGCTGCATTGTGACAACTACATGCGGAAGCCAAAGCATAGAGCGCACACTAGAAGTTGGTGCAGAACAAGCAATTGATTATATGATGAAGGTACTAATATTTGAGCCATTTTGTTGTATAGTTTACTATCTTGAGTCATTCGCTAGTTTTCTTATATATATGTTTGATTTTTTCTCTGGGACGAATGTTTGACTATCTCATTGCTAATTCAAAATTTTTTACCCATCTGGTATTTTGGTTAGAACCAGTGTTACCGAGTTCTCCCAACCTCCTCCGAACCACGATCCGGATCCCGCGATCCGATTCATGGTTGGTTCTAGATCCGGATCCATATCTTCAAAACGAACATTTTTTTCATTACCATCAACTTTTCTTCAAACTCTCCTCAATTAGTCATGGAGTTTAATTAGATTAATACTCCATATGTAGAAACTCAGGTAAATAATGCTTTTATATATTAATTTACTCCTAGTCTCAATTTCTATATGCACGAACACGTACACATGTATAGATATTACTCAAATGAGAGTCAACTCTTCGTATCCCCTCCATACCATGTGTTGAAATATAGTAAGAATAAATCTATATATTCTATTTCCTATAGATTAGGAAACAAATACCCTTAAATCTCTTATCTCCTTATTCTTCTCCTCAATATATTGTACTCCTTCTCCAAGAATGTAATATATATATAAAGAGGTACACAGTAGAAAGAAAAGATAATAAAAGAAAATATAATTTTTCCATATCTGGTTTCAATATGGTATCAGAGCCTAAAATATCATAGGCTACGTGAAGAAGAGGAAGAAGAAGAGGTGCTATTCAGCATCACCGATCACCGACCTCTTTCCTGTCTTCGGATCCAGATCTCGAAACGCGAAACTCCGACATCATCCACCATCTTCATCGACTTCGATCCATCGTCTTCATCGACAGAACCCCCGGCTGACATCGTCATCGTCTTCATCGACTTCAATTTGGCTTCATCGATAGAATTTCTCCCTGTAATCCCGAAACCCCGATCAATCATCGCCACCACCATACGTTGAAGCCGCTGCCGTCGAACGCCCATCACCGGCGCCCGAAGCCACTGTTGTCGCCGTCGAAAGCCCTCACCGCCGCCCGAAGCTGCTGCCGTCGCCGTCGAAAGCCCTGAACTTCTCCTGGTGCTAGAGGAAGATCTGATCTAGGTGCTGGAGGAAGGGGGTGAACCTTCGTTTGCTATTGTGCTCTCTTGGTGTTTGCTGTTTTGCCGTGAACTGTTTGGCAGACAACTTGTTCTCTTGCTGTGTGTCTGTGGTGCTTTGTTTGGTGGTTTTGAACCTGAACCCGACCCGAAAATTGCGTGGAATTCTTTGTTTGTAACAACCACATGAACAATTTCTCTGATACAACTGCAATGGTGGCTCAGAACCGTTCTTCAAAGAGTCACCCGGGTCGATCTGGACAAAAACTACCTTATGAGTCGAGAAAGTGTACTCATTGTGGCAAGATTGGTCACACGAAAGCTCACTGTTATGAAATTATTGGCTACCCAGAGAACTTGGATCATAGCAGGGATAATCGGAAGAAGAATTGCAATCAATCTACTGTCGCTGTTGGAGTTGCCAATATTTCTGAGAAGAGTGTTGGATAAGCCTCTGCATTAATTACAACTGCAGGTAATGATGGTAAGGTTTTTAATATTTCTGGCTCTGTTATGAATAATGCATGGATAATTGATTTGGGTGCTACTGATCATATGACTTTTGATTCTAGACAAGTCCAAACCTTACAACCATCCATCAAATTAAGTGTGTCTACTGCCAGTGGTGATCCTGCCATCGTTACTGGCGAGGGTCTTATATCTCTCACAAAAAACCTAACCTTAGATACTACGCTAGTTGTGCCATCATTGAATTTTAATCTGTTATCTGTTGCCCAAATAACTACTGTTTTACATTGTATTGTAGTTTTTTGGCCTTTTCATTGTGTGTTTAAGGATATTCGGACACGTAAAACGATTGGTTATGAGGTTAGACACGGGAAGCTCTATTACCTGGATTTAGAATCTGAAAGTTCAAGCACGTTGACTCAAACTCTATCTGTGGAAGGATCCGAGGGGAAGAAGAAATCAAAAATTTGGCTATGGCATCGTCTAGGGCATGCTTCATTTGGTTATTTGAATACATTACTTCCAAGTTTATTTTCGAAGTTGGATATTTCTACCTTTCGGTGTGATGTGTGTGAACTCGCAAAAAGTCACCGTGTCACTTTTCCTCCAAATCTAAGTAAAAGCTCTCTCCCATTTATGATTATTCATTTTGATGTTTGGATCCATCTAAAAATACTACTTTTGGATGAGTAAAATAGTTTGACATTTATTAATGACTGTACTCGTATAACTTGGATTTGTTTGATGAAGTCTAAAAGTAGAGTTAGTGGTTTATTTCAAAAATTTCACAAGTAGGTTATGACGTAGTATAAAGCGCAAATTCAAGTTCTTAGGAGTGATAATGACAGGGAGTACCTGAGTTTAGATCTACAACAATATTTGGTGGAACACAGGATTGTTCACCATACCACATGCTCGTATACACCTCAACAGAATGTGGTTGCAGAAAGAAAAAAAAACACTTGCTCGAGGTGGTCCGTGCTTCCCTTATTAGGGCAATTTGCTGCTAATGTATTGGGGAAAGCTCTTACTTCTGCTGCATACTTAATCAACCAAGTTTCCTCTAGTATCCTAAATTTTATCATGCCATTTCAGGCATTAACTGAAGCTGTGAATACACCAACAGTCGTCAACTTGCTACCTCGTGTGTTTTGGTATGTTGCATTTGTCTACCTTCACCAACACGAGCGAAATAAGTTAACTCCTCGAGCTGTGCGATGTGTTTTCGTGGGATATGCAAAGGATAAGAAAGGATATCGGTGCTATCACCCACCAACTCAAAGGATGTTTGTGACCATAGATGTTGTGTTCCATAAAAATGAGATGTATTTTTCGTCTGAGGTTGAACTTCAGGGAGAGTACCAAAGTGAAGTTCAGACTTTTGCCTATGACGAGCTAGTTACCATTTAGACTGAACAATTAGATACAGGGGGTGAAAATCTGGATGTAAGTAGTGACGATCACTCGAATAAAGATTTGGTTGAGAGAGAAGACCTCAACGAGCAACTACAATCGATGTCGAACCTTCTCGAAGATGAGCCGTCGGGATTCATGCCATCACTAGTGTCCTCTCCACCACTAGCACAGTCAGAACCCTAAAATCAATCATCGTCGTTGTCCGAAGCTCTAAGAAGAGAACTCCCGAATCGTACTACTAGAGGTATCCCAAAACTTACTTATGAGCCTGATCCCACTAGTAATGTCAAGTATCTCTTTAGTCATTATGTGTCTACTCACAGATTGTCTGAATCAAATAAGTCATTTGTAAATCAATTATTTATTGTATCTATTCCTAACAGTGTGCAGGAAGCCTTAGTCGATCCAAGGTGGAAAGCAGCTATGGATGAGGAGATGAAGTCCTTGAAGAAGAATGAGATTTGGGATATAGTCGAACTGCCAGCTGAAAAGAAGCCGGTAGGATGTAGATGGATTTATACGGTGAAGTATAAGTCTGATGGTTCAATAGAGCGATACAATGCAGGGTTGGTTGCCAAAGGGTATATCCAAACTTATGGAATTGATTATGATAAAACATTTGCACCTGTGGCAAAGTTCAACACAGTTCGAGTTCTCGTGTCACTTGCTGCAAACTTTGACTGGCCGTTACAACAGTTTGATGAGAAGAATTTTTTTTGCATGGGGAATTGACAAAAGAGGTTTATATTGATCTACCACCATGATTAAACAGATCCATCCAACATAGTAATAAAGTGTCGTTTGAAGAAAGCACTGTATAGTCTTAAGCAGCCGCTGAGGGCGTGGTTTGGGAGTTTACAAAATCAATGAGGACATTCGGATATTGTCAGAGTAATTCAGATCATACTCGGTTTCCAAAACGGAAAGAAGGTACAATTACTGCTCTAATTATTTATGTGGATGATATGATAGTAACTGGAGATGATCCTGAGGAGAGAAAGACACTACAGAGTTACTTATCACAAGAGTTCGAAATAAAGGATCTTGGCCCTTTAAGATATTTTCTTGGTATTAAAGTTTCTCGCTCTAGAAAGAGTTTCTGTCTCGAATGAAGTATGCTCTTGATATGTTGAAGAAAACGGGAATGTCTGTTTGTCAGCCTATTGATACAACGTTAGAAGGACTGAAACTTTGCAATGATGCAGATTAGGTACCGTGTGATAAGAAAAGATATCTGAGATTGGTAGGACGGTTGATGTATCTTGCACATACGTGGCCAGATTTGGCATATGCCTCAAGTGTGGAGTCAATTTATATATGCACCTCGTGAACAACACATGGATACCGTGATGAGAATTCTGATATATATAAAGTTTGCTCCAGGAAAAGGAGTCTTGTTTGTGAAATATGGTCACTTGAAGGTTGAGGCATATATTGTTGCCGATTGGGCAAGATCTGTTGTTGATTGGCGCTCCACTTCAGGATACATTATCTTTGTTGAAGAAAATTTAGTTACATAGAGAAGCAAAAGCAAAATGTCGTGGCACGCTCCAGTGCAGAGGCTGAGTATCGCGGAGTAGCATTAAGTATAACTGAAGTTTTATGGCTGAAACTCTTGTTCCAGGATTTATGCTGCGGTCTGAATAAGCATATTAATGTGTATTGTGACAGTCAAGCGGCGTGTGATATTGCTGCTAATCCAGTTTAACATGATAGGACGAAATATGTAGAGGTGGATAGATTCTTCATCAAGGAGAAATTAGATGAGAAAATTATTGAGATCTCTTAAGTTGAAGTCAGAAGATCAACTAGCGGACATTCTTACCAAGGCAGTTTCGAATCGGCTCTTCTTGAAATTTGTAGACAAGTTAGGCATGTTTAATATCTATGCACCAACTTGAGGGGGAACGTTGAAATATAGTAAGAATAAATCTGTATATTCTGTTTCCCATAGATTAGGAAACAGATTCCCTCAAATTTCTCATCTTCTTAATCTTCTCCTCAATTTATTGTCCCCCTTCTCCAAGAATGTAAAATATATATAAAGAGGGTACACAGTAGAAGAAAATATATAATAAAAGAAATATAAATTTTCCAAATTTTATTTCAATACCTTTCAATACCATGTACCACTCAAGGTAACGAACCGTGATCCTATACTTGTACCACGAACCGAAACGTACAACGAAGTTGGTAACACTGGTTAGAACCACCATTATTCGAATGTCTGGAAACTCCCATCAAAGGTATTTTGACGATTTATACGAATCGCGATCCTATACTTGTACCACGAACCGAAGCGCACAACGAACTTGGTAACACTGGTTAGAACCACCATTGTTCGAATGTCTGGAAACTCCCATCAAAGGTATTTTGACGATTAAATAGGGGATAGAGCTGTTATGTTGAGTGTTAGTTTCTCATACGTCCATTGGTGCACATGCCGTCTGTGCCCAACTCTTGCAATGATGCAAAAGCAAATTCAGCTAAACAATTAGCAGATCAAGTAAATATCTTATGCACTTTATGCCATTACTAATTGTTTATAGATTTAGCTTCTTTCCTACATGAATTCCAAGTATCTACTTCTTATACATATATTTACATATTACAAATACAATGTTCAATAATACACATATATAGATATCCTCATGTTTGGGGATTTAGAAAATTAACATCCACATTCCACACATCTATCCCAGTCAGACTACCCGTTGATGTTTGCAGATCATAGTGCACATTTACATGGCTTGGTAGAAGGGAAGGAACTGAAGAAATGCATGGAATATATAACATACTTGATACAAAATTTTAAATTAGTCTTATAATAAAAGTTCTTTATGTTGAAACCAAAATTTAAGCAGCAACATATAAAACTGAGTACGTATTGGAATATATTCAAAATGAGTTTACAGACCTCCAATTTTTTTGTTCCTAGTTTAATAAACACAAGTGATAATTGAAGTTTTTGTTTGCATTGTTCATTCACATCTGTCACTATGGATAAGATATTGCATTTATATGAGAGAAATATGGTTTATCAGTTATCATCATTTATCTAATATTTCACAGCGGCGCAATACAGAAGAACTCCTGATACTAATAATTATCTGTGTGGAACTCTGATTTAATTTATAATTCTACGAGTGTTGTGCATTTGGTGCACATACTTGCAAAAGATCTTTAGATCTAAGCTAATTTAAGTTGCAACGTATTATCAGTGGAAAATATTTGTGATTAATCTACTTCAAACATAAATCATATATTTTTATTTGGATGCATGTCGCTGTGGATTATTTTATTCTAAACTGCGCTTCTTTACTCTTAGGACATTGAGTTAGAAATAAAAGGACAATTTGATGCTGTTCTTGACACCATAGGGAGACCAGAAACTGAAAGATTAGGTGTTAACCTTTTGAAGAAAGGTGGACACTATATGACACTACAGGTATCTATGTATTTTCTTACTATTGACATATTTGTTTTCATCTTGTATCTACCCTTCATATTCTTAATTAATCCTGTATCTACACTTTTTCCTTGTGGCAGGGTGAAACAGCATCCCTAGCTGATAGATATGGATTAGCTATTGGTATTTCTACATCTATGGCTATTTTACTAAAGAAGCAAATGCAATACCGATATTCTCACGGAATTGGTACTGGTCCTCTTATTTTGGTGGTGTTTTCCATTTTCCTTCTTCCTTTTATGTAGGAAATTGAATGTTTATGTCCTTCTAGATTTTGCTAAGTTCAAAGTTCAGTGCAAATAGGCAGTAATGTGTGCATTGCTCTACATTTATGATTTATTTATTTATTAGTTAGTTGGTTTTTTTTCTTTTCAAATTTACGCATTCAATAGTAGCCACCCACATGGACGGAGAAAGGACCACATAGGGTGGGAGGACATGCTATTGGACTACACTACAGGCGCTTGGCATCGAAATTAAATTTCTTGATATCCATTCTAGCAACCCTGTTACTTCAATCCACCAATGGTATTATTTTTTCCAAATTTGTTAGTATGCATTAAAAAACAATGGGTGAACTCCCTGAGGTGTTCCTTTGTATCTCTTCGCCCTTCAACATCTTGAACAGTTCTCCAATCTTTGTTTGTTAGATTATATCTGGTGAACTGTTCTTACATAAAAAAATGAGAAGCTAATGTGCAAAGACTGGTGTTACAAACAATATTTCCCAGATGTTTCCCTTTATGGAAACCTCGAGGTTTCTCTTAGTTACTGTTCAAAATGATCAGTTCTTCTGAATGATCTTTTGTCATCATATTCATAATGCGTAAAGGAAAATGTTCAATTCATCATATTCATTATGTAAATCTTATACATGGTTTGACTTTCTAGATTACTGGTGGACATACATGAGGGCGGATGCAGAAGGGTTGGACGAAATACGCAGACTATTAGAAGCAGGCAAGATGAAGATACCAGTGGAAAAAACATTCCCCATTACCCAAGTCAGGGAAGCTCATGAAGCAAAAGAGAAGAGGCTTGTACCTGGTAAAGTTGTGTTAGAAGTTGATTAATTTTTTTTTCATCTTTTTGTCTGTTTGGATTAGTTTCACAAAATAAAGAACTGTATATAGCCAATTATATCAGTTTGGTAGCAAACTTGGTAATTAGACCACATCTTATTGTAATTTATAGATTTATTAGGCTCTGGGTAAGTTGTACTTGTTGGAAACTACTGCTGTAATGACTTGTGAGAAAGAGATGTGCGTGGAGATGGATGTCGTTCAGAAGCAACATTTTTGTTTACCCTTATAAATGAGGAAAATTTTTATCGTGCATAATTAACTCTTTAACTCTTGCTATATATATTTGTATACATAGATATAGATTATAAGATTATGTGCGTGTTTGGAAATTGGCATTTGAAGAAAGAATTGTAAAACTTGATGGAATTGCAAATCAATTTTTTTTGTGAGAATAGGTTAAAAGAGTTAATTGAGTTCTCCACTTTTCTCCTTGGATTGCCACTCACCGAATGCATCGTATGAGGGACTGAATTCGTAGCCCATAAAATAGTCTAATTATTTGGAATTGGGCTAACACGACTACCTAACAGATTATTGTCCTATCAGATCAGTACAATAATCACCTATTAGCGGCGTGTATACTAAATCACACTACAACAGTGCATAGACGAAAACTAGGCTATCCCTATGTGCCACGAATGTGCCCTTGTTATTTTTCAGTTTCTTTCATCCCACTTTCAGCGTGCATTTTCATTCTTTGACTTACAGTGTGTGTGTCAGCAGCAATACCCCTTCTTTTTAGTATATAGTATATTTTTGATTTTGAATTTGCCATGTACTAGTAGTAATCACTAGATCATCTCTAATAATCTGTTAGATAACTAAGTAGACGGAGACGGAGGGTTTCTCATTGCAATCTATCGATTGAAAATGACATGTACTGTCAGGAAAATACAATACACTTAAAATTAATTATCCAATTATAACTTATATATTAAGCTAATGAGTCTATCCTCTCTCTCTCCCTCCTTCCTCTATTTTGAATAGAGAAAGAGAGTACAACAGAAGTATGAATTTCATTTAAACTAATACTTGTGTTCCGCACATTTTATAAAATAAAGAAATACAAAATAAAAAACCCCAAACTATTCCCATCCACGGTCACATCATCTCTCACTTTCAAAATCCTCTCCAACCCTGGCCTCCCACGCTATCACCTCACATGGCACGTGCCCTCTTCGACTTAGAGCCGCCTAACACTGCCCCCTTCGACCTGCCTCCCACACGCCCTCTGTAACACCCTGCAAAATTGAATTATAACAATTTTTGCTCCACAAGTGTTACGCACATGTAGTTTATCCATAACATTATTAATATAAATATTTTTATGTATTTTGTATTTTGATTGTTTATGAAAATTTTCGTTCTCTCGAATTTATTTTGTATTTGAATATTTATTGATACGTGCGACGCACGTGTTTGCAGTGCATGTATTGATTGTATTCTTTTTCAATATAAAATTTATAAAGTGTGTATGTTTATTTTTATTTATGCATAAAAACTTTTATTATTAATTTGAACTAATTTTATTAAATTTATATTAATTTGAGTAACATATAAAAATTTAATTAAATAAAATTTCAAATTTTGGTGTGCATGATGCATTCACAAACACATTCGAGAGCATTGTGCTTTACCCACACTTTTGTTGACCGGCCAATCTGCATGGAGGGAAACAAATTTTGATTTTAGGATTAGTGGTGGCTAATTAGATATGATACCCCCCACCACCACCACCACACTAAGGAAGAAAGAAAATTCATATTTCTTCATGCTATGATTATTTTGGAGCTTCAATCTTGGCTGTTGGGTTTCTTTTGGAGCTTGGAAAAATTGGAGGAGGAGGATTTTGGAGATCTTGTTAGGAGTTTATTTTTGCTAGGGAATACTTCAAAAAGGTAGGTGTTTCCTTAGTCTCTAATTTTTTTATAGAAAGAATAATATGAATTGTAGTCATGCTATGTGCAAATTTTAATTTTTTTAGGCGATGGATTAATCTTGGAATCAGTTGCATGTTAATTTAATTAAGTTCTATGGGATTGTAGAAAATTTGATTACCATGTGTTAGATCACTAAAATTTAGTTAAGTTATTAATGTGATGTTTTGCTAACAAAATTTTTAGAAATATACACATGATTTTGGTAAATTGTATGAGGTGCAATTGTAGAAGTGGTTGCTTGTAGTGATATGAATACATTGTGTCGATGCCTCAAGTAAAATTTGGTAGATTTAATTGTAGATATTATGGATGTTAAGTTTTTCGTACTCTGTAATGTGATTAAAAGTTTAGAACTAAAATTGTACAAATTTAGATTAGTATGCATCATGAATGTTAAAATAACGAAAACTTGTTATAGAGTAGTAAAGCTTATTTAATCTTTCAAGGGACTTTCAGGCACTGAGTTAGACTTGGGAGTCTGGTTAGAGCATGGTTGTTTGGGCGCAATGTACATCGCCCACGTCGCGGATTCGATTTCTGCCTGAGTGCAGATTGATTTTTGTTTTGTTTTTATAACCTTTCAGAGTGACGTTTGGGTTCACATTAATTAATCTAGAGTAGTTGACAGTATTACAGGGTAGGACTTTCTGGTTGTGCAGTGTAACAACCCGGATTTTCATATGAATACATGTATGATTTGTTGAGCACTAAAATACTATATTTATTTATTTTTCTTTTTGAAACTATTAGCATGGAATTATTTCATAAGCTTCAACTAGACTCACCATGAGCTAGACATGGACTCAAACCATGTTCTTTTGACCTATGAGCCATGAAAACACACTTGTAGTGTGACATGTCTTTTACAAAAATAGAGATGAAATGAAGCCCAAAGATTACATGAGAAAAGGAGGGAAAAAAAAAAGAGAACTAGGGTTAGGGTTTTTTAACTCAAATTGTCTCATGATGGGTCTCTCTCCTCCTATACTCTACCTCCCTCAAGAGCCAATGCAAGAGGAGATTCTCCCTCTATTCCCTATGCCCCAAATCTGGCCAAAACCCCCCTCCACTTTCCTTTATTTTGTTTTTTAAAACCTCCCATCTCTACTTCTCATTTCCATCTCCTACAACTTCCACACTCAAGAGAAAGAGAAAAAGAAAGAGAGTAAGAGAGACCTTACTACTGGTTTGGAGTAAGAAGAAGAAGAGAAGCCAAGGGGGAGGAGCCAAGGAGCCAAGAAGGCAAGGAGGTAGGAGCAAGAAGGCCAATCTTGAAGCTAGGAGCTTGTAGGATCTCTTTTCCATCAAAATTCATCATGGTGAGTGATTCTAACCTCTTTTTGTTTGTTTTTGCTTGTTAAATGGTGATTTTAGTGACTGAAAAATGACATGCATGCTCTAGTACGAACCTTAATAACTCGTTTTGTGTTAAGAAATCCAAAACTGAAAATTCTATCCTTCAGTAATTCTTCCAGATTTTTATGATTTTTTCTGGTATTAAAACAAAATGCAAACTTGCATGCTGGTCAGAAGAAAAAGAAACAATTTTTGTTGTTACTATTGTGAGAAAAGTGACTTGTATCTTGCTGCATACTTATGGGAATGATCTGAAACTTTAGTATATCAATATTGAATGTATCTAAGACCTATGATTCAAATTTCATAAGTTTTGGACCACTGTAGCTATGTTAATAAAATCATGCAAACTCAGCTAGTTATTTTAGCAAACAGAACTATTGCTGTTATTACTCTGTTTTTGATGATATTCAAAGAGACATAATTAAAAATCTACTTGGTAGAATAACCTGATTTTTGGAAGTGTTGTAACATCATGTGTCAGGAGCTAGAATCTAAAATTTCATAAAGTTCTGACACCATTTGCTATTTTAAATTGATTTTATCCTATGACTGTGTTAATATAATGTGCTGTTCTGAAAATCTGTATGCTTGTTAAAGATGGGACCATAAAAGCTTGTAAACGGCCTTATATGAAGAAACTTGAAGCTAGAAAGTTATAGTAAACACATAGACCTTTATGGAATGACTGAGAAATCATGATTTGGATAAGTGTATAATTTTCTATGATTTTTACAAGTGACGACAGAAACACAGTGAATCTTAGTGCACACTGTTTTGCACCATGTTCATTGAAATGAGTTTGAACTTGTATATTGTTAGCTTAGAGTTGCTGTTTGAGGTCAAGAATCATGTTATAGATGTTTACTTGAGTTAAGACTTAAATTACCTAAAGTTCCTTGTTAAGAGTAGCTCATAGTTGTTTGTAGACCCCAATATAGACAATGTTGTTCATTGTTTTTTTTTTTTTGAGGAAAAGGTGGAATAATGCCACCCTGTTTCATTAATAAGTGATTTAAAAACAACCCCGAAGTCCCGGGAAAGAAAAGTGCAGTGCAGGAAATAAAACATAACCCCCAACAAAACCCTGGGGGGTAGGTTACATCATCCAGCCTAAAGGCAACCAAAATACAAATCCCAAATACAAGGTCTGATACAAAAAATGTAAAAGTGAGGCGAGAGTCTACTCATCAGTCTAGAGTTGGCCCGATCTCTATCTCCTCGTCATCAAAATCATCCACCTGGAAGACCCTTGAAATCCTCCCTCTTGCTCCTGAAGCAGCAACTGTAGCCCAAAAGGAAATAAGATGCATGATATGAGTAAGATTACTAGAAATAGAATTACATGAAGCACGGAAATAAAAATTGTTCCTATCTAGCCATAACACCCATGTGGTTGCCGCAATGGCAATAAACCATGCATCTTTCATATCGTGACGGACTGATGCAAATCTGGGATCAACCCACAATTCCTCATAGTCTATTGGGTAGTCACTTGTTCCTAGTGCTCTCAGCACCTCTATCAGGACGGCCTTGCTTCTAGTGCAGTGAAGAAACAGATGATTTAGACTTTCCACGTGTACGTTGCAGAACCCGCAATTGGTCGCAATGTGAGGTTGCCTCTTGGCAAGGTTCTCTCTAGTGAGAATGGCATTGTTGAGCACAAGCCAGAGGAAGACTCTAATTTTCAGAGGTGATTTTGTCTTCCAAAGTACCGCTGCCCAGCTGGGCCTGCATCCTCGGAAGTGAATCCGGTGGTAAAGAGATCTAACCGAGAACACTCCCTTGTTCTCTAGTCCCCACCGCACGTGATCTGGGCCTTGGGCACATATCACCCCAGACTGGACTATGTGCGATTGTAATTCATGCAGTTGCTGTAGCAAACTTGGAGAAAGGGTTCCTTGGAACGACGGTCTCCAAGTCCCCCTTTTTCATGCTGCCGCCACCGAGATATTCGATCAATTCGTTCTGGCAAACAACACTGGGAAATCTTCCTTAAGAGAGTGAGGGCCGCACCATTTGTCCCACCAAAATCTGGTGGTTCGACCATTGCCGATCAAAGATGAGATTGCTGAGTTGAAAGGTCCGCTGGCTTTAGCAACTCCTTTCCAGAACTGGGAGACTTTGGGTCCTACTCGGAAGCCTAGACTTCTTGTCCCTTTCCCTCGAAGGTAAGGTTGGATAAAGTCCTGCCAACCTTCCCCGCAGTGATGGAACACTTTCCACCACCACTTTCCCAGGAGTGCCAGATTCATATCTCTGAGGTCAATGATGCCTAGCCCTCCATACCTCTTTTTCATGCATGCGATATTCCATTTAATAAGGTGGTAGCCTCCCTTATTTGAGTCCGCACCTTTCCAGAGAAATCTTTTCCTGATACGATCGATCCTTTGGATCACCCACTTTGGGAGTTCAAAAAAGGACATGTAGTAGATGGGCAGATTGGACAACACAGAATTGATGAGAACCACTCTGCCCCCAAGAGAAAGTGATTTGCCTTTCCATCCGGACAGTCTGTCCTCTACCTTGTCGATAATAGGCAACCAGTCAGCCTTAGTGAGCTTCCCTGGACGGAGCGGAAGCCCTAGGTATTTGATAGGGAATTCTTCAATCGCGCAGTTGAGAATGGTGGCATGCTCCCTAACTTCAGCTTCTGAGAGTGAAATAGGAACTAGCGCGCTCTTATGGAAGTTAATTCTTAGGCCTGACCAGGCTTCAAAGCAGTAAAGGACCCCTTTAACGCAGATTGTTTCCGCTCTAGTCCCATTACCGAAGATAAGGGTGTCGTCAGCATATTGAAGGATCGTGCATCCCTGATTAGCATTGCTACTGGCCATAGGCGATATCCACCCTTTTCTTTGACAATTATCTAGCATTCCTCTGAGCACATCCGCTACAATAGTGAATAGAAGTGGGGACAGGGGATCCCCCTGACGGAGTCCCTTCTTGCACGGGAACGAGGGACCAGGTCTCCCATTTACTGAAATTGCCGTTTTGGAAGAATGTAGACATTGTCTAATCCAACTAATCCATTTGTCCCCAAAATCTCTCCCCCTGAGAGCCTCTAGCAAGCATTCCCAGTCCACAGAGTCGTATGCTTTCTCAAAATCCAATTTGAGAATGAAGTTCTTGGAATTGCTCTTGTGGCAGTGGTGGATAACTTGTTCAGCAGTAGCCACGCAGTCTAAGATACATCTGCCCTTAATGAATCCCGTCTGAGTTCTACTGATAAGACTGTCCATGATGCCTCCCAAGCGGATGGCTAGGACCTTAGTGATGATCTCAGCCGAACAGTTTATCAGGCTAATTGGTCTAAAGTCCCCAACGCACTTAGAATCCTCCCGTTTGGGGATCAACACCACTTCTGCAAAGTTGAACATTCCTAGCCTCAGGTTATTGTGAAAAAATTCCATCATTACATCCATAAATTCTCCTTTAATTTCCTCCCAGAACACTTGGAAGAACAACATAGGAAAGCCATCTGGCCCAGGTGACTTGTCAGCTCCCATCATGTCAATGGCCGTTTTGACCTCTGACTCCGTGAATGGTTCCTCCAAGGAGGACAAGTTTGGACCTGGCTCAATCTGATACTCCTGCCAGAAGTGTGCCCCCATTGGGATCCTAAAGTCATTCTTCTTTCCGAATAGACCCTTATAGAATGACTGGAATGTAGTGGAAATCACATTTTCATCCTGCGATGTTCCTGTCGCTGTCTGAATAGAAAGGATAAGATTGGATCTCCTTCTTGCACTTGCAACCCGATGAAAGTAGGCCGTATTTGCGTCTCCCTCTTTGAGCCACGAAATCCTGGATCTCTGTTGCCATTTGATTTCTTCTAGTCTATACAGATTGGCAATGTTATTACGAAGTTCTAAGAGCCTGTTCCGCTCTTCCTGCGAGAGGATTCTAGTTTCCTCCACCCTCTCAAGCTCCTCAATACCTACCAGATAGGACTGTTTATCACGCCAGATTGTTGAGAATCTAGACCGATTCCATCTGCAGAGCCTCTTTCTCAGTCTTCGAATTTTACCACACCACCAAGATGCCGCGTCCCTGCCGGCCATTGGGAGTGCCCAGTTCTCCATAACCATATGATGGAATCCCCGAATTTCCAGCCATGCCTTTTCAAATCTGAATTTCCTAGGCTTGCGGGCTCCCCGAACCCCCACATCGAGAAGGATCGGTGTGTGATCTGAGGTTGGTCTGGGGATCGTTCTGGCCGAAGCGAGAGGAAATAAAGCTTCCCAATCCATAGAGACAAGAACCCTGTCCAACTTGGCCATAACCGGATCCGCTTGCAAATTAGACCAAGTAAAAAGTCTGTCATTGATTGGGATATCAATCAGTTCAAGTTCCGTGATAACTCTATTGAATACCTCTCGGTGCCTGTCGCTAGCGCCTCTTCCCTTGTGCTCAAAAGCAAATCTAGTAATGTTGAAATCCCCACCCACAATCCAAGGACCCGACCAGCGCTGACGTATGTCGGCTAATTCTTGCCAGAAGGCCTCTCTGTCTGTGGCCACGTTCGGCCCGTAGACCACAGTCACGGTCTGCACCCAATCATCTGAACGTCGCTTAAGTCGGGCCGTCAACGAGAACGTACCACACATTTCCTCTTCGCAGGACAGAAGATCTGAATTAAACCCTATAGCAATCCCCCCTGAGGCACCGACAGAGGGGCGAAGCAACCACTCCTTGATTCTGTTACCACCAACTCTTTTGAGTTTGCGCCCGTGCTGGAGTTTGGTCTCCTGCAGCCCTACTACTTCCGCCTTGGAATTACTAATAACATCCCGCACCATACCCCTCTTTCCCCTATCCCCCAACCCCCTAACATTCCAAAAGAGTGTATTCATTGGGGGGAATTGTCATGGGAGATCGTAGTGGAGGGTGTAGGGCCGGCTACATCCTCGAGAATGATAGTCGGCCCCGTGCCGACTCCAGATACCTTAACGTCAGATGTCCTAACTCTTTACGTTTCCCAACCCCGAATTTTATAGAGCAGTAGGGCAATACGCTCAGTGTCCCAAACTTCTAACCCACATGTGATAGCTAGGGATAAAACATCAGAGTCTGACATGTAATTTAAAATAGAGGCTAAATTTTTTTTCGTACCTCCATTGTCGAACTTAGCTACCTTGGCTGCAGCGGCGACCTCAAGATAGTCATCCAAGGACTCCACATGAGCCCTCTTGGGAGATTGCTGAACCCTGAAAACAACCGCTTTCCGGGACTGTCCCGAGCTAATTCCGGGAGCTGAGTCTGGAATTGAAGACAGGACAAGCTCTGGTGAAATCTCCCTCTGAGTGTTAGCAATGAACTCCGTATCCTCTGATTCCTCCTCAGATAAAGAGAACTCTACATCGAGATTGAGCCGTCCTTCTGGATCCTCATCACTGTCCGTGAGAATGGATTGATCAATAAGATTGTGTACTTTCACCACGGACCCCTCATTGGGCCCGTCGCCCGTAGACCCCATAATAAAACAAGACTCACCAATTGCGGTCCCTTCTATGGGCCCGCTCCCAGTCTGTTGAAGTGTCAGGATGCTCGGATCCTTAGAATTACAGGCTCCAGATACAAAAGGAGGCATTGTGGACCCCTCTTTGGGCCCACAGTCGCCACTTAAAAGCCCACTCTTAGGCCCACATGAAAAGTGATCTGGTTCCGCATTAGCAAAAACCTCCTTGCGGAGTAACACAACACCTGCCTCGGAATGCGTGTGCCTCGAGACTCCCACCGAGCCAGTATGCGCCTCGTCCAACGCCTCTTCATTGGTGGGTGTAGAGTGAACCAGGTTACAATAAGATTTTGAAGACCCCCTGCCACCTGTCAACAGCGGATTGGATCTTGGAACGGTGCGATTTGAAAGCGCCTCTGTAACCACACCATGCCTCTTCGAAACCCTGGCACTCTCATCTGCCTCATCTTCTTTCCCAATCTGAGCCAACACCGATGGCCTCCTTTTACAGCTCACATCTTCAACCACTCCCTCCACACCAAGTTCGCCCTCTACTGAGCTACTTTTCCTGAAGGCGCTCAGGTCTCTGATCTTCTCTCTCCCCAGAGAGGGATCAGTTTCTTTTGCTGCAGGCTTCCCAGAGGATTCTTTTTCAGTTTCTTTTTCAGTCGCTGGTGAAAACCAGCCTTTCAAGACCCACTCTTTGGTGGAAACTGGCAGATCGCTTGTCGTCTTCCCCCCTTTGGCGGTATACTCCACCAAACCTAGTCTATGAGCCTGTCTGTCGGAGTGGTTTGTATTTTTCCCCAAAAGGTGGTCTGAGCGCACTGGTCCTTCCTCCACAGCTGCCGTGCAGAGCTCCAAGGAGTGGTTGGGCACAGTCACTGGTCTATCCACTGAGTTGGTGGCCCCTGATGGCTGCTGACCTTTGGATAAACCGGTTAGACCGTTTCCTCGACCTCTGCCGTGCTGGCGACTCTTCAGTGACCGCCTCTCGACCACCGTAGACTCCTGGCGCTGCTTTGGGGCCATGGCCGCATTGATAACCTCTCAGTGAGCCCTTTCAATCTCATGAGAACCATCAATAGTGAGGTTATTCGATGGCGATAGTACTTGTTTGTAACTACGGTTGTCTCTATGAGTCGATGTAGGCAAGTGCGCTTGGTTCACCGGCAGTGCTTCGACGATCTTGTCTAGCACGAATCTAACTAGATAAGCTTCCTCAAAAGAGTAAATTTTAGCAAATCGCGGCATCAGAGAGATGTCAGAGCATCTAATCAGCACCCTTCCCGAAATAAGGTCTGAGCGACGCCTCGTCTTCTCATCAAGCTCCTCAACCGACCCAAACTCCGAAATAATCTCTTGAATCGCTTCTTTTTTCCAAAAGTGAAGTGGGATGTTATGGATCCAAATCCAAAATCGATCTCCCTGAGGGAGCTCCGCTCCGAAGGATGTAGTCCACTCGCTGAATTCAGCTTGAAAATGCCCAAAGTCGATCTTCCCAAGGCCCACCACCTCCGTGACCTTCTCCGGCTTGGGGAAAGAGATCAGGAACTGCTGGTGACACAGCTTTTTGACCACCCAGTCCCTGTCGGCACGTAGAGGCCATTTGAGGTTCAGTGCGTTGAGGAAATGCACTTCGGAGGGAGACCCCGACCGGATCTTAGCTATCGCACACCACCGTCGGAGCCAGTCTTCTTCGTGCTTGATCACCGCCAGGCTATTGGCTAGCTTGATCTTGGTGGGGCTCTCCGGCGACTTCCCTCTGACCACCTGTCTATCCTCATCCAGATTGGAATTGTTGATAATGGTGCACGAGTACGACATATGGCCCCATTTCAAACAACTGATGCAGCGTACTTCTTTGGTACATTCCGAACGGAAGTGACCAAGATCCCCACAGTTGAAGCACGGGGCTGGTTTTCTTTTTCCCTTTCGTATTTTTTTCTTTCCAAATTCACTGAGATCTTTTTGAGCGTTTCTGTAAGAATGGTTGAGGATGTTGGAATCCTGATGGGTTGGGGGAGAAGATGGGTAAAGCTTCCGCTTACCCCCTCTGGCCACCACCACCCACTTCTCCGCCTCCTCCTCTTCTCGATCTCGTTCCACCATTTCAAGTTCTCCTCCGTTTGGATCCCCTCTCTGGGCCCAAACGTTGGAGTCCGTTGGATGGTCAGGAGCTTTATCGATGGATTGGACGTCGAGGCGTGGGGTGACTGGTCGGATGGAGGAGGGGGGGTGCAGGATGTGAATTGCAGGATGTGAATTGCTGTGTGTTGTGGTTAGAGTTGTTGTGGGTATTTGTTGTGACCTGGTTTCTTTTGGTGTTGGGATTGTCGTTGGAAGAAGTTGGCTGCTGGCGGAGTTTGTGAGAAGAGGTGATGGAGTTGTTGTAGGATTTGCGGTGAGTTTGATACCTCTGTTCATACTCTCTGTACCTACTCCAGTACTGACCCTCATTGTGTAGTTGGAGGTGCTCCCTCGGCGGGGTTCTCTGACGCCTCAAGCGGTCAGTCGGAGGACCCCCTTGTTAGGCCCTCCTCTCAAAGCTCTCATGTCTTCGATGTGTATCCTGGCCCCTGGAGCTCTCTGCAACCGAGCGATGATGACCGTGATCACTCCCCACATGACGCGGAGGCGCACGTTGGTGCGCATGCGTTGGGGAGTGCACTCGTCTGAGCTCCCGAGGCACTCCTTCCTCCGGGATGGAGACCAACGAAGAGGGTGCCATAGATACTGCTTTGACTAAGGCTGGGGGTTGTGTACCCTGCAGTGGTGCAGGGTGTTGTACGGCGAGGTCTGCAGCTCCAGTAGCTGACTCAAGCTCCTGCATTGTCGAGTTTGGAATTTGTATTGGATATTGGGGTAGTGTGGTTGACCATTTTGAGATAAAATCCATGCCCAAAGTGTGCTATTACTTGCTATCTACCTTGAGTAGAAGCATGAGAGCGCCCGATCACGATTTCTCAAAGAATCGGGACCGAAAATGACTCCATTTTGGCATAAATGCCAAATGTGTGCTTGCTGTTTGGAATTATAAATTGTCATTTTTAGGGCTCTTAGAACCCCTATTTGGGTATTCGTGGGTTAGGACTTACTCCTAGTGTGCTGTACCATGTTGGGGTACGTTGGTTGAGTATTGAGACTCTAGAACTCAGTCTTGTTGACAAATCTAGACAGATAGAATAGAACCCGTGTTGCATCGAACGCGTTGGAGGAGACGACTCGTGCACCGACGTACTCGCCGCGCCGTGCATGGATGGATTCCATGGTTGTGTTTGGAGCTACCACTTGTCGAGGACTGTGGAGTGTTAAGTTTAGCGGGAGCATGTGTTGGTCGGGCCGAGGTTGCGATCAAACTCCAAGCGTAGAATGACGGTTGCGGCGATTGACGGGGTCAATTCGTCATTGGTTCGTGCCAAGTGTGGGCCGAGGCGGGTCAACCCTTGGGCCGGACTTGAGGGCTAGTTGAGTCCTAGTGTGGGATGGGTTGATATCCATTAATGATAAAGGTAACTAACTAGAAAGAATCTACAAGTAGAACTTAACTAGTTGTCCATAGCAAGCTAAGTTGATTACCAAGTTAGGGATTGGAAATGGTAGACAGATCGCCTAACTAAGGGAATGAGTAATAAGAGATAGTTCTAGGCTCGCCTAGAGGTCCATACTTCTAAGTGGAGGACGGTGTTGACGAAAGAGGCGATGGGTTTCTGAAGGAGAACAGGGGAAGGGGAGAGGGTGTACAGTGGAGATGGGGGTTGGGGTTTAACAGTTGGCGGCTATGGTTAATGGGGGCTAGGGTTAGGGTATAGGGTAGGTTAGGGTTTTGCTAATGTATTTATAGGAGTTAATGAGATATTGGGTTTTGGGTAGGATCCAATAAGGAGATAGGCTAAAATTCAATAGGAAATGGAATAACAAAATTTAAAAAAATAGGATTATATAACAAAATGTAATTTGTATTAAAATATATAAATAATTTGAAATAACTACAAATACAAACAATAAATAGAAATAGATTTTTAATAAACGATTAAAAGTAGTAATAATAATAACAATAATACTAGTAACAACAATAATGATAACAGCAATCAAAGTAATAACAATAATAAGAATAAGAATAAAATAATCCAATAATAATAACATATTTGATTAGGGCTAAAATGTAAATAGTTCATCAATTATGAATACAAAATAAAGTTAAAATATATCATCTTTCGAAATAAATATAATTTTCGATTAGTAAAGATTTTAATAGAAGATCCAAATCGAATTTTTAAAAAAATGAATTTACAAAAAATCAAAATATAGGAAATATTCAGAAAATATGTATTTACGGGAACGAGGGTTACATTTTCCAAGCTGGGCGCCTTTCATTGGTGGAAGGTTGATGTTGTATGTGATCATCTTCCATGGCGTCAATTTGTTGTGTATACATCTCTTCTATGTTGGATTTGTGATTGATGGATGTGTCTTCATTTTGGGGGGACTCATGATTTTGAGGATCCACGTTTGGCCCTTGTTCAATATGTACCTGTTCTTTTCAACACGAACACATGTCTCATCATCATCAACAACATGCAGTATTTCTTTGATGAAGGGATTAGTTTCATCAAATATAATATCAATGGATTCTTGAATTGTGCATCGTCTTTTATTAAATACACGATATGCCTTGCTACTTAGGGAATATCCCAAGAATATGCCTTCATCACTTTTACAATCAAAATTTTCCAAGTTATCTAAAGATTCAAAATAAACACTTTGCACCCAAAGACACGGAAGTAACTCAAGTTAGGAATTTTGCCATAATATAGTTCAAAATGCGTTTTCTCAAGATATTTCCTGATGATTACTTGGTTAATTGTATAACATGCTGTATTGACAGCTTCTACCCAAAACGACTTTGGTAAATCACTTTCACTAAGCATGGTTTGGGCTATTTCTTGAAGAGATCGATTTTTCCTATCAACAACCCCATTTTGTTGGGGAGTGGGGGGACAAGCGAACTTATGTTTTATTCCCTTTTTGTCACAAAATGATGTAAAGAGTTCGTTTTGAAATTTCCCACCATGATCACTACGAATAGTAACAATGGTGAGGCTTTTCTCATTTTCTACTCTACGACGGAATTTTTGAAAAACATATGATGTGTCATCCTTTTGGGACAAAAAAGTAACCCAAGTGAATCTGCTATAGTCATCTACAATTACAAAGACATATCCTGCACCTCCATTACTACGTGTTCGTGATGGTCCAAATAGATTCATGTGCAAGAGTTCAAGGGGTCTAGAAGTTGATACCATTTTCTTGAGCTTGTGCGAACTTTTAGTTTGCTTACCGAACTGACATGACTCACACGGTTTATCTTTCTCAAATT
The DNA here is from genome assembly GCA_017893485.1 of Hemerocallis citrina. Classification (NCBI taxonomy): domain Eukaryota; kingdom Viridiplantae; phylum Streptophyta; class Magnoliopsida; order Asparagales; family Asphodelaceae; genus Hemerocallis; species Hemerocallis citrina. The sequence goes on along the minus strand of CM030364.1, from coordinate 210,963,221 downwards.
TGATTTTGGGAATCCCCCTTACAAGCTCCATGGTGATGAGTTTGTTGAGATTATCCATGGCTGTGTGTCCAAGTCGTCGATGCCATAACCAACCATCCTCGTTTCTAGCAACAAAGCATCTCATATTTTCCTATGCTAATTCATTAGAGTTTACGACATATACATTATTACATCTGTTAGCGAGGAGTAAACATGATTTATTGCTATCTAGTACAGTACATGCATTTTTATCAAAAGTAACAATATAACCTTTGTCACATAATTGGCTGACGCTAAGTAAATTGTGTTTCAAACCTCTTACCAATATAACATCCTCCATGGAGCATGAAGAACCAAAGTTTATTTTACCTTTACCGATGGTTTGACCAGTGCTATTATCTCCAAAGATGATGTCATTCCCTCTTTTCCATGATAGTGCTGCAAAGTATTTATTATCACCTGTCATATGGTTTAAGCATCCACTATCAAGGTACCACCGATCTTTAGTCTAGATGCGTTGAGTTACCTACATCAAGATTAGTAGGTATGATTTTGGGTGCCCAAGTTTGTATTGAACCTGCATTTACATTCTTTCTCACCCAAACAAAGTTAGTGTTCCTTTTTAATACACAATTATAAGAAATATGTCCTACTTTACAGCAATAATGATATGTGATATGATTGTGCCTTGGATCATGCACATGTGCATAGTGTTGTGTTGATTTGTGCTCATGTTGGTGACTATGCATATGTGTATGACACGATTGCTTAGACTTTTGATGTTGTATTGGCTTATCGTAACCAAGCCCTCGATTATCATGATATGATCTTGAATTCTTTGTAATAAGATAACTGGGGCGCCCTTCATATTTTTCAACAATTTTTTCAAGCTCAATTATACTATTACAAAGCCTTTTCCTAGTCTTCTCATCATCTTTTGTGTTCCAACGAAGAGTGTCTAGGGTAGCTTCAAGTATTCTATTTTGTTCGAGAGCCTCTTTACAACATTCCACTACCTCATCAAATTTTCTTTTGCATTCATTTAAGTCATCAGTGAGTTTAGCAATATAAACAGATTTCTCATGAATTTCTTTTAGATTTTCATCATGTATTGCTAAGGATTCTTGAATTTATTGTTTTATGTACTCATTTTCCTCTATCAACACATCATGGTCTTTTCTAAATGACTCGAATTTTTCTATAATCAAAGAATTTTTATTTTTCAGTTTTCGATTTTTAGTGATGCAAGAGTCGAGTGATTCATTTGAAATTTGTTTATATTGTCTTAATTGATGACTCAATTTCTTAGCATAATCTTTTAGTCCATTACACATGTCTACTAAATCATCGTAAGTGGGTTCTTCGATTACCTCTTCTTGAGATGATGATTGCGCCTCACCATTCCCAAGAGCCATGAATCCAACGTTGTTGTGATTTTGCTCTTCCTCGCTGGAGTCTGAGTCTAGCCAGGTTGCCTTCAACGCCTTCTTTCTCAATCCTCAATTGGAGTGGTAGTAGTCCGTGTTTATGTCCTGTGAGATAGGACAGTTTGCGCGAATATGTCCAGGCTTCTTGCATTTGTAGCATGAGTTGTCTGTCATTTTCTCTTTCTCCTTGATACCTGCCATATTTTTTGTGTTTAAGATACTTACGAAATTGCTTGGTCAACAATGCGATGTCTTCATCTGACTCTTCATGATCTGACTCTGCTTTTGATGATCGAGATTTTTCTGCTTTCAAGGCGATAGTCTTTTCTTCTGCTTTAGGTTCAATCCCGATGTTTTACCTGTATCTCTTGGTTTCAGTCATCTCCGTCTCATATGTCTTCAGCTTTCATTGGAAGGTGTAGTAGTCGAACCCATTTTCCTCAAGAGTCTCCCTCATTGCCACAGCTTTTACATCTCATTCCAGCGTGGGACAGCTTATGAGTTTTCTGACCTTTCGGTCATCATCCAACCCCTTACCTAAGCTTTCAAGCTCGTATGCGATGATGTCGAAGCGGGCAAGCATTTGATCTACGTTTTCTTCTGGCAACATACGAAACACATCAAACTTATAAAAGCATAAATTAACTTTTACTTTTACCTCAGATGCGGTTCCCTTATGCCGTTTGAGCATATTGTTCCAAATTTTGTACGCCGTCTTGCAATTTCACCCACACCGCATCAATTCTTCATTGTTTAAACCTGCATAAAGTGTTGTCATAGCTTTGGAGTTTGCGGTTTTCAATGTTAGTTCGGCTTTTGTGAATGCCCTCTTTCCAACGCTGACAGGGATATCTGTTTTGTTTATGCAGATGTTCCAGACTTCTTCACCTAGCACCTGCAAAAAGTGAGACATATGAACTTTCCAAATATCATAGCATTTTCCATCAAAATAAGGTGAACATGTTAGACTTGTTCCATTGGATATGAATGGCTCCAATGAGTACAAGTTCTCGGTAGGAGGGATTTCGGCCATTGGACCTTTTGCTTAAGCTTTTAAGCTCTTAGTAAGCACCTCGCTCTGATACCACTGTAAATCACCCTGAGGGGTGAATATGGTGATTGTGCGGAAATTAAAAATTCAAATTAAGTTGCAAAGTAAATAAGAAGAAATAGAGAAAGCAAATACAGCAAGCACAGGTGACACAGCGATATAACGTGGTTCGACTCCCAAGTCTACGTCCACACCACCTACTTGTAGCAATTCTCCGCCACAAGCATTCCACTATACTCAAACCCTTGTACAGTGATTCTCGGATTCAGGCCGAGAGACGAATTACACCCAAAGGACTTCTAAGATAAGCCTTGTCAATCTTACCAAAGTGGAATAAAAGAAAAACTCAAGATCTCCAATGATCTTGACTGAAGAAAAAAAGAAAGTATCGCACACTCGGATTGATTGTTGAATTGATTAGTTCGGAATATTTTTCTCAGTGGAAAAGGTGAGGAATATGCAGTGGGTTCGTCCAAATATATACACTAAAACGTATGTCTCAAAAATAGAAACAATACATTCCAAAAGAGTAATCATCACGAGGTACGATCGACCACAAAGAAGGACAGTCGAACGTTCATCTTTTAATCGAAAGTCGAAAGATGAATGGTCGACTTTCTCATCATTTTAATAGTGATGAGCGGTCGACTGTGGTGCGGTCAACCGACAATGTGATGTGGTCGACTGCAATCGTGCTGATTGTGACGAAACCACTTTATATTCTTACCATAAATTAATCAATCAAAAATCAATCAATTACATATAAAATCCTCACATATAAGAAAATAAAGGAACTGATGTTGCTAGCTTTCTTGGGCTCTAATCAACATGTGCTCTTTTTAAATATCTTCTTCTTTTACTTGATTTTGTAATTCTTCTTTATTACTTTCCTTCTTTTGCTTGATACTCAATCTTGGTAGCTTCATATTGATTTATTTGTTCCTGAAAACCTTCTTTTGCTTGATACTCAATCTTGGTAGCTTCATATTGATTTATTTGTTCCTCAAAACCTGAACATCTCAACTGAAACGTATTATTATTTGTAAACACGTTTTGTGCACACCAAACTAAGAGTCAATAAGAAATTACCACTGCAAAAGAGGGGGAGAGATGTAACACCCCGAATTCCAAATAAGTCTGAATTCGAAGTTCCACAGGATCTTTATACTTCACTTCGTACAATTTTACAAGGAATTTAAATCTTTTTATACAATAATGTTTACATCAACACAGCGGAAGCAAATTACAACATATACATGAAATCAATAACAATTTGAACATTTCTTTAAGCAGCATTCCTTCTTTAGTCTTTTCATTCAATTTGTCCTGCATGGAAACTGTAGGCACGTCAGTTGCATACAACTGACGCTAGGATATAACACATCAATTTCTCTTGCTTGGAAAGCACACACTTGTTCATAAACAAAACTAAGGGGGACTATCTTATTGATATCGTGTGTGAATGTGCACTTAGTCCTTAATGCAGTTACTTATATTTAATGACACTAATGCACACTTGTTCGGATTCTATGCATCCCATACTACATAGGTCCGAGGGCCAACCCTTAATCGTTCTTCATCTTGTGGGGTTGATTCCCTCGCTATGAGTTTAACTAATACGGTAACTACAGTAAGTATCCTAGATGTTCTATGAGTTACGAGCCCATGTCTAGACATCCTAGAGAGAATCCCACGTCATGACATGACGCATCATGCAGACATCATATGGACAATTCGCCTCTGCCATGGAACGATGGCACTACGTAGTCACCAAGTACCCCACAAGCGTCGCCACGATCCCGATATTCTGGAGATGTATTCACGTCCTGACATGACGCATCATGTAGACATCCTGTGAACACTCTCACACCGTAGATCTGAGCCCTCATACTTGTATTTTCTCTTACTTTCATCATATCTCCACTATGTGTCCACTTCTTAGATAATTGAATCATGAGTAAAAAATTACACTCTAGAATTAGGGTTACCTCTACATCGGTCTTAAACATCAATTGTTAACCACGACCCAATCTTGGTCTTTTAATATCACATTTCTCTTTCAAACTTTCATTTATGCCGATGTAAGGACTTAGCTAAAACTCTAGTTTCAATCTCTTTTCATGTTCATACTCACAAATTTTCATAGTTCATCATGATCTTTGTATTTCATTTTCCATGCACATTTACATAATTTAAACAACAATTTCAAATTTAACTACTCAAAATTTTCATGTCAAAAATCTCATTTTTAATTTCTTACACAAAAATTCTTTATATTCAAAATATTCCCTTTCTTTAATTAATCACGATCATATTCTAAGAATAATTTATCAAGTTCTTCTTCTGAAATTACTTCTAATTCTCATTATAAAAGGTCAAATATTCTACAAATAATTTTCATGAAGTCTAGGGAATTTTAGAAGTATTCTAGTATTTTTCCTCAATTTTTATCCACTTAAAAATACTCAAAATATAAAAATAAGTAAATAAAATATTAAAAAAAACAAATAAAAGGCCAGGGCCGGATTCGAACCCAGACCGAACACCACCCCCGCCTATGAACAGTAACCGACCCAAAGCGCACCCAACGACCAGAAAGGCCAGAGTGACTAACCGTTATAAAGGAAATTTAGATTATACTTAAAAGTCTGGTTTCAGGATTTGATTAAAACTCGAAATTTCAATAAAACATCATCTTGCCAGACTCAAACCCATGACCAGTACCCCCGCCTAGCTACAGTAACATACCCAAAATGCACCCAAAGACCAGAAAGGTCAGAGTGACTAACCGATATAAGCTCAGGTTAAATATTTTTTGTATACACTGCACTGTATCTAGTTCTTTCTTTAATAAACTCGATTTTCCAATCAACTTGTACTTTATAAAAATCTAAATCTTTTTCCAGAATATATTTTTTTGAAAAAAAATAAATTATATTTTCTTAGATTTCCAAAATTCTCATTTTTAACCACATAGTAAACTATTTCTCTTATTTCTCTTGAAAAAGTGGAACATTAATACATTTTTCGACATTGAAAAATTCCTTTTCTAGATGAATCTTTTTATCTACTTGTTTTCCATTTATTCACATTATACTTGCACAATTTTTCTTCATTCTTTAACATAGTTAAAGTCTCAAGTTAAAATTTATCTCTTATAAACTCACTCATTTCTTATTATTCAAGAGATAATATATTTGACAATTAAGTGAATATAAACTTACTCATACAATACAATTAAAATTCAACAATTATTGTAACTTTTCCATGCTAATTAACTTATTTCACAAATCATAGGTGTTAATTTGCATTCTAAAATCCATTCACAAGCACAACTTCATACAAGCATGATTTATCAAATTTATATGTACTCTAGCATGAAAATATAGTAATCAAGCATCATGACAACTCTTAATTAACACATTCCAATTCATTTTACTAATTTTTTTCATATAGATAAACTAGAGTTTGCTCTCTTCTTACTAGTCTCTTCAAGCAAGTATATGGCAATTTTTATATTTGTTTCTAACATATTCACAAATTAAATTCCTAGCATGGTATCTAAACTAGAAGTAGAGAAATCACACACCTTTTGAAGAAAACAAATAAGAAACTCCTAGAAAACTCCTTGAATGCACGATCGACTCCCTCCTCCTCCTAGTTTGGTGCAAATTTCGAGCTCCTCCTCCTTGCTAGTGTGAACCCGAGACCCCCCTTGATGTGCTAGTCAGCCACCCAAGTACAAGAGCACACACACACAACTCTCAATCTTTTCTCACACAATTCTATCTTTTCTCACTCAATCTTTTCCTCAGAATTGCTTCTTTTCTTTTCTCTTTGAAAATTTCTAATGCAAGTAATGGAGAAGATAGGGTGGGTATTTATACACATTTCAAAAGTGAATGAAGGGTTGAGATGAGTTTAGATGAAGGGCTAGGATACATTCAGGAGTTAGAAGAACTACCCATCATCTAGTAACCACCTCACCACTCTCTTCATCTCTCCCGCCACTCCAAATGGCCGGCCACCCTCTAGTGTCCCTTGCACGTGCATGTGCAATGCACGTGCCATCACATGCACACTAGTTTAAGTTGTACAATTATTAATTATTCATTTATTTGTTACATGATTAAGTCTACACTACAAGTTGTATTAATTACTAATAGAATTAACTAGTGGGCTAATTAGGTGGGCTAAAAACCATTGGCCCTTTAATTAATTAATTTATTTATTTAAGAGGACTAGAATTAGACTGTTAGGCCTAAAGATTAATAATAAATAACAATTGGCTTTAATTTTAAAAGAGAAGAAAACATTCATTCATGATACTAAAATAATTTTTAAAGCTAAAAACATACATCAATTTTGCATGTGCGAAACACATGAAAACAAATGAAAATTTTATATTTAATTATTTCAAAATTTTAGAATGCTACAAGAGATGACTTGGGGCGTAGGTCTCGGGAAAGAGAGGAGGCTTTGAATGTCGTGGCAGGAGAGAGAGGGCTCGGGGACGATAATAAGAGAGGGAGTTGAGGTAGGGGGAAGTTGGGTGGAAGTTTCGATGGGTTGGGTTGAAGGAGAGAACTAGGGTGAGAATGGTTTGGGGATTCGAAATGGAGAGTGGAGAGCGGGGTGCCAGTTGTGTTTGGGGATTCGAGATGGATAGGGGAGAGGGGCGTCGAGGGTACGGGGATGTAGAGATGGAGAGATGATCGGGGGTCGACGGGGTTTAGGGATTTCGAGAGGGAGAAAGGCTACGGTTTCGAAGCATGGGAACTGATAGAGAAAGAGAGGATTGAGAAGAGAATGAGAGAGAGAAAGGAAGAGATAAAGATTGAGAGAGTAGAGAAATCACAAAAATACCCCCCCCCCCCCCAAGCTTCTTCCCACTTGAGCTTTATATCTGCCAATCAAGATCAAACTCAGATCCAACGGTCCATCTTTGAGCTCGCAAATACTTCTGAGACAACTGGTTCGCACATGAACAATTATATATCTATATAATAAAACACAAGGCAATTCAAAAGAAAGCTATCAAGTGGCTATCCTTCAATTGGAAGGAAATCAATGGTCAAAATTTATGTTCACAAGACATTTTCCCACCTGTTACTATAGCTACAGTACTTGTTACTGTAGCTGCAGTAGCCATATTCAGATTTATACTTTATGTTGTGTGAAGTAGTCGATATTTGTTTGGGTTTTGAAATTAATTAACCTTTAATCCCTATTTTTAATTAATAAGGAAAAGACTAATTAAAATCACACTAATTTTAATTAAGAAAAGCTTTAATTGTTGTGGTTTAATTAGTCTTTTCTTAATTAATTAAAATTTATGGATTAAAAGTTAATTAATTTCAATCTAATTAAGCTTAATTAACTCATCCAAAACATTAGGGATTAAGCTTAAATAAAATTAATTAATCCCCAATTTTGGATTAATTTCATGTAAAACAAAAAATAAAAAAATGTTTTAAATTACTTTCGCTATAGTATTACTACAACCAAAACAAAGCTAATATTTAATTATTGCTACAATAAACCTATATTCAACCAAAGCTACTTTTAAGAAATCAAATCCAAGGAATTGCTTTCGCTACAATGCTTCTCTTTCCTCATTTTTTTACAACCAACCAAACCACCCCTAATTATTTTAGTATGTAATTATTTTACGACATTCTAATTATTTTTTTTAACTTATCGTTTAGTCAATAACCAGATGGTATTGCTTATAAATGTTGACATATGTAATTTGTTAGTCAAATATGATTGCATATATTTTACTGTTTATAGTGTTTTTCATATATTGCATCGTTCAGAAGACATGTCGTAGGCACGTGTCCACGGGTAAACCCAGTCTATATAATAAAACACTAGTGTATCCTTGTGCAATATTGCACAAACTTATATAATATAATATAATATAATATAATATGTAATATAACTTGTGCAATACAGCACAATTTTTTTTAAAAATAATAAAATAATAAAATAAATTTGAAAAATTCATCTAATATTATCAATATAATAATGAAGATTTCAATTCCAATTTGGACGGAGTAAGAGTGGGGATTTATCTCCTACATTTGCCCCATTTTTTTATATAAAAAAAGGAAAAATGAGAAAAATTCTAGACAAAAGTGGTTTAGCATAATATATTGTATAGATTCCAAATTTTTAATTATTTTTCAGAAATTCTAATTGAATTTCCGTGCTAAATAATCATTTTTAGAATTATAATTTAGTTTCCTAATTTTAAATCATTTTTTGTTATTTTTTATTGATTTATCAAGCTGGCACGATTTTTGCAGCGATCTAGATCGCCCATCGAGGCTGTGCTCGCCCACTGGGTGAAATAAGATGCCAGTTAGATGTGGTGACATGGCGCAACATGGGATGTTGATCACGTGATGGGCTCGCCCGCTGAGTGAATTGGACATGCGTGATTGGGTGGCGACGAGGCACGATCAGGAGCCTCGATTACGCATGTTTTCACGCATCTGGGCGATCGCACGGTTGAAAATTGAGCGGAGTTGGTAGCTGAGTGTGTGCACGTGTTAAGGTATGTGTGAATTCCTACTTTTGCTCTTCTTTTACTATTTCAAATTGGAGAAAGAAGAGAGGGGGTACATTCTCTTTCCTATTAGCATAATATATAGATATAACAAGACAATTTGAAGAAAAAAAACTATCAAGTGGTTCCCCTTCAATTGAAACAAAATCAAAGGTTCAAATTCACCCTCCAAAAATATATTTTCCCTCCAAATAGATTCTCCCCCCAAAACTAAATTTTTCTCCCCCAAAACTAAAAAAACTCGTTACTTTATTACTATCTCTCTCTTCTTTCTTAAGTTTTTCATATTTCTCTCTTTCTCTCCCCCCCCCCCTCTCATTCTCTCTCTAAACAGAAATTTAGATTTTGAGATTTCAAGTTTGTAAATTTTCGGATTTTTTATGTTTTTTATTGTTCATGTTACATTGAAAATAACAAATATCTGCTCAACAGTTAAATTTTATCATTTTCCACCCTCAAAGTTCTAAAAAGTTGGATTTTATACCCTCATTTATAATTATTTTTCAACATATACTAATGGAAACATGGACTTTTATTTACAACTAATTATTTTCATACTATTCAAACTTGAGCTACATAATTGTTGTTTTACTGCTATTTATAAGGCTTTTCAAATGTTGTATCGTTCCGAAGACATGTCGTAGGCACGTGCCTATGGGCAAATCTAGTATGTATATATATATATATAGCCATTCGGTTGAGAACTAATTTGGTGAAAACTCCGTGAGAACTCACAGAGTACCCCCCATGAAATATCTAAACCGGCCATCTCGTTCTACACGCCTTAGATAGCATAACATGAAGAAATCAAGTAATTTGAAGTTCATTTTCCCATGATTTATATCATCGCCTAATTGTATGGCTGAAAATTTTAACAGAATGATGGATGGGCCAGTAAACTTCAATTACTTAATTTTTTTATGTTATGTTATCTAAGGCGTGTAAAACGAAATGGCCGATTCGGATTTTTTATGGGGGGTCTACTCCGTGAGTTCTCACGGAGTTCTCACCGAAATTAGTTCTCAACTGAAGGGCTCCTATATATATATATATAGAGAGAGAGAGAGAGAGAGAGAGAGAGAGAGAGATCTTTGGTTGCACACTACTTTTGTGAGCACTCCGTGAACACTCACGAAATAGAGTTCTATGAAAAATCCGAACCGCTCATATTGTTCTATATGCCTAAGATAGCCTAACAATAAAACATCAATTAATTTGAAATTCATTTGTCCATGATTTACATCATCACAAAATTGTATGGCTGAAAATTCTAACAGCATGGCGGATGGGCAAATGAACTTCAAATTACTTAATTTTTTATTGTTAGGTCATCTTAGGCATATAGAACAATATGAGCGGTTCGAATTTTTCATTGGGTCTCTATTTCGTGAGTGTTCACGGAGTGCTCACCAAAAGTAGTGTGCAACCGAAGGGGGCTATATATATATATATATATATATATATATAGAAGTCTTCCGTTGTGCACCATAGGTGGTGCACACGGTGTATGCACTCGGCCTTCCTGCCTTCAAATCGACGATCCAAACCGTTCACATTGATGTACACATCTAAATTAGTCTAAATATGTAAAATCAAATCATTTGAAATTCATTTGCCCATCCATTGGAGTGTTACAAAATTGTATGGCTGAAAATCATTGTTTTTTATAGTCACATGATGGATGGGCAAATGAATTTCAAATGATTTGATTTTACATATTTAGACTAATTTAGACGTGTAGATCAATGTGAACGGTTCGGATCGTCGATACGAAGGCGGGAAGACCGAGTGCACACGAGTGCACACAGAGGGGTGGTGCACAATGGAAGATTTTCCTATATATATATATATTACCAGAGTTTTAGAGCAAGTCTAATGGTTTTGCCTCTTGTGTCGTCACAAGCCGCACGTCACAAGGCTTCTCGGCATCATAAGAAAATAAAAATTTCTAATGGTTGGAGGCAAGACACTTCACAAGCCAATCCCCTATTAGAAAGTAAACATTCTTGGTACGTCACATCCCATTTTTTGATTTTGGAATAAATATTTTTGTGTTATATTTATTTCAATAACCATCAAAATATTTTATACCATACACGAATTCACGTAGTTTGTACGTATTTTTTGAAAATTAAATAATTCGGCAAAAAAATAAATTTGATTTGTATATGAAAACACGTCATACAAGAAAAGTCACACTTAACATAAACCAAAATAATGCAAAACCACATTTAATATTAAAAATAAATAAGGATGATCAATTATCTTGCACCCTATGTCCTTCATTTTCCCACTAGTGCACAACCTGATCACACTGAAGCCGATTATAAATGACTCATCGGCGAAGTAATCATCCTCGAGCAAGCCGTCGTATTGCTCTCGATGTCATTCAATGAATCGGCGACCTGGTTGTGAGCCTAATAGCGAGCTTCCCTCTTCAAGTCTCTGAAATTCGCTAACTGCAGCAATGACAGTCACAGTTTCTTCACGCTCCCTTTTTAAATTGTGAAGAAAGATATGAATATGGGATTGTATTTATAGGGGAACCATTGGGGATTTTGTATATACATAAGGGCCAAATCTGGCTGTTGGGGGGAGAGAAAAAAAATTCCGACCGTTGAAAACAACTGTGTGCATCAGCACACATGGGCACAGATGCATTCTGCGCCTATGTGCGCTGACGTCAGCGCACAACTTTTTTTTCTCTTTTTTTCCCCTCTTTTTCTTCCCAGCCGGCCGGTTGCTGCCCCTCTTGCCTCTTGCCGCAGGCTTTCCAATGACCATTAGATCCCTTTTTTTTTTGCTTTTGCCCGTCTTGCCACTTATGACATCCTAAGAAATCCACCATTAGACTTGCTCTAAGTGCATTATATTATCCTGTAGTATGTAGGCGAAAAAGTATAGTCTCGTAGTATACCGTAGCTAGAATCCAAATTGATAGTGTTCTGATTGTTTCTTCCTGAGAGATATTTAGTGGAATGACCCACTTTTTAATTTTATTTGGTCAAATGACCTAGTTTGAAAACTATTTAGCCAAATGACCTAGTTACTATTTGAAATTTTATAGTATACTTCCTATAGTAATTTCTATAAAATGTGTGACCTTTCTTTAAATTCTAAAAGTTTTTGGGTTTTATGATAGTTTCTGTTTTTTATTATTAAATTTTTGTTTTCCAATTCTATAGCTTATAAATTAGTAATTAATTTAAAGAAAATTACAAAAATTATGTAAAAATTATTTACTTAACCTTGGCTCTGATACCAACTGTGTGTGCGAAGCGTGTAATCACTTGAAGACCTGAAAATCAAAAGGAAGAGAGTATCAAAAACTTTAAAATTCTAAAGATGATAGTTTGGTGTAAAATAATATTCGTTGAAATAATGGATATTGTCTATTCTGAAATGGTAATAAGGAATGTCGGGAATATCGTCTTCAAGTTCTCTCATATATTCTGATTCTGTCTCATATTCTTCACTATTACTATCATATGGGGGTTCTTCGAGTTCTTCCATATGTCTATTTTCTTCTCCATTATGTTCATTTTCTTCTAAAAATTGTCTGTATGCAGTTGTAGGACTCCAAACATAACTACTAAATATATCATTTTCCTAAAATAACAAAGATCTTTCATGATAAGTTAGGTCGTTAATTATTTCAACAATTATATTACTAGTTTCTCCATGATTTATTTGGTTTATTGTTATGATTATTTGTAACGCCCCGAATCCCAAATACACTGAATTCGATATGTTCTACAGGATCTTTTCACTTTCTTCAGTACAACTTTACAAGGAAATATAAACTTTTCACTTTACATCAGAGTTACATCATATTTTATATTTACATTTGCACAGCGGAAATAAAAATATACAAATTGACATAAATGTACAACAACATGATAAAATCTTTATGCATCCATTCCTCTTTACATGTAATTTACCTGCATACAAACTGTGGGTACGTCAGTTTATTCAACCGACGATAATTATACATGGTCATCCTCTTTATGCCAGAAACAGTATAATGAATCTCATTTCTTAACAGATCACAAACTTGTTCACATAACAATTAAAGTAAAGGGGAAAATCTTAATGATGTCGTGTCGTGATCGTGCACTTAATTCTTAATGCAATTTCTTAATTTACATGACACTAATACGCACTTGTTCGGATTCTATGCATCCCATACTACATAGGTCCGAGGGCAAGCCTCTTAACCGTTCTTCATTTTTGTAGGGTTCAATCCCTCGCCATGACTTACTCTACTTCTGTAATTACAGTGAGTATCCTAGATGATCTATGAGTACAAGCACATATCCTGGACCCTGGAGGGGAAACCCCGCGCCATGTCTTGACTCATCAAGCATGCATTCTGCGGCAATTCAGCCTCCTCCCTGAACACGATCCTCTTGCAGTCACCAAAACATCCCACAAGCGTGACTAAAGTCCGATCATTCTGAGTTGTGCCCGCGCCATGTCTTGACTCATCAAGCATGCATTCTGCGGCTCACACACCCGCACCGTAAACTCTAGTTCTCATACTTATGTTTTTCTCTCACTTTCATCACCTCTTCACTATGTACTAAAATCATTAGAATCATGAATAAAAATCAAAGCTCTAGAGTTAGCCTCTCCACCAAACCGGACTTATCATTTTATTTCAATACATGACCAATCTTGGTCTTCTTTTCAATTTCATTTCATTTCATTCATTTCACTGCCGGGGGAGACTTAGCTACTCTTCGTTTCAATTTCCAATTCACAATTTCCAATTGAGCACTTTCAGCTCATAATTCATTTTAGAGTCTCACAGACTTTCTTATCATGATCTTAGCCTTTCATGTTCATTCAATTTTCAACTCACATCTATGATTCTTTTCATATAAATTCATACAGCCATAAGAGTTCATTGACATCAATCATAAAATTCACAACTTTCAGCAATAATCAAAATTGGAATCTCTGACATATCAAAATCTACTCTGTACAGTCGACTTGGAAGGATACCAGTCGACTCATACAGTCAATTCAAGTTCATCATAAACACTCGGGAGAGTCGACTGCTGCACACGGCCAGTCGGCTGTCCCGCAACTTTTCATGTTCAAAATATTATCCACGTGACAGTCGACTGTTCATCCATCAGTCGTCTGTCCTGGGGTTTTTCTGACAGTACATTATCAGGTTCAGCTCAGTCGACTTGCTACGCGCATTCAGTCGACTGGACAGATTCATATTTCAAATTAAGGGATCATCTTTCTTACAGTTCTTACATGCACTTGCATCGTGATGTCAAATCACAATATACATATATTCATGTTTCATAAGCACAACACTTCTTACTTGTTCAGTAACATCGCAGCATGGAATTTCAAGTTACTAATGTTGTCTTTTCTTTAAGAAAATACTTTAAACATGCATTTACACTTATTCATAACTTTCGTACAGAGGTAAAACATGATTCTCAATTACACTAAGACAATCACGATGAAAACATATCTCATTCCATGGAATTTCAGGCATACTCATAGTTTAATAAATGCATCGGTCGACTACTCCGAATATCAGTCGACTGTACCAGTCATTCTCAGTTTTATTAATTATCCCTAGTTCTTTTTCCACATACTCATGTCTACTTAGCCATGTACATCATGAGTTTAGCCTTACTACTTCATTTTAATAATACACATATGTGTCATGAAACTTCTAACAAACATGTAACAGATGTCTCGTACCAGTCGACTTATCCTTACGGCAGTCGACTGTACCGACCCAAATCATCATTGTTTGTAGTGTCATTATTTCGCCATTTGTCCTTTATGATTATCATCATAAACATACTCAGGCCAATTCTAATATATTGAACTTACTTTTCAGAAACATGGTCACAATTATCACAATCAAGATATAATTCCTACATTAGAAGTCCTGAGAAACACCCACCTTATTTGACGAAGTAATCGAATCCAGCAAAGCTCCTCAATGCAGTGCAGCACTCCTTGCTCCTTGCTCCTTGTTCCACACCGAAGCCTTCAGAATGCTACTCGGTCCCCCACAGAAAAGCACACACACACAACTCTCAAAATACCTCTCTTACAATAATAATCTAGTGTAAAAGAAATAGAGAATGAGAGGGGGGTATTTATACACAAATTAGAGTGAGATGGAGGGCTAAGATGCACTAGGGAGTTGGAAGATCAAGGGCTAGGATGGACTAGGAAGTTGTGAAAACTACCCACACCTCATATTAACCGCCCATGATCTCACACCCACTCACCACAATCCGGCCAAAAGGTGTGCTCAATGCACGTGTATTTGAAATGCACGTGCATGCACAATCACCCCCACAAAACTTGTGCATAAAATAATAAGTCTCTTTAAAAAAAATGCTACACATTACAAGTTGTAGAAAAATAATAAAAGATTAATTTCATGGGCTTAAAATCAGTTGGGCCAAAATAGTTATTTGTAGAAGTAAATAAGTAAATTAACATTTGGGCTTTAAGGAAAATACTTTATAAAAACAATGTTCTTATACATCATGTTGAAAATAATAGCCAACAATATTACACGTGCACCCCACGTGCAACAAAATAAATAATCTTTCATATATTAGAAAAAAAATCAGGGTATTACATTATTACTCGTTATACACTAAAAAAGAATAGTTTGAATTCATAGCAATCATTCATGCTTATTTCTCTATGAGGATAATAAACATCAAAAACTAGCATTCTATCACTTCCTTGGTAACTAATCATTTATTCAAAAATTGGTGAGGCAATACCAAAATTATTATTATCCATTAGTTCTTTTGAATTTGAACAATATTCAATTATAAAATCAAGAGTAGAGAGAGGTTTCTAAGGATGCCAAAAAAATCAAAACGGCCCATCATGCTTCCGACCTAGTTAAACCTCTTTAAGCTGCTTTGTACCAGTTACTAGCAGTGGATAAAATACCTCTGATATGCACCTCGATTTCTGTGCTCCTTTTACGTTCCTCCCATCTTAGGATTACTATGCCCTCAAGAGAGCTTCATCTGAGAGATACGTCTGGAACAACCAGTAGCACTTTGGTACAGACAACCACAACCTAACTCGTTTCCTTCTGCTAGGTGTACAGTCTAACCATATATAGAAGGTTGCAAATGGGTCTTTTTACAAGATCATTCAGGCAAAGCCTTACAAAACTCTCCCTAAAGGAAAAAGATTTAGTTATCCATACCTTATTTTCTACAAGATCTGGTAGATGCATGAACTTATAAAAGATAATTTTTATTTCCTTCAAACTTGTTACAAACAGAGACTCTTCAAGATTTTGTGAAACTTTTTCTCTCCCGAATTCTCTGCCTCTCTCCCTTACCCTGCCTTTCCTTTTATAGAAGAATGGATGGCTTTACACCAGATACAATTATTGTTCTCCTTAAATCATTATTTACATCATAGATAAATAATTGAGCTAATTACGTCACTGCTTACGATGAAGACATCTTCACGTGCTTCACATTAGAAACAGCTCTTCGTCAGCCTTCTGTTGTTCTTTTCTGCAATAGTCACATGAATGTTGTGGTTCCATCCTCATCAATCTACAGTAGTGGATAGCTGTCTCTTCTGTCATTGTCATGTCACCTTTATGCAGGATTCAGTACCAGCTGTCAAAGACTTCTTTCTTTAAATGTGGTTGTTTAATTTTTGCTATGCTATAGATCATTAATTTTTATGGGCCAGGACTATCATAGATCCATATGTTACCATCTCTGTTTTGTATGTCCTTCAGTTCACAATACATTGTTCTAAATTCCGTAGCTCTTCTTTCTGGGATCAGTTTTTCGAATTCTTCGTTCTTATATGGTATAATACTGGTTGCTCCAAACAGGATTTGTGTAGTCATCCCTATCTTTATAATATGTTCAGCTGGCAGTTCTTCATTATCTTCAAGGAATTCTGGAATAGCTGAAAATATTCGGACATATATTTTGGATGCCTTTGTGAGACCAAAATAACTTTTAGCAGCTTTATATACTTCTTTTGGTAACTAGCTAAGTTCTTCACATTCTCGAAGTGGATAGATGCAGTGGATAAGTCCTCTTTCGAACAATACCCTCATTGTTTTTGGATTTGCTCCTAGTAGTATAATCGCTTTGTTCATATATTGTTGAGAAATAGTTTTGATAAATTGGTTGACCTGAGTAATCTGGCATAATTTCTCAATATATTGTAAAAATAAATCCTTCTTGGAGTATTTTGGGGGATCTGAGAGTAAACTCTCTTTGTAGGTAGTAGGCTGTATGGATGTGAAGTTTTCCTCTTGTGTGACGTTTTTTGTGATTCCACTTGTATTTTGTGAGTTAATAGGTTCACTCTTTTCACTCATTTTTTCAATACGATCTGTATTTATATGTTGGTAAAATATACTTTGAAGACCACATATTTGCAGCTGTAATTGGTTAAGTGCTCCTTTTAATTGCTCCACTTTCACCTTTAGGTAGACTATATCCTGTTCTATATGCTGCACTCTATTTTTTAATCCTGTAAAAACGAAATTGTTAGCTTCTTGACAAGAAATCTGCTAAGATGTTATCTTTTCCTTTTATATTTTCTATTGAGAAGTCATAATGTGCTAACTCCATCTGCCATCTTATCAACCTTTTATTTGCTATAGTTGGGTCTATTATCTTGTTAATCCAACTCTTTTCTTGTGTATTATCTGTTCTTACTGTGAATTTTGTATGCATTATGAATAACTCAAACTTTTTTATAGCTTTTAAGATTGCCAGTAGTTCTTTTTCATTTATGTAGTAACTTTGTTGGGTCTGTGTGAACGATCCACTAGTATATCTGGCTAGTCTTTCTTCTTCTTCTTCTATTTCAATGAATTTTAATACTGCTCCCCAATTATTTTTACACGCATCTGTTTCTATTATCCATGAACATTCTTTAACAGGTAATCTTAGCGTATGTAATTTTGAAATTTGTTGTTTTAATATTTTAAGTCTTTCTTCATCCTCTTGGGTACATTCCCATTTCTTAAACTTTTTCGGTTTTTGTTGTAACCAATTTGTTTTTGCTGATAAATTTGGTATGTAACCTCTTGTTTGATTTAGTAACCCTATTATAGATTGTACTTCTCTTTTTTCTTTTAGGACATTAAGAAATGTCTTTATTTTTCTACTATATGTGTCTGTAATTCTATTCCTTCATGTGATAATTTTGTTCCTAAGAATTCTATCTCAGTTTTGAATAATTTCATCTTCTTTTTTGATAGTATAATACCTGCATTTTTCACTATTTCTATGAATTTTAGTAGATGTTCTTTATATTGTTCCTCGTTTTCGGATCCTATTAGAATATCGTCTACATATACTAATATGAAATTGTTGTATTTTTCAAAAAATTTATCCATATATTCTTGAAATATTCCTGGGCTGTTTTTATAACCGAATGGTAATACATTCCATTCATAAAATCCTTGAGGTGTGCTAAATGCTGTTAAAGGTTTTGAATCTTCTGTTAGTTTTACATGATAAAATCCTGATTTACAATCAAATTTCGAATTTATTTTTCTTGTTCTTACTGTGTTAAGTAGTATTTGCATGTCTGCTAGTTGGTATCCAAACCTCTTAGTATTTTTATTTAGTTCCTTATAATTTACTACCATTCGAGATTTACCTCTTTTTTCTTCTTAATGCTTTTTTACTGTGAATGCTGATGATGAATGTGAGCTTTGTGATTTTCTAATATAATTATTTTCCATTAATTCTTTTATATGTATTTTGAACTCTTCTAGATCTGTTACAGTATGTCTTATAGGTCTAATTTTTTTATTTTATTCTTATCTATTAACTCTATGTGTGCTGTGGGTTTACTTAAGTCCCATTTTGCCAAGGGGTCTTCTCCGCACAGATCTTCTAATTGTTTTTGTAGAATTTCTTTTGTAATTATTTCTTGGACTTGTTGTATTCTAGTTTTATTTGGTAAATATTGATATTCACCATGCCTGGTTGAAGAAACTCTAATGTGTGGTAGGTCGGTTCTAGAATAAGGTTGGGTTATTCTAATTGCTATTGCTTGGTGCTGACAAGGTGTCGTAAATACAACCGATTTATGTGATATGGTTATAGGGTAGTATTGTTGGAAAAATTCATTTTCTAAGAGCACATCATTATTTATATCATCAAACTGGTATATTATTGGTATTTTTAGTATGTAACTTCCTATTTGTACATTAACATTTTGTTGATACTTATCAAGTACGATTGTTTGTCCAGTTAATCCAGTTATTGCTTTTTTATTATATCCATCTTGTTTCCATTTTGGTAGTATATTTTCGCGGCATAGGCTAGTGCCTGCTCCGGTATCTATTAAACTATGGTAGTTTCTTAATTTGTATCCTTCGTAAACAAATTCTATTAGTATGTATAATGTATTTTTTGGTGCTCTTAATGGATTCATTTATCTAATATTCTATGTATTATCATATTTTCATTGTTTACTGTTATTGTGATTTTTTTTCTTCTTGAATTGAGTAAGGTTGTACTGATGTAAGGAAGTCAGTTCCTAATAGCATTTCATTAACATGGTGTTCTGGGTCTACGTGAAAGTGTAATAACATTTTCTTTTTACCATTTATCCTTAGTAGTAGTATAACTTTATGTACAATTGGATGTCTATTATTGTAATAGTCTAGGTAGTAATATGGGTTTTCTAATATTATTAATTTAGTGGTTTTTACATTTGTTTGTTTAATATGTAAATTAGTAGCTCCCGTATCTACTAAGGCTATTTGTTTATTTCATTTCCCATTGTCATAATATTCTATTTCTATTTTAAATTGGTTGAAGAAACTCTAATGTGTGGTAGGTCGGTTCTAGAATAAGGTTGGGTTATTCTAATTGCTATTGCTTGGTGCTGACAAGGTGTCGTAAATACAACCGATTTATGTGATATGGTTATAGGGTAGTATTGTTGGAAAAATTCATTTCCTAAGAGCGCATCATTATTTATATCATCAAACTGGTATATTATTGGTATTTTTAGTATGTAACTTCCTATTTGTACATTAACATTTTGTTGATACTTATCAAGTACGATTGTTTGTCCAGTTAATCCAGTTATTGCTTTTTTATTATATCCATCTTGTTTCCATTTTGGTAGTATATTTTCGCGGCATAGGCTAGTGCCTGCTCCGGTATCTATTAAACTATGGTAGTTTCTTAATTTGTATCCTTCGTAAACAAATTCTATTAGTATGTATAATGTATTTTTTGGTGCTCTTAATGGATTCATTTATCTAATATTCTATGTATTATCATATTTTCATTGTTTACTGTTATTGTGATTTTTTTTCTTCTTGAATTGAGTAAGGTTGTACTGATGTAAGGAAGTCAGTTCCTAATAGCATTTCATTAACATGGTGTTCTGGGTCTACGTGAAAGTGTAATAACATTTTCTTTTTACCATTTATCCTTAGTTGTAGTATAACTTTATGTACAATTGGATGTCTATTATTGTAATAGTCTAGGTAGTAATATGGGTTTTCTAATATTATTAATTTAGTGGTTTTTACATTTGTTTGTTTAATATGTAAATTAGTAGCTCCCGTATCTACTAAGGCTATTTGTTTATTTCATTTCCCATTGTCATAATATTCTATTTCTATTTTAAATTGGTAGAAGAAACTCTAATGTGTGGTAGGTCGGTTCTAGAATAAGGTTGGGTTATTCTAATTGCTATTGCTTGGTGCTGACAAGGTGTCGTAAATACAACCGATTTATGTGATATGGTTATAGGGTAGTATTGTTGGAAAAATTCATTTCCTAAGAGCACATCATTATTTATATCATCAAACTGGTATATTATTGGTATTTTTAGTATGTAACTTCCTATTTGTACATTAACATTTTGCTGATACTTATCAAGTACGATTGTTTGTCCAGTTAATCCAGTTATTGCTTTTTTATTATATCCATCTTGTTTCCATTTTGGTAGTATATTTTCGCGGCATAGGCTAGTGCCTGCTCCGGTATCTATTAAACTATGGTAGTTTCTTAATTTGTATCCTTCGTAAACAAATTCTATTAGTATGTATAATGTATTTTTTGGTGCTCTTAATGGATTCATTTATCTAATATTCTATGTATTATCATATTTTCATTGTTTACTGTTATTGTGATTTTTTTTCTTCTTGAATTGAGTAAGGTTGTACTGATGTAAGGAAGTCAGTTCCTAATAGCATTTCATTAACATGGTGTTCTGGGTCTACGTGAAAGTATAATAACATTTTCTTTTTACCATTTATCTTTAGTAGTAGTATAACTTTATGTACAATTGGATGTCTATTATTGTAATAGTCTAGGTAGTAATATGGGTTTTCTAATATTATTAATTTAGTGGTTTTTACATTTGTTTGTTTAATATGTAAATTAGTAGCTCCCGTATCTACTAAGGCTATTTGTTTATTTCATTTCCCATTGTCATAATATTCTATTTCTATTTTAAATTGGTTATTGTTTTGGTGTTCTAATGTATTTATTATTGGTATTAATTCCAATGCTTGTTGCTTATTTCTTATTGATAGTGATCTCTTTCCGAACATTATTTGTGGTGTTTTTCCTTTTCCAGTTTCTTTTGCTTTATTAAAGTCAAATTCTATATAATTTGGTATAGTCATTTCAAGATTTTCTCTAACTGGTTTGTATCTTATAATTTCGCTGAATAGCGGCTCTATTTTAAAATTATCTGTATTTCTATTTTTTACTTCATGTTTGCTAGTGAAAGCATAAATATTTCTTATTTGTATACTCATAACTTTGCTTTTTTTTTTTCTATCATTTCTAGTCCTGATAACCTATGATACATGACTAGACTTTTGTCTTTATTTTCTTCTGCCATGCTTATAGAGAAATTAGGTTTTATTGTAAATTTTATCTTTTGATACATTAGGTTTCCTTGTACTATTCCTATTAAGGCATCTTGTGTACTTGATATTATCTTATCATCCATTAGGTATATTTCCAGGGGTGTATTTATCCCTTCCTTAAAATAGGCTTTTATTATTATCTGTACTGCTCCTAAATGTATGTGTCTTAATATTTTTCTGGTTTTTTCATTTATTTTTTTCATCTCTTGTCTTATTATTCTTTCGATTATTAATGAGATCATGGTTTTCCCTTGTGCTTGTTCAATGTCTATAAGTTGTTCATTATTTCTAGCTATTATGATGATACTTTTCTTTCTTTCGAATATTGGTAGTTTAAAATTTCCTTTTAGATTTATATCTAATTTGGTTGCTCTTATTTTATCGTATTTTTGTATGTCAAATCACATTCTCTCTTACTTCTTCATTGTTTCCTTCTCTTTCTGAAGGTTCTCCTATTTCTATTATTTCTGTCATCATATTTATTTCACATTTTTCTATTTCATCTTCACTACTTCCACTATCTTCTTCCATTACTATTATTTCTTCATCTTCACTTATTTCGGACCATTCTTCATCATATTCTATGGGTTCATAGTTTATGTTGTTCATTTTTTTAATTTCTTCTATGTATTATATATTTTCTTTTTTCATTCTTTAAGAGCAATTTGGTGATATAGATCCTAACTCTCCACATATATAACAATTACATTTCTTAGGATTTTTCGTATACTGTCTATTTTTATTTTTATTTATTCCTCTAAAGTATTTTTTATGGGGTTTTCTATATCTCTTAAAAGTTTTTCTATATTTTTGTTTATATTTTTGGAATTTGTGATTATTCTTCTTTGTATAATTATAGTTATTATTGCATCCCCAATGATTCGGTCTTGCATCTTCACAACAAATTCATTGTTTATATGTTTTATATTATTTCAATGTTGCTCTAGCATCTTGGCATACGTTGTCTCTATAATCCTTTACGAATTGTGTTCTATACCCTAAAATGTCTACTTATGGTTTTACTTTCTCACCTATGTATGCACTATATATGTTTATACTCCATGGATCAGGTAGTTTTAGAAAGAATGAATCCAGGATTGGACTCCTTTCTTCTTTGATGTAATAACTATCTTGAAAATATTCTCTAAATTCACAAGCATAATTGTCAAAATAACACATGTTGCATATTTCTAAGTTACTTAGTCTCCATTTTGCTTGATTCTTTTGTATATAGTGTATTTTTCTCCTTTATCGTATACACTGAATTCTGTTCTTATTGCTATCTCGTAATTCATAATTATTTCTTTTAGACCTAAGGTTCGTTGTGCTGAGGTATCTTCAGTTCCTTTATCATCAATTTGTCTTGATTTTCTTATAGTATTTCTTTCTTCTTCCTTTAATCCATTCCACCATTTTGCTACTATACCTATAAAGGTGGCTTCTATAAAGTTCTCAAATGTGTTTCCTGTAAGTTTCTGCCTAAATCCTACTATTAGTAAGGCTTTTACCCATTCTTCAATTGTCATATCTACGTCTTTTACGCAATCTAGATCTAACCATTCTCCATTCCCTGCTATTCCTTTTTCGTAGTGTTCTGTAGGTTCATATTTTGGGATTTCCTTTGCTTTGTCTTTTCCTAGTTGCATTCTTCTTTTTGTATTTTGCCATTTTCATAGTAATTGGTAAGGTTTTTTGTTAGGTGGTGGCCTTAAGATTTCATACATGTCATTTGGAATTTCTGAAGGTTTTGCTATAATCTTATCTTGGTCCATTTTTACTTCTTCATTTATGTCTAGATTTTTCAAGGCTTCTTCTACTTCTACTGGGTTAGGATTTACCATTAAATCTTCTATTTCCAAAATATTTATATTAAGTTTTGTTATTGCTTTTAACTCCTTCATACCTTCTTCCGTTGTGCCTAATTCTTCTTCTGGGTAGTCAGTTATATATCTAGCTAATTCTTTTATATTTTTATTTATGATTTTTAAATCTTTTCTTATATCTCCTACAATTTCAGGACCATTGTAATCTTCTTCCAACTCTTGTATGTTTATCATATAAATTTTTGGGGTTATGTTAGGATTTAATGTAACTGCTTTATTGGCCATACTTAGCCTGTTATTTTGTATGCTAGTAGTTGTTGGTAATACCAACTTGCTTCTTCGTTTCTGTAATCTAATACTCTGTATGTTATCTCTTTTTGTATTTCTTTAGGTAGTTTATTAGTTACTTTTCTTGTTACTAACAAGCATTCTAATATTTCTTTACTAGCAATATGCTTTCAATCTTTTGTTAATCTTTTATCAATGTATCTAATCTTGAATTTTGAAGAAAAAAAAATTAATTTTAGCTTCTTTATTTTCTGTGAATTTTCCAGCTTTTATAAGGATAAAATATATTATAGTTTATAACTTCTAAAATAGGGTTGTATATAAAATTTTGTTTTTAGATTATTATATTAACAGGGTTAGTTAGATGTAATATTTTATAAAAGTTGGTCGTTTGGCTAAATTTTTTTGAAAGTGGGTCGTTTGGCTAAACAATGAATAAAAGTGGGTCAGATACTAGAGTTAGCTCTTCTTCCTGATTACAAAACTATGAGGTACTTAGGGGTGGCAGATGGGTCGACCGGGCCGGGCCGGGCCCAACCCGTGCGGGTTGGCACGCTTGGGTATGCGGGCCGGGCCGGGTTGGGGTGTTAAACGGGCCGGGCTGGGCCGGGTCATATTCTTAATTGGGTGGCCCGCCCAACCCGTGAACCCATTAGGGCTCAACCCGGGTTGGGCCGGGTCGACCCGCGGGTTGGCCCGTATAATAATATATATAATATTTTTTTTTTTTTTTTTTTTTTTGGTAGCTTAAATTGAAGTAATACTAAGTAATACTACATTACTACTAATAATAATACTAAGTGAGTAATATTACATTACTAAGTAAGTAATACTACATTACTACTAATGGCTAATAATAATACTACAATTCTTCAAAATTATAATACTAAGTAAGTAAGTAAGTAATACTTAGTAAGT
This sequence comes from Hemerocallis citrina, assembly GCA_017893485.1. Classification (NCBI taxonomy): domain Eukaryota; kingdom Viridiplantae; phylum Streptophyta; class Magnoliopsida; order Asparagales; family Asphodelaceae; genus Hemerocallis; species Hemerocallis citrina. Next base: position 210,938,242 of record CM030364.1, on the reverse strand, counting down.
AAGTAATACTAAGTAAGTACAATTCAATTTTAAAGTAATACTAAGTAAGTAAGTAAGTAATACTAAGTAAGTAATTTTTTTTGGTAGTTTAAAATTGTAATACTAAGTAATACTACATTACTACTAATAAGTAATAATACTACAATTCTTCAAATATCCCCAAATGATGTTTAATTATAATACTAAGTATGTAATTCACTAAATTTTGTAATAATACTAATAAGTAATAATACTACAATTCTTCAAATTGAATCAAATATCCCCAAATAATGTTTAATTATAATACTAAGTAAGTAATAATACTAATAAACAAAAAAAATCGTGATAATAATAATAATAAGATTGAAAGAGTGAAATTGACAACAAATTTTGAAATTTTATTCATACGAATTTAAGTGATACAATTTGAACAATTTATAACGAAATGAAATGAAGAATTCAATTCACAAATAAGTTTTATACAATAACATATTTCTTATGTACAATTTTAATTGACTACAATTTTTCTAATTTAACATAAGATGAAAAGCTATTGTTGTTGTTGTTGTTCTTCTTCGGGCGAGTTGCTCCCACTTGTAGAACTTGATAGTGCTTTCCCTTGCGTCCTATCTTCAGCCTTCAGCCAGTCTTCTGTGCAAACGAGCATCTCCAACGACTCCGGCTTCAACCGGTTTCTGTAATCAGATAGAACCCTGCCACTTGTAGAAAATGCACTCTCAGAAGCAACTGTAGAGACAGGAGGAGTTAGCAAATCTTTAGCCATAATAGACAGAATACTAAAAGTGTGTTCATGTTCTTTCCACCATTGTAAAATATCTAGTGGGGAAAGAGTAGGCTCAGTATCCTGTTGGTTATACCAATTTAATTCATTTGGTTGATTAGTCCTAGGTTTTTTAGACTGAATTTGTTCAAGTAGACTAAATGTTCTATCACCAATTTTACTTTTACCTTTAGAACTACCAGAAGAAGAACTAACTACAGAAGTTGTACTACTAGAAGCAAAACGTCTATCATAATAATCATACAAGTTATTTAATGTAGATTCAAACTGAACTAAAAAAGTAGCGCAATCAATTGTTAATTCTACATTGTCATCTAAACATGCAAAAAACATTTCTATCAAATTCTTCGTACCTTCTAATTTGATACGAGGATCCATAACAGTAGCAACACAAATCAACATAAGAGGAGGAAAATAATATTTCAAAAATTTTTGAAATGCAGGTATTACAATGTCACTAATATAGGGATCATTTAACATTTCGTTAAATATTTGCATCATGCTAACTAATTCAATAAAAATGCTACTAGAAGTAGATTCATATGTTTTTGAAAACTTTAAAGTTGCGGTTTTAAAAGGTTCTAAAAATTTCAACAAAGCTTCGGCAAAATACCAATCGGGCGGAGTCATTTCAAAATTGTGCATATTTTTTGCGATACAAAAATCATTTACAACTGCTTTATAATCGGTGACAACATTCAATAAATCAAAAGTAGAATTCCATCGGTGTCTAACATCCTTTGGAAATTTTCTAAAAGGAACATTTCTAACCCTACACCAAGCTTTCCATTCTTGTAAAATGCTTGGACTTAATGCAATGAAATGTACACAATTTCTAATTTTAAGTATATATGGATCAGCTATTTTTAATGCATCTTGAACACATAAATTTATAATATGACATGCACATCTAACATGAAAAATATTATCAGATGGAGGGTTTAATACAGATTTTAAAGTAGTAATTGCTACATTGTTGTTAGATGCATTATCAAAACTAATAGCCATAATTTTATCGCGAATATGAAAAACATCACAAATTTCTATAATACGATTTGCTATTTCAGCGCCACTATGGGGATACGGCAACGCCGCAAGTGATATGATTCTTTTTTGAAGAATCCAATCATTGTCGATCCAATGACAGGTTATTCCCATCGTTGGAATATTGTTGACACCCGTCCAACAATCCGAAGTTAAACTAACCCTACAAGTTAAACTCCATAAAATTGCAATCAACGCGTCCTTCATTTCAACATACACTTTAAAACAATCCGATTTGCAAGTATTTCTCGGAATTCTTCTAAAATGAGGGTTTAAGGCCGTTTGATTAAAATTTTCCAAGTTCCTACTCTCGGGATAGGAAAATGGCAACTCTTCCTTAATGACTAATCGGGCCATTTCCCGACGAACGATTTCGGGATCATAAGGGTGGCTATCTACTTGACCGGTCCTAGGGTTAATTTTTTGTTGGCCTTGTATTTGATCAAGAAGTTCTTTGTGATTATGTTGTATGTGTCTACTAAGTGTACCGGTTCCGTCACCCCTCTTGAATTTGTATTGTTTACCACATGATTTATACATTTTCACACCTACACCCGGAATATGTTCGTCCGGGATATTCTCATAAAACTTGTGCCAATCACTAGTTTCTCCTCTACTTTTCCTACTACTACGGGGTTGTGTGGTTTCGGGTTGTTGTTGTTGTTGTTCTTCTTCTATTTGAATGCCACCTACAACATCCATGTCGTGTGTACCCCATTGTTCCATAGTAGGATCAATGTAATCTTGGGCGGGCTCACTAATTGGGACAATTGGTGGCCTACGTGAAGAGGAGGAGGAATCTTGTCCGCTACGACCGCTACCGCGTGATCTAGACATAGTGTAGTAATGTGGTATGTAAATAAAATCTACAATGTAGAAGCGGTGAATTATACAAAAAATAACTAAAAAACAAGAGGGTTGAGATAGAGAAGTTCAAAAAACAAACAATAATATTAACTACAACGAAGAAAAAAACAACAAGAGAGATAGAGATATTTTGATACCGTTCACCGTGGAATACGCGTATAAAAAAAAACCGTGAAAATTAGAATATAATAGAAAAGATGGAGGAGCGCTTTGCCGATTGCGCAAATGAAGAGTTGAAGTAGATTTGAGTTGATGGTTGAAGAGAGTTGAAGACGTTGAATTTTGTTCTCCGATACGACCGAAATTTGATCGTGTATACGCCTCCTTGTACACTTGTTTGATGATTACTACAATTGTTCAAATTTTTTTTTTTTTTTGATGTATAATAGTAGAGAGAGTAAGAGAGAGAGGTGTGATTTTTTTGGAGATTTTTGGGGGCTATTTATAGGCTTAGAATTGGGTAAAAACAAAAAAATAAAAAAAAATAAAAAAAAAGAACAACAGCAGCAAGCAACGGCTCTAAGAGCCGTTTGCTGCTGCTGCCGTGCCCAACGACCCAAAAGCCAACGGTAGGATCCAACGGCTTAAAAACCCAACGGCACCAAACCCAACGGGGCGACCCGCGGTTCAATTCGCGGGTTTAATTCACGGGTCGGAGTTCGAAATTCGCGGGTCGACCCGCGGGTTGGCGGGTCCAATTCGCGAATTAAACGGGTTCGCGGGCCGGGTTTCGCGAATTCGATTCGCGTAAATAGCGACCCGGGTCGACCCGGTACTGTTCACCGGGTTCGACCCGAACCCGCTAAAGCCTTAACCGGGCCGGGTTCGTGGGCCGGGTCGCGGGTGGGTCGCCGGTTGACCCGGCCCAGTTGCCACCCCTAGAGGTACTTCATTTGTCTCATTCGAAACGGATGAATCTGACATGTAGTGTATGCATATATCGGATGTGATCATACTCATTACAAACTCATGACAATTATCACATGCCAATCATCTAGTTTCTTATTAATGCAAAGGAATCTGCAGTATTAAATTTTCTTATAATATGTCTAAACAGAAATTTGACCAACACACAGCATACAACAAAAACAAACCTATCAAGATCAACTGTTGATCATAAGGGTTCATTCAAAACTAAACAATATACTCAATTATCTCTTCAGCCTATTAACTGATCATTTCCAATGTAGTAGCACATCGAAGTTATGCATTTTTCAAACGTCGAGAAAAAGAGTCAACTTATATGAACAGAAACTTGAGTAAAATTAAGAAGCAAAATATGAGATTACAACACCGGTGAAAGTATTAACTCAAAAAAACACCGGTAAAGCCACATCTAACCTTGCCATTGTGAAGTCATCATGTAAGAAGCACCAAATGAGAAACCTTCCTTGCAATGGAGAAAATCCATGTCATTCAAAATAGCAACTAAAAAGTAATTACTCTCAATAAGATGTCTCAAAGGATTCATGAAGATTTGGAGATTTACGTCAATTTGCAACAATCTAATAACATGATACCTTAAATTGAAGGAGATTAAGGATTTACACTCGAAGATCTACCAGTTGGCATTTAAACAATTTAGGCTATGTTTTGTTTCAATAGGAAAGGTAAGCTAAGATAACCAGAGGTATGTGGACTAAGCTACCATCGGATATCTCAAATTTGGTCAATTTAGTACTCTTTTTAGTTAGAGTTCAGATACATCCAGTTATCCCAACCAAAAAGGTGAGATACCTAGAGTTAATTTAAACTTCAATCGGCCAAAGTTTTACATCCTACCTTCACTCTGTCTCCTTTTCTCTCCCTACTCAACTTAGTGTCGAAATGCACAAAAAATATCAAAAGATAACTTCAGTTATTTTTCATTTTATTTATTTTTATTTCTAAAAAAGATTTCAGTTATTTTTTTGCGTGGAGGTAAATATACTCAAACTACAATTTATACACCTTAACCTCCACTCAAAAAAAATTACTTCAGCTAGCCTAGTGCCTAACCATACATCCAAACAAGCCCAAAATGATTTCAACAAAATCTGAAATTTAATTAAGTACGGTGGCATAGTGCACAGGAAGTTAACCTGGAACACAGAAGAACGAGAAATTGAAAAAACTAAATACGCAACATTTAAACCCTTTTCAAATTCTTTCGAATAAAAAGAACATCCCATACAAACAAGCCAAACTAGAGTATGTTGTGTGAATAATGCCTTGTAATAAATTAATAAGACTAGATGCATGTTTATCAATTTTCATAGCAAACCTTGTCATAAGTGAATGAAAAACAAATATGATAATTCATGATGTATAATTAAGAAACTTCAATGTACTATCATATAAGCAATGCAAGTATAAAATTTATATCCTATCAACTACGAATAATACGAGAAATCATTCTACAAATATTTCTTTGTGAAAAAAATGTGCATTTGCAAAGAAACAAGACTTTACATGGTTCAGTGTTGGCAAACACTTCTAAGAGCTTCTGATATTAGTTTGGCATCTATTGGTTTTGTAAAGGATAAATCCATTCCTGAAAGAGTTGCCTTCTTTTCTTCTTCGACGGTCGCATGAGCTGTGAGTGCAATGATTGGAATATGAACGCCATAAAATTTTTCTTCTGCTCTTATATTTCTGGTTGCTTCATATCCATTCATGACTGGCATCTGGAGAAAATAATAATAATTACAAGTTAAGACAAAATCTAAAGCACACAATTTAATCACAAAAGTAGAGTTACATATAAAAATCTGAAGATACAACACATTAGTGTAAGAACATAACCAACAAAATAAGTGGTTTCACAGCACTAGTTATACCAATTTACTTACAATATAAAATATTGGATTTACATATACTTTGACAACAAAAATTGTTAGCAATAAGTAGAGGTTGTCTAACTTATTTAAGGTTACGAGTACAACAAATCTATCTCTTTTTTCAACCCACCGTTAACGATAAAAAAAAAAACAAATCTATCTTTTTGCCTTACTACCACTAGTAATTTACACGTGTTTCACGTCTTAATAAATATATTTTTTTAAAGTAAAAATTCCAACGTAGTCTGGCCTCGAACCTGAGACCTCTTTTACATTAGTTATGCACGGGTAATGCACGTAAGTTGGTAGATTTACAAAACGACAGCTCCAACTCTCCCATTATAATAGTTATTATAGATAAACTCCTAATGTGTACAAATTATATTGAGTTGAGTTGAAATAATTACTAACTATTTTTTGCCATTTTAATTGAATAGCTTCATTAGTGCAAGCTTGGAAAAGTAAGAGTAGAGAAGATTACAACTTGAATTGCAAGAGGGTAATTATTCTCTCTACCTAATAATTAGTATTTATGTTTAGATTAATAGAATCATGTAGAGGTTGTTTAGTTAATTATGTGGTGCACGTCTTAATAAATATAGTTTTTTTAAAGCAAAAATTCAGACGTAGTGTGGGCTTGAACCTAAGACCTCAACTCCTCTTCTCCCATTATAATATTAGAGATATGCGTACTGAATAATGAACAAGATATGGTAGCACGACTTAAATTCTAAAGAGCTAACATGTTACTAGATTCTTTGGCATGTGCAATATTGCATTTGAAACTTAAACTAAATAGTTAAGAATTTTTTATATAAATTTACCGATGAAAGATATATGTGAATGTAAAAATTATTGAGAAAATAAAGAAAAGCTAAAATAATTTTATCAAGGTATGAAACTATAGAGATGTCGACCCCAGAATTTTGAGATAAAGCTTTGTTTCTGTTGTTATGAAATTTTAGAGATATTTTAAAAGGGCACTAAAATATAACAATTCAACATGTGAAGGTTCACACACTCCCTTCTCTAGTTATAAACTTTAAATGGCAGAGATTGTAAACAAAGTAAAGTATTAAATAAGCTAAAAGGATAAAGTAATTAGCAGTCTTTCCTTTCTATTGCATTAGTCAAACATACATGTTTTAAGTATTTATATAAACAAATATTCCATTACCTCACAATCCATAAGAATAGCATCATACGGCAAAGATGGTCCATATGCTGCTTCCTTCAAAACATTCTTTATTAAATTTAGAGCTTCTAATCCATTTTCGACGGACTCAACAGTTGCACCAAGGCGAGAAAGGGTCGCCGAAGCAATGCGCCTCATTAATAATGTATCTTCAACTAGTAAAACTCTCATGCCACTAATTGGTTTATCATTGTCTAATTTATTGGCAGTCTCAACAGATTGTGGCACCAAGGGATTCTGAGAAACTTGATTATTTTTGGCCAATGAATTTGATTCTCCTAACTGTAGGGAGTCATGTAATATATCTTCAGACTTTATTTTAGACGAATAACCTTCATTTTTCTCTTCAAAATTTTGCAACAGTTTAAGAATTTCATATAGTCGAGACCCATGAATTGGTTTCTTCAATACTAGATCACATAGTTTTTGATTCACACTTCTCAAGTCTGAACTGTGGTTATTCGCATCCACCAACCAAATAACCTTAGTGTGAGTTCTCTCATTCCATGTTGAAAAATTATTTAATATTGAACATATATTTGAGAAATCTGCACACCTATAATCAATGAAAATCAGTACTCGAACTGAAAAATCTCTAAATCTTTTCTTGTAGGCATCCCTTGCACTCAGAGGAAGAATCTGATCTGTAGCATCATCTGAACTATGAGACAAATTCTTTTCTATATTGGCATCCGAAGATTTCTTTTTACTTAGAGAACGCATATAAAATGTCGGACCAAATTTTCCGGACCCACTGTCAGCATGTTTAATCTTTTGAAGTATAGATTGAAGAAGGTCCCGTTGCTGAATTATCCAAACTTTCATGCCAATGTTCTCCATCCATTTTCTCAAAATTCTTCTCGTTTCATCACCTTCAACTAACAATAAGGATTGAACTCCATCCACTTTAAGATCATTTCTAAAAGCCATTGCTCGAGTGCTTGAGTGGACTGAAAACTCTTCTCTATGGGAGTGCTGATGCAATTGATTCGGTGAATCTTTATTTTCTTCCATGCCACTTGAGACTATCTCACAAGATTTTAGAAAAATATTGAACCTAAAGCAAGCTCCTCTTTCACTATGTTCTTTATCCCGAATATTGATTTCACCGCCCATTAAACGAACCTGAAAAAATAAATAAAATAAGAAAAAGATAAGTGAATACTCCAATTGAAAATAACTAATAACTGGCGTGTATGATGCATGTATGATTGCAATTAAAATAATTTTACAGGTATGTGTAACAAAAAATTTAAGGTATAACAAAGTCGATAAATTTTAAGTAATAAAGAGCAAAAATCATGAAACATCCTTAAGTTTACCTATTTAATTACGAAACACTCTTATTTTTTATCAAATCGCCATTTGTTTTTAAATACTTATTCTGACATGTAAAATGACTTAAATGCCCTTCTCTATAAAAAATAAAAAATAAAAACCCCAACCATGTCCAGCTCACCTCATCCTCTCTCTCTCTCTCTCTCCACACCATCACCCACCTCCGCAACCTCTCTCTCTCTCTCTCCACCGTCTAAACACCATCACCCACCTCCGCAACCTCCACATAAATAATAGCATCTCCAAATCAACTGCAAAATAAGTCAACAAAACAAAATGAACAGCAAACCCCATTAGGTTCATCCCCAGATCTCACTTATGTCATCGTCTAATTAGCTCAATCATAAATTCCAAATCATTTTTGGGAATGGGAGTGAGGTTGATGATGAAGAAGAAGATGATGATGATGATGATGATGGAGTTTTATATGGAGTTGGTTTTAGCTTTTAGGAGGAGGTGAGATTATAGGAGTGGTTAAGAGATGTAAATGAGAAGTTTGCATTAAATTGGAGGAATAGTGGATACACCATGGATTGTCTTGGTGTTGGATGGCGCCTGGAGGTGATGTGGGTCAATGGTGATGGTGGAGGTGGGTGGTTGTGATGGTGATTGGACGGTGGAGGAAGGAGGCAGAAAAAAGATAGAGGGGAGTGAAGTGGGCTAGACCTGGTGGAGATTTTTTTTAAAATTTAATAGAAAAGAGTATTTTAAGTTATTTACATGTCAGAATAAACATTAAAATAGAAGATGTCAAGTGGGGGTGATGGGGGTGATTTGATCCAAAATAAACTTTTAAGGGGCTTTCGCAATTAAACATATAAACTTAAGGGGGTTTCATGACTTTTGCCCAATAATAAAGAAAGAAAATAGATATTTCATTATATATAAAATATATAGTGATAACTATCTAGGAGAAATCTAGGAGAAAATTAAGAAGAATATATCTTGAATATAGAGAGAAAAAAAAAAGGAGATTATATTATAAGCAAATTTAAATTCACGTAAATATATTGCTTCGTTTTAATGTTGACAAAGTTTTCAATGAAATTTTTATCATTCGCCTAAAGACAAATTTGACAAATAAATTTTCTTTGGAAAATTCCAAAATAAAGACATTGTATAGTAGCTAATAGAAGAAATATAAGGAAATTTTCTACTTACATATGATTGAACAATTCCAAGTCCTAACCCAGTTCCTTCATTCCCTCGAGGCCCTCCTACAACTTGAACATAATTTTCAAATACTGCTACACGTTTGTCCTTCGGAATTCCTGTACCAGTATCATCTACCTCGAAAATAAACTCAATTAGATTGGGATCATTTTGTACACTATTGAGAGTAATCAAATTCTCATCCTTGCAAAACCACCCAATAAAAGCACGGTAAATATTAGAAATTTGGATATCACGATTAGGAGAATGCTTGAAACTCTCATAGCTTTGCTTCTTTGCCCATGCACGCAACACCACATGACCACTTGATGTGAATTTCACTGCATTTCCAAGTAGATTATCAAGGATCTGTCTAAATCTTCTACAATCTCCTTTGACATTTAAAGTGCTCAAAACGGAGAAATCACATGGGTCCCATATAACCTCCAAAGGTTTATCAAGAGCTACAATATGAAAAATATCAACTGATTCTTCAAGAACTTGAGCCATATCAAATTCTACCTCATCTAGTTGCATTTTTCCTGCTTCCACTTTGCTCATATCAAGAACGGAATTTATTATCCCTGAAAAAGGAGTTGACATAATAGGGTAATTAAAAAAATAACTAGAAATATTCCTGCATAACAAGGTATTCAAGCTAAAATCTACATACAATGATTTTGTGTATTATATTTAGAGATATGCACACATATACATGGAAGTAGTGAGTGTAGAACAAAATTAGTGTATTAGTTACGAATAAATGATGTCATCAACTCACCTAGAAGTTTGGATGCACAATCATTCATTTGGACCAAATTCATACCCAACTCCGATTGTGGCAAAACATAGCTCCGACAAAGTGCAATTAATCCGCTAATTCCCGCAAGAGAAGTGCGCACATCATGGCTGGCACTAGCGAATGCCAAGCTCTTGTTCATACTTTTCCTCTCCGCCTGTTGAACAGCATCCTTTAGTTTAATAATGTTGGCTTGAAGTAATGTCTCTTGTACTTGTGATCTTCTAAATAGCTGTACTACACAACAACTTCCAAAAAGTATTGCAAGAACTAAAATAGAGATCAACAAGATGACGATAATTTTCATATCTTCAAAGATATGAATGATTCTTCTAGGAGGTAAAGAAGTCACTGTTACCTACAAGGCAATAAAATTAAATAGCATTAGTGAAAGCCACAAAACATAAATCAAAGATAAAAACACATTCATAAAGATGTTTACCAATTTCATTCCAACAACATCAAATGAGTCACAACTGAACAAGTATTTCTCTCCCGAAATGTCTATATATTTGGAACTTAATAAACCTTCCCCATCCACGTCGCACAAAACATTAGCATATTTTTCATTGGATATGATCTCATTTTCCCCCATCTTATGAATTGAAACAATACTATCATTGAGTATATATTGAATATTTGGAGGCCCATTTTGTGCAAATAAATTTCCGTCGCTGGTAGATAAGTACAAGTATGCACCATGAAGATCAATGTCAAATACATAATCTGTGAAGTCTTTCACCTTAATACCAACTGAAAGGACTCCAATATTAGCCACTGGAATTGTGAGAAAAAGCATATGATCTTTGTCAACTCCCCAACTAAATCCCCACGAAGTATACCCACTCCTTTCGGTCAATGCATCCTGAAACCAGGATTCATTAAGTTGTTTAGGAGGCAATGTAGTGACAACTCCGTATCTCTCACCACTAGTTTCATTAACCAGCTGGCTGCACCAATTGTATGAAGTAGAATCATTTGAAATAACTGAACTATTGGAGAACATCGCGTAAAGTTGATTTTTGTCGTAGTAGTATGAAAATAAAAGCCCTTTCTTTGAAACATATGATATTTGAGATACCCTTGACAGAGTTATGTGCATCATGAATAAAGTGGGGGGAACCTACACATCAAAGAAAACATATCAACGAAAAAACCATAAGTTTTTCATTATTCATTACAGACTTTTACCTTACTATCGAGAAAAGAAAATGATGAGTCGTTTGTGTCCAAATGAGTGCTAAGAATATTTGCGACATTAGACATAGAGGTATTGGTGTCGACCAAAATACGTGCCCTATCTTGAACATGTTCGCTTAACACCTTATTTGTATCATGAAAAGCTTCTTGCATGTTATGCTGAATTTGTTGAGTCATAACTATCAATATAGTGATTGCACTAACACCAAGTGCCACCAATACCTAAAGAAGATACAAGAAGGAACATATCATTGGGTAGGGTGACATCCCTGCACAAGTTCATTTTAAATTATAAAATATACAGAACAATAACAAAGAAGGATGAGTACAATAAGAAATATAATCCAAATGTGGCGACTATATTTGAATGCCTTCATCCTTGCTTTGTAACTGCATTCAAAGAAGAGGGAAAAACATAAGTTAGCCACATAATATGAAAGGCATATTAAATATATATTATAGATAATATTATTCAGCGTGCGTTTAGAATTAAATTGGTGCTATATTAGAGGAAGAAAATTATCGTTGAAATTCTACATATTCTTCCCATTTCCACTCTTGGTCACTATTGTGTTATTCTGTATTTCATATAATAAAGAGAGGAAGATGAAATTCATTAAGCTCAAATAAACAAGACAACATATAAAGTGAAAATGGTAGAAGGCGGTGTAACAATATTTCCGGACATGAGGTGGATGGTGAATGGTGCAAGAATGAGGGTAGGTTAACACAGCACATTAATGACACCTAGAAGGAGTTGCTAGGCAAAAGAAGTGAGCACAGATGTAAAATGAGTCAGAATATGTGGACTGTAACGAGGATTAATGGAAGTGACAGTATTGAGAGCGAGTTCACAGAAGATGAAGTGTTAGCAGCTATTAAGAGTTTGGGGCAGGACAAGGCGCCGGGTCCGAATGGTTTTGCTTTTCTTCTATAGATTGTATTGGAAGGTCATCAAAGCAGATTTCATGCGCTTGGTCCAAGAGTTCTATAACGGAGAAGCTGATTTAGGAAGGCTGAACTATGCAAACATTGTGCTAATTCCTAAAAAGCTAGAAGTAAAGAAGGTGGGAGATATGAGGCCCATCAGTCTCCTCAATGGGTCCTTCAAAATCATCTCCAAAGTCGAATGACATCGTCGGAGAGTCGCAGAGTGGTTTCATTAGAGGATAAGACATTATGGACAGTGTTGCCTCAGCGCATGAAGTCGTATTCAGAGGAAGCAAAGAGAAAACAAACGGATTTATATTCAAAGTGGATTTCGAAAAAGTTTACGATACGGTAGAATGAGATTGTGTGGAAGAGGTTCTTCGTCTTAAAGGATTTGGGGAAAAGTGGAGGAGTTGGATCAACCTGTGTGTCATAAGAGGAAAATCGTTTATTCTTATCAACGAAGTGCAGGGGAAAGAAATCAAATGTCAAAGAGGGCTACGGCAAGGAGATCCACTGTCATCATTACTATTTGCCATAGTAGCAGACGGATTAGCGGAAATGATGGCTAACGGAAGAAGGGGCAAAGGTATCCAGGAAGAGATATCCATACTTCAGTACGCAGACGACACGTTGTTGTTCGGCTCAGCTACAAAGGAAGATATCATAGCATTGGGGACGGTACTTAAATGCTTCGAGGCATGGTCCAGAATGAAGGTTAATTTCATCAAGAGTTGTATCTTCCCATTTAGCGAAAGTTGCTCGACTGGCATTGCCTTGATTCAGCAGATGCTAGGCTGCGACAAGGGAGAATTTTCTCTTAACTTATTTGGGGATTCCTATTAGACTGGAAAAATTAACAAGGGATGACTGGCAATCGGTAATCGAAAAAATCGAGAAAAGATTAGCAGGGTGGAAAGGGAGTGCTCACATTGGGAGGAAGGATTACCCTTTTTGAATTCGGTTATCAACAGCAATCCTATATACCTCATGTCTATATATGAATTACCCGGATGGGTAATCAATAGAATTGACAAATGTAGAAGGAAATTTCTCTGAAAAGGGGCAAGTGAAGGAGGAAAAGGAATGCATTTAGTAAGTTGGGGGAGAGTTTGCAAAAGAAAAGAGTTCGGGGGACTGGGTATAGTCAATCTCAGAGATATGAACAAAGCAATGCTCTGTAAATGGTAGTGGAAATTGGCTATTACGCGAAACAACTGGTGGTGTAAATCTTTCATTAGGTATAGGACAAGGAAGAAATACAGATACGGGAAAAAAGTGTATATAGTAGGAGTTCCCTAATATGGAAAGGGGTATCCAAGATGGGAGATGTCTTCCACAGCCATACTACTTGCAGAGTAGGGAATGGTAAGAATACAAGTCCTGGAAGGATAAATGGTGCGGGGACAATATACTCATGGGGCTTTATCCGTCAGCAGCTAAGGCAGTTCTTAACAGTGATACCTTGATCAGTGACGTCTGGAATAACAATAGATTAAGGTTGGAAGTTAAGGATAACCTGGATCAGGATGTGATCACTCAACTCCAAAGTCTTAACAACTTCATTCGAATATAAGGGAGGTACATCCAAGGGGACGAAGACGAGAGGCTATGGTTATTGGAGTCGAGTTACAGATTCTCAGTTTTCTCAATATACAAACGGCTCAACGATGGAGGATAAAGAAACGATGTTGCAGACGTCATATGGAGCATAAACGTTCCAACGAAGGTGAAAATTTTTCTATGGCTGGTGGATAACGATGCGATTCTATCCAAGGTTAATTCGACGAAATGGGGAATTACGGTGGGCGTGAGGTGCAATAGATGTCCAACTTACGACGAAGATACAAATCACATCTTTTTTTATTGTCCCAAAGCTAAACTGGTTTGGGAAAGTATGTGTCCTAGATTCGGGATTTTAGAGAGTCCTGGGTCGAGCGCGGAGGTTTGGGGTTATCTTAGATCCAATAGGATTAGAAAGGAGGATAGATCACAATGAGACATCACAGTAGCTTCTTCAATTTGGAACCTATGGCTCGACCGTAACCAATGTTGTTTTCACAATGTAAATCTTAGATTTTCAGCTTTGATGAATAAAATTCATTTATGCATTCATGAATGGACAGGGTATCTTGAATCCAGGAAGAGACTGCGATTGGAGGAGTAGGCAGGATTGGGTGACAGGACGTCTTATGAGGGATTCGGACTAGTTATTAGCTTTTATATTTTGTTGCAGCATGTAGGATATTGAGGTCAGTGCCTCTTTTTTTGTGACTTTTGGGTGTATTAGCCTGTGCGTGATCTATGTATTACTTTAAGACTGTTTCGTTAATTTTTCATTAATGAAGCGATGACAGAGTCATCTTTCTATCAAAAAAAATATATATAAAGTGAAAGATAAGCAAATCATTCGAGATCATGGCATGTACATATTCCTGATTAACTTAGTGATAGTGAAAAATAGCAATAACCGATAAGCATTCACATCAAGCAACAAAACCTCTCTTCAATCTATCATCTAGAATTTGCAATGCATTTTTAGTAATGTCAATACAATGCAATCTTTTTTATTTTAAAGAAAATATAGAACTTGATTTATCACAAAGATGATATATGATTAACTTAAATAATTAAGAAAGATCGACCTATACCAAGAGAGGTTTCAAGTGCAATAGTTCAATGAGGTAAGAGTCTCAAGAGCATTACATAATAGAAGGTACATTTTTAGAGAAAAAAGGTAGAAGATCAATTTTTTAATAAACAAAGAGACACAACTTGTTTGTTATATCTGTTGTGTTCCCCCCTTTTAAGAGATACTAATTCATAGTCAATGCTATAAACATGCCTTAAATAATACCTGAAATACAAATTAGTTATAACGCCTGTACTGAAACCAAATCTACACATTTCGAGTATAAAGTATAAAAGTTACTGAAAAGAAAATAACATACAAGGAGCAAAAAAAACTATAACTCTTTACGTTAGTATAATTACATAAACATGACCCACCCTAAAACCACTTAGCATCTTGTCAAGCCTATCTAACCAAACCTCGAGCCTCCTCTGTTGAGGTACTAGTACGAACACTTCTGTTTGGGAATCGTATGATTCATATCAGACAACTGCACTAGTGTACTACATTCTGACTTCCCAAAACTTTCACTAGTAAAAACAGATGATTGACCCTTCTAAAATTCGATGAGATTCTTTAAACTTACTTAGAAACAAACCTTTGATAGTTCTAAGAGATTCCATATCAAAATATTTGATTCCAAATGAAAGCCATATTGGACAAAATGCTCTTGAAATTATAATGAACTGGAATATTTCTAAATTCAATTGAGGAATCAGTCTAAGAAAAAGGAAAGCATAAATTATGAAACATAATATTTAAGGGAAAATTGCTTGGTGAGGAAGCAAAAGAGGATTACATGATAGAAAGAGGACTGCAGACAAACGAGGCCGAAGGGGTGGTAGCTGCAGCAAGGGAAGGAGTGGCGGCTCCACTCAGTTCCAAGTTATATATTGATGTGTAGCCCTCTATAATTAATATCCTCTAATCGTCTTTAAAAACCTCAGCAGGATATCGATGTTTATTTGTACGTAGATTTTATATACTTATTTTCTTACCAAATATAAACTCATATAAGGAATTACATAACTACTATAAAGCCAAGTATTGATTCTGTGGATATTTAGATAAAAGAACATGTATGCATGTTTTATAAATGATTCAAATCTTTCTTTTTAGAGAAAATGATTCTTTAGCATCATGCATTGAATCTACTACAAAATAAAAGATTTGGTTGTCAAGTCTATCATTTTTATTCAGTGTTCTCAACCGGATGGTTCACTCAAAAGCAAGTTTTGATTGAAAAAAAAAATGCAAAGAGTGAATACCGTATTTAATTTGTTTGAATTTGCTTTCTTTTTCGAACACATTTGGCATGTCACTAGAATCTTTTCAAGATGTTTTTGCTGGTTTTAGTCCAGATTTGGATGCTCAAGTAAGATGGATTCTGTCTAACTAAATGAAAATTTGATTCAATATTCATCCAATAAATATGTCTCGATTTTCATCAAAAAATATATTCATCCAATAAAGAGAAAATGATCCATACAGTAGCAACTAGGAAGTTATCTGTAAACATTAAACGTCATTACCGTAGAAGTGAGAAGTTAATACTTACGAAAGCTTAAACATCGTATGTCCCGTGGAATCAAAAGATGAAGAAAAGTGTAAACTCTTCAAGGAAAAGAGAGTGTGTTATGAGTTCAAAAGGCCGGAAAAAAAAATTAGATGGAACAAGAACTTCCTTTTGAGTGATTTATCTGATACTGTATTTAGAATACTGGAACAATAACAAGTAAGTACCAAAAAAAATCATATTTATTAGATGAAAACTAAATACACTATCAAAGAACAAGAACTTACACTTGTTCCGGTATTCTATCTCCTTTCTCTTACTTTGACTAAATTCTCTTTTCTCTCTCATGAATTTGAGATCGTAATAAAATTCTGGTTCATATAATCGACTAGCCTATACTTTCACAACCAGTGCAAAAATCTGAATTATAAGTTGAAAGGGAGGGTCAACTTATCAAATTAATTACTAAATCTAGAAAAGATTTCAAGGAGATATGGTATTTCTGAATCATGCATTAGATAAATAGGAAACCTGGATTCATTTAACAATTGATGGACCTAGTAAAACCACAGATGATAAATTATGAACCTGACGTGGCCCATACTTGATTAAAAATCTTTTTTTGTTTTTGTTTTTGGGGAACAGTTGATTTAAAATTATATAAACTAGTGGTTCTCATTTGAATAATGTCACTAGAAATCGAGGAGATAATAAAGCAATAGAGGATTTTTAAAGCTAGAACAAATGAGGCAGGCTTGGATAGAAAAAACCCAATAATACATACTATATGCAATAACTCTCTCGCTTAAACATGGGTCATTTCTTCATATTACTAGGGGCACATCTTGAACTACATGTAGTCGATTTAATAAGCTTTGCCAACACCTCCTTGTGTTAACCTCTAACTGTCTAATTCAATAAAAAATGTTTGCCAAAAAGAAACTTTTCCATCCAAAAATCAGGCAACTAATATGTACATTTACTACAAGGTTGTATACGAATTTTCTGACCTAATTCGGGAACATGAACTAGAAAACTACACCCCGAGTTACAAACTAGTCATGATAATTATACCAAAGATTATATTTAATAGGTACTTGATAACTATCATATTCCCCTGTTTCGTCTGGGACGCATACGGACTCAGCAAACGATGCAAACTAAAGCAGCAAAATAAATGAGCATATAAAGAGTTTAAGCGTTACCTATTGAGTTTTAATCTGTCTAGTAATATACACGTGCAATGCACGTATTAATTTATTTATAAAATTTAAAATAAGAACTCTGATTTACACGTGTGATGCATATCTTAATAAATAGAATTATATATATTTTAAAAATTAAATGTGAAGACTATAATGGGAGAGTTGGAGTTGCACGTGTGTTGCACGTAAGTAGGTAGATTTACAACTCCAACTCTTCCATTATAATAGTTATTATATATTATATTATAGATAGATAGATAGATAGATAAATAAATAGATAGTAATTTATACATGTGATGCACATTTAATATATTTAAAAAACTTAAAGTAAAAAATATGACATAGTGAGGACTCGAACCTGAGACCTCATTCGCATTAGTTATGCACGTGCAATGCACATGTTGGTTGATTTACAAATTTACAAATGACACTAAGGCCTTCTCCCATTATAATATTAGAGATTAGAGATTAGAGATATATTCTGATAGAATTTACAATGTAAATTTGTATCAACCATAATGACTGACTGACTAAATAGTAAATGTCTTAGTAGAATACAATCACTTGTACAACTACTAAATCGATGTCAAAGAAAACAAAACAAATATGAAAATCGAAAACATGACAGAATGTTCACCTTGAAACCAATGGCAACACATTCACCTAATTTTAAAATTAAAAAAATTAAAAACATCTCAAAAGTTAGAACTTTTTTTTTTACAAAATTATTTTCCCCTTTCTCTCTCTGTAACCCTAAATTTGTGTTAATCCCTTTTCCATTTTCATTCCTTCAAAACCCTAAACCTAAGATATTCATGAAATTAAAGAAAGTTTGAGATGGAGAGACCTGAAAAGAGAATCGCCAGCAATGCTGAGGAGTAGGGCACGAGTTACAAGAGTCGGCGAAAATCCATCGGCATTGTTGCTTAATTATTTAGTCTCTAAAATAAAATTAAAAAAAGAGAAAGAAAAAAAAAAGAAAAATCTCTGAAAAATGAATTAAAGATTTAAGTGAATGGAGTGAAATCTTTATTTATTTCTTTACTATTATAGCCCGCTAGAAACAATGGATATGTTTTGCATGCTATGAATACAATTATCAAATAAGAAAAAATATTTAATTATAAAGATTGTAGAATGATGACAGAGATTATGATAGTATAAGGGGTTTTTTCACAAAATTGCATTAATAATTTAGGAGGTTGTTGGGACACTATTTCAATTTTTATTAGGACAATTTATTTTTTAAAAAATCTATTTAAATAAATAGTTAAACCTTCTCCAACCATGCTAGCCATCTTTCAACTTTAGCTAAAATAGCTAATATAAAGATAAAAATATGCTCTGATGGAACTAGCCAAACCACTCTTCAAAATAGATTTCTAATATTCATTCGTCAGATCTGGCGAGTATGTACCGCTAGCTAAACTTTTTCCCAAAACGACAAAATTGCGAAATCGTGAAAATCAATCGCGAAATTGCGAAATCAATTGCGAAAATTGCAAAATCAATCGTGAAATTGCGAAATCAATTTCGAAATTACAAAATCAATCTCGAAAATTGCGGAATAGCGGAAAATTGCTGAATCGCGACATTTATATTTCTGTTGTTGCGGAATCACGGAAATCAATCCCGAAAATTGAGAAATTTTATTTTTTAGCTTGGAAATTTTATTTTGTATTGGGCTTTTTTATGGGCTTTTATTTTATATTTTTATTTTATTTAATTTTAGACTTTAAATTATTAATGGTTATTCAAAATAGATAACATGGTTGGAGTGAAGATTTTTTTCGCTAGCCAAATTACCTATTTGTTATCCATTTGTTATCCATTTTGGCTATTTTTGTTAGTCAAAATGACTAATGTGGTTGGAGATGTTCTTATAGAATGGGTCATTGTTAGAAATATTTACAAAAACATACCTTGAAACCGGCTTCCCTTCAAATTAGAGTGTTTTTATATTGTGTCTTTATTTTTCTCCGACATGATGCATCTCCTTCCTCTTCAGAGTCTTCTCCTCTCCCATTTTGTCACAACAACATTTTTCAAATACTAGTAGATAAATAAATATCTTCCAACTCAATTAAGTTATAACGGCCACTGATTCAGCAATCGCATTTCTGACAGTGAGCTACATGCAAATGATGTTTTCGCACGTGGCGTTTGGGGAAATCAGCCTGCTCACTTCAGCTAACACATAAGTTCTGCATCATCTTCTGTCCGCAATTAATTTTAAAATTTCCTGGCAAAATGGCTGAAAAATGTTGATGTGACAAAATGGGTGAGGAGAAGGACTGTGAAGAGGAAAGGAGATGGCATCATGTAAGAGAAAAATAAAGACCCAATACAAAAACATCTCTAATTTGAAGGGAAGTCGGTTTCAAGGTATAATTTTGTAAATATTTCTAACAATAGCCCATTCTATAATTATTTATTTAAGTATACTTTTTTAATCACACACATCCACACTATCCCGATTATATATTATTTGGAAATTTTTTTGTGCAAAGTGGGATTCAAACTCCCCATCTCTTAAAATAAATTACCCTTTATTTTAATATGAACGAAGTACATTGTATAACCGAATTCTCCTATTATTATTATTTTTAAGGATGGGAAGGGATATTGATGATGGTAAAAATCACAGCACATCAGAGCCGTACAATCTCTGTACGGATTTTAAAGCATCTATAGGCAGATTAACCATCACAGGCCTATTTTATAGGCCTAAGCCCACTCTGAGACATAGGCTTCCCTCAAGACCATAAAAAGTGACAGGCTAGGCCCACTAAGAGAGACACCCAGTCCATGATGGCTAAGAGTCAAATCTCCTATCCCCTCACAGAGATATCTTATCTCTTCACGGGGGAGACATGAAAAATTCGATGGTCACGATTCGGCTTCTAGAATGTCTCTCAGGCCTATAAATACCCCTCTCCCTCTTCAATCTCCAGGTAATCAACAATTCACCAGTTTTCACTCTCTTACTCTTTCTCTTTCTGGCTCTGACTTGAGCGTCGGAGGGTCTGTCGCCAGGTCACACCCCAGTGTTTCAGGCATTTTTGTAGGTCCGTCGGCCGCATCATCCACCGTCAAATTCAGATCACAGGAGGTCAATCAACAATCCAGATTCAATCACAGGAGCTCTAACTTCTTTTAACGGCCAAGACACAGATTTGACTTTTAGTAGTTTCCATCCATTATTAACTCACTATCTGTTTGCTCCCACACCGAAATAAGCAGCAACAGATTGGCGCCATCTGTGGAAAACTACACAAGTAAGACTTATCGCCATGCCACAATGACTAAGAGGTAAAGGCCGGCCTCCAGCCGTCGCACTACCACTCTTCGTCAACCAGCTCCTCCTGTGGAAGATCATATTTCTCCTCAACAGTCACCCTGACAGCCTAATCACGCTCCTTCCAACAGAGAGGCACCTGGGGGCTCCTGACAAAACTGTCCTGAACAACATCCTCAGTATGACCGCATCTCAGTCCACAATGCTTCAACTAGATCCCAAAAGCAGGACGACCAAGTCCTTCACCGTATCCAAGAAGTAGAAGATCACCTAGAACAGATGGAGAATGAGAGAAACTGCTCCAACAGGGCCTACCACCCAAATCAACGTCCCTTCCGCAAAACCATCCTCGATGCACCCGTTCCAAGGAACTTCAAAGCTCCTCAATTCGAATCCTACAACGGGGAATCAGACCCGACGGACCACATCGAGAGCTTTAAAACACTTATGATGTTCTATAACGCCACCGATGCACTCATGAGTTGAACATTTTCCGCTATACTGAAATGATCAGCTAGGGAATGGTATTCACGTCTGAAACCCGAATCCACATCTTCTTTCGATCAGCTCGAGGAACTCGTCATTGCACACTTCGTTACTAGCCAGAGAGCTGAAAAAATCAGTGTCTCCCTGCCAGAACTGAAGCAAGAAGATGGAGAACTGCCAAAGGACTTCTTCAAGTATTTAACAACTGAAGCAAGGTTATTTTCTGCCTTGAACACTTCAGTCGCAACTGCAGCTCTTTAACCAAAATGTCATCAACAAAGACCTGAAAGTCTCCCTCGCCAAAAAGTCACCCAAAAGTTTCACTACGCTCCTGAAAAGGAGTGACATGTATATCAGGATCGAGAAAGCTCTCTATCCTCAAGGCGAGAATGATTCACCTTCCGGGAACAAACAGAAGAACACAAGCGAGGAAAAAACTCAGGAAGTTACAGAAAAATGGTGCAAGTTCACACCATCCAACTCTAGCATCACGCTTCGACAAATTCACGCCTCTCAATACAAGGGTATCAGCCATCCTCATGAAAGTGGAGAAGGACGGAATAATCTGCCTCCCCCCACGATGTCAACGTCTAGCAGACGAAGAGACAAAAATAAGTGGTGCACATTTCACAGAGATTATGGACACACTACTGACAACTGTCGAACCCTTAAAGAAGAGCCAGGGAGCCCTGATTCGCAGGGGCTATCTCTCCAACTTCGTTCAGAAAGACACGACACCGAAAATCCTCCGTTCCGGAGGGCTAATAAGCGTTAGCAGAGGTCATGCGAGTCGCAAGACTCTGAATACATGACCGTCCTCCACTCCATTCATGAAGACCCGATGGGGGGAGATTCCAACTCCTCCCGCAAAGCTTTCGTCAGCAAAGTCAACTCTATAGATATCTTTCTCCGACCAGGACTTAGAAGGCGTCCAAACATCTCATTGTGATGCATTGGTCATAAACCTTTGCATGCTAAATCATGAAGTACGTCGCATCCTGATGGACAATGGCAGCTCAGTAAACATCTTCTTCATGGCCACATTTCAGGCTCTCAAGCTCTCTCAAGACCGACTCAAACCAGCTGGTTATACACTTCATGACTTCTTAGGTGCACCTGTCCAAGTCGAGGGAATTGTCGCACTCGACGTAACAGCAGGGTAAGCCCCCGCTATTCAAACAGAAGCACTGGACTTTATGGTCATCAATGTCAAAGCTGCATACAATGCTATATTCGGCCGACACGGCCTAGCGGCATTCCATGCAGTTGCCTCCGCATTTCACATGAAAATGAAGTCCCCAACAACAACTGGCGGAGGCCAAGCTGTAGGAAGCCAACAGGCGGCATGAGCATGCTACACCGCTACAATGGAGGGCTCCATTCTCCCCCTCGACATCATAGAGTCACCGCCAAAAAGCAGTCACAATAATTCAAAAACTGTAAATGAGCTTGATGCCTCTGCCATAACCAACTCTACCAAGAACTTCCAAACCTGACACCTCATCTTTCACCAGGTCCAAACTAGTTCTCATCATGACACAATAATAAACCTGAATCCCTCGCCCAAAGCCACTCCACTTATTCAACGGAGACAAATAGTCATGCCTAAACACATTGGTGCATCAGAAGATTCCTCTTTCACTATGCAAAACAATGGGGGGCTCCCTCCAAAACAGGCAAGTCCAGACAAGGTCTACCAAGTTGTTCGCCTGGCGGCTCATCAACTTGAAGACCCGGGGGGCAAGGAGATATCAGCAGGAACTTGGAAAGCAGAACACCTTGTGAAGTACAACGAGTTGGGTGCCAAACTTTTACACAAAAATGGCACCAAAAAATCGTTAAAAACTTCCTACGAGATGGGTTCGGATCCCACATCCATAGTGCAAAGTTACTACAGTAATTTACAATGAAATAAGTTCAGAGTGCTTCGCCATTCGATCTGCTCCTGCAACCTGTTAATTCATCAAAGTAAACAACGAGCTAAACACCCAACCTACGCTTAGAGCGGGGCTAAACACTCATTACAAGCTTTCCTCAATGCAAGTTCGAAATCCAGAACTCGGGAGTTGTAGCGTGCAAATATGCACGCTTAGAACACAACTCACCGATCGATCTGTTCCTGCAACTAGTTGAACTTCCTTGGAGGCTCTGAAATAACAAGTTGAGTGCCATACTTATACACTTAAGCTACACCAAACACTCGTTACGAGTCTCCCCGTAAGACGGATTCAGAGTTCATACCCATGGCTCGACAGAGACTTTAAAAAATTGCAATAACATATGTTCACTGTGTACTTTGCCATTCGATCTGCTTCTGCAATTCGTTAGCACCTTAACGACCAGTTCGGAGTCCAGTTCATGGTTCAAAAGTGACTCTGTCAATTTGCAAAAAAGCAAGTTCAGAGCGCGCTTCTCCATTCGAGCTGCTCCTGCAAGCTGTTAATATTTAAACTAACAAGTTCGGAATTCATGTTCATGGTTCAAAGTTACTCTCGCAACCTGTAATGACACACGTTCAGAGTTCAACTCGCCATTCGATCTGTTCCTGCAACTAGTTAAATTTTCTCAACAACAGATTAATAGGTCCAAAATATGGATCGAAGTTACCCTAGCAACACTTGTAAAAAGCCGCACTTGAGGTTCGACTCTCCATTCGATGTGACTCTCACAATCTATCAGAGGCCCCATACAGCAAGTTTGGAAAACAAATTTCCTTCAGATTTGTCCCTACAACTAGTTGGGTTCAAGACAGAGCAATGCTAAACTCCGTCATACACCGTCGACAGCTCTCTAAACTATACGCAACAGACTTGAGGCCCTATTATTTAGCAACAGAGAACCCGTCGATGACACCTCAACCATGACAGCAAGGGTCACATGGACTGATAAGTGTGAGGCGAGTTTCCTTGAGCTTAAGGAGAGGTTGACGACTACACCTATCTTAGCTTTGCCACAAGCTGGGAAGGAGTATGATATCTATAGTGATGCATCTCTCAGAGGTTTGGGGTGTGTCTTGATGCAAGAAGGCAAGATTATTGCCTATGGTTCGAGGCAGTTGCGTCCGCATGAGAAGAATTATCCAACGCATGATCTGGAGCTAGCAGCTATTATCTTTGCCTTGAAGCAGTGGAGACATTGTGTATATGGTGAGAAGGTCAACATGTATACTGACCACAAGAGCCTGAAGTATATTTATCAGCAGAAGGATCTAAATCTTTGGCAGAGGAGGTGGTTGGAAGTGTTGGAAGATATTCATCCTGAGATCAAGTATCATTCGGGCAAGGCGAATGTGGTAGCTGATGGACTTAGCAGGAAGAGTAGTTTATCGAGTTTGATCACTACTCGAAGTGAGTTGGCAGCAGAGATTGATCGGACAGGTATCGAGGTGGTACTGCAGAGTTTGGGGGCATCTTTGGCTCAGTTGAGGCTGCAGCCTACTTTGAGATAGCAGATTGTGGAAGGTCATAAATCAGATACAGAGATCCAGAAGATGTTGCAACAGGTTTCTGATGGCAAGTTGTCAGAGTTTCGTGTCCAAGATGGAGTGCTATGGATGGGTGAGAGGTTGTGTGTCCCGGAGAATGCAGACTTGAGAGAAAGTATCTTGCAGAAGGCACATAGTACTTTGTTGTCAGTACATCCTGAAGGCACAAAGATGTACAAGAACATCAAGCAGTACTTTTGGTGGTCCGATATGAAGAGGGATGTGGCAAATGTTTGGGCCCGAGATTGTGCAGCAAACATCGGAGAAGATTAAGTTGATTCGCAAGAGGTTGGTTGAAGCTCAGAGTCGGCAGAAGAATTATGCAGACACTCGAAGAAGGGAGTTGGAATTTGAGGTTGGGGATGCAGTTTTCCTTAAGGTGTCTCCGACCAAGGGAGTGATCTGGTTTGGTAAGGGAGGCAAGTTGGCGCCAAGGTATATTGGGCCATACAGGATTTTGGACAGATTGGTAAGACGACATATAGGCTGGAGCTTCCAGAGGAATTGGCGCAAGTTCATGATGTGTTCCATGTGTCGCTGTTGAGGAAGTATATGTCAGATCAGAGTCATCAGTTGGTAGAGGTTCCTGAAGGCCTACAGGTGAACTTGAGTTACAAGGAATAGCCTGTAGAGATCGTTGATCGTAGGGAGAAGGTTCTAAGGAGCAAGGTGATACCTATGGTCAAGGTATTATGGAGGAATCAGCAGTTCGAGGAGGCTACTTGGGAGCCAGAGGATTGCATGCAGAATGATTTCCCTGAGTTTTTTGTATGACTGTATTTCTTTTATGTGATTGTATTCCTTCTTGATGGTTTTACTTTCGAGTGAATTGTATTTCTTTTATTTGATTATGTTCTCAAGTGCAACTATATTCTTTGAAGTATGTTTCCATTTATGAGATTTGCATTCCTTTCGTTTGTATATTTGTTTGGACCCTATCAGTGGTAGTTCTGAGGACAGAACTCTTCTGAGGAGGGAGTGATGTAGTACCCAGTATTTTTTTAAAAATATTGTTTGAGAATATTAAATGATTTAAAATGGTTTTTGGTGATTTAATAAATATTTATCTAAAAATTTATCTTCTTACACGTGCAGAACACGTACAAATATTTTTTCGGGAGGTTCAAAACCCAAAATTATTTTGGGAAAACTAATTATTTATTATTTGAGATTATTTGTGATTTTTTTAGATTTTTCTGACAATGGTTGGACCCATTTGCAAATATTTCAAAAAGAGAGATTTTTGTGCAAAATTACCAAATAGGGGTGAAACACCAGATTTTCAGATTTTTTGGGCTGGAAATAATGCCTAGTCAATTCAGGAGTAAAAAGTTTACCTTTCGTTTCAACAAATTTGATATATTTTACAAGTTTTGATAAAAGATGATCTTTTTGCAAAATTGCTATTTGAAGCGATGAAATTGCAAAATTATTTTCTGGGTTTTCCCTACAATGCTGGCTGATGCCAATGGAGGATCTTTTGATTTTTGAACCGAATTAAATTGGTTTTAATTAATTTCCTAGTATGTGGATCTATTTATGTAAAGGTATATTTGAAAGGGAGTATTTTGCAAATGTACTCAGAAACCCTAGAATCTTTAATCCCGGCCTATTTAGGGTGTAGTGCAGCCGTCATCTTGCTGCACAACACAGGGAGTTTCTTA
Organism: Hemerocallis citrina; assembly: GCA_017893485.1. Classification (NCBI taxonomy): domain Eukaryota; kingdom Viridiplantae; phylum Streptophyta; class Magnoliopsida; order Asparagales; family Asphodelaceae; genus Hemerocallis; species Hemerocallis citrina. Next base: position 210,911,832 of record CM030364.1, on the reverse strand, counting down.
TTCCTTATTATTTTGGAGTTCTAAAGAGAAGATCTTAGATATCTTGCTGAAGATGGGATTTTCTTACTTTCTATTCGTCTTCGTTCGATTCTTTCAACAAGGTGAGCGTTATAATTGTTTTGTTTTGTTCTTTGAATGTTGTATGTGGCGTTTCATCTACTAGAAAGCATGCTATGGTTTGGTATGAATATATATATGAGGGATTGGATGAATTGATGAATTAAAATTTGGATCTTTTATGAAACCCTAAGTTATTTATGAGTAGAATTTGCATGTCGATGATTTGAGATTGTTAAATAACCTGATATAAATCGTGAGTAGGCTATTTCTTTTGGATTATTACTGATTTGATTGGATATAGTGAATGTTATGCATGAATAAATTAAAGATGATATTTTGACTATTGGTGAGTTGGATGAATGCGACTTGGCCATGTTAATGTTAAATTTGTTGATGTTCATGAGTCAACTATTGAAAATAAATATGGTTGAATTTGAGGGAATTGCGAGAAGGACTAATGAATTAAAAGATCATGTCTTGAGGATTGGAGTTGTGATAACTAGATTTGGATTTGATACTTTATAAGTAAATTGGAGATTTCGCGATTTCATGAAGTTTTTACTTGGATTTGAATTGCTCAATTATTAAAGATTTAATCTGAATATTTGTCTATTTCTAAATTGATGGATTTGTGAAATTTCTTTGGTGCACAAACTTGCATGAACACTACTACATGAATATCCTATTTTGTTGTTTCGAAGGAATTGAGTCTTTAAGTATTTTTTTTCTTATTTTGGTTATATCTCAACATATTTTGGTATTAATATGGCTTGGAACATAATACGAAGGTCTTTTGATGTATGATTGAGTCTTAAAAACTTTATTTTTGATATATGCACATATTCATCTTTCAATTTGAAGGAATTCATCAAAAAGCTATTTTTATCAATTCAAAGTGGTTTTGATTGGTTTTGTGGACTCTTATTTACTCTACGAGTCATATTTAATCATATCAGAAATATACTTTTTATAGATTTTGTTTTTATAAAGTAAATCTTCGTATCGGTTGAAACATGCACAACCCAAACTGCAGCATGTAGGTGTGACAATCGACTGGTATGTTTCGACAGTCGACCATCGTGATCCTGGCTGTAGTGTTTTCTTGGAGTTTTGGATTTTCGTGCAGAATAATCGACTGGCCCATTTTTACAGTCGACTGACCCTGCTATGTTTTGACGTTTTCTCGAAGTTTTGGATTTTCGCTCTGGATAGTCGATCGATGACTTTTACAGTCGACCGTCATTACTTAGAATTATTTTCTTTAAAATGTTTGATTTTCGTTCTGGACAATCGGCCGATGACTTTTACAGTCGACTACCATTATTTAGAATTATTTTCTTGAAGTGCTGGTTTTTCGCTCAGGACAGTCGACCGACTCCGGTTTACAGTCGATTGTTACTGATATTCCTTGAGTTATTCTGATGTTCTTTAAACGATTGATTCTTTAAATGTTTTGGGGATCTATAACTTACTATTCTAAATATTATCTTTCTACAGAACATATTTTTTCAAGATGTTTTATTGTTAAGGTTTGGATAGTTGAGTGTGAGTCTCTAGAGGTTGTGTGGGACCCTAGTATGCCGGCAGTTGAGTTATTGTGTTTTAGGTATATTGAGGCATATTGTTGATCAGTTGTTGAGTTACGTCCAGTAGGGTACACCATCTCTAGGAGGTTCGTAATTAAATTAATTAACTTAAAAAGATAAGGACAGACACTAGTGGTGATATGATGAATGAGAACATGAGTTATGGACCTCAGTATGGTTTTGCGGTGTGAGATAATCCCCAGAATTAACCAGGTGTGAGTGAAATAGTCTCCGGAATTACCTGTGGTGTGGAATTGATCTCCGGAATTATCGGGGTCGAGGCGAACTCATGTGGTATTCGTATGATGAGGTGTCATAGCTTGCGGTGTGGGGTATTCTCGAAGATTCCCATGTGTGAGTGAAATAGTCTCCAGAATTATCTGTGGATAGAGATTGACCTCCGGAATTATCGGGGCATGGGCTAATAATCACAGTTTATCTTTATCTCGTAGTAGCAATCTTGGTAAGATTAGTTGTATAGCGGGGGATTAAACCCTATCAAGTAGAGAACGTTAAGCGCTTGCACCGGACCTATATAGAGTGGGATGCATAGAATCCGACAAGTACGCATTAGAGAGTCAGCATATAGTATTGTATTTTCTTGATTTGGTTTATGCATGTGTTTTTCCTGTTTTCTACACTTGACACTTAGTCTAGCTACACTCGATGTTTTTCATGTTTCATTGTTATTTCTTAATTCATTTATTCTTGTCTTTATTACATGTTGTTTATGATTCTATGTTTCATTTCTATTTATGTTGCTTTGTTTTTATGTCACTCACACCGTTATGGCTGGCCCTTGTAGTTTTGGGGGTTAGGATTATCTCTAGCCTCATGTTTTACAGGTGATTACCTATAGCATTGGGACTTGGATGCACGAGATAGAATGATAATAAAGCTTATGTAAAATTGTAAAGAAGGTGTTGTAATGAAAAGACTGTAATTCAAGGTGTTTGTTTTTCCGCTGTGTATTGTAATAAACTAATGTAATAAAGGTTGAAAGAAAAATTTATCTGTATTTTTGGCTATGTTTACTATTATAATTGAAGTTGATGCTGGAAATTGTGCCACGTATTTCTGAGATATCATATTGGAAATTCGGGGCGCTACATGAACGTTCAACTCTATCTTAGAGTAGTCACCAAACTCGCTGGGACCAAACGGCAGTTTTCCACATCGACTCTATCTTAGAGTTCTTTCCAAATTTGCTGGGAACAGACAGCAAAATCTACGTCAACTTAGTCACTGAGTTGTCTCTACAAACTTGTCGGGATCAGACGGCAAGCTCAACATTCAACCCCGTCGCAGAGTTCTCCATACGCTTGCCGAGCCCAAACGGCAAACTCAAACGTTTAACTCTGTCCCGGATATGCCACAACAACTTGTTGGGACCAAACAGCAAGGCTGTAAACAGCTATCCCAGCACAGCTATTGATATACGTACAAGATCCACCAATCCACGGTGATAGAGTAAAATGCTGGGTATACACATATATAAGTAATTATACATATATATATATATGTGTGTGTGTGTGTGTGTGTGTGTGTATGTGTGTGTGTGTGTGTGTGTGTGTGTGTGCGGCGCGCGCGCGCGCGCGCGCGTAAGTTGTTGCATATACACAACACTAAATATATGTATAAAAATTTATATGCAAACCCAAGCCCAAAAAATCTTCAACAATCCAAGCACAATATTGCTCCTACCTCAACGAGAAGACACCGCAACGGAGACGATCCAACTCCGAGCAAAAGCGAGATTTTTTGAAAAACTAGAAGAGGGGTTTACACATATGAAGATGTATGTATATGTATTTGTTGCCTATACACGAAACATATACATATAAAGATTTTTGTATGCAAAACCCACTCTCTAAAAACTCTAAAATACTTTAAAACCCCCCAAAAATGGGCTTGCGGTTAGAAGAGTGAAGAAACGAAGTCGGGTCGGGTTAGGATCCGCAAACCAATACCTAAACCCTCAAACGAAATCAAGAAAAGAGGCTTAATGGGTCGGATCCAAACCCGAACGCTCGAAACCCGCTCCATATCTCCTTTTCTTCCTCTTTCTTCTTCTTTGAGTTTTGGCGCCAAAGAAAATCTGAACTCGGCGAGAACAGAGCTTCGACAACTCGTTCCCTCCTACCTCGATTTTGAGCCGTAGCCTCGCCAAAAGCCTCGCGTATCCTCTCCGCCTTCGAGCTCCCTCAGACGAGTGCCATCTCCGAGCTCCATTCACCTCATCGAAACCCACAACAGAGCTTGAACCCAAAGCTTCGAAACGATCAAAAATGCACTAAGTTCATAGCTCGGCGAGAGAGCTCCATAGCTCGGCGAGACGCGCTATCGCCATAGCTCGGCGAAATCGCTAGCCCCCATAGCTTGGCAAAACGAGCTACCGTAGCTCGGCGAAAGGACAACGCTTCGAAGCACCATAGCTCAGCGGATTCACAGCCTCCATAGCTCGGCGAGAGTCCCATAGCTCGGCAGAGGGCTCTATGGCCATAGCTCGGCAAAGTATTCGAAACCCAACGAGCTACCATAGCTCACCGACAACGAAATGAGCTACCATAGCTCGGCCAAACCTCCTGCTCCATAGCTCGGCGAAACGAGCTACCATAGCTTAGGCGAGAGCTTGAGATCCATAGCTCGGTGAGGCCTCGATATCCCATAACTCAGCGAAGGAGTTAACTCGATGAAGAACGAAGCTCGACCACCATAGCTCCATAGCTGGACTTTGAAGCTCGGCGAAACTCAGCGGTCATAGCTCGGCGAACCCACAACGACCATAGCTCAACCATAACGAGCTACCGCCATAGCTCGGCAATTTCGTTCGTCGAGCTAAAGGGTAAAAGAAGATGACTGAGCGCCGTCAGATCTCCAAGATTTTCACACTGCTCACGATCAACGCATCAGAGAATTTCGCCCATGATCAAACCATTTCAGTCGTCTGATCGCCTCAACGCGCGAGTCAGATCTGATCAACAAGCCAGATCGTCTCAAAATGCAAATCAGGTTCGATAAATCAAAAAATTAAATTAAAAATTATTTTTAATTCAAAAAATTGATTAAAAATTCAAAAATAATTGTTTTAATTCGGAAAAACAATTTAAAAATCCGAAAAAATAATTAAAATTGAATTTATTAATTATAAAATTCGAAAGAGTGATTTTGAGATTGTAGACAATTCCATAAAATTCGGAGAAATTCAAAAACCATGGAAAAATTCCCAAAAAATTCCAGAAAATTCGGAAAAATCCAAAAAAATATGGAAAAATCCAAGAAAATATTCACTGCCTTCAGAAGCCACAGATCAGTTCCAGGTATCTCCGAACACTCCGACTACTAAGATTATTTGCCGAGATTCTAAAAATAAGACGTACTACTTCCCGAAAGCCATAAAAATCGCCTTCCGGGAGTGGGGGGCTTATGATGATGGTAAAAATCGCAGCAGATCAAAGCCGTACGATCCCTGCACGGATCTTAAAGTATCTACAGGCAGATTAGTCATCACAAGCCTATTTTACAGGCCTGGGCCCACTCCGAGATATGGGCTTCCCTCAAGCCCATAAAAAGTGACAAGCTAGGCCCACTAAAAGAGACACCTAGCCCATGACGGTTATGAGTCAAATCTCTTATCCCCTTCACAGGGATATCTTATCTCTTCAGGGGGGGACATGAAAGATCCGACGGTCACGATTCTGCTTCTAGAATGTCTCCTAGGCCTGTAAAAACCATTTCCCCTCTTCGGTCTCCAGGTAATCAATAATTCACCAGTTTTCACTCTCTTACTCTCTCTTTCTGGTTCTGACTTGAGCGTCGGAGTGTCTGTCGCCGGGGCCACACCCCGATGTTTCAGGCATTTTTGCAGGTCCGTCGGCCGCATCATCCACCGTCGAATTCAGATCACAGGAGGTCAATCAACGATCCAGATTCAATCACGGGAGCTCTAACCTCTTTTAACGGTTAAGGCACAGGTTTGACTTTTAGTAGTTTCTATCCATTATTAACTCACTATCTGTTTGCTTCCACACCGAAATAAGCAGCAACAGATATGAATCCTTATCGCAAGTTCTTTGTCAAGTTTAACAATTACGACGCAACACCACCCTCTCTTTTATTATCCAACAAGGAAAGCCCTATTCTGCAAGTCATTTTTCATTATGCATTTCATATAGCATCAATATGAAAGGACAAAGAAAACATGAAAGTACATAAAATTATTCGTTAAAACAAAATATACAAAAATGAACTAATATAAATAGCATACAACTGTATTCTCCTAACATCCTTTCTTCGACCTCTCTAGTTCTTTATCTTCGAGTACTGGAATTTTTTCCCAAAATGACCCCTTTTTTTAAAGTTTTTCCCAAACCGCCCTACTTTTTTTTATTTCCCAAAGCACCCCACTCGGTCTTTGAAAGACCGAGTCTAGTTAAAAGTAGCGCGGTCTTTCAAAGACCGAGTCTTGCACTTCAAAAAATCGAAGAGCAAGACTCGGTCTTTGAAAGACTGCGCTACTTTTAACTAGACTCGAGTCTTGGACTTTGGGGTTTTTAAAAGCGCAGATCTCCTTTCTTCTTCTTCTTCTCTCTCTCTACTTTAACCTATTCTATTTCTCTAACCCATCTTCCTAAATCTAGGGCGACCTCCTACCCACAAAATCTCATCTTAATCTAAATATATTTACCCACAAACCCTAAACACATCTTACCTCCTACCTCCTACCCACAAACCCTAAACCCATCTTTTGAAAGATCCATATTTTGGATTTTTGCTAAATTTGAAGAGGATGGCAACTTCAACTCTTTTACCCAAATATCTACGGCTTTATCCTTGAAGCTTGTGAAGGTATGATGAATATTGGCCTTTAATTTTATATCTTTTTCATAGATTTTTTTTGTGGTTAGATAATAACTCGCATATTCGTATAAATATACGCAGGTATGGATCTTGAGATTCCTATTTGGTTATACTTTGGTGGTGAAATAATTCGTGATCCAAAGATTGGTAGTTGCTATAGTGTGTTGGATCCGAAAATAGTTTGGGTACCTCGTACCATTACATTTGCAGAAGTAGTTGAGAAAATTTATGAAGTTACTAATTGGGATAGGAATCAGTGGAAGGTGAAAATTTTAGCTCGATACGCTGCAGGTAGAAGAGATGGTCAGTATTTATGACAGTGCCCGTACCTACTGATAATGTGCTGAAGTCAATGATTGCTAGGACATTTGATCCCAATTGTGCTTGGTCTGCATTAGAGTTATATATTCAGCAAATTCAAATTTTGAATGCTCAGCCACATAATATTCCCAGTTCAAGCTTCATAAGGGTAGTACCTACACAGCCGATGAGTTCTAACCCCGCTCAACCTTCACAACCAAATCTACTGTCCTCACAAGAAAACACCTCCACATATACAAGAAATGCTGATTCTACAGATGTTGAGTTGCCACCCCAACCTAGTCCGGTTCCTGACTATGTTCCGAATGACAGTGTATTTGAGCTCTTTCAAAATGCAGTGGTTAACAACAGCTTATTAGATGATGATGAAGAAGAGGAAGAAACAGACGATGATGAAAGTGTAGAAAATGATGATGGAGAAGAAGATGATGATGTAGCAAATGTAAATCCTACGAACAACAGTTCTAACGAAGTGAGAGCTACTGGTAGCTATGATAATGTTAACGCTCATGTTACGGAGGAGATGGCTCAAGCTGCTAGAGTACCCCCATATCCACAAGAGTCTTCTGGTTCATCCAATGTAGACGAATTTTACGTTGGACAGGAGTTTGTAAGTAAAGAGTCCATTCAGCAAGCTGTGAAGGTGTATTCTATCAAGAAACATCGTGAATTTGTCACATTGAAAACAACACCGTCACTGTACACTGTTAAATGCAAAATGGCACCTAGAAAACGTACAATTGAGGAGATCGTACAAGGTCCCCTAGGAGTAAGTGATGGTGGATGCCCTTGGAGATTACGAGCTATTGTTCCAAAAGGGGAGAAAAATTTTGTGGTGAAGAAGATAGTTGGGCCTCATACTTGTACGAATCCCACGTTGAATCAAGACCACTGTAAAATTGATGCTAACCTTATTAGTAATTTGATTGTGGGTGTGGTGAAGAAGGATATTGCTTTATCACCGCGGGCAATTATTGAGATTATGAAAATAGAATATAATTATCAGATTTCATATAAGAAATCTTGGAAAGCAAAACAAAAGGCAATTGAGAGGTTGTTCGGTACCTTCAAAGAAGCATACACGAAGCTGCCTTTTCTACTAACAGCAATTCAAGCAGAAAATCCAGGAACCGTTGTCCACTGGGATAAATATGAGTCTAGTCCTAGCGAGGAAACATTCAAGGAAGTATTTTGGGCATTTGGTCCTTCGATTGAAGGTTTCAAGTCTTGCAGACCGGTTATTAGTGTAGATGGAACTACTTGTACGGTAAGTACAAGGGTTGTTTGTTAATTGCTGTTTCCCCGGATGCGAATGGTTGCTTATTTCCATTTGTATTTGCATTGGTTGATGGAGAGAGTATAAATACGTGGACATGGTTTATGACTTGCATCCGGTATTATGTCACCGATCGCACTGAGCTGTGTGTTATCTCGGATCGTCATGCTGGTATATTGTCTGCTATGGATTTGCAAAACGGAGCTTGGAATGAACCGAATGCATTTCATCGATATTGTATGCGTCATTTTGCCACAAATTTTTTTAGTAAATTTGGTAGCAAGGCATTGCGGAAAAAGGCCAAAATTATAGCTTGTCAAAACCAACCCAAAAAGTTCATGGCCAAACTCGTTGAACTTGAAACCGTCAATGTCGAGGCGGCTAATTGGTTGAAAGAAAAGCCGGTTGAGAAATGGACACTTTATGCAGATGAAGGTCGAAGATATGGAATAATGACTACAAACCTGTCAGAATGCTTCAATTCAGTCTTGAAAGGAGTCCGTAGTTTACCAGTAACTGCGATTGTTGAGACGATCTTTTTACGTCTCAACTCTTACTTTACTACGCGTCGACAGGAAGCTAGTAAGCTTTTATGTGAAGGGAAGCTTTTTGCTAAAAGTGTACATGATTTGATTGATAGTCGCCGTGAAAGAGCAAACCAACATGATGTTACAATGTTTCATCATCAGCCTGGAGTTTTTTCCGTGAATACGGGTATACGCATGGTTAATGGAGAACGGAAGGGTGGGAACTTGCACACCGTGAACTTGGGTACGAAGACATGCACATGTATGAAGTTTCATCTATATCATATTCCCTGTTCTCATGTATTAGCAGCCTGTGCATATCGTGCAATCGATCACAAGCCTTATGTTGATAAATTTTACCTTGTCACGTCATTACCACAAACATGGGCTCCTGTGTTTAGTCCTATTCTAGATCAAGCATATTGGCCTACTATCGACGGTCCACGACTCGTACCGGATGCTAGTTTGCGTGTTCACAGAAAGGCCGACCTAAATCCACGAGAATACGCAACGATATGGATGTGAAAGATAGTTCTAGCAGGGGTACAAGAATGAAATGTTCAAGTTGCGGGTTGGAAGGACACAACAAGCGTCGATGTACTAACAGAGCATCTCAAAACAATTAAAATTTGATTATATGCTTTCTAGTGTGTTTGTAATATTTTTAGTTAGTGGAGAGAGTATGAATACGTGAAATTTTGTAATATTTTGAATTTGGTAGGTGTTGTAATATTTTTAGTTAGTTTGATTTTGTAGTTTTTTTTAATGTTCTTAATGTTGGGCATATGTTGAGACTGTGGTTATGAAGATGTTCTTAATATTGTTAATGTTCTTAATGTTCTTGTTGTGGAGATGTTAATGAGATTGTTGATGTGGTTGAGGAGTTGTTGGAGATGATGTGGTTGTGGAGATGTTAGTGAGATTTTTGATTATGTGGAGTTGTGGATATGATGTTGTGGAGATGTGGAGATGTGGCGATGTGGTTGTGGAGTTGTGGAGATGTTAATGAGATTGATGATGTGCTTGTGGAGTTGTTGGAGATGATGTTAAAGAATTTGTATGTGGCTGTAGTTAAGCCTAGACTCTCAATCAGCCTGTAAGCAAATATTCAATAAGCCTCAAGACTCGGTCTTTCAAAGACCGATGTCATGCTGATTGCAAAATTTTGCTTACAGACTTAAGACTCGGTCTTTGAAAGACCGAGTCTAGTTAAATTTAGAACGGTTTTTGAAAGACCGAGTCTTGAGTTCAATCTATTCCAGAGATCAAGCTGCTCTCTGGAATTGATTGAACTTCACAGTCGGCCTTTCAAAGACCGTTTGAAACATACCTAGACTCGGTCTTTGAAAGACCAAGTCTTTGAAAGACTCGGTCTTCAATCAAAGACCGAGTCTAGTTATATTTAGAACGGTCTTTGAAAGACCGACTGTGATGTTCAATCATTTCCAGAGAGTAGCTTGGCCTCTGGAATAGATTGAACTCAAGACTCGGTCTTTCAAAGACCGTTCTAAATATAACTAGACTCGGTCTTTGAAAGACCGAGTCTTAAGTCTGTAAGCAAAATTTTGCAATCAGCATCAAAGACCGAGTCTAGTTAAAATGACATCGGTCTTTGAAAGACCGAGTCTTGAGGCTGATTGAATATTTGCTTACAGGCAGAAGATACAATCTTTCAGATTGAATCTCTTACACTTCCACAACCACAACAACAACAACATCGTCTCCAACATCTCCACAACCAAACTTCAACATCCACAACAACAAGTACCACATCTCCACACTTCCACAACCACAACAACAACAACCACATCTCCAACATCTCCACAACCACAATTCCAACATCTCCAAAACCACAACAAAATCATCTCCACAAAATTTAACGAACTCATTAATATCAAAATCATCTCCACATCTCCACAAAATTTAACAAACTAAAATCATCTCCACATCTCCACAAAATTTAACAAACTCATTAATATCAAAATCATCTCCACATCTCCACATAATTTAACAAAATCATCTCCACAAAATTTAACAAAATCATCTCCACATCTCCACAATTCCAACACTTCCACAACCACATCTCCAACATCTCCACAACCACAATTCCAACATCTCCAAAATCACAACAAAATCATCTTCACAATATCAACAAACTGATTAATATCAACAAACCAAAAGAACATTACAACATCAAACTAACTAAAAATATTACAATACCTACCAAATTCAAAATATTACAAAATTATACTAACTCAACATAACATCAAATACTCAAGGGTCGGGTGTGAAGAAGTTGGTGGGTCTTCGTTGTTGTCTGCCACATTGTGGAGTTGCCTGTGTTAGTCCGGACAACGGGATGTTCTCCTCTTCTTGAATCTCACCCCCAACTTCTTGTTGTATATCATCCCCTTCAATCTCAGGCCCTGCTTGTTCTTCGTGTTCTGAATCGTTTTGAGGTTGAGGTGGGGGCCTTCGAACAACTCTCTTTCGTCGTACACCAGAACGGCCGCTCGTTCGATGTGTGGGAGTCCTTAGTATTGCTTCTAACGTTGCGCCCTCCCCCACAAGATCAGCTTGTGCACGGCAACAAGATAACATCTCCCGTACGGTTTCCTTTGCCTGATGCGATGTTGCTATTCAACAGAGTTGCACATTTCTTTGCAAGGGCCCAAGTCTGGATCAACTGAGAAACATGAAAAGTTGAATGATTAGGTTACTTACATATACACATACATATATAAACTTTAAAAATTGAAAACGAAACTTTAAAACTTACAAAGCCACGAACAGTGGATCCCTTTGGTTGGTACATCGGTAACTTCATGGAATGTTGATCTGCTGGTTCGGTCCCTGGTCGCCGGATCGGGACTACGACTCCAGCAGGAGTCTGCAACGTTGGAGAAATATACCGTCTAGTGACTCTCTCGTACCAAGCCATGTACACCCCATGCAACGAGAGGTCAAACGGTGGAATGCCATCAATGATTTCTTGGAAACGATGAACCTTCCATCTCTGAACGTACACAGAGAAGCAAGCGGCCCAATTGTGTCTGGGTGTATGGCCCATTCCTGTAATGTTGTGCATCTCAGCATTGAATGGCTCGGCAACTGGAATCCCTTGGTGAAGACCAAACTGACGAAATACTCTATCGGGGTAGTAGAACTCGACAACCTCAAAGTTGATTAACGGTACTTTCGTGAGCCACAAATTGTGTCTGTACGTGCAAATAGGCGGCAATCGAACCAGTCGCTCCTCCGTGTAAGGAATCCACACAACACAGTCAGCTGCCAACCTATCCAACTCATCGCGATAGTATGTTAAGCACCTGTTGGAGTTGGCTATCCATGTTAGTTTGCCTGTCCAGTAAACACCGATAGGAGGTAGCATATCTACGTCATCGAGAAGAACTGTCCAATGCGGAGATTGGATACGTACTACGGGCCGACCGACGTGAATTCGCTCCCAACTCCAAAGCTGAAGTAAAATCATAGGCCCATTCATCTGGTTCGAACCTATACTGCACAAACATAAACTCCGGTACAGCGACGAAAGCACGGCACTACCCCAACTGTAACGACGGAGGTTACCTAGGTCGGCAATCAATGGCAAGAACATCAATGGCACGCTATTTCCCATCGAATTTGGAAACAATACAGTGCCGAAAAGCGTGAGAATGTAGGCCCTACAATAGCACTCCACCTCTGCCGCACTAGAACCTTCATTCAAGTTATTCTTAAACGTGTCCTTCAGCCACTTCAAACGGATAAATTTGCCATTAACCGCACTGGCTTCAACTTCGACCCCAAAGTACTCCTCGACTATGTAAATCGGGTCGAAGTCCATTGATCCTGTGACTGCTTCTCCATCGATCGGAAGCCCGATAAGTATGGCAACGTCCTGCAGAGTGACTGTCATCTCCCCAATTGGCAGGTGAAAGGAGTGTGTCTCGGGCCTCCATCTTTCAAGAAGTGCTTCCAAAAGAGGACGATCGCACTTGATGGATATCATCCTGGCAATATCGTAGAACCCACTGTCTATTAGTATCTCTTGTATACGTGGGTGCACAGGTAGCGGATGACCAGTCCTAAAGCGGCACTCCGTAGCCTCACCGTTCCAAATATTCTGCGATCGATACAACGGCTGTAGAGTGAGGAGTGAAGGGTCGAGGGGTCCTGGGCCTTCAGAAGGGATATATGATGACGAAGGGACTGAAGAAGAAGTACCCGCCTCATTTGGATTGACTTCAACCTACATAACAATAACATTTACATCAATAGACCGAAATGTAATATTCTATTAGAATCAACAATTAATTACTTACATTAGTACCCACGGTACGAGCACGACCACGCTCACGACCACGTCCACCGTGAGTACGTGGTCCATCGCCACGTGGAGGTCTACTACTTTCTCCTACCTCCATGTTACCCCTTGTGCGTGTCATTTACAATAGAATACAAATCCTACAACTTCAACAAAATTATTATTAACTACACATAACCTAGATATAAAAAACAACAATCTCGAAACATCTCCACAACCACAACATCTCAACAACAAAAACATCAAAAATCTCGAAACTTCTCCACAACCACAACATCTCAACAACAAAAACAACAACAATCTCGAAACATCTCCACAACAACAAATTCTATATAACAATGTCGTTGATTCTCTAATTTTAGCAAATTAGAGAATTTTAACTCTTTCTTAGCAAAGTTCTATATAGAATTCTATATAACAAATTCAACTCTTTCAACAAAATCAAATATAATAATGTCGTTGATAGCAACAACTTCAACTCTTTCAACTCTTTCTTCTTCAACAAAATTTATGAAGTTACTATTTGTTTTTTTTCCATTCTCTAATTAAAACTAAAAATAACAACAATAGCTACTCTACATTGTCAACAATAAGTCAAATTCAACTCAGCACCTTCACAATAGCATCAACACTAACACAATAATTGCTTATCAAAAGCTTCAGAAATATACCTTTCAAGTAGGAGATTCCAAAGCGAGCTACTGACAAGGTAGAGAAGAGCAATATCCTTCAACCAAGATCTTCCAAAGACGAAGACGAAATTAAACTAGGTCTAAGAAATTGGGTATTCGGGATTTAGGGTTTAAAGAAATAATCAAATTTGGGGAATAAGGATGGGGAAAATCAAAAATCGATGAGAGATTAATTTGTTTTGGGGAGTGTATCGATCGATTAAAGGGGTAATCGACCACAAAATTGGCTAGGGGGCGATGGGTTCGTTGAGGGACAGAGAGAAGAAGAAAAAAAAGTCAAAGTTTTTAATAAGTCAAGAAGAAGAAGAAAGGAGATCTGCGATATTAAAACCCCCAAAGTGCAAGACTCGGTCTTTGAAAGACCGAGTCTAGTACAAACTAGCGCGGTCTTTCAAAGACCGAGTCTTGCTCTTGGATTTTTCAAAGTGCAAGACTCGGTCTTTCAAAGACCGAGTCTAGTATAAACTAGCGCGGTCTTTCAAAGACCGAGTCTTGCTTGCTCTTCGATTTTTCGCAGTACAAGACTCGGTCTTTGAAAGACCGAGGCTAGTACAAACTAGCGCGGTCTTTTAAAGACCGAGTCTTGCTCTTCGATTTTTCAAAGTGCAAGACTCGGTCTTTGAAAAACCACGCTAGTTTATACTAGACTCAGTCTTCCAAAGACCGAGTGGGATGGTTTGGGAATAAAAAAAAGTATGGCGGTTTGGAAAAAACTTTCAAAAAAAGGGTCGTTTTGGGAAAAAATTTCGAGTACTGCTATTGCTATTCTTACTCAACTTCGAGTAATTTTGAAAGAAAACATTTAAGTCACTCTTCTGCTTTCCATATTCTAGGTTGGAAAAGCGAGTAAACTTATCAAACATTATTAAGGATTAAAGGAATTAAAGAGAGATGTGTAACCAATATAATCTATACAATAAACCACAAAGAAAGCTATCAAGTGGTTCTCTTTCAGTTCCAAAAAATTAAAGGCCAAGATCTAACCTCTCAAAACATATTTTCTCCCCAAAAGTTTTCCCCAAAACTCAAATTCAAATTCCCACCCAAAACAACTCCTATATTTATTTTAATTTTTTTTTCGCTTTCTCTCTCTCCCTCTCTCTTCTATTAAAAAAAATTAAGAAAATGAAAAAATAAAAATTTTAAAAAAATATAAAAATTTAAAAAACTACAAATTTAAAAACTTTAAAAACTTTTAAAATAATTCCCAAAAAAATAAAAAATCATATAATATGTTTTTTGCTCTATATTTGCTACTACAATTAATTTGCTGGACCTTCAAAACTATTTTATATAATCAAATAAGGTGCACCATTTCGAAGACGTGCCGTAGGCACGTGTCAACGGACAAACCTAGTTAAGAAATAAATCTGATTCATTATTGGCTAGCCCACAGAATCTCAAGAGTTGTTTTATTTTCATAGTTTAGGTGGGATCCTTATGTAAAAATGCCAGGATGATGGCTGATGGCAAAGAATCATATAAAATAATTGAGTCAAAGATGTCATTCCATTTGAACAGCAGCGAATAGAGGATTTCGTTTTCCCCCCAAAAATAGTAGTAATCAAGAAATCTTCTGAGAGCATCCACAGTCTGTTTTCTAAAATTTCCATATTTCCAAATTATAGCAAACGAATACAAAAGAGACGTTGCAGTCGTTTCTCAAATTCCCATATTTTGGCAAACTTCCTATTTTCATTTCTCAAATATGAAAAACGATCTGAGCTTTCTCAAATTATAAAGGACGGGGTATGATACCTCGTCTCTTCTATATAATAATTTTTTTATCGTACCAGACGGACGATCATATACTGTCCCAATCATTCTCAATTTTTTTTTTTTTAAAAGCGTTCAAACGGGGAATGATACCCCGTCCGGGGTATCAAACCCTGTCCCACCTCTTTTGGTCAAAGTTTTTTGTTGAAAATCCCCTCAGACAGGGATAGATACCCCGTCTGGGGTATCATTCCCCGTCCGGGTATTTTCTTTTCTTTTTTTTTGTTTTTTTTATTCCTACTTTGCCCTCCTATAGTGCCAACACACTTCAAAAGTAGCGGGAGTATTAAGGTCTTCTCACACAAAAAACGGGGTATGATACCCCGTCCGAGCGTTAGCCAAATTTTTTTTTTTTTTTTTTTTTTGGAGAGACGGGGAATGATTCCCCGTCCTACGCCATTTTAAAATTAAAAAACTAGGGACGGTGAATCATATCCCGTCTGTAACGAATATGAGAAAAATTTAGCAAACGACGACTGCAAGAACTTGGTCCATTTGTTATTACTGTAGCTCCCATTTTTTGAGAAAGAAGAAAAACGACCGTGGATGCTCTGATACCAATTAATCAACCCGAATAAATCGTTATCATTTCATTCCAACCTGACTTGGAAGCAGTGCACAACAACGTCTATCTTCCAACTGATAAGGCAACGAAAAATGAGGCAGAAACAAAGGAAAACTAAGGGAAAAAGAAACATATATATTGAAGATACAAGTCTGGTATTCAGTTAACAAGGTTTCTAACCAGGGCCGGCCCTGATATGTAGGCGGGCAAGGCGGCCGCCTTGGGCCTCCGCGGAATTCGTCATTTTTGGGACCTCCGATTTCAAACTTCCCTTGTAAATATAGGCACGCGTTTCGCGCGTAAAAATTTCTTTTTTTTTATATGGGACAGGGGGGGGCATTTCGGAAGTTCGCCTAGGGCCCCCCGGAACTCAGGGCCGGCCCTGTTTCTAACAAACCATAGTTCACGATAAATTTTGTACATAATAAGTTCTCAACAGAAGTTGAACGACAGAACGCATGTTCAGAAAAAGTATGTACTAAAAGAAGACGGAGTCAGTTGTCGATCTTCTTGGTGTTACTTCTCCAGTTCCTTCCTCAACGGGAGAGAAAAATCATCACTGACATCATCATCATCCCAGTCATCCTCCCATTGTTGCAGAGCCTCTTTGACTTCGCCATTGTTATCACCATTCTGCAAGAAAAAAAATCACAAGCGTAAGAAAGTTTGTATTGAACTACAGGGCTACAGCATTGGGTCCAAAGTGATAACAACTACGGCTGCAGAAAAAAATTGTGCTTGTGAAAACATGCATTGTGAACTTTACGCTAACCCAAAATAAGTTTTCAGTGTGCTTCTAAAGGAAGTAAAAGAAAAACATGAAGCAACTCGCGCTTAAGCAACATGGACAATAACATCCTAAAAGAGAACAGGAACAAGAGAGACCACTATAATAGTCATGGAGAACAGATATTCCTCTTCCATATTCCCCACTAGGTCTTCTCTTTTCTTCTTTCCTATAAGTTGCATTATATATTATACTCTCCTCAATTGCACAACAATTTAAGTAGTAAGCTGATGCAACAATTTAAGAAGTACACTGTGCACACTGATAATAGTTTAAGTAGTACGCTGTGCACGGAGTATATCCCATTAACCAAGTACATTATACTCACAACTTCTCCCACATGTTTAGTACAAACAACACAGTCTTACATCCCAATAACCAAGTGCATCAGAGAGAATACGTGGTATCACTGTCAATTAAAAAAATTTGGTTAATTATTCTGGCAGTGTACAACTAATTCTGTGTGTAAAGGATGGGCCAAGTACTCAGACACTATTCACATAACACAAGTAAACTTTTTTCTTCTCCCTTCCTAAAATATATCAACATTTTCTTTCTTTTTTTTTTAGGTAAGGATATAAACCTTTTTATTGATATGTGCAGGAGGAAGGGGGTTTACACAAAATGCTCATATGCATTCCATATTGCCAATGTGGGTGGGTGGGTAGTTTAGCGACTATGTTCAGTTGGTAACGTAGCTTCAGTAATCCTAGCTAAAATAGTTTTGGAATAGTTAGCGTATAGAAATGTAAAGAAAACATGGATTATTCCGTGCAGACATGACGCCCCCACTCCCCTCCCACACACACAACCATCCACCTACCTCTCATACAGAATTCGTGAGCCAGATCTACGGACACACGGGATGCATGCGTCAAACACAAAGACACATAACAAAGTACGGTTGGGTAGGCATTGAGTTTTAAATATATCAATCTTTTGAGATAATTCACATCTAGAAACGACTGGTACTCTCCGAAGGCTCACATACCCGTTTCAGTGTGTAATGGGTGCCAAATGTCTTTGGT
Organism: Hemerocallis citrina; assembly: GCA_017893485.1. Taxonomy (NCBI): domain Eukaryota; kingdom Viridiplantae; phylum Streptophyta; class Magnoliopsida; order Asparagales; family Asphodelaceae; genus Hemerocallis; species Hemerocallis citrina. Next base: position 210,894,027 of record CM030364.1, on the reverse strand, counting down.
GTATATATTGGTATATGCCCTAGATGCCAGTTGTGTATTGATCTTACTAATTTATATTGTATCATGACATTTATTTCATATATAAGGCATTTTAATAATTGTGTTGTTTATTGTGATTAAATGAACATAATAAAGTCCTTAGAATAGTAAGTTCGATACCATTGGACATCAAGTGCATGACTTGATTGTGAGATCCTATTGGTTGAAATCAAACGGTATTCTTAAATGTCCCCAGTCAAGTAATATTATTGTGAATTAGGACAACAATAATACATAAAGACTAGTATGTGCATAGACTGATGATCATATCTCACAGGTCATGGATATGAGATATCAAGTCTTCACATGGGTACATATTGGAGTAATAATGTACTGGACTGACCCACTATGAGAATGTTGCATGGATCGTTACGTCAGTGTCATAAGCGGCTCTCACGGTGACCATAATGTACGTGGTCCTTTGACTTAAAGTCACTACGGTTCCCTACATGAGAAATTATATGTTTTAATGTCGTCAAACGTTGCATATAATAAGGTAATTATAAAGCCGACTATTGGATATACTACAAATCATGCGGAGGGATGTGACTTAGATAGAACTTGTCTCTCTTACATAACAAGAGCGATATCTACAGATCCCTTGATTGAGTGAGACTACTAAATTCCAAAACCGTGCACAAATGAGTCAATATGAGATATTGATCTCATTAGTTTTAGTAAGTCTAATCGAACATCAAGAAATCAAAGATTGAACTATACAAGAGTGACACCACTACAACACACGTTGGATTTACCGGCGTATATTCCCCGGTGTTTTACCAATCGCGCCGGGGTAGGATAAGACCAGGATAGGGTCACAAAAATGTATAGTTATACACCGGCGGCCTCTAAAAAATGCCGGTGAATTATAACATTCACCGAAGTTTTTATAAAAACACGCTGGTGAATAGAAAGCGGAAATATATCCCCACAAATTCTCTCCCATTCACCTGCATTTATTAATAAAAACGCCGGTGAATATACAGGGATAAATCCCCAATCCTACCGCGAAACCCTTAGCACATTTCGTTTTGTTTTTTTTTTTTTTTACCAAACCCTAAGTTTCCCCGCGCCGTCACCCTTGGGCCTCCTTCCCTTCCTCGACAACTCCTCTATCACCGTCGCCATTGGGCCTCCTTCCCTTCCTCGACAACTCCTCCGTCGCCGTCGCCATTGGACCTCCTTCTCTTCCTCTATCCCGCTCAGTCATTTCTCTCTCAAAGCAAGTACTCTCTCTCTCTCTCCCGCGTGCTCTCTCTCTCTCTCTACTTCTTGATTTTGTGATGGTAATGGTTTGATTGTAATGGTGCGATTTTGTGATGGTAATGGTGCGATTGATTCTGTGATGTTTATGTTTGTGGGAATTTTGGGTGGTAATGGTTTGATACTCAATTTAGGAGAATTTTGGATGTTTATGTTTGTGCAATTCTGCGATTCTGTGATGGTAATGGTTTGGGACTTCACTGTTTTTGTAAGGAGTAATTTAGGGGAGATTTGAAACTGAATTTGCCAAAAATGCGGCAATATACTCAGTTTCAAGTGGCTTGTTGGTTCTTGTTGATTATCGGCTGAAACTTTAGCAAAATCTGAGCATGATCGTAAATTAATAAACTAGCATTGGTTCTTGTTGGTTCTTCTTGTTGATTATCGGCTAAGCTAGCTTCTTGTTGGTTCTTCTTGTTGATTTTCGGCTACGCTACCTTCTTGTTGATTCTTGTTGAAGCTAGAGAGCTTTAAGAAGTTGAACTAACTGGCTTGGATCTGAGGAGTTAGTGGACTTCGGAGCCAGGTGTTTCTAGCTCGGATTTTGCTAGGTTTTTGGAGCTCGATCATCTCCCATTTTGAAGCTTTATGTGAGGTTATATACAAGTTTATTTTACAGATCTCATTTTATAGATCAACGAAGTGTTTTTGGTGAACATAGCTTGAGAATACTAACTCGTTTGAGTTTGCTTTCTTATGCATTTGGAGATGGGTTAGTTGCTTTTGGAGATGGGTTATTATGTATTTGAGTTTTAGTTTGGTTAAGAGTAAACTGGAATTATGATGCATTTGGATATGGGTTAGTTGCTTTTTTGTCTGAATTTGGAGATGAGATGTATCATATATCTGAAGTTGTACACTATGATTTTTTGAGGAGCGACTAGTGATGGAAATTTTTTAATTAAACTTTATATACAATTATATCATGAAAGAGGATTGCTTGGGTTTGAAAACGAGATTGTTCATGCTTGTTGCTTGGATTTTAAGTGAATTTGTAGATGCTTTTTTGTCTGAATTTGGAGATGAGATGGATCATATATCTGAAGTTGCACACTACGATTTTTTGAGGAGCGACTAGTGATGGAATTTTTTTAATTAAACTTTATATACAATTATATCATGAAAGGGGATTGCTTGGGTTTAAAAATGAGATTGTTCATGCTTGTTGCTTGGGTTTTAAGTGAATTTGGAGATGCTTTTTTGTCTAAATTTGAAGATGAGATGTATCATATATCTGAAGTTGCACACTATGATTTTTTAAGGAGCGACTAGTGATAGAAATTTTTTAATTAAACTTTATATACAATTATATCATGAAAGGGGATTGCTTGGGTTTGAAAATGAGATTGTTCATGCTTGTTGCTTGGGTTTTAAGTGAATTTGGAGATGCTTTTTTATCTGAATTTGGAGATGAGATGGATCATATATCTGAAGTTGCACACCACGATTTTTTGAGGAGCGACTAGTGATGGAAATTTTTTAATTAAACTTTATATACAATTATATCATGAAAGGGGATTGCCTTGGGTTTGAAAATGAGATTGTTCATGCTTGTTGCTTGGGTTTTAAGTGAATTTGGAGATGCTTTTTTGTCTGAATTTGGAGATGTGATGGATCATATATCTGAAGTTGCACACCACGATTTTTTGAGGAGCGACTAGTGATGAAAATTTTTTATTTAAACTTTATATACAATTATATCATGAAAGAGGATTGCTTGAGTTTGAAAATGAGATTGTTCATGCTTGTTGCTTGGGTTTTAAGTGAATTTTTTGAGGAGCGACTAGTGATGGAAAATTTTTTTATCTAAACTTTATATACAATTATATTTTCATAATGTCTATATGAGTATCACTTTCTAACATAATGTTCATACATGTTGCTTGGGTTTGAAAATGAGATTGTTCTTTGCCAAATAGGCTTGTAAGTGATGATGAGATGGATTATGTAAATGAAGTTGCATACTATGATTTACAGAGGAGTGACTAGTGATGAAATAATCCTGTTTGAACTTACATTCTTGTTTCGATTGACAGTTATCTCATGAGTATTATAAAAGTATAAGATTCATTTCAGTTAGTAGCATTTTTGGTTTGAAAATGAGAGTGAAAGTATTCTCTTTCACTGTTTGTAGTTCAATAATTTGAACTCCATATTTTGGTTTTGATTGTAAGAGTGCTGCATGTTTTTTTTAATTTTTTTTTTAAATTATATACCTACACCGGCATTTTTACAAACACCGGTGTAGATTTTAAAAAAATTTACAGCTCCTGCGGCGGCGTTTGTATAATCCGGTGAATGTATATGAGCTGAAAAGTAGGGCACTTAGAAATACTCATACACTGGCGTTTTTACGGTCGCCGATGTATACACAAGATTTACCTGGCGTTCCGTAAAAACGCCGGTGTAGACCCATAGTATTCCGCGACGCTCGGTTCGGTGGCATTTGGACTGGCATTTTTATAAATGCCGGTGAATGTTTCACCGGCGTTTTTAAATGCCGGTGTAAATTCGAAAAAACGCCGGTGAATCCAGCGTGTATTGTAGTGCACACTCTATGCCTTGTGGTCAATTAAGAAATCTAGATAAAAGTACTAGACTACATAGCGACATTGGTCACAAATATGTTATGTCAAATTATTGGCATTCCCGTTACTTGAGTAGCAGTAATATATTGTTAAATACCGCTCATTGTTTGTAACACTAAAATAGAATTTTAGTATTACTGTCAACGTAATGGGAACATATAAGATCACACACTTAGATCGAAATTGAGATTTAAATTCATTAGATGAATTAAATTCAGATTCCAAGTAAGACTTGGGTTCCTAAAATTGGTTGGACAGTTAATTAGATTAAAACTCGCACATCTCACTACTCACTTAGGGTTTGCTACACATATATATATGATATGTATCTGTGTAGAATTGTGAAGAGGAAACCCTAGCCGTCACCAAAAGTGAGATAGAGATCGTGAGGAACATCCTCTTCCCGTAGCTAGCACTGCGGCGTGAGGGAGAGCCCAATTTGATCCGTTCGTGTGGATACCATAGAGGCACCGCAACGTTGCAGTGCTCATGATTGACATACTATGGAGACAGCAGATTTATCTTTGAGGTAAAACTTTTAACACGTTTTATGGTTTTCGCAAGGATCCATTGCTGGGTTTCGATTTTTTTTATTCAATTCCGCTGCTTATTTACTCTATGATTGACCTTGAAACCCAACAATATACCCAAGGAGTACCCAATTATTTAATATACTTTTATGATTTTTGGAAGCAATTATATGAAAAAGTTCTCCACATGCAAATTTTATCTACAACTTCCCATTCAAACTCAATAAATACATGAGAAAAGTTCTTTTAGAAGAGAGTACTGATCGATCAATTGCAAAACTTGAAAATTGCAAAACATGGTGAATCAGTGAATATATCACACAACTCTTTTTCACAAAAAGGCAATAAAAACATTTTTTCATGGTTTTTGCCCCCAAAAAGGTGTTAAACTACAGGTATGGAAGCAACATTAATTTCCAACCTTGTGGCTAGTTAGGAATAGCTAACGATATAGCTTAAAGAAACATGGAGAGACGAATACTGGATACAAATGCCAACTAGCTAGCTTAGAGAGAGATGTGCTTCTCATCATGGATGAAGACATTTTAGGCATATAATAATTCCAATCGAAACTTGAAAGATTAATTTAAGGGCAAAAGCCAAAGTACCCCCCAACTGTTTGGCCCGAGTACAAAATGCCCATACAACGTTTGAAAAAGTACAATAAATCCATTTCTCCGTTAACTTAAACCCCATCCCTTAACTTATAATTATTAAATTACTTTTTTACCCTTATCTTTTCATAATCAAATCTCTTCTTTCTTTTTTCCTTTTTCTTCATTCTTTTTGTTCCAATTCCGATCGATCCGTCGATTGAATAAATTAAAGCAGAGGAGAGAGGATCTATCGCCTATGTATGAACTTAAGATTTGCTGTACAACCTAATTTTACTAGTATACAACTTGCTAGACATGGAAGAAATCATGTTGCATTAGATAAGCTTATTCAGTAGCGCAAGAAGTTCTCAGGGCATTCGTGGTTCCAATTGACTGTAGTAATCATGGATCACAACTGAAGATAATCTGCTTGCCCAGGAACGAACTAGCAATGTAAAAAAAACTGCGTAGCCTAACATGAGCTATCAACGGTTTGTCTGCTTATAAAGGCAAAGAATCAGCATCTCTGTACCATTGAAATGCTCTCTCACTGATACCCAGTACTCAATATGCAGAGGAAATTAATTAGAAGTACAGTCAACGAAACTCAGATAACAGATAGCATCAGGAACAGCTAAAATTTAAATTGAGTTGTGATTATTGATAAAACTAACTATAATGTGCCAAAAAAAACAAAAACAAAAAAAACATTTGAAATGGACAACAACTAATACAAAACAAAGTGCACAGGCTCATTATGACATCTTAACCCTTGACAGCCAATACTAGTAACTGTACAAAGCATCTTAGTTTCAGCATGTATAATTTCTCATGACAGCAAAATAAAAGTCCACAAATCCTCAGTGTTCACATACAGAAAGAACACAAAGATATCACATTTAAACTATGCAATTGCCAATGTCAAAGAATTGCTTAAAACAACATGAACATTAGTATAAAGCCTTATCCTAAATCTTTAATAGTGAACTTAAGATTTGCTGTACAACCTATGTGTGAACTTAAGCAGAGCATGATTTCTTCCATGCCTAGCAAGTTGTATAATATGAAAAAAAAAAGAATGAAGAAAAAGGAAAAAAGTTAGAAGATATTTGATTATGAAAAGGTAAGGATAAAAAAATAATTTAATAATTATAACTTAACGGATGGGGTTAAGTTAACGGAGAAATGGGTTTATTGTACTTTTTCAAACGTTGTATGTGCATTTTGTACTCGGACCAAACGTTGGGGGGGTATTTTGATTTTTGCCCTTAATTTAAATACCTAAACTAACAAGCTTTGCTCAAATATATCTACTATGATCAAAAATTTTGAACAAGTAAATAAATAAGGAAACCCCCCCCCCCCCCCCCCCCCCCCCCCCCCCCCCGCGTAAAAATATAATAATAATAAAATAAAATAAAATAAAATAAAACCACACATAGACAGAAGTAAATAAATTTAGTCTCATCACAATTTTGACTAAAACAAAATGAAATTTTGGGGATGTTAGTTTCCATGCTTACATTTTAGGTGAAGGTGTAAATTGGCTCGGGAAAGACCCTGTCCCTCTATCAATCTGACCTGCTTTAACAATGAGAGGGCACCGTTTTCAACTGATAACAGTGACGCATTGAGGACTTGTCACTCTGCGTGAATGCCTCACTCACAGTGAGTTTTGTGCCTTGTATAACAATGCGCATGTCTTCTTTCCACAAACTCCCAACTACTAGTGACCCTCGCAATCTCGATCAACCTTCCCACCACTATAGAGGTCCGAACCACTATGGAATCTAAAATAATTCAGTTTAGAGCATCTGTAGTCGTTTTCTAAAAATTTATCCATATATCGATAAATAGAAATAGATATTACGATTCCGCTGCACTCGTCGTAAGCTATATTATAGCAAACAACTATTTAATATTAAGGGACGGGATACGAAATGCCGTCGGAGGCCAAAAGTGCAAAAACGCAGGCGCATGTCTAGGACGGCACATGAAGTGCCGTCCGACACTAAGGGACTTAACTGCATCTAACTATACTTAATTGCAGAAGAAGACTATACTTAACTGCATAGCTACTTAATTAATTGCTACTTGACTATACTTAACTGCACATGAAGACTAAGCATAGCTGCATTAATTGCACTGATATCATAGCTGCATTAATTGCAGAAGACTACTTAATTAATAGCTACTTAACTGCATAGCTGCATTAACAGCTAATTAAATGCTGATAAATTGAAACGGACGGCATATCGAATGCCGTCCGACGCCGACAACAGTGTTTTGCACGAAACGGACGGCTCTTCGACCACCGTCGCTGACTTATCGATAAAGCTATTTCCTCTCTCAAATATAGCAATGCACTGTAGCTATTTATCGATAATATCGATATATAGCAAACGACTGCAGCTACTTTTTCAGCTATATATCGATATTATCGATATATAGATAACGACTACAGATGCTCTTAGCAAGAAAAGGAAAATGAATTAACTTATCATCTTCACTCCAGTTTTTTATTACACATTTCATTTTAAATATTCATTGCCTCACTTCCCTCGAGCAATCATGATCGCATCTTTTGGAATTCTCGCCTAAAGCAATACGAATTGCTGTGTCACCTGGGCCTCGCCTTTCACCTTATAAACACTGCTTCGAACTTTTAAAGGATTTATATTTGGATGTGATATGTTTCATTTTTCTTTAATAGAGTAAAATGGGGATTCTCTTGTTTTTTACTACTATAAGGTTCAAATACTTGTCATCTCAAAATCGTCATTCACAGTATCTCATAGCATCTGTTTTCTTCCTCTTTCTACACTTGAAACCACAAAATACTGGAAAATCTCTCAAATTATCTCTAGTGTTGTCTTTGACACCACAAATCATCATCAAAGCCACACTTTCATCTTAGGGTGTATTTGGTAACAGGGGTTAAGTTATGTTAGGATAAATAGAGTTTTGCGGACAGTTTTCTTAACTTCACACAGTTTAGGGACACATTTGGCTTTGAGATAAATACAATTAACTTAACTTTTCTAGCCCAAAAGCACAGATATCTGCTCAACTCAACTAAAACCTAATTTATCCAAATTTGAAGAACCTTTGCTATCTTTCCCTCTAGAAAATGGAGCAAAGTTAAATTTGGGCTTTCCATCTAGAAAATGGAGCGAAGTTAAATTTGGCAGGCTTGTCAAACACAACAGCTTTACTTTTTTAATGTAGGTAGAGGTGTGATAACTGAAGTTAATAAACCTCTACCTCCACTTAAAAATAAACTTAATAAACAACTTTGTTTCCGTATACACCCTTGACTCACATGTAGGGCTGCAAACGAGCCGAGCCGAGCCGAGCCGAGCCGAGTACCTTGAGGCTCGAGCTCGGCTCGAATTAGTTTTTTCGTACTCGAACTAGGCTCGAGCTCGTTCGAGCTCTAACACTGTAGCTCGAGCTCGGCTCGTATGAGTTTGCCGAAGCTCGAGATCGGCTCGTTGAGCTCGTTTACAGATCGAGCTCAATTCGAGCTCGAGTAGTGCTTGAACTCGGCTTGATTTCGCCCAAGCTCGAATCAACTCGTTCAAGCTCGTTTACAAATCAAGCTCGAGTGGAGCTCGAACTCGGCTCGAAAAATGTCAGGCACATAATAATTTATAGATATGAAATGCTGCAATACAAAAATTTCAACATAAATCAGAATTCATCAAATTAGGAGAACAATTCTGGAGTCATATCAATCCTTCAAACTCACATAAAATAGCCATAAAGTTATTCAACCAAAAACAACATACAAAGTTCTCCAACCATATAAAGAAAAACTAATATAACGTTGTTGATGGAGCTCATTACGATGCTCCATGAAATCAACAACACATAAAGTTCTCCAATCAACATAACATAGTTCATAAACACAACAAAGTTCAAATCAACATTACATAGTTCATCAACATCAAAATAATTCAAATATTATGACAAAGTCCATTGATATAACAAAATTCATGTTGTGGAACGAGGGAGTGGTATAAGAAACTCTCTAATTGCATCTTCATCCGCGGCCTGCAACCAAGTATACCAAATAACCAATTTAAGAATTAATACTAAATGACAACAGATTAGTAGAATTGATACCAATTTAAGAAGCTAACCTTCTTGATTTAGAGTAGCATCTTATTTATCACATGAATATATAGATACAATAGATAAGTAGTATTACTACATAATGAGCCACTCTTTTTTATTTTCTCTACACTTCAAATGCATTTTATACCTTGAACATTGAGAGTAGATCATATAATAAGATAGAAAAATAAATTTGTGCAATTTATGTTTTTTTTATCATAGCATACAGTAGTATTGGGAGCGCCTGAGTCATGTCCTACATAGCCTAAAGAGTCTTTAAGGAGTGTCCTGGTGTTCAAAATGGAAGGTAGTCAATTCACAAGTAGAAAACTAATCAAGTCTTTTACCCTACTACTGAAGAGTGAAGACTCCAACATATTATGATTTTTCTTCCAGATTAAGTTATTACTATTTTTCAAAAGTAGACATTCTTGAGCAGGAAAAGGAAGAAATTGTTGAGCATTGACCAATAAATAATAAGAGCAATAGAAGAATTATGGTTGCAATTTATGTTGGAAATTTTTTGACTAGTTATTACAATTTGTTTCACTGAATCACTGCAGAAATGATGTGTACAGTAATGTCAAATATGAACTTTGGTTTGTTCATGATGGTTTGTGTTAATTTCTGGGCTGTAATGTTTATCTCATTGATTTTATATGATGCGATCCTAGTGATTGTTGCCAATTTACATCTCTCTGGTGGTTTTCTCTCATCTAACAGGAAAGTTCAATGATGAGAATACAAATTGAACTAATATCGACAATTAACTGAGAAACATTGTTTGGCTCTTGCCTTTATCTGCACATCTGAGTTGAATGCTTTTCTTTGTAAAGACTGCCTTAAGTTCAATTGCAATGTGGAGTCGTGGACACCAACTGATCAAATTGGAACCGTGACATGTTATCTACATCTTTCTCGGCATGTATTAAAGGGTGCTATGTCGACAAGTGACGAGATTTGTGTTCCGTAATTGACCTTAATATGAAGGAGCTTGGAAGGATAACAAGAATGTCAGATGTTGTTTCTCAGGGATCTTTACTAACAAACAGACATGCTAAAACTAACAAACAGACATATTTAGTTAATTAGTTTGGACCATTGATAAAATTAATTGGACCATGATACATAATTGAATTGAAAATTTTATTTGATTATGACAACAAATAAAATGATAATTTAGTTTTCTCTCATAAATGATATTTGTATGAAATGGTAATTTTGACATGGAATATGAAACCTAAATCAACAAATTTTGACATGGAATTAAAATGGTAAATCAATAAATTTTGACATGGAATTTGAAACCTAAATCAACAAAGAAATAAACCAAAAAGGTTTGAGCTCAGGAGGAAATTACCTGATTTGAGGCAGAGGGTTTGGAACCGTGAATCAGGGTTTGGAGAAGATGGGTTTGGAGCCGTGAATCTGGAGCCGTGAATCAGGGTAGTGGTCGATCAGGGTTTGGAGGCTTGGAGCCGGAGGAAGAGGATGAGGAGCCGAAGGAAGAGGCTGAGGAAGAGGATTAGGGTTTGGAGGAGATGAGGATGATGAGAGGACTGAGAAGATGAGTAGCCGTCAGGGACATCATCTCAGGAAGAGAACTGAGAAGATGAGTAGCCGCCAAAAGATTAGGGTTTAGAAATGGAATTTTTTGCAGTACTAGGCTACTTTTTGAAACTTTTTGAAACTTTTTGCGATTTTAGGCCACATCCCAAACTATTAGCAATTTTGGCTAGCAAGTGCAACGTCAGCAGTGACCGCTATTGGGAATAGCGGCCTCTTCATAGCGACTACCACATTGGACTCCCACACTTGGCAGATTTGTATAATTGCAAACCACTTGGAGTAACTGAGGTCGCTATTCAATAGCGACCTCGTATAACTAAGGTCGCTATTCCCAATAGCGACCTCAGGTGGGCCTAAAAGTGATTGGGTCAACCTGTGGTTGCTATTGGGAACAACGACCTTAGTTATATAAAGTTGCTATTGACAATAGCGACCTCAGTTACTCCAAATGGTTTGCAATTATACAAATCTGCCAAGTATGAAAATCTGTTGTATTGGTCGCTATGAAGAGGCCATTATTCCTAATAGCGGCCGCTGCTGACGTGGCACTTGCTAGCCAAAAGTGATAATAGTTTGTCAACTGGCCTAAAATCGCAAAAAGTTTCAAAAAGTAGCCTAGTAATGCAAAAAATTCTTAGAAATGATGGGTGAGAAGAAAACTGAGAAGTGAACGGGTCATCATGAAAATGGGTTTAGGCCCATTAACGATAACTCGCGAGCCTAACAAGTCGAGTTTGGATGGGCTCAAACTCGGCTCGTTTATTTAGCGAGTTCGGTTTCCAAGCTCGAACTCGACTCGAGCTTGATTCGAGTCGAGATTTGACCGAGCTTTGACCGAGCTCGAGCCGAGCTACTCGCGAGTAGCTCTGTTCGTTTGCAGCCCTACTCGCATGCAACCCTATCTAAATATTTAGTCTACTAGTCACAATCTTTACTATAGTAACTAGAGAGTTGTAGTTGTGAAATTGTGGACATTGTTTGTGTGGCCTCCAAAATTAGAAATGCGTGCATTATGCGTGCAAATAATCTTTGTCCAATTAACCAATAAGCATACGACAAGAACAACAACATCACCTTCCCAAACCCTTAGGGCCTGTTTGGTTGGAGGGGAATGGAGGGAAGGGGAGGGGAGGGGCGGGATTTTTTAAAACATTTCTTGTTCGATTCATTTTTTAGAAGGAGAGAGGAGGGGAATGGAGGGGTGCAGAATCCCTCCTGAGCCAATTTTGGCTCCCCTCCAATATTAGGGGAAGTTGGAGGGGAGAGAAAGTATGTCTAATTTTTTTTATGTGATTGGACTAAATTGCCCTTTTTAGATATAAATCTCTAAAATAAAAAATAGATCCTCTCTCTCCCGACTGTCTCTCCCACTCGCGCTCTCTCTTTCTCCCCCTCCTCTTCGCCTCCCCTCTCGTCTCCGTCCATCGTCCCGAAGCGAGAGGTCGTTCGGTAAAAATGAAAACTATTATAGACAGACTATATGTTCACCGTATGTTACCGAATTTGTTCCCATTTTATGTTATAATGTGTTTGGGTACAAGCAGGGAATTTTTTATCGATGAACCCCAACCAGTTTATTGGAAGCCCAAGATGGAAGTTTACAAAGTTTACATCATCATTGATATTAAACGCACCATTAATTACCGATAAGCAAGTGAAGACTGATAACCAAACTTGCCAAAGCTTGGGGGAATTGTCACCTGCATTGAACTTCATCTTATTGATAAAACATATTATCATAAACAGATGATTCTAACTGTGTGGGAAAAACTACTGAAACAAAATCAACAAAGGCTTCTTACTGGACATAACCAACGACACATTCTGCTTGCAACTTCCATACGCACTAGACTTTTCGACAGTATGTGCGTAGATCAAAGTTTCATGTTTCCATTCGTGAAGTCTTTTAACTGAACATTTTTCAGGAAAATAATTTTAAACTCTAATGCATAAACAAATGTAAAAGGGTATACAAGTAATTTTATTATAAAATCCATTCTCTTTCCTTGTGAACCAAACAAGAAGATAATTATTTTCCCTTCCCTCCCTTCCTTTGAACCAAACAGAGTCTTCATTAAATCCCTCCCCTCCCTTTCCCTCCCCTCCCCTCCCCTCCCTTCCATTAAAATCCCTCTCCTCCCCTCCCCTCCTTTGAACCAAACAGAGCCTTACTTTTTCCAAAAAACTAAAACTGAAGCATCAAATTCATTAAAAAAATATTGAAGAATACCAAAAAAATTTGAAATTGTATAGCATACCTTGGTTGATTTCCAACTCCTCGAACTTGTCATCGTCCTCAAAAATATCGTTCTTTGTCTCGTCAGTCGCACTCGGTTTCACCTCCATCGTCGCCATTTGATCGGATAGCCCTAACTTCGACCAGATTTGGGGGTTTATAGCTCCTAGGACCTAAGGCTTCTATTATATTTTACTTGGTTTTTTGAAGGGTTTTTTTCTCTTGAAATTATAAATTATAAATCTCTACTATTATTAAGTAAAGGCCTATTTTGACGGCTTTTTACTATCATACCCTCATCAACATAAAAAAACTAAAAAAAAATGTAGGGTCAAATTTTACCCCTAATACCTACACAAAAGAAGGTCACAACCGTAACTTTCACTCAAAACAAACTCTCCATCTCAAAAACATCCCCCTCCTATCGATTCTTCTCCCTCTCTCCCAAAATCCCCACCGCCTCTCTCTCTCCTCATCCCCCCCCTCAATTCCTCTTCCTCCCGCTCCGCCCTCGAACTCTCCTCCTTTGCATAGTGTCATCGGCACGATCCCCTCTCCCCCTGACCTCGCCAACACCTGCTCCGCCCTCCAAGCCTCCTCCATCGCGTTGCACGACCACCGCGACCCCCCCCCCGACTTCGCCATCCGTCAACAGCTGCTCCGCCCTCCAGGCCTCCTGCCTCGCGTCGTGCGACCCCCCCGACTTCGCCAAACATCGATCCGCCCTCGAACCCTCCTCCCTCAAAACCTCCTTCCTCGCTTTGCGCGACCAACGTGACCCCCCTAACTTCACCAACAGTCGCTCCGCCCACCCTCGAAACCTCCTTCCTCGCGTCCCACGACCACCGCGATCCCCCATCGATTTCTCCAACAGCCGTGACCGCCCAGTAAGTGTTTGGTTTTTTGTTTTACTATAATTTTCTACACAATTAATGATGTTTTATTTCGTAAAAAATCTGGTTCTTACTTTGAAATTAGTGCACATTGTAATTTCTGGTTCAGTTACATATGACATAAGTGGGTTTTGTGTATACATAGGCTTCTACTCAGGGGTTTTAATAATCAGCTCACACTGTTCGTTTCTTATACAAAATTACCACTGAGAAGATGCCAAGAAATGCCCGTTTGAGTGATATTAAGAGAAGCAAGATCTGCATCCCCATATCATGTAGTGTCTGAAAATCAAGAAGGTATCCTCTCGAAACTAAAATTCTTTTATAAATTAAAATCATTGTCAATGATGTTCTAATTAATATGCACCTTTCAACAGTTCATCATGGCAGACATAATTCGACGACAGTTGCTCCTCGGGGTAGATTGAGTGATATAAGAAGGAAAACTAGACAAATCATGCTTCCAACAAATACAACCTCAGTTATCCTTAGCGAAGGTAAGGTCTTATATCTGAATGTTCGTATTAGAAAAATAATACACGACTTCTTTTATAGCTTCCAATGTAAATAAAAAAAACCACCCATTTTCCCCTTTTCAATATGTGTAGGTGTACAACAAAATTTCACTCCTCCAATTGTTAACCGTACCCCGACATGGAGACGCCATAACTGTGCTAGAAATTATGTTGACATAAACATGATGCTAGTACACATGTTACCAGAACCCAAAATCTACGAAAAATATGGTGCTAAGTTGTTTTCATCTGAAACAAAAGAGATATGTTGTAGGAATGGAAAAATCTCACTGCCGCAACTTACAACGCCTATCAAATTGAAGATGTTATATACTGATCAGAGTGAGGATGGGAAGCATTTCAGACATAACATTTGGACATACAATCATATGTTTACCTTCGCTTCGATGGGAGTTCATTACGATGCAAGTCTCGCCAATGGCTGTGACGAAATCTATACTTTTAGAGCCCAAGGGGCGATATACCATAGGATAGGAAGTCTACTACTTGTTGAACGCTCTAATTGGATAGGTAGTCTACAACCTGCTGGACCCCCTAGGCCAAGATATTGATAATTATACATATACGATACTGAGCATGAAATTGAAAATAGAATAAGGGAAAATACTGGGATGCGGACACATATAGTTGAAAAACTGAAGACGATCTTAAATCACCATAACCCTTTCGTGCATCAATTTAGGCGAATGGCTGTGAGAGATGATTTACCAAATTGTAGATTATTGAAGACCAATCCTTGGGAGGTCACCAGTACAATCTTCCTACAGCATCTCAGGTTGCAGCAATTATAGTCGGAGGTGAAGATCTAACAAACGTCGGACCCCGAGAGACTATTGTGGAAACAATGGAAGGCAACTTACAGCTGATTCCAAACACGGTCGATTATTATGATCCTCTCCAGTACCCACTTTTACTTCCATATGGGAACTATGGATGGGATGTCAACACCCATTGTTTAAATGGACATCAATTTACCTACCGGGAATTTTATTCGTATATGCTTCAGGTAGTGTACTAATATGAACTATATGTATTCCTCTTTGATACTATACAGATAAATAATGTTTTTGTTACAATTACATATTAGAGCAAATGATACATCAATACTACTTCGTGCGGGCAGATTACTACAACAATTTATTGTTGACACTTACGTGAAAATTGAGATGCAAAGATTACGATTTTTGCGGGCCAATCAAAAAACTATTAGAGCGGAGCTGTACCAAGGTTACAAGATTTATTCAATGCGGGAGTACGAAATGCAGGTATGTAATTAGTAGATTGAAAAGCTTTATTATTTTTTCCTTTTTCAACTGTATTTTACAATGAATGGGAAGCTAATAGAAAAATACTTTTCCATTTAATTTATAGGTTCAATCGGAAGAAAAATTATACTTCGCTCTTCGTATGTTGGTAGCCCGAGAGACATGTATAATCGGTATCAAGATGTCATGGCTTTAGTTCAGAGGTATGGAAAACTGGATCTATTTATTACAATGACATGTAATCCATCATGGGATGAAATAACAAATGAATTGTTACCAGGAAAAGGCCCTCAGGATAGGCCTGACTTGACAGCAAGGGTTTTCAAACTAAAGCTAGAAGAACTAAAAAAAGATATCTATACCAACGGAGTTTTAGGTTATGTTGCAACTCATGTCCATGTAGTCGAGTTCCAAAAACGTGGATTGCCCCATGTACATATGTTGGTCATTCTGAACGAACAAGACAAACTGAATAATCCTGACGAGTACGACCACATTGTGTGGGCAGATATTACAGACCCAAATGTTGAACCTGAACTATATGAGATAGTAAAAAAGCATATGCTATATGGACCATGTGGTATAGTGAAACCAAATTCTCCTTGCATGAGGGACAACAAGTGCAAAAGGGGATATCCGCGCTAATTTGCGGAGCACACAGTACAAGGAGATGATTCGTATCCATTATATAGAAGACGTGATAATGGGATTAGTATAGAGAAACACGACATCTCCTTGGATAATCGATGAGTGGTTCCATATAATCCTTGGCTTTTTGAAAAAATATAATTGTCATATCAATGTTGAAATATGCTCTAGTATCAAGGCTATGAAGTATTTATACAAGTACGTATACAAGGGACCAGACCGAATCTCTTTTCAGCTACGTAGAGAAACCGATCAAAATGATGAGATCTCACAGTTTCTAGATGCACGTTGGGTTTGCCCACAGGAAGCATTGTGGAGGAATTTTAAGTTTCCAGTGCACAAAATATATCCAAGTATGATAGCTCTTCATATCCATCTTCCAAATATGCAGCAATTGACATATTATGCCAATCAACTGCTTGATGATGTTCTCAATGATGTGCAAACTTCAAAGACAATGTTGACTGAGTTTTTTCAAAAGAATTTAGAAGATCCTGAAGCAAGAAATTTATTATATCGAGAATTTCCAGAAAAATATTGGTGGGTATCTGGAGAAAACAAATGCCAAAAGAGAGCAACTACACAACGAGCTATCGGTAAACTTTACACGGTTCCGCAAAATGAAGGAGACCAATATTATTTGCGTATCCTACTGAATCATGTTAGGGGACCAGTCTCATTTGATGATCTTCTTACAGTAGATGGGGTACCCTGCTCCACTTTTAAGGAATCAGCTGAAAAGCGGGGGTTCTTAGAAAATGGCAACAGCGTACGAGAATATTTAATAGAAGCGGCAAGTACACATATGCCATCAGCGCTCCGGAGATTGTTTGCTACACTTTTGTTGTATTGTCAACCTATTGGTGTGCTACAGTTGTGGACTGAGTTCCACCCATATATGATGGAAGATTACTCTTCAACAAGTACTGTGAATGTGAATTCAAGCATGAATCGTCTATTACATGATCTGAACAGCATACTTCAACAGTATGATAAATGTAATGCAAATGATGGTCTCCCTGTACCCACATTTGATGATTTTACAAGTGGATCTACACGACAAATGATTGAAGATCAGAAATCCATTATTGTTACGGATGATGATTTAAGTTGTATAAATTTGTTGAATTCGGGCCAGAAGCATGCTTTTGGCGTGATCATCGAAGCTGTTAATTCGAAAAGAGAGATGGTATTCTTCATTGACGGTCCAGGTGGTACTGGCAAGTCTTTTTTGTATAGCAGTATTGGCATACCTTAGAAAATAAGGACATATTGCATTAGCAACAGCATCGTCCGGAATCGCAGCCACGATATTACCGGGGGGAAGAACTGCTCACTCTAGGTTCAAAATTCCTATTAAAATTGGGCCTAAATCAACTTGCAATATTAGTAAACAACATGACACGGCCGAGCTCTTACGAAGAAGCAGTGTTATACTTTGGAACGAGGCAACAGTGGTACATCGGTATGCTTTTGAAGCATTTGACAGAACCTTAAGAGATTTGGCAGAAAAGGATGTCCCTTTTGGAGGTAAAATCGTTATACTTGGAGGTGATTTTAGACAAGTGCTACCAGTAGTACAGAGTGGCACAGAATCGCAAACTGTAGATGCGTGTATTGTCAAGTCTGCAATTTAGGAAAGTGTAAATATTATCCATCTTACAGAAAATATGCGATCAAGAACTGATCCTAACTTCACAAGCATTTTGAAAGATATCGGAGACGGTTCAGCGACTACATATGAAAATGAAATGGTAAGAATTCCGGATGAAATGGTTATACCATGGATAGGTGACGATACCATAACTCATTTAGTCAACACTATTTATCCAAATCTTTGTGAGAATGTGAATGACAAGAGCTACATGGTGGAAAGAGCTATAATGGCACCAACTAATGAGTTTGTGGATAGTATAATCAACACTACCATCAATACTTTTTCAGGTGATTGTAATCTAAATTAGTTTAAATCTCTTCTATGTAAAGGCTTTGACTATTTATAAAAAAAAAAAGATTTTCCTATGCATCCATCTCTACTAACATAAATTTAAACTATACCATTGTCAGGTGATGAGAAAGTATACTATTCTTTTGACAGCGTAGAGGATGACGAGAGGAATCTATACCAACAAGAATTTTTGAATGATATTTCTCCAGGAAGATTTCCACCACATAAGCTAATTTTAAAATACGGGGCACCAATAATTCTTCTACGAAATACTGACCCAAAAGCATGTCTTTGCAACGGGACAAGATTATTGTGTCGAGGTTTTTATCAGTACTTGATCGATGCAGAAATTGTTACTGAAATTTCAGCAGGAACACGAGTTTTCCTTCCTAGAATACCACTAAAACCTTCGGAAAGCATAAGCTTGCCGTCCAAACTCATTAGAAAACAATTTCCTGTGCGTCTGAGTTTTGCTATGACCATAAATAAAGCACAGGGACAAACTATACCGTTCGAGGGGATTTATTTAAAAGATCATGTTTTCGGTCATGGGCAACTTTACGTGGCTTTGTCAAGAGGAGTTTCAATGAACTCCACCAAGATAGCTATTCGTGAAGGAAAATTGTCCGGACAAGATGGAACATACACAAGAAACGTTGTCTACAAAGAAGTGTTATTGTCACGCCCCGCTTTCCAAAAGAGAATACGGAATACGGATACATTACAAAAGCCCAGCAAATGATTTTCATCATCCATAAGCTGTTCAGAAATCTTAGCAACATCACACACAAAATCAGAGTCGGAAGCCAAAAGAATCAACCTCACATGTATTCTCAAACCAAAAAACCAACAGAATTACTTGAAATACAATATGATAATCTCAAATAACATCAGAATCTGAATCAGTCAAATATCCTTGGGTCACATTGCCCAAAATACAAAACAAATATCCAAGTACTCAAATTACATTGTTCCAAAATAACAATAATAATAATAGCAAAAATAGATATCCAGCATTAATATCTCATTTCTCCAATACCATCTGGGAAACGATCATCCTGATCTGCAATTAATAAGATGCAGGAGAAAGGAAAAAGAAGAAAATAAGAACCCGTCAATTGCAAGTTACGGGCCACTTATATGTAGGATACAAGTACATGGGAAACAAATCTAACTAACAGATCATAGCATGGAATAATGTGTCAACAGTAATGTATCATGAATCAGTAAATCAAGGTCATCTAGCATGGTATACTAACAGTACAAATGAGTGTGTCAAGTATAGTGTCACGTGTCAACTAACAGTGTCTAGTAACAGTAAGTTCAGTAAATCAGTGTAACAGTATAACAGTATAACAGTATCAGTCTAACAGTAACAGTCTAACAGTATCAGTCTGACAGTATCAGTCTAACAGTATCAGTCTTATGTTCTTATAGTCTTGTGTGTATTACTAACTAGGTAGCACTTCATGCATCCCAACTATTCACCACATGATTGCTGCAACAAACAGTTTCGCTTTTAGATTTCATAGTGGACCATAATGGGGCAGTGTACTCAGGTATCAGTAACAGTAGCAGTAGCAGTAACAGTAACAGTAACAGTAACAGTAACAGTAACAGTAACAGTAACAGTATCAGAATCAGAATCAGAATCAGAATCAGAATTAGAATGGAACACTAGTTCCCTTCCAAGTATATGGTTCCATATTATCCACTACTAGATCTTCCCTTAAGAAATCCCGGTCTGATCACTTTTATTAATGTTATCAAACAGACATGATGGTGCATGAAATAGTGTCAAACTAACATATTATAATCAGTATCAGGTTCAGGAAACAAATAAACAAGTATAGATGATATACAACCGCATAAACGAGCAAAACAGTGTATGTTCATATTCAGGACAACATGACAGTACAGTACTAAAATAGTGATTTCCGTTACTACAGAAATCCAAATCTAAATCCATTAACGATTCTGGAAAATATACTTCCACACAAATCCAACGAATATAAATAAGCCATATAATATTTCACAAAATCATAACTCAAAATTGATTTGAATCCAGAAAATAGGTTCAGCCAGAAATCAGAAAATCAAATCCAAGAGAAGGAAAACATCATGAAAACTCATTAAATAAATCCACGAAAAATCTGGGGCATTTTTCTCTATGTCTAGTATCAGAATATAAACTTTTATAATTTTCCAGTAAAATTAGATCAGTCATCAAAAATCAGAAACCATCAAAAAACGATAGTTTGGTAAATCTGGAATTCCCAACACAGCTATACGAAAACTGTAATATCTCGCAAACCGTGAAACAAAAACCAAATCTGCCAAAGGGAGATGAAAATAGACAAAATAAAATAAATTTAATATTTCATAAATATTTTTCATACAGTTAAAGGGAATAGGGTGAAAATACAATTCTTTACAGAACAGCGAGCAAAATACAGTAAGTATAGATTTCATAAACAATCATAAAACGATATGTAAAACTCATCAATAAAATCCACCGAAATTCTGGGTAATCCCTAATTAGATATAGAAACATTGACAAAAATTTCAAATCAAAATAATATGTTTAACACCAGTTTCAAAATAGTTTAGTTACTGAAATCTTCAAGAAACAAAATATGAAAATAAAGTACACCTCTGTAGTAAAACAACCATAACTCACTCATACGAAAACGAAATCCAGTAAGGTCAAAGGGATTTGAAAATAGACAAAATTCTCTAAAAATCATATTTTATAGTGAAATTAAGATACTGACCATAAAATAGTCCAAAACAGCAAACAAAACTGAATATCGACAAAATACAGATTTTCCTCAAAAACAAAACCAGACATAAATCAAACGAAACTTGATCCAAACACTACCAAACATGAATTCGAGTCTACTAAGTGTCCAAACAACATAAAATAGGGTATCGAATGTGTCCACAACAATCATATCACATGGATCCAATCAATCACCACATTTCCTCATAATAGGTCTCACATACACAATCAAATCGAGAACGGGCAAAACCTAGTTTGTTTCATGTCAAACTTGTGTCGTGTGGCGACTATGGTCAAATAGCACAATAGAGACAAAACCCATCAAATCAAACCTGCACACGGGTTGTCTCTAGAACCCAACTACACTATAAGCAGTATTTTTGACTAGTATCAAATAAAGAAATTGGAGTACAAGTTACTTACCTCAAATGAAGACGAAAACGAAGAACACCAAGAATAATGGGAAAGGATCCCGGCAACGAACAAAATCTACTAACGAAATCACGAGCCACGAACACCGAACTCACGAACAAGATCCACGAAACCACACGTGCAACTTACGTGCACAACCAAACAACCAAAGAGAGGGACAAGAGCAAGGTCAGGACGGTGCAATGGAGATGGTGGTGCAATGGGTTCAATGGGATCAACAATGGGTGTGGGTGATGGTTGGGTTCAAGAGCAGCCGGTGGGGGAAAGTTTCGGTCGGGATGGGATTGGTCGGGGGGTCAAGGTGCAGCATGGCCAAGGATGTCGGCGGCGGCCTGGGCTCGGGAGGTAGCAGTCGGTGGGGTTGTGGTCGGGGGAAGATGAAGGTCGGGTTGGGGTTAACTTGAGGCACAAGCAAAGGGAAGGAGAAGAGGCCGGTATTTTGGGGAGTAGGGATTAGGGTTTGGGGTTAGTGTATTTATAGGTAGTAATTAGGGCTTAGAGTATGAGGTGGGTTATTGGGTAATTGGGTTGTGGGTATTAGGAATACCAATAGGATTAGTCCAATAAGACAAATGGGGATCAAATTGAATAAGATTCAAACTAGGATTGGGTAATTTGGCTTTGGTATTCAATTAGGGATCAACATAATAGGATCAGGAATGGGGTAGACCACCTAATCACCAAGAGCACCCAAAAATACAAATAAAGAGAATGAGGTAACAATAAAAAGCGAAAACAACAACCATGAACAAGAACAACGAAGAAATCGGAAATAACTCGCAAAAATCAAGAATGAGAAAAGAAAATGAAAATATATTGAAACAACTCAATATACAGTCCAAGAAAAAACCAAGAAGTACAATACACAAGAAAAGAAAAATACACCAAAAATACGAAAAATAAAAAACAGGGGTTACAGTTATTCGGTTAGAAAACTCAATTGTAGTTTTGCTTTGGTTGGTACTACATACTCTTATATGCACTTTTACCTTTCTATATGGGTTTGGGTTTGGTTAGAAATATAATAATTCTTCTACTTCCATAACTATCAGTAAATCGAAGTACTAATGCCTCCCCTGTTATTCAGATCCACAGAATTCTGGTTTGAGGATAGCTGAAAATTCATTTTTGATTGGACCACTTTTAATTTGTTCAAGGTACTCCAGAACTACTTGAAAACCACTTCATTTGATTTGATTATGAAGTATGAAGAACATTATATTTCTGTTTCTGTTAAAGATCTTAGGATTACCATTTTTGTTAGGGTAATGAGCTAGATATATTGCTTTTTTGTTTTGTTTTTTTGTTTATGGATTTCATCAAGGTCTTCACTTTGTCTTAATAGTCTTGGTGCATGTTCAACAGCACAACACCTAATAAAGGATCACATGAAGTATCACTTGACTTGCCAAATGGAACTTGGTTGCGATTTGATTTTGGTGATTCACATCCAGTAAGTATATTTTATCATATGGTTATCTACATTTCAGTTGGCCTATTAATTTTTCTGATTTTTGAACAATGTTAGTAGGAATAATTTTTTCATAGTATTGGATGAAGTTGGACTATAAAGTTGTTGATTCTGATTCTGGATTGAAAGATTTTTGTGATGATTTGATTTTACAACGGAATATCTTGAACAATACTTGCGTAAAACTTGCCCAAATGTGAATTAATGACATGGTTGAATGGGTATATATTACTCCAGAAAAAGCAGAATTTGGAAGTGAACTCTACCAAAATCTACTTTTCAAACTATCCACTTTGTTGCATCACTCTTCCTTGCATAATAATCTACTTTTTATGTTTCAGGACGAAAGAATTAACTACGATGAGTTGGAGCCATTATGAAAAAAAACAACCAACAGATTGTTCCAATCCGAAGGCTTGAATAACAGTTAAATCAGGTATGCAAATATATGTAAACAACATTCTTTTTTTGTGAAAAGCTTCATTGTTAATTACTCTTATCTCTTTCAGTCTAATATAGATTAAACAATGCATTTTGAATTTTGAATTTTCTCCTTTATGTATTGTTGAAGTTTGATTCTATAATTGTTCACACTTATATTCTATTATTGAAGCCTGCTATTTTCCAAGTTAAATGTTTTACTATTTCTTTTCTTATACGATATACAAATTCATTTAATTTAATGACTAAACTTTTTTATAGACGTGCATCGCACGTGCATTATACTAGTATATATTATACTAATAGGTCTACCTCTCTCTCTCCTTTCTATATTTTGAAATAGAAAAAAGAGAGTGAAAATGGGACTCCATATTTAACTAACACGTGCACTACACACGATTTTATTAATATTAAAGAAAAACAAATCCCTCCAACCCACGGTCTCTTCCCCTCCCTCTTTCAAAATCCTTTGCCGCTGCCGCCTCCGCTTCAAATCAGACTCCATCATGTTCAACACTTAGGTGCAAAGATCTTTTCTTTTTTTGTTAGAATTTAAAATGTTGATTTTGGTAGATTAGGCATAGTTAGATCTAAGGCTTTGGATTGGTTCAGGAAATTGTATTTTTGTGTGGAATTGAATTCAGGAAGCTTCTGTGATGGAAGGGAATGACTCAGGCCACATCATCTCCATCAAAATTGGGGGCAAGAACAATGAACCAAAACAAGTAAAAGTTTCAATTTTGAGTTTTTTTTTGCAACATGCCATTTCATTATAATTTTGGGGTTTCGACACGATTTTTTATGCAGATGATTAGCTATATAGACGAGCAGATCACAGGAACGGGCTCCTTCGGCATTGTGTTTCAGGTATAATTGTTGTTACAATTTGAAAATTTTGTACAAATTTTCTCTTTTGCAAATGCATGATTGCTTTGTTTTTCCTTTTAGGCGAAATGTCTAGAAATGGGGGATACGGCTGCGACAAAAGGTGTTGAAGGATAGGCGGTACAAGAAATGTGAGCGGCAGTTGATGCGGTCATGGAGCATCCGAATGTTTCATGAGGTTCTGGGCGTTGATCATAGAGATGTGAAGCCAAAAAAATCTACTGGTATGCTTTTAATGTCTTATTTTCTTAAGTTTGGTAATGTTTAGCTTTAAAATTGTCTCAACTCTATTGTTGCCACTGAAATCGGTGTGGGGACAAACAGATAGATTTGTGGATTCTTGGGATGTTGAATAGTCAAACCTGAAACACCTCCACCAGAGTTTGACCGTGATCTCCCGCCGTTGACCTGCAAAAAATGCGAAACACCGGGGTTGATTCCGGCGATGCACCCTATTAACAGAAAGATTATGAAAGAGCTTTGACTGGCAAAAGATTGATTACCTGTTAACAGTGGGGTATGGGGGGTATTTATAGCCGCCTTAAGAACCAGTTTTGGGATAAGATCAAATCCCTACTTCCCAGTGGATGGATAGAATCGATCAGGGCCGTTGATTAAGGACAATCATAAACCCTAATTATATCCAGCTGGACTGGGTTTCTTGCTGGTTGGAACCCGCACCCAGTTAAGACGGATCCGTTCGGGGTTTATTGGGCTTTTGAGAAAAGACCAAGTTCCCATTTCGGACCCGTTTGTAGGGAAAATTATCATTTTACCCCTGAGCTTTAAGATTCGTGCCTGATTTGGATGGTTTCGATTTAACCCCATTTTTAGCCATATCACGAGCCCCCCACTCCTGAAGGCTGAGCATGATCAGTCTTTGAGGAGTAGTTTTACTGTTTTAATGGCTTGTGGAGTTGTATCGGAGTCCAAATGAGGGGTGTCGAATCTTTATATGAGGTATTATGGTGATTTTTAGAGTTAGTTGCGTGCTCAAGGTTGTTCTTGAGCTCTCCTGGACTTTTGGTGATTTTTCGGACTATTTATTTAACTTTGCGAAGTGGTATTCTATTTTTCGAGAGCACTAATTAATTATTCTAAGCAATAATTATTTACCCATGGGCTCAAAAATATTTTCCCGAATTTATAATTATTTTTTAGAATTTTTAATCAATTTTCCTGAATTTTTAACCATTTTTTTCGCAATTTTTAAATAAACAATTTGAATTGAATAAATAGAAATAGATTTTTTAATTCTATTTATGACGTGGCACGATCTGGGCTCTCCATCAGCATGGGGTGCAAATTTTGGGGAGATCTATTGCCTGTGGTTGCTCAAAGGTGTATTTCCCTTCACTCGGTGGCAAGTTGCTTCGTCAACGTTGCCGACCCCCGCCAGATACGTGTTAGAAAGGAGGCCGAAGCCTAGGGGGGTTCGGGGCCGAGGTGCAGAGATACCTCGGCGTGGCGACATGGGTCAAAAGAGGGTTTGGCGAGTTTTTGCCGAAGTCCAGAGTGAGTGGTCCAAAGCGAGAGTTTTTTCTCACGTTTGGGCATCGGTGCCAAGAGCGCTCGGCAAGGTTTGCCGAAGTCCAAGGGCGTCGGTACCAAGAATGCTCGGCAAGGAGTGCCGAGGTCCAAAGCGAGAGTTTTTTCTCACGTTTGGGTGTCGGTGCCAAGAGCACTCGGCAAGGTGTGCCGAAGTCCAAAGTGGGGATTTTTTCTATGTTTGGGCATCAGTGCCAAGAACGCTCGGCAAGGAGTGCCGAGGTGTAACACCCCGAATTCTAAAATATAATTGAATTCGAAGTTCCACAGGATCTTTACACTTCTTTCGTACAATTTTACAAGAAAATAAAAACATTCTTTCATCAGAGTTACATTACATCTTTACATTATCACAGCGGAAGCAATTTTTACAATAAGTTACATGAAACAACATTTAAATCAATCGTGAGCAGCATGCATACTTCAATTGCCAAGCACCTTTACCCTGCATGTAAAACTGTGGGCGTGTCAGTCCATTCACTGACGAAATATTATACACGGCCATCCTCTCTATGCCGGAAACAGTATAACGATTCTCAATACTTAGCAAATCACAAACTTGTTCACAACCAAAACTAAAGGGACTATCCTATTGATGTCGTATTGTGATGTGCACTTAGTCCTTAATGCAGTTGTTATGTTATATGACACTAATGAGTACTTGTTCGAATTCTATGCATCCCATACTACATAGGTCCGAGGGCTAGCCCTTAACCGTACTTCATCTTATAGGGTTCAATCCCTCGCCATGACTTAAACTACTACGGTAACTACAGTAAGTATCCTAGATGTTCTATGATCTACGAGCCCATGTCCAGGCAGTCTGGAGGGGAATCCCACGTACTGACATGACGCATCAAACAGGCAGACTATGGACAATTCACCCTTCACCAAGGAACCATGGCACCACCCGCAGTCACCAAACATCCCACAAGCGTCGCCACCGAGACGATAATTCCGGAGTAGTGCCCACGCCATGTCATGACGCATCAAGCAGGCAGTCTGTGAATCACTCTCACACCGCCAATCCGATGGCCCTCATACTCATGTTTTTCTCTTACTTTAATCACATCACCACTATGTGTCTAAATCCTTAATTTTTTTAGAATCATGAACAAAAATCAATTCTCTAAAGTTAACCTTTCCACTATACCGGTCTTAATCCTTTATTCAACATGACCCAAATCTTGGTCTTTTCATTCAATTTCATTTCAATTCATTTCTTTTCGATGTCGGTATGAGGCTTAGCTACACTCTAGTTCTCAATTTCAATTCACAATCACACAAAGAATTGAGCCTTTCAAACTCATAAGTTCTCTTTTTATGATTAACAATAGTTTTTCCTTTTCATGTTCATAGCATTCATAATCGTAAAGCCTTTCATAATTCATCATGATATTTCGATTCACTTCATATACAATTTCGTGCAAAAGACAAATAAAGTTCACTTTTCTAATTTGTCACATTCAATCTTCATACTTTCCATTATCAAATCTCTTTTTCAAGTTCTTTCGAACAACTTATTTATTTTTATCACGAGGCAATTTAAAAATCTGAGACGTCAAAATAGTATGGACAGTCGACTCTTAGAGCATAGTCGGTCGACTGTTCAGCAAAAGATTAAAAGACTCAAGAAAATGGTCGGGACAGTCGGCTGTTAACTTGGCCAGTCGGCTGTTCTGTAAAGGTTTAAAACTCAAAAATAAAAGAACAGGGCAGTCGACTGTTAACAAGACCAGTCGGCTGTTATGCGGTGTTTTAAAAACTCGAAAATAAAATGAACGGGGCAATCAACTGTTAAACATATACGGTTGACTATTCTGCGAGAATTTCAACTCGACGAACTAAATATCTAGGACAGTCGACTATCTACACCTATCCGGTCGACTGATCAGCAGCAAAAATCGAAAGTTGGAATCATTTCTTCTTTCTTTTTGATTAACACACAAAATTTGGTTTAGATTACAATATGTTCATTTCCCCGAAAACTAACATGCAGCTTTAGAATTAATTTGACAACAATCACAACATGCATAATTTACTAACCAATCTTAATAATATAGAGATTCTTACGATTAGTATTTTCCACACAAACAGGACTTCTAAAAACATCACTTTCCCCATAACCACAATCCTTCCACAGAGATAAGCATTTTTTTCCAATTTAGCATGCTAGATTTAAAATCAAAATATCCTAACATCAATCATATCATTCAGTCAAGTTCACCTATTCATTTCATGCAATTTCGCTTGTGTTCATTTTTACTTTAATCATAGTATTATCAAAGAACAATATTTTCACTTATTTATTCTTGCATGATTAGCACAAAACCTAGCATGGTATCTAAATTAGAAGTCATGAGAAACACCCACCTATTTTGGAAAAAATGGAAAGAACGCTCCTAGAATGCAAGAAAGTGGCCTTCTCCTCCTATAGTGTATTGCAATTGCCTTCTCCTCCTTCGTGCTAGATTAGAACCCGAGCTTCCTTCTTCCTGTCAATTTGCCAGCCTCCAAGGATGCACACACACTAGCACACACTCAATCTTTCTCTAACTCTCAATCTTTTACTATTTAGTATAGGTCTCTCTTATAATGAAAAATGGGTGCAAGAGTAATTTAGGAAAAAGGGGGGTATTTATACAAGAATTTGGGTGGATTGAATGGTTAGGATTTGATCAAATAGTTAGGGATTAAAGGCTAGGATGAGTTTGGAAGTTACCATAACCACCCATGAATGAGTTAACCACCTCACCACTACTCCCATCTCTCCCTCTCTTTTGATTCCATCCGGCCACACCTAAGGTGTGTTTTGCACACTCTTGTGCATGCACGTGCAAGTGCAATGCACAAGCAAACTAGTACCCCCTATAAAATTTATTCATGCACTTTCAATTAATTGTTTATTAAGTTGGTCTACAACACAAGTTGGGTTAATTAAAAGAGGATTTAAACTAAATGGGCTTACTATTGGCCAAAAGACCATGGGCTCAAATAATTAAAATAATTTATTAATACAGTGGGCTAAAAAGACAATTTGGGATTTAGATTTTAATTAGGCTTTAAAAGAAAATATTTTTTGGAAAATTAAGGGAGAACAAGTACTATCAAAATATTTTATACGAAAAATTATACAATTGAAATCATATGTGCAAAACACGTAAAATCACAAAATATCTCATAAATGAAAACTAGGGTGTTACACGTGGTCCAAAGCGAGAGTTTTTTCCTTACGTTTTGGCGTCGGTGGCAAGAGCGCTCGGCAAGGTGTGCAGAAGTCCAAAGTGGGGATTTTTTCCATGTTTGGGCGTTGGTGCCGAGAACGCTCGGCAAGGAGTGCCGAGGTTCAAAGCGAGAGTTTTTTCTCACGTTTGGGCGTTGATGCCAAGAGCGCTAGGCAAGGTGTGCCGAAGGCCAAAGTGAGGATTTTTTTCATGTTTGAGCGTCGATGCCAAGAACACTCGGCAAGGCGTGTCGAAGTCCTAAAGCGAGGATTTTTCCATATTTGGGCATCGGTGCCAAGAGCGCTCGGCAAGGCATGCTGAAGTCCCAAAGCGAGAATTTTTTCATGTTTGGGTGCAGTGCCAAGAGCGCTTGGCAAGGCATGCCTCCCCAAAGCGAGAGTTCTTTCTCACGTTTAGGCGTCGGTGCCAAGAGCGCTCGGCAAGGCGTACCGAAGTCCCAAAGTGAGAATTTTTTCATGTTTGGGTGTCGGTGCCAAGAGCGCTCGACAAGGCGTGCCGAAACCCAAAGTGAGTCTCACAGCTTGGAGATGACAGATGGCCTTATGACCGTTGATCTTCTGAAGATTTTGACCGTTAGTCATTAATGCGACGGTACAACTTTTTGTCATTTTGTGTAAATGGGCCTGACCGTTGGTCTTTTGAAGCCCAACATCCTCGTTTTGTGTGCCTAACTCTATAAGACTCACCCCCCCTCATTTTTCACTTATCCGAATTTTCACTCAAGCGGTTATTGTCACTAGAAAGAAATTCCGGCGATCGTTGATAGTACTCCAGTGAACTTTCCGACCGAGCGTGTCACTTCAAGGTAAATTATACTTTATTTATTTCAAGTAGAAAATATCTCTTCCCCCTATTTCAGAGCCCTCCCCCCAGCTGGCGAAGTGCCGTCTCCGAATAAGAAGCCTCGCGTCGACAAGGGAAAGCGAGTTGATGGTCGAGCCACCATAGTGGAAGATCCGAAGCATATGGAGGAGTTCGGCAGACTGCTAGGTGTGTTGACGGGGCTCTATAGGGTTCGAAAGCTTCCGGAGGAGCACGCCGAGCGAATCGTGTATGGGAGGGGACGGAGCTTCGAGGACAATGCAGCGAGAGAGACCTCGGAAGCGGACGACACCGTCTTAATTCTTAACGAGGCCGACCTGGCAGCGATCCAGGAGTGCTTTCATATCCCGGAGGAGTATGAGTTGATACTGCCGGGTCCCGGGGTGAGGGCCAACACGCCGATGCCAGTAAACATGTGTTTCTGGCTGGTCGATGCCTTCATCGCCGGAGCGCGTCTGCCTCTTCACCCATTCGCCGTTCAGGTGCTGAGGTGGTTTGGGGTCAGCCCCATCCAACTGATGCCGAACACGTGGAGGGTCATCAACGGGTTCGCGCTCCACTGTCAGGCTACCGAGATCGAGCCAGACTTGAGGGTGCTTCAGACTCTTCATCGGCTTCATCAACAGCACAAGTCCGAGTTCCGATACTACTTGTCTCCGAGGCACGGTGCTCACCTCGTCAGCTGCCCCGACTCTATAAAGCACTGGCGAGACAAGTACTTTATAGTTCGGAGCCGCGAACCGTGGAGCATACCCTTGGGTTGAGTGGAGGAGGTGACGAAGAGGATGAGGGAGTCACTGGTGCTCCACCCCAACGAAGAAGAGATGGTTCAGATTCTTCTCGACCGCCCAAAGTTCGACTGGAGAGATCTGACCGAAGACAGGCTCTTCAGGAGAGGGCTCTGTCGCGTAGATCTCAGTACGCGGCTTTATCCATTTGTTGTTTTTTTTTTTAATATTTGATCATAACTTGTGTTTTAACCAACTTCTCTTGTTACATAGACTATAGATTACAAGGTGATTCTGGCGCAGCGAGCGGCCCTCGGCAGCAAGGCGCCTCGGAAGCACAAGGGGGTCACCACGAAGGTGACCATGCCGAAGCCGAAGACCGTCGACATTGTCGTTCAGGAGGCGGAGGCTTCGGCCACTGTAACCCCGAGGAGGGCGCCAGCGGCGACCTCGCCTTCGGCCGAGGCAGGCGAGTTCCTGATGGTCGCTACGCTCGGGATGGAGGCGCCCCCGTTGACGGCTGATGCCGAGGTGTTCCTCACCGAGGAGCACAAGAAAATTTTCGTTCTGGACTGGCAAGTTTGGAAACTCGATGGCTTCTTCGGCGACTCGACGTCGAGTATGCAAGCGGTGAGGCACTTGGCGACGCCGAAGGATCGATCCGCCATGGACGCCGGCAGCGTGGGCGATGATGCCCTCGAGATCGCCCGCTCGGCGGTATCGGTGAGTATCGATTCCTTTCTTTTATATAACTTGCGCATATATTTCTCTAACTCTTTTTTTGTTCGGCTACAGATAACCGTCCACTTCGGCCATCTTATGGAGAAGATGACGGAGCTCGAGAAGGACCTCAAGAAGGAGGTCAACCGTGCTCTAGCCGAAAAGGCTCGGATCGCCAATGAGCTCGAGAAGTTGACGATTAAGACGGAGGGGAAGACGACAAAACTGGAGTACCTCGAAGGCCTCGTCACGAAACTCGAGGGCAATCTGCTTTGGCAGAGGGAGGAGGCGGAAAAGCAGCAGGCCGAGGCTGTGGAGGCCACCAAGGTTGCAGCGGTGAAGGAGGTCGAAGCTGCGACTATGGAGAAAGCACAGGGCTTCCTCGTGGCCAACATGGCCAAGGCGTACGCTCGCGCCATCGAGCAAGTGTCAGAGCGATTCCCTGAGGTCAATTGCTCCGGATGGCGACTCTTCCCTGACCACGTCGATAGCTTCGACGATGAGTCCGAAGGGGAAGTAGGGGACGATGAAGGGGACACCGAGGTCCAGATCGTCAGCGAATGCTAGGGGTCCGAGGTGACTCTACTAGCGATGGTCGCGCCTTCGGGGGAATCCGACCCCGTCCAATCCCATCGCCCTGGGAAAGAGGTCGCCCCCTGACTTCTTATGCTTCTTCTTTTTTCTTTCTTTCTTTTGTTCTTTTTGATGTATCGCCTAATTACGGACTGGCCACCGCACTTTTTTGAAATGAATGAAAATCCATCCTTTTGAGTTCGGCTAAGTGCTTGCGAATCTTGAATTTACGAAAATTTTCTTGAGGTTCGGCTACATGTTCACAAATTTTTTTCGAAATGTTGCTGTGTATACGTTGCCTTGTTTAGGAGTTTCAGCTTTGTGTTAACCAAATTTGCTAATTTTTGCTAAGTGTTCTCGTCGTTTGCCTTGGAATTTTTAGCTCGTGGAGGTGACACAGCTGGTCGAAGCAACTCATGCAACGGAGGAGTTACGTTCCGAGGTTGGCCTAGGGGCAACGAAGTTGTGCCTCGCTAGGTGCCGAGAGCGCCTTTATGAAGTTAAGTTAGGGCTGCGCAGAACCGAAAGTGAACGAAATCATTTGCAACTAATTGTGGGCCTCCAAGACATCGAGATTCGAAGACTAGAAGGGAGGCTTGCTGAGATGATCCCCGAAGGCGATGATGATGGCTCGTCGACAGCCTTTAGTCTCGGCCTGAGGCTTAAGTGTCTCCGCCACTTCTTGTCGAAGATGACAACGAAGAGGGACGAACTATTAGCTGAAATTCACCACTTGCAGATAGTAGAAGACGAGCTTTTGGCAGGGAGAGAAGAACTAACAACAGCGATGGGGAAGTTGACAGCGAGTAGAAGACGAGCTCATGAGCTGAAGAAGGTTATGGTCGACAAGAGTATCGAGGTTACTCAGCTCCGCCGAATTATTGCCGACAGTTCTGGTGCTGCAGGCTCTGCTGTGCTCCCTCGCTTCAAGATAGCCGTAAAGGAAGACTCTCTGAAGCAACGAATAGTCGAGGTAGAGGTGGAGGTTGCTCGCCTCAAGCCCCAATCGAGACGGATCAATGTCAGAAGCACTTTGTGTACCCGTGAAGAGAGCGAGCGAGGGATTAGCGTGCGACTTGCTCGACCATTGCTCGGCAAAGTCCAGGTGATGCCCAAAGTGGGGTGGCTGTTTCGTCGAGCGGAGCGTCCGTTGGTGCAACTGTCAGAAGCAGTGCAGAAGATACATCTCAGTTTGCCGGTCTAGGGACGAGCTCCGAGGTTAGGCACCGCGGTCCATGGGTGTCTTTAAACCGGAACATCCCTGTGCCTAGGAGGCGTTGAAGTAGTTTTTTGTTTTCCAAGTTTTGCACCTTGTCTAAGTACGAGAGGTCGGTCTTGTAATTTTTTATTTTTTTTAAAACTCATTCATTGTAGAGAAAAGTACAAGTCTTGTAATTTGGTTTGTTCCCCAAACTTTATAGAAGCGGAGCTTGTTTCTTCTTTTGGACTTGTGTGTTTTGTTAGTCATCTATGGTTGTAGGAGCACTTCTGAAGGGCGGGCCACTTCTTACTCGCTTACAAGAGCGCTCGGCAAGGTGTGTCGAAGTCCAAAGCGAGAGTTTATTCTCACGTTTGGGCGTCGGTGCCAAGAGCGCTCGGCAAGGTGTGCCGAAGTCCAAAGCGAGAGTTTTTTCTCACATTTGGGAGTCGGTGCCAAGAGCACTCGGCAAGGTGTGCCGAAGTCCAAAGCGAGAGTTTTTTCTCACGTTTGGGCGTCGGTGCCAAGAGCGCTCGGCAAAGTGTGTCGAAGTCCAAAGCGAGAGTTTTTTCATGTTTGGGCGTCGGTGCCAAGAACGCTCGGCAAGGCATGCCGAAGTCCCAAAGTGAGAATTACATCTCTAACTTTTGATAACTACCCAAAATCAGAAGCAAATCTTCCTTATTATAGGTACGGAATGTCAACCTTATGAACCTGAGATTGATAAGCAGCGCTATGGTTTTTGCAGCCTCCCCTATAAGAACCATAAGAACCAAAGAACCAAAGGTTAGCTCCTCCAAATACTCTTCTCCCATGTCTAGTATAGTGGTTGAAACTTTCAGTTATCCAGCCAAGTGATTTGGATTCCGAACACGTCGTTCGAGTAAGTTCCGAATGGCGAACCACTTCTAGCTCGCTTAAGAGCGAGCTTGCAAAGCAGAATCGAGCCAAGTTTTGAACTCCGAACACGTCGTTCGATTAAGTTTCAACGGTTGTGGGAGCAGTTCCGAATGGCGAACCACTTCTAGCTAGCTTAAGAGCGAGCTTGCGAAGCGGAATCGAGCCAAGTTTTGGACTCTGAACGCGTTGTTTGAGTGAGTTTCAACGGTTGTAGGAGCAGTTCCGAATGGCGAACCACTTCTAACTCGCTTAAGAGCAAACTCTTGAAGCGGAATCGAGCCAAGTTTGGACTCCGAACGCGTCGTTTGAGTAAGTTTCAACGGTTGTGGGAGCAGTTCCGAATGGCAAACTAATTCTAACTCTCTTAAGAGCGAGCTCTCGAAGTGGAATCGAGCAAAGTTTTGGACTCTGAACACGTCGTTCGAGTAAATTTCAACGGTTGTGGGAGCAGTTCCGAATGGCGAACCATTTCTAGCTCGCTTAAGAGCGAGCTTGCGAAGCAGAATCGAGCCAAGTTTTGGACTCTGAACACGTCGTTCGAGTAAATTTCAATGGTTGTGGGAGCAGTTCCGAATGGCGAACCACTTCTAGCTCGCTTAAGAGTGAGCTTGCGAAGCAGAATCGAGCCAAGTTTTGGACTCCGAACATGTCGTTCGAGTGAATTTCAACGGTTGTAGGAGCAGTTCCGAATGGCAAATCACTTCTAGCTCGCTTAAGAGCGAGCTTACGAAGCAAGATCGAGCCAAATTTTGGACTCCAAACACGTCGTTTAAGTAAGAGCAATCAAAGGTCTTAAACAGAGAGATAAAATAATCACAAGAGAATTATCTGGGAAAAGAAGTTCTTTATTGATAACTGCTAATCAGCTGCTTCTAAGTTGCAAGTCGTTATTACAATGGGAAAATAAAGAAGCAAGTAATAAAAAAAAAGATAGGAATGGCTCGACATTTGATTGTACTTGGAGAGGCGTTTAAACACCCTCTTGGTACTTCAATAAATGGTCGACATTCCAAGTTTTTGGTATCTCTCTGCCTTCGAGGTCTTCAAGACGATATGCTCCTGGCCGGGCTACCTGGGAAATCTTGTACGGTCCTTCCCAATTCGGAGCTAGCTTACTATTTTGGCTGGGGAATGAGATGGCTAGCTTTCTGAGGACTAAGTCCCCTTCCTTGAGATCGGTGGGACGGACTCTTTTGTTGTAGGCCTGCTCGATTCTTCTTCGATAATTTTGCTGGCGAATTAAAGCTATTTCACGGAGCTCATCAAAAAGATCCAGATTCGCCCGGAGCTCTCTGGCGTTCTGCTCTTCATCATAGGCAATAA
Organism: Hemerocallis citrina; assembly: GCA_017893485.1. NCBI lineage: Eukaryota > Viridiplantae > Streptophyta > Magnoliopsida > Asparagales > Asphodelaceae > Hemerocallis > Hemerocallis citrina. The sequence continues at coordinate 210,858,729 of CM030364.1, read as the reverse complement.
GGTGAGGGGATGGCAAACCAACTTCTAAGGGAATTACGGCCTCGGACCCATAAGTGAGATTGAAGGGCAACTCTCCTGTAGGGGTCTGTTTCGTAGTGTGCTAGTTCCACAATACATTAGGAAGTTGTTCCGCCCATAAGCCTTTGGCCGACTTATCTAGTCTCTTCTTGATGCCGGAGAGGATCTTCCTGTTGGCGTTCTCTACTTGACCATTGGATTGAGGATGGGAGACGGAGGAGAAGCGTTGCTGAATGCCGAGGTCTTTACATAAAGATCGGAATGCTGCCCCTATAAACTGTGTTCCGTTATCTGTTACTAGGACCCGAGGTACACCGAACCTACAGATTACATTTCTCCAGAAGAATTGTAGCACTTTGTTCTCAATAATAGTTGCCAGTGGTTCGGCCTCGATCTACTCAGAGAAATAGTCGATCGCCAAGACTAGGAACTTGAGCTGGCCAGGAGCTGGTGGGAATGGACCTAGCAAGTCCATCCCCCACATTGCGAAGGGAATAGAACTCGAGAGAGATGTGAGTTGTGCTTGGGATAAACGGCAGATGTTGGAGAACTGCTGATAAAGGCTGTATTGCCGGACATGTTGCTCGGCATCTCAAAGTAGGGTAGGCCAGAAGTACCCGTAGTTCAAAACTTTCCTGGCGAGGGACCTTGACCCTGAATGGGCTCCGCCTAAACCTTCGTGGAGTTCTTGCAAGGCATACAAGGCTTCTTCCGAGGAGAGACATCTCAAGTAGGGTCTGCTATCTACTTAGGTATAGGAGTGTTTATACAAGACTCCTTTTACAAGGGTGTACCGTTCCTCTCTTGTTTGGATTCGATGGGCTTCTTTAGGATCTTGGGGAAGGATCCCATCCCTGAGGAACTCTATCAAAGGCTTCATCCAGTTGTCCCGGAGTTGGACAGGCAGCGACTCCATCGAGCCGAGGGCTTCTTCTTCTATGCTTGGTCTTAGGAGTACTTCGATTAGGATGGTCTGCTCGAGACCTTGGAGGGAGGAGGAGGCCAATTTTGAGAGGGCATCTGCTTGGGAGTTCTCTTCTCTAGGGATCCGCTGGTGTTGAGCCTCTTCGAACGAAGCCATGAGACTTTGGACCTTGGCTAGGTACCTAGCCATTCGGTTGTCTCGCACCTCGTAGTCTCCTAAGACCTGATTTACTACCAGCTGCGAGTCACTAAACACTCGGACACGTTGCGCTCCTGCCTTGCGAGCCATCCCGAGGCCCGCTATTAGGGCTTCATATTCAGCTTCGTTGTTGGACGCCTTAAAGTTGATGCGGAGGCAGTATTAGAGAACGAAGTCATCTGGGCCTACCAGAATGACTCCGACTCTGCTCCTTTCGGCTCAAGAAGATCCATCTACATAGACTGTCCAGATGGACGGCCCATTTGCTGCTTGACTCACTCTTGGGATGGTGCTTTCTACTATAAACTCAGCCAGGGCTTGGGCTTTGATAGCGGTCCGAGGCTGATAAGATATGTCATGTTGACTTAGCTCGATCGACCACTTTATCAGACGCCAGGAGGTCTCAGGCTTGTGCAAGACTTGCTTGAGCGGCTGGTCGGTAAGGACGACCACCGAGTGGGATTGAAAATAGGGGCGGAGCTTCGTGGCTGCCATAACCAAGGCGTATGCTATCTTTTCCAATCTCGGATAGCGGAGCTCATCGTCTCTAAGGACCTTACTCACATAATAGATAGGCTTCTGAGCCTTGTCTTCTTCCCTCACTAGGACAGCTGATGTGAATATTTTGCAAGTGTACAAAATCGCAACAAGTAGTATAGTTAAGTGAATAGAGTGTCGAACCCACAGGGACTAATTATTTTATTGAGTACCGATATTACTAGATTAATCACTATTTGGAATATCGAAATTAATAAAGAAAGCTACTAAATTAAATTAATATAAAGAAAAACTAACTAAATTAATTAAGAGGGTGCGGGATGTGAAATTTTTGTAATTTGTTAATGGCAAAATTAATTCTAGGGCTTTTGACTTCACCTAGTTCATCCCACATAATTTAAAACTCTATATGAATAAAAATATTATTTTTCCAAGTTGTTGACCAAAATTCCCAAATCATTCAATGCTTTCTCTCGAACAACACTGAAAATATCTCTCACTAACAGTTTGTCATATCTATATGCAAATTTAATTAATCGAAAACTCATTATGTTCTGTGGATTTCTTAACGGTCACATTAATCGCGGTAAATTATCTCTAATTTCGCTCAATCAATGGTGTTCAATTTTTATTGTTCTAAATCACAAATTACCTCTCGGTCTCTTCATGATCCAACAATCATACAAAAATTGGCCAAATAATTGTAAGCATTAAGCACAAAAATCAAACACACAACCATAGAAAAATTTAAAAAATATGAAATTAAAAATTATGTTCTCAAAGCTAGGCTACATCTAAACCCTAGAAAAATAAATTTAGTTCATAATAAAAATATTGCAACTAACAAATTTGTTCATAAATTGCTTAATAGAAGTCTGAGAGAGGGAAAAAAGATTAAAAAAAACTATTTTGTAATAAAAATTGTAAACCGAACAGTCTCGATAATTCTGCGGAATAATAAGTCTTACTTTCTCTTTCTGTCTTGAACACCTAGCCCTGAAAAAAGCGTGCCACGTCAGTGAAGTCAGGTGCGGCCTTGGGACACGTGGGATGGATGCTGTCGCTGTCACGTCGTGTCGCCACGTCACGTCCAAGTACCCCAATGTCCGCCGCCAGCTGTCACGTCACCAACCTCTGTCACGTTGCAAAGACAGAGAGACCCAAATCTCTCTTTTCCGTCTTTGAAACGAACGACGAAGCCCACGTGCTCCTCTCTCTCTCCTCCTTCTCGTTTTTATTTTTCTTCTATTTTTTTTTCCCGTTTTTGGGTGTCCACGCCGCCCAAGGCCAGCCCCTTCCTACCCACCTCCTTTTCTCCCTGCATATGTAAATATCTATTTCTATTATAAAAGCCACAATATAAAAAAAAATCTGTCAAGAGAAGATCTGAACCGTCGATCTATTATATTGATCTACACGATTAAAGGCTCAGATTAAATAACTTAATGAGAACGTGTAATACACGTGCAATGCCCTTTTTTTTTTCTCTCTTCTATATGTATTCCCATCTATAACCCAAAAAACCAGACAGCCCACAGAAAGCAAGTAAAAAACTCTTGGTCTCATGGCCTCCGGTTTTGCCCCGCCCTAACCCTTCTTCTCCCTCTTGGTCAAAATACAATCTTTTCCTGTCCTCTCAGCTCACAACCCCCCAAACCCTTCTGGGTCTCCCTTCAATTCCATTGAAAGAGAGGATGTCGATTGTTGTGCAGAAGCTGTTCGATACTTGCAAGGAGGTGTTTGCCGACTGTGGGCCCGGAATTGTGCCTTCGGTTGGTAATATTCAGAGGCTTCGATCCATTTTGGGTATGAATGAAATCTTCAATTTTGAGTTTAGTTTAGAGTTTGGTGTGTGTGTGTGTGTTTTTTTTCTTCTTCTTTTAATTATAAAATTGTACATTGCCTTTGTTTGTTGTTTAGGTTAGAACTGCTTTTAGTGATGGTAGCGTCCATTGTGATTTGCTTGCATATTTTTGGAATGGTTAAGTTTTTAGTTAGTTTGCTTATTTTTTGCTGATCATTAAATTAAGTGTAAATTAATGTGGTTAATCATTTTAGTTTTGGATACTTAGTGATCTGATGACTATGGATATGTTACTGCAAATTATTGCAGTCTCTGTAAGACTAATTAGCTTTGGCTCACTTCAATTGTAGTGTCTTCGGAAACTAATGAATAATGTAAAAGAAAAAATAAAATAAAATAAAATAAATCATTATCTACTATCTGGTCATTCGGTTCATTGCTAGCATTTTTTAGTTTAATTTTGATATCCAGTCAAGAGGTCACTTTCTTATTGTTGGTACGAGGTGAATGTAAGCATTTTGTTCAATTTTGTTATCGTGGAAATCTTATGTTTTGGGTCTTTTGGCAGCTAAGATTATTGGAGTGTTGTACTATTTTAAACTGTTTTGTTGAAGAAATGCATCTGTTTGCAAGTTGTGAGGTTTTATATTAACAATAAAACCTTAAAATAAGTAGGTTTTGAGAATAGGTTGTTTGGTTGTTTTTCATGGAATATGTTTGAAAAAGACGATTGGGTACACACTTGATAGTTGATACATGCGCTTATAATAAATAAGTTGCTGTCTTCTATCTTCACAAATTTTGATAGCGGTATAAAGAGTTATTCCGTCACCTGAGTTGGTAGCTCTGGAGGAGTCAGAGGACCGCTTTGAAGTTAATGATATTGAATTTGGTCAAGCAGAAAGTCGTTGACAAATTAGTGAATGTATCTTCACTTCTGATGATTTTGTCCGTGGACACTCTCTTATATTCAACTGATTTTGCTTTACAGTCTAATTCTTACTTTTCTAATTCCTTCTCTTTTGGTAATAATTTGTTGTAGTTACTTCCTTTAGTTAGTATGCAAAATCATGGGTTTAGCCTTCGACCTTCGCTTTTGCTTCAACAATAGGGTAAGTGTTAAATTTGATCTGAATGCGAAATTGTGTATGGCCACTGAGTTATATTGTAACTTATAACACTGAAGATTAACTTATATGACTTGGGTATCTTGGATTCGCAGGAATCCTCGACAAAGTGTTTAGGAAAACTTCATTTCGGGTTTAGCTGTATAGGAAGATTGTATAGATGAGCTACTGATCCGTAGTATGATCATTATTTATCCTTATATCATATTTTCATCATATCTAAATTTTTCAAAGGTTCACACCCATATGGTAACTATCAGTGATCCATTTACAAACGGAGGACCTTTCTTCTTGAGTTAATTTATTCGGTATTCATCAATTTACCAGGAAACCATTGTTCAAAGATAAGATGACCCAAAAGGGGATTGTCTCCAATATATATTGAATTGGATGTATAAAACTCAGTCAAAATTATTTGATTGAACAAAAGTACTGAAAACACCATTATACTAATTTTCTTTAATTTATTAATCATTGAACTCTTTGGCTCTTCATGTTCATTGCATTGAGTACTAACTTATTAATACATTTGAAGATGGTTTTGTATGTTAATACACTTGGCTATTTTGTGTTTATTTATGAAACTCTAAACTTGGTTGTGGTTTTCTAAGTTACCAATTAATTGGATGATTGGTTCATGCAAGCAAGTATATTCACTGAGAATGGAAAGACAAATGCCATTACTAAGCCAGAACATGCACACCTTTTGTGTTACCTGATCAGTCAAAACCTGAGACCAATATGAAAATTGATTCTTTAGCACAGAGCCTGAATTAGATAAGATTACAGCGGCTTCTGTAGTTCGAAAAAAAGCACAAATAGGATCAGTTCAAAAATTTTCTTCCCCTCCTTTTGACTAGAAAGTGGCGAGAGGAGTTGCCAAAATGGTTGCATACTTTAAGTAACACTGAATTATTTGCCAAAATGGTTGTTAATATGTAATTGTATAAATTCCTGTAGGTAGAAAAGATTTAGCAAGGTGATACATCTCAAATTTGAGCAACATGTTGGGAATATTGAAGGACACAGTTCTGGATATGTTTTGTGAGGTCAGTGTCTCAGCTCTAACTACCCTCTTTTATGCTACAAATTTTGCATGCATACCATTAATTAATCATTCACTTCCAGGCAATTGCATTATGTATTATGTCAACAGGGGGTTAGGAGATTAAGTTAATTGCAAACATGTATAGTTGAACTCTGAATGCAAGCATCAGTTGTGCAAAACTACTTTAAAGTGTGCAACTATGTCCATCTAGGATTGAATAATAATAAGGTTGAACTGAATTTTAAGCGTTAGCAATTCATTGGAATGAAAAACAGTACTTTTGGTGGTTTTTTCTTTGTCCGGAAAAGTTCTCTTTCAAATTTTCATATACAATAGAAGAATTTATCGTTTTCTTTCTTTTTTCGGTTACGTGTTTCACCCATGGGATTTGAAGGGTGTAAAGAAATTCAAAGTTTCTTTCGGGGTTTCCGTCTTTTTTATTGTTATTGTTGTTGTTTTCTTCCTTAAAACTTGCATATTCTTAATATTTTGAAGGGAGACTTCCGTGCTGGCTTAAACTTTGCTGCTGTGATGGAGGTTCCTATAAATTTTTTCTGTTGAAATAATGGTTGGGCGATAAGCACTCCCACTACACAGCAATTTCAAAGTAAATTTTATCAAACTCCTTGGCTGATTAGTTCTTTTTTTCATCCATCACTAACTTGGAATGTGATGATTAGGTGATGGTGTAGTGATTCGAGGCCAGGCTTATGGAATTCGTAGTATTCGTGTAGATGGGAACGATGCACTTGCTGTTTACAGTGCAGTTCATGAAGCTAGAGAAATGGCCATAACTGAAAATCGACCCATCTTGGTAGAGGTAAAGAATTATTCTTGTGTTTATGTGATACATAAATGTCCTCAATAATTGAGCCACTATAATGAAATTATGATGTATAAATGGCAAATTTTTATTTAAAAAAATGTGGTCCTCTCAAAATATAAATAGTTGAATAACGAATATTAAATTTACATCGTAGAATTTTAACTTGAATCAAAGAAAATTAGCATGTGTGTTTATTGTCAATTTTGATGATTGATGTCTTAGTTTAAGCTCATAACAATTACTCTAGAAGGAATAGTTAACACAATTGGTATTGGTGATAGTTTTTATTTGAGTATAGGCTTGGTTAGCCCATTTAATAAGATTAAATCTGTGTACCACCATTGCATACACTTCTTCCAAATAAAGTTTGAATAAATTTTTTTAAGCAGGAGCCCGCTAAGCTTACTTGGTACTCAAAACAAATCTGAGTTTGAGTATATTTAGTTAAGTTAATTTCAACTTATATATCCTTCAGTTTACTTTAACTGGTTTATGATATTTAATTTGGCTAATTTGTTCTTATTGAAACAGATATTTAAACAAGGATAGTCTAGAAAACACCAATGAAATTTCAATGATTTAGGCTGTATTCTGAGAAATAAAGAATGCAGTTCATTTATAACTTTAAAATCTGTCTATAGTTAGATATTAGCTAAAGAAGACCATACACTACCATATCACAACCATCAAATGAATAACTGAATATTAATTGAATTGGCCAAGGAAGTGAAGTATCTCTGGTAAGAACTTCAGTTAAGTGTGACTGGGATCGGCGATTTTAAGTTGAAGTAGATTTCCAACAAATTAAATTAGCACATTTCAATAAAAGGATATTCTGTAACCGGAAACAGTGGGCTTTCGATAAAAGAAAGAAAAAAAAGGAGTATAATTTAAGGGAAATATAGTATATTTTTGCCACTTCAATTTTCTCCCCATAATAGCAGTAGTATTTAGAAGTGTTGGACAGTGAAAATAGTTTAACATTTTATTAAGGCCTTAAAACAACTCTCCCCTTCTGGTTTTGATTTTTAAGTGTTCTGATATGTGAATTGGTTACTGTCAGGCTCTGACTTATAGAGTGGGGCATCACTCAACATCAGATGATTCGACAAAGTATCGTGCAGTAGATGAGATGAACATTGGAGAACTTCCAAAGATCCTGTGTCCAGGTATCGCAAATGGGTTGAAAGGAATGGGAACTGATGACTCTGGTGATGATCAGAGGTTGTAGATTTCAGTGGTGAGGTATGTGATTTATCCTTTTAACTCTTCTCATAAATATATTTGAGTTCCTTGTAGCCATTGTTCATTCGGTCATTCCTAAAAATGCTCATCTCGAATTATCCTTTTTGCATATAAATGTGCCAGTGCCATGAAAAGGGGAGAGCTGAGAGGACTTTGGGGTACTGAACATTGCTGGCATATTATTTGGTCATCTGTGAATCATGTCGTGAACCTTGCGAAGAAGTGACCTTCTGGTCGAGGATTGTTGACCATTGTTTTGGGTGTTGGTTTAGTTTCTGTTATGACCATTTTCCTTTCCTCCATTGCACCTTTGAAGCATGCAGACGGGATTATATAGTTGCACTCCAGCGATCAAATTCTGAGTTGACTTGATTATTGCTCAAGACTTTGTTACTGAATAATGTCATGTAGCTAATACTTTTTCATAATATTATCAAAATACTAAATGATGAATCAAGCTTTCATTCATGTGTTTGAGCTCTTGTGGTGTTTAATTTCAATATGTTATGTTTCGATATGGTTCTTTTGTATCGTTGTTCAGTTCTGATGTTGTGCACTGAGTTATGAAGAGAATACTATTGAAAACTATTGTGGTTTTCCTTGTGGTCCCGTAGTTGCTTGCAGGCTGCCTGTGAATACTTTTCGAGAATGCATAAATTTAAGTGTTTGTTTGTTATTGTTATATTTTGTTGGACCCTGTTTTGCACAATTAGTTCAACAAAGTGTTTACAGGTAGAGTTGTTCCTCAGCTGATTGCAGTTTTTACTACTGCATGTATACAGGCGAGCTTACGGTTGTCATGGTAATTGATATGCATGTTTAACCAGGTTTCAAAACAGCAACAGTCTCTTCGACATGAACCTACCTAGCGCAAATAAAAATATGGAATATCCAATTTAATTATCTGTGAATCTTGTGAAGAAATGACTTTCTTCAACCCGAATTCATGGAAAAAAAGGGAAAAAATTGGTAGTGACACTATAAATAATTAAGAATGGAAAATATATAGATATCCTAAAATATGATAATTAAGAAGATTATTTGATTATCTTTTTATAGTTTGTGCGTTATAAGCTTTTACACATTAAAGTTTTATACATCATTAAAGTTTTTATTAATGAATAAGATAACAAATTTAAATTTGAATGAACTAACAATTTTACTATTAAAAATAGTTTAAAGTTTTCATATATATATATATATATATATATATATATATATATATAGGTTGAATGTTTTTTCAACCAATAAAAAATTTGTTTTACTAATTTAAAAAACTTTTTTTTCTTGTCAATTATTCTCCTATAAAAGCAGCATAATATGATTAACTTAATTTGAATTTTAACAACTTTTCTTCTTGAACGCAAAAAATCCTCTTATATCCAAAGGTGTTTAAATATTTTTTAGAGCGAATCCATAAACAGGCGGTGCGAGAATTTTTTATTATAATCGCACTAATATGATTAACTTAATTTGAATTTTATCTTGGAATCAATAACACATAATTAGGTTAAAAATTCAAATTAATATAATCATACATCACATATTCAATGGATAGGGTCATATTATATTAATAAAAAAATTAGTTATAAGAGATATTCATTCCCCTCAAGTTAACGTTCCCCTATAGGCTATAAATACCCAATAAAATTGCCAGACAAATTCATTGCAAGGTTAACTTTCTTCGTCTCATCAAAAGTTCGCAAATCGGAAGGCTAGGTTGTTCGTGTAGCAATCAAAGGTAAAATGGATCACTTCTTTCTTTGTAATTGTGATACTTTGTGAATTAAGCTAAAACGCTTAGAACCATTATTTTTGAACAAAGTGATAGTTTTTTTTTCTTTGAAAGTTGTGTAAGTTTCGACAGAGATTACTCATAATTTTTACCCATATCAATAAGGTACCTCTAAGTTTTCACATTCGTGAGCCGACAAGCCACCAAGTTCACTCTCAGAGCCATCAAGTTCAGAATCACCATTGGAGAGAAGTGTTGATAAAGTAGTAAATTTTTTGTATAACTTTTGCTCACAAATAAAAATGATGGGATTATCAGGTCATCAATATATAATGAAAATAGACTATGTACATTAATACTTTGTTTTACGGGAGGAGCGAGGAAGATTGGAGGCTATGAAAATAGACTATGTACATTAATAATGAAAATAGACTATGAAAAATGATGGGAGGAGCGAGGAAGATTGGAGGCAATTATAAGTGGGGAAAGAAGAGAAACCACAAGGAGGATTGTTTTGCTTTACGTGTTTTGGATGTTATGATTGTAATAGACAATCTTCTTATGGCTAGGTTCTTAGTAGGTTTGTAAGTGGATGGGATTTGGAGCTTTAGGCTCCTGCTTTTGGTTATTTCTTGGTACTACTTTGTTTCATTACAATCATTAATGAAGCGATGACAGAGGTCATCTTTTTATTAAAAATAATAATAATAATAATGAAAATAGACTATGTACATCAATACATGGCAAGATAATAGACTATGCTCATGCTTCTGGAAAGGACTTGGTACTATCTCACGTTTCCATTGAAGAGCCAAGCCAATGCAAAACTATGTGAAATTTTTCAACAAAAACTTATTAGTAATGAATAAACAAAGAGAATTTCATCAACTATTTCTATGATGTCTAATAAAGATGATGAGAACAGATTCAATTTCTTCATTGAGCACAAAAGAAACTTTCACCAAAAGACAATCTGTAGTAAAGGAATTCTAGGATATCAACTTTCTTGTTTGACTCCTAATCAACATATCAATAAACTTCTTTTTGTTACAAGTTTGAACTTGGACCCAAACCCATTCTGCTGGAGGAACATATAAAAAAGATTCAACCAAGCAACTGCAGCACGCCTAATGACTAATGGAGTTATTAGATACAAGAAGTCAGTCAAGCATTACAGTAACTTATAACTAATAATGGATCTATGAAATATAGGAATTTCCTGCTTAGTGCAGAAAACACCATAACAATCTTAATATTTTGTAAGAGCACTGTAGTTATGATGATTATACCTCTTACTTGAATTTGCACATTTTGCACATTCAAATTGTAGTATTGTAAAAACAAACCTAATCGTTTCACTCAATTATATTTTAAAACATAAGAGTCTAAGTTTCTTAGTTAGGACTTGGGAGTTACAAGCTTCACCTTTGAGTCATCGCAAGCTGACCACTCACTCTAATTCTATTTCTGGGTTATGTATCAGGGTATTAGCTAGCACCCTGCTATGGTAAGTGAAATATACATGTGCCTTGGGATCCTTAATCTGCTCCAAAACATTCTTCCCACTTCCCAGATTAGTCTGCGCACAGTTCATGGCATGCCAAGTCCTAATGCTGCACTAGGCATGAACCAGTGGAAAAGTTTCAACATCTGTTATCCATCAATTGTTATAATATGTTATTCTTATAGCGTTACAATTAATTAAGAGCTAATTTCTTAATTCTTTTTATATATATGCATGAAAAAAATGTTGAAGAATTTGATAGGACCAAGAAATGCATTGGAGATGAGTATACGTTTTTTTATCAAATCACAAGATGTCCAATATGGAAGAACAACTACGAAAATATTGACAGGATGAAAAATTAAAAAGGATGAATAAGAAATTACAAGCAATTTTAACCTCAAGAAAGTTAAAGTCGAAAGTGATGATTGATCTTATGAAAAATACAATGATATATATCAGATTAGGATTTACTAATTTGTTTTTTTTAAACAACTTTTTAAATTATGTTTTAGATGAAACTACTACGCATATATCTCTATTTTACATCGTTCGAATTTTGATCCATTTTTGCTTTGTTTTGCTTGAATTGATTAAACTTGGGTTCTCGATAATTGCTTCAAATTTGATTTTGATGAGCTTGTTGTCGTTTGAGTAATTTTGAAATACATGGTTAACTTTTTAGGATGATTGACTTCGTCGAATTTGTAGTTTGTAGAATATAGGTGTGCTAAATGGAAGTTTGTTAAGATAAAATTTTCACCATTTATGTGCACCAAGTTACGTGCACTTGGTGCACGATAAATTTCAACTAGTATAATAAGATGTGAATATTAGGGTCAGTTTAGCCTGAAATTTAGGTTTAGTTAATTATTAATTAATTAATTAAATATTTTGATTAATATTAATCTATTAACTTAATTAACTAATATTTTTATCTTTAACTAATATTTTTATTTTTCCTCATCCATCCGTCCGTACGTACTGTTCATTATATAATTTTACTCCAACCCCTAATTGCTAATAATATTTTTTATTGACTTTTTCAAGAACTAAATTGTAAAAAATTAAAATTCAATAAATCAATAAAAATAAATAAATCATTAAGTTTGTTTTGTTGGTTGATTTTTACCAAAAATCTTCACTTTTGCATCAAAATATCTTATTCCTTCAAAAATAATTAATTAACTAAATTTTATGGAAATAAGATGAATTATAAATAAAATAGACGAATACATGCGATATTTACGGGTAAATGATACAAATATTTGCATAAAAATTAGACACATCAACAGCACTGAGGGTTTGCTCGGAGGTAGTGAGGTAGAGGTAGAGTGCTTCCCCGGGAGTAGGCTTGCTGAGGAGTGGGGGATTGACCAGATAAGCTTTCAGTTAGTCAAACGATTCTTGCTGCTGCTGACCCCACTCGAAGCCCTTAGCCCCCCTGAGGGCTTTGAAGAAAGGAAGACACTTCTCTCCTGACTTGAACAGGAAGCGCCCTATAGCCGCGAGGCGTTCTGTGAGTTTCTAAACTTCTTTCACATTTGTAGGAGGAGCCATATTGAGAATGACTTTTATCTTTTCGGGATTGGCCTCAATCCCCCTTTGACTGACCATGAAGTCCAAAAAATTGCCAAATGAGACCCCGAATGCACACTTATTCGGGTTCAGCCTCATGTTATGCTTCCTCAACACGTCGAAGGCTTCTTGTAGATCGGCGACATGGTTGGACCCATGGATACTTTTACTAGCATATCATCGACGTAAACTTCCATGTTTCGGCCGATCTGATTCTAGAAGACCTTATTGACGAGGCATTGGTAGGTGGCACCTGCATTTTTGAGCCCGAAGGGCATTACCCTGTAGCAGTAAAGACCTTGATCTGTGACAAAAGACGTCTTCGAGATATCCGGCGGGAACATTTTGATTTGGTTATATTCGGAGAAGGCATCCATGAAGCTCAACAGCTCATAGCCCGAAGTTGCGTCGATCAAGATGTCGATGCTGGGGAGCGAAAAAGGATCCTTGGGGCATGCCTTGTTCAGGTCTGTGAAGTCGATGCAAATTCTCCAACTTTCATTTGCCTTCTTAACCATAACAACATTAGAGAGTCACTCGGGATAATTGACCTCTTGGATGAACCGGGCTTTGAGGAGCTTGTCCACTTCTTCCTTTATGGTCTGCTGGCGCTGAGGGACGAATTTGTGCCTCTTCTGCTGGACCAGTTTGGACCCCGAAGCAACACTTAAGTGGTGGACAAGGAGGTCCTAGGAAATTCCTTGCATGTCGGCAGCTGACCATGCAAAGAGGTCATGGTTCTTCTTGATACATTGGACTATTTCGGAACAGAGGGCAGAGGGGAGGGTCTTGCTGAAGAAGAATTTGCGGTTCGGATCTTGCTCCGAGAAGAGCACTTCCTTCAGCTCGTCTACCGGTTCTGACATAGGCTGGGTGTTCCCCTGGGAAATTTCAAGAGTCTCGATGGAAAGGACAGGTCCTCCGGTCGAGGTCATGTAGCATTTGCGGGCCATCTCCTAACTTTCCCTTACTTTCCCTACACCTGACTTGGTAGGAAATTTCATTTTCAGATGATAGGCTGACGGGATGGCTTCCAAAGCAGCCAGGCCAGGTTGGCCTAGAATCACATTGTAAGCGGCTGGGACGTCGACCACCATGAAGTCTATTGGCTCCGTCCGGGTAGTAAAAGTTTTGCTAGTGGTTACGTCAAGGGTTATCACCCCTTCGATAGTCACTGGCACTCCCGTGAACCCATGGAGCATATAGCCGGCGGGCTTCAGCCTGTCCTGCGATAACTTGAGTCCTCGGAAGGCCGCTAGGAAGATGATGTTGACGAAACTGCCATTATCCACCAGAATCCTCTCCACTTTGAAATTAGCCATGTGGAGGTTACTTACCAGGGCATCACAGTGGGGGGTTCGGACACCCTTTAGATCTTCATTCGAGAAAGTGACCGAGACTCCTAGACCTTTGGGAGGGGGTAGGCTGTGCACTGAGTTAACTTCCCTGATGAAAGCCTTTCGAGAAGAGATGGAAGTTCCTCCTATTGGGCCTCCATGGATGAGGTGCAAGATGCATTCTTCTTTAAACTCGGGAGTCTCGTCGTGCCTCTCGGGATGCTTGTTAGCCCCCCTGGGGGGTGGAGGAAGATCGATTCGGTCCTTTCTTACAAACTTGGACAGCTGCCCTCTCTGAATGAGGGCTTCAATTTCATTTTTCAGAGCCCGATAGTCATTGGTGTTGTGGCCGTGGTCTCGATGATATCAGCACCACTTCTCCTTGTCCCTCTTCTTCCCGGGGATATTCATCTTCGGAGCAGGAGGCAGGACTCCTTCTTTCTCAACCTCCATGAGAATAGTTGAAACATTGGTGTTGAGAGGGGTAAACTTCTCAAATATGGGAGGCGGGCGGTGCTGACCCCCGTTGTCCTTCTGGAGCTTTTTAGCTCCCTCATCTTCGGCTGCCTTTCTCTTGCTTCCTGAGGAAGATCTCTCGAATGTGGGGCGATGTTCAGCATCCTCAGCTTGGATGTACTTCTCACTTCTGAGAAGAAGGTCGGAGAAGTCTCGCGGGGGCTTTTTGGCTAGGGAGGAACGGAGGATTGAATTGAGGACATTGGACTGGAAGGCGACTGCAGCGACCGATTGGTCGAGGGAGGCGATGGACCTAGCTTCCGCGGTAAACCACTTGACATAACCTCTTAGTTTCTCACCCTTCTTCTGATTGAGGAAGAGTAGTGAAATACTAGTCTTCTCGGTTCGGCGGCTGCTTACAAAGTGGCTGACGAAGAGGGTCTCAAATTGTTCAAAAGAGAAGATGGAGGAGGGGGCGAGGTGGGAGTACCATTCCCGAGCCGGACCTTTGAGAGTAGCTGGGAAGGTCTTGCACAGTAGAGCATCGGAAGCCTGGTGGATCATCATGAGAGTTTTGAAACTCTCGATGTGATCTACGGGGTCTGACTCCCCCATATATGTCTCGAACTACGGTGGCTTGAAGTTTGCTGGAACGGGAGCCTCCATGATGGTTTGAGAGAACGGAGGTCTGCTTGGGTGGAGAGTCCTCCCTCTTAGCTCCTCTTCCCTGTCTGGTTGACCGAGGTGCCTCTCCGTCTCGTGGAGCAGCGATAGACTGCATCATCCCTTCGACGGTACTCAAGTGAGCCCCCGGACTCGTCTTCGTACAAAGGGGAGCATGGGGTTCGGTGATGATAGCTCGGAGAATGACGAGGACTTAGGGACCGGTAGCGAGGTCTTTGGACCGATGGAGGAGTAGGGACCCTCTGAACATTGTTGTTGTTTAGTGGGAGGTTGAGGGCCTGCAAGATTGTAGCCTAGAACTGTTGGAATTTGGCACGGGTGATAGGTCCGTTCTTGTCCCCTTGGCGCTGTCGGCCAACGGGAGAATGATGCCTTCTTCGACGGTACTCAGGGGACTCCCTCTGCCTCCTGATCGCGGCGGCGAGGGGATCGCGCATTCGGAAGTTCTGAGCGGGAGGCTCCCTCTCGGGCCCGCCTTTCATCCGAACGGTGGCAAAGGTCCTCCTCTTTCTGCCGGTTGATGAGGATGTTGCGGAGGTCTTCGGAAGGCCGAGGGTTATGAGATGCCATTGAGTCGGTTAAAGGGTTATGTATGGAGATATGGTTGCGGAGAAGAGGTTGCTTCTGAGGGTGAGGACGGGAGGTCCCAATACCGGTATTCTGGGGCCTGGCTGGAGCCCGCTGGTGCTGAGGATTCTGAAGAGGATGATGCTCCTGCTGCAGGGGCTGATTAGGCTGAGGAGGGAGTTGTCCCTGCAGCTGGAGGGTTTGGAGGGGAGCCTCCTGTTGCAGTTGAGGAGGAGTGGGCCCACGGTTGGACCCTCTGGATCTCAGTTTCCTCGGAGGCATGGCTAAAGGTGATCTTAACCGATGGAAGAGGATGGATTGCTATTCGTGGTTTCCACAGACGGTGCCAATCTGTTGTCGCTGAAATCGATGTGGGGCCAAACAGATAGATTTGTGGATTCTTGGGATGTTGAATAGTCAAACCTGAAACACCTCCACCGAAGTTTAACCGTGATCTCCCGCCGTTGACCTGCAAAAAGTGCGAAACACCTGGGTTGATTCCGGCGACGCACTCTCCACGCTCTTGTCAGTAATCAGAAAGATTATGAAAGAGCTTTGATTGGCGAAAGATTGATTACCTGTTAACAGTGGGGGATGGGGGGTATTTATAGCCGCCTT
This sequence comes from Hemerocallis citrina, assembly GCA_017893485.1. Classification (NCBI taxonomy): domain Eukaryota; kingdom Viridiplantae; phylum Streptophyta; class Magnoliopsida; order Asparagales; family Asphodelaceae; genus Hemerocallis; species Hemerocallis citrina. The sequence continues at coordinate 210,842,561 of CM030364.1, read as the reverse complement.
AGGAACCAGTTTCGGAATAAGATCAAATCCCTACTTCCCAGTGGATGGATAGAAGCGATCAGGGCCATTGATTAAGGACAATCATAAACCCTAATTCTATCCAGCTGGACCGGGTTTCTTGTGGGTTGGAACCCGCACCCAGTTAAGACGGGTCCGTTCGGGGGTTATTGGGCTTTTAGGAAAAGACCCAGTTCCCATTTCTAACCCATTTGTAGGGAAAATTACCATTTTACCCCTAAGCTTTAAGATTCGTGCCAGATTTGGGCGGTTTCGATTTAACCCCATTTTTAGCCATATCATCTATAATACTCAGCAGCCAAAACTACAAAGTAAAAAAGAAAAAGTGCAAACATTTTGATCATGGCTTCAAGAAAGTTGTGGGCTTTAAGAGCCTCCACCTACATCAAGATCTCCACTTTCCATATAGGTTTCGCTACTGGCACAAATCCTAACCCTAATATGAATCTTTCTCTTATTTATCATCATTTGATTTGATTACGTACTATTATATTTGAAATATCGATTACAGTGTGGTTTTGGTAGATGATGTGTTTAATCTTATGGGTCGTATGAGATTTTATCTGAATTTTGGATCTTTTTAAGTGGGTTTTGACCATGTGTAATGCGTTGTATGGATAATTTAGAATTACATTTTTAAGCAAACACAATTCATAAAATTATTTTTATATGTATTATCTTTACTCTAACATGTGCTATAATGCATGGCTTTAGTTTATATGTATAACATGTTTATTGAATGTTAATGATGTTTTTATATACCTTTTAACATGAATTTGCGACATCGTTTGGTAAAGTTTGTGAAACTTGCACATGGTATATTCTAGTAAGCCTTTATAAAGATTAAATTCTGGAGACATGTGTTCTGCATGTGAGTCAAAGAACAGGATTTTTATTTTTTTTAGTGATATTCGGAACACAGCTGAGGAAGTAGTGAAGCTTGATGGTCAAGAGATACCTAAGAGAGACCGTTTTCGATATTTAGGCTCGATTATATAAAGAGACGGGGAGATTTGTGAAGATGTTACACATTGGATTATCTTCTTCCAGATTGAGCCTGCTGAGGTACCTCTCCATCTCGTGGAGACGGCAATAGACCGAGTCATCCCTCCGGTCAGATCTAGTCGACCCGCGGCACTCTCCTTCATGAGTGGCAGTATGGCGAGGTCTAGGTGTATGCTGGTCATGACTCGGGGCATGGCAAGGGCTAGGTGCTCGCTGTTCCAGATTCGGGGCAAAATTAAGAGCTTGCAGGATATCTTCTTTGAAGCTCTAGAACTCGGCTTGAGTGACTGGTGCCCCACCAGCTCAGCGATCCCTAGGTACAGCTTGATTTATTGGAGTAAGAATTCTCCGCCAACGACGTGGAGGGGACTCTCTTCGCCTCCTCAGGGAGGGTGTTCTTCTAGGCCTTGGCCTGGGGGGGACCGAACTCTAAGGGCCCTATGGCGCTCGGGGTGAGGGACTTATTCAAGGGCTCGCCTTTTATTCAAGCAAGTTCGGAGGTCTACCCCTGCTGACGGTTGACTACTACTTGACGAAGATCCGGCCCCAGAGGACTTTGAGAGGCCATAGAGTCGGTTAAGGGATTGTGGACTAAGATGTGGTCATGGTGGGAGTGCTGCCCCTGACGGCTTCGACGGGAGCCCCCGGGGCAGCCCCGTTGAGGAGGCTGTTTAGGCTGCAGTTGCTGAACTTGTTGGTCGGGTTTAGGAGGAAGATCTGGGAGTTATGGAGGAGGAGGAAGAGGAGTGGCTCTTCGGCTGGATGCCGCTGACTTCCCTTTTCCTTTCGGAGGCATGGCTCAGAAACTAGCTTTACCGGCGATGTGCGACTGGATTGCTTTTTTTGTTCCGACAGACGGTGTCAATATTGTTGCTATTGATTTTGGTGTGGGAGCAAACAAATGATTTGTGAATTCGTACGGAAACAGTAAAAGCGAACTTGTTGACTTCTTATCGGCGATTCACTATTTCTTGCCGCTTCCGTTGACCTGCAAAAAGTTCGAAATATCGGGATGGATCCCTCCGACGAACCCTCCGACGCTAAAGTCAGTAATCAGGAAGATTATGAAAGAGCGCTTTGTGGAAAAAATATTGATTACCTTGTTATGGTGGGGGAGGAGGGTTATTTATAGTCGCCTCGTGAGATCTGCTTAGAGATAATCATCTATCTCCATGTCCCGGTGTTTTTGGATAAGGAAGAGAGTTTAAATCGTTTCATGATAAGAGAGGCGGTTTAAACCGCCCCTTAGATATAATCACGAATTTAAATTACTCTTTAAATATCATGGGCTTTGAGTGTAATGGGCTGTCACCCTTACCCAGTAGGATAGATCCGTTTTTAGGGTTATTGGCTTGGAAAAGACCCAGTTCCCCATTTCGGACCCGTTTGTGGTGGAAATTACCATTTTACCCATGAGGGCTTTAAGATTCGTGCCCAATTTGAACGGTCCCGATTTGGTTCTATTTTTAGCCATATCACATATTTAATGCAAAAGATGATAATTAACCAATATTATAAATGTCCAAAATCTTCACACAAAAAAAGGAGTACAAAATAGAATAAAAGATGGCAAATTTATTCCCAAGTAATCCCAACTATCTCATTGTTCAGTGCTTATTATACATCTAAAAAATATAATTACAAATAAAAGAGGTCCTTCTCTCTAGTTTTCCCCTAGATGTTTTTTTTCGTTAACTTTAAATACTTATTGCTAGACGGTTGATGCAACCATGTTTACACCATCAAATTTCCTTAGCTTGCAAATTATAAATAAAATATGTTAAATCATTGCCTCTTAAAAGATGTGGTAGAGTCCACTTTGAAGCATAAATGGGTATTGTTCAACAAATTTATTAGTTCTTGCGTCATGAATAGATAATCCAATGTAAGGCACAAATTATCTCTCACTATTAAAAGATGGAGCATGTAAACATGTACTAGGCATTATAGTATTGTTCAACAAATTTATTAGTTCTTGCCTCATGAATAGATAATCCAATGTAAGGCACAAATTATCTCTCACTATTAAAAGATGGAGCATGTAAACATGTACTAGGCATTATAGTATGATTTTTCAAGCTTGCTTACAAATGAAAAAACATAATAAGTAGTATAATATGCCATTATATCGAGTTTTATTAGAGAATTTTCTATCAAGGAAATTCATGTTTTAAAGGTGACTAGTGCTTATGCTCAAATTGCTTCACTTTAAAGGCGTTGAATTTATCAATACAATAGATGATTAGATAACCTTATCAGGTGTAAGGCTTCTCTCAGTGCGAGAGATTATAATGAGAAGCTTCACCCTATTTTGGTCTGTTATGGGAATGCTTAACCCCGAATAAATGAACTGTATACATCCAAAAGCTTGCTCAAAGAAAAACTTGTACAGAATCTTATACTAGTTATAGTGCCAATTGCGGAACACACACTACAAGAAACAAAAATGCCCAAGAACTAGATGCAGCAAGAACAAGCCACCACAACAATTACAAGATCTCACAAGAATACAAACACAATAATTTGCAGAGATAACTAATACTTCTTATTCTCCAAGAAATATAAAGATTACAAAGAGATCAGAACTCTCAATCTCTCTCTCACACCTTTGAAGCAATCAGCACTCACCCGTACAATGATAACAACTCACATTGATTAACCCTATAGTTCACATTTACTGCTATATATATAGTCCCCAAGCAAAACCTAAAAGATATACATAAATACAGCTTATTGAACCCGAAATCCGTCAGCCTAAATAACATACAGCGCCACTGCAGTCGAATTTAGTTTTTGTCGGTTGACTGCAACGAGTCTTGCCAAGACCCGAGCGTCGGACAGTCGACTGCAGTTCTACTTGCTACTGCCTTCTTTCTACTGTGTTGTCTTCTCTTATTCTTCCCCAAATTCAAACTCCATTCCCTACGTGTGTTTGAGGTCACAACCCTAACAATCTCCCACTTGAACAAAATACATAACGCTTCAAAGTTATTATATCTTTGTCTCACATTATCTCTGCCAGTCCCCCACAACTATGAAAGACCCAAGTACTCATCACTCTAATGAAGAGCACTTCCGCCACTCCACCATGTAGAGTGCACCAACCACCCTTCTTAGGCTCATGAAAGATGTGCCCTACCAACTGCATAGGGCACGAATAGCGGAGAAACAACTTTTCGTGTCGGATTTCGTGTTACAAGACTCTCTAATTCGCAAAACCTCCATTAACATCAGACATGGTTCAAACCCTCTCAATGCACCACCTGCACTAGAAATCTCCTTGGATGACACCTCCATAATCCGCAGACTGCTCAACCCTTACAGCCTCATTTCGGTTACACTCATCGACATCACCCCGCATATCGATATCAATACTCTCTACCTCACAAGAGCGACTTGAAGTTTCTTCAACCATATCACAAAGAACCCTCACCACAACAATATCTTGCTCTCTAGGTACACTCTCATGGCTAGAAGCTCCCACTAAATATGCAACCTCCTCTAAATCTGCCCCTACAACGGAAAGAACTCAGTTGCACCCCACACAACCTACTACTCGGTTACAGCTGATAGTCAACTACAGGAAAAACACCCATCACATCTCTAAGAAAATGCAGTGTTCCCTCACACTTCCCTCTTACTATTATCCTTGAACTTGCAGCTATACACCACTCCCTACTACCACATATAGTTGACAAACCCTCTTTGTCTAGCCTTCTTATCGAGATAAGATTTTTCTTCAAGTCAGAAACATGTTTTCTCTCCCGCAAGACAATATCTGATCATCACTGGATTTCTTGCGAACAGTACCAACCCCACTTACAGGACACTGTTGACTATTCCCCATGATCGCATCTCTAAAAAAACCCTCTTTATAGTTCTCAAACATCTCAATCCTCGAAGTGCAATGAAAAGAAGCTCCCAAATCAATACACCAATCTCGTGTGTCCAACTCCACCCTTACTGATAAACATAACTCCCTGTTTTCAATAGGCACCACATTGGCTTCCTTTGGTTTGGCTTTCTTCAGCTTTTCCTGCTTCTTCTACATATAGGTCTTACACTGTGCATCATATGACCCCTCTTGTGACAATACCAACGCTCAGGTCTATGTCCTCCATCGCTGTCATCAGACCCACTCTCAGTCGAACTACTCTAATCCTTTTTTTTTTCCGAATGCACTTAGATCTCTCATATCTTTTCTTAACTGACATTGTGTAATCCTTAGAAGAAGATAATGAAAATCCTCCATTTCTCACCCTTCTCACCTCCTCATTCAGAATATTACTCACCACATCTTGTAGAGTCGTTGAATATGTCATAGTGCATGTAATAGTCTGTTCTACCGTACTATAACTATTAGGCAAAGTAGATAAAAATAATAATGACTGTCCTCTCTCTGAAAACTTCAATCTTGCAACTTCCATCTGGTTGTAAATTATACAGTAATTGTTCACATGTTCTGTTACTGAACCCCCTTCCCTCACCTTCATATTAACTAACTTTTTCAGATGAAGAATTTGATTAGATGTCGACGGTTTCTCATACATATTCGTGAGAATCTCCATAGCCTCCTTTGTAGTCTTTGCCTTTGATATATGAAACAACCCCTTCCTGCACACCCCTAACTAAATCTACCATATCGCCTTTTGATCCAAACGATTCCAATTCACCAAGATCTTTGCATTCTTGTCTGCACCTTCCGGCTTCTCATCAAACAACGGACCATCTAGATCTTTCTGACGAAGATACGCTATCATCTGAATATTCCACATTGCGAAGTCACTCCCATCGAACCTCTCGACTTTCGACTTGCTATCGGTTATCACGAATCCTTTGCTCTGATACCACTTGTAGAGAATCTGATACCACTTGTAGTGTCAATTGCAGAACACACCACAAGAAACAGAAATGTCCAAGAACTAGATGCACCAAGAATAAGCCACCACAACAATTGTAAGATCTCACAAGAACACAAACACAATAATATGCAGAGATAACCAATACTTTGTATTCCCCAAGAAATAAAAAGATTATAAATAGATTACAACTATCAATCTCTCTCTCACACATTTGAAGCACTTGGCACTCACTCCTCTTGAAGTTGTACAATGATAACGGCTCAACTTGATTAACCGTAAAGTTCACATTTACTACTATATATATAGCCCCCAAGCAAACCCTAAAAGATATACATAATTACACCTTATTGGACCTGAAATCCGTCATCCCAAATAACATACAGCGTCGTTGCGGTCGACTACAATGAGTCTCGCCAAGACCCGAGCGTCGGACAGTCGACTTTCCACTGCAGTCAACTGCAGTTCTGCTTGTTGCTGCCTTCTCTCTATTGTCTTGTCTTCTCCACTTCTTCTCCAACTTCAAACTTCATTGTCTGCATGTATTTGAGGCCACAACCATAACAGAACCATGTCACACGCTACAAAATAATGTCATATTATAAAAAGTGTTATTAAAACAATATAGACTTGAGTCAAGTATTGTCACGCCCCGCTTCCCAAAATACGGAAGTACATGCACACAATTAAGGCACAGCGAATGATATAAATATACCAACTCATATCATTCATAAGTTGTACATTACTAGTGAGTTCAACAACACAGGTAATCTATATAACAGAACACAAAGAAAAGCTATCAAGTGGCTCTCCTTCAATAGTAAGGAAATCAATGGTCCAGATCTAAGCTCCCAAAAGACATCCCCTCCCCCCCCCCCCCCCCGCAAAAAAAGTTTTTCCCCAAAACTCAATTCAAATCCCCCCTCCTCCCAAAACAACTCATTTATTTATTTAATTATTTCTCTCTCTCTCTCTCTCTCTCTCTCTCTCTCTCTCTCTCTCTCTTTCCTATTCAGATCAGTTTTCTCCCTCTATTCCTCAAATCAGAGAGCTCCAATTTCTTTCTCTCTTTCCCTTAGGGTTTTTAAGCTGCTAACTCCAAATCCCTAAAACTATTTTCTTAAACCTCGCTTCCATTCCATTGGCGAAGCCTCCATCGTGCTCTCAAGTGCGAATCTCAAAGAAAATCCAAATCCAAATCCAAATCAAGTGTCGAACCCCAATCAAGAGTTTGTCGCCGAGATCTGATCTGCTGCTGATTCCGTATCGGTGACTCCCCTCCACCAAATCTAGCATGAATATCAAGCGACACTGTATCGACGACTTTCCTCCACCAAATCGAGAGCCTCTACATGCGATGCGGCGACTCTAATTTCATCTCATTAACCGAATTTTCATTCTAATTTTTACTTTTATGTGCGCAGAGGATTACTCAGTTTTTTGCTGACTCGAATTTTGTGTGTGCATGGTATCTAAGTTCAGAGATGTATGATTGTTTTATTTTTAGGTTTAAAAATTTTTAATTGGTTTTTTATTTGATGAGTTCTTTATTGATTTTGATTTAAGGTGTACGCTATTGAGTAATGGAATATTTGGTAGCCTCAATTTGAGCTTCCAAACCATAGCAGGATAGGTAAGCTGATCAGCAACCTAAAATAACTTGGCAAACATGCAACATTAATTTCTTTACTATAAGAGAATATACTATCGTGAAGTGTTCCCTTCACTGGTTATTAGAAACCATGGATAACATAACATATAAGAACTTTTAGTGTATATTTGGATATATAAGGTTGGAATGACTGGAGTTTACCGGTGAAGGGTGCAAACTCTCCACTCAAGAAAGAAAGCTAAAGTAAATTTGTTATTGATCCATTTAATTTTTTTTTTATAAAGGTGCAATGGGGAGATAAAGTGGAGATAAAAGAAATGATTAGCTTGGATTAGAGTTTTGAGAACTTCATGTATTACATTTGGGTTGAAATAATAATAATAAGAGCTATTTCAATTGCAAACTGAGTCTCAGACAAATAAATGTTTAGATTATTGGTGTTGTATATACCTTCACACATGTACTTGGGTTACCATTGTATTTAGACATGTTCATAGTGGTTATGGGATTAGAGTAAGCTCCATAAAACCTATATGATCATGTCCTTGCATAAGTATTACAATCATCTAAAGGTGATGCTGAAGTTAAAAAAAACTCTATCCAGTATTTCTAACAAACTATATGCATTCCAGGTAAGTTCAAGCTAATGATCATGAAGGCGATGGTTGAGCTTAAAGGTAGTTATGCTGCTTCCTCATATAATATATTTTCTACTTCAATTAATTTGTTGGACCTCTAAAACTATTTTATATAATCAAATCAGGTGCACCATCTGAAGACGTGCCGTAGGCACGTGTCAACGGGCAAACCTAGTAATAATAATCACATGAACAATAATTGAATAAATAACCAATACCTGAAATACAACAACTTCGGGTCAAAATGCCCGAGAATATACAATGCAATAAACGGTTCACTATAAATAGTGGCGACAGGGAAGTAGAGCAATAGCAGTAGCAATTCCCTCATGGCCATCTTAAAATCTGAGCATCAGATTCCTTCGGTATCTCATCGTTTATACATGTATGAACATTAACTAAAAATAGAGGGTGTCCATTAGAGCATGCTTCGGATAGCAAGTAGCAACAAGCAGTGAAACAACGAAGTACGATATAACAAGTCACAAAGAACAATATGATCAAGTACGATACAAGAACACGTGTAATCTAGAAACAAGAAACATGTAAACAAGACTTCAATGTATAATCAATCGGTAACAAGGAATCATATAACAGGAAATATGTCATGTAAACGGGAATCATGCAAACTTGTAGGCGATAATCATATAACTTGTAAACAGAAATCATGTAAACTTGTAAACTAGAATCAGGTAAACTTTTAAATAGGAATCATGTAATTTGTAAACAAGAATATGCACGTGCTCAGTGCTAATCTTAAGCCTACCATTTTTATTTGTCATATCTAATACATGCAATTCTGCTTCCCATACCACAAGTTCGGGTGCATACAATCAGGTAAACGTTTAAACTATAGTGGTGAATTCTATATGATTTTGTACTCGGGCCTTCCAATGACAATAAAAGGAATCATATTATGTAAACAGAAACATGTAAACATGAAACAGGTAAATGTGTAAACATGAGTCACTATTAAGGGAAACACGGGTCTCCTTCCGAGTACACTCTCCTATATTATCCACTACTAAAATTTTTTCTCCCTTTATTACCCCGGCTTGTTATTCTTTTACAATAATTACTCATGAGAATGCAACCAATGGAGATGGTGTCAAGACAGTATCAGGAAGGTATCAGGAGTTATGCAATGCATGCTATAGAGTGCAATTCATTACATGCCGAATAAATATATTTATATTTAAATACATGAATATACAAATTCTAGACAGTAATAAATTGATATACAAAAACTCACTTTTCCGCTGCTTTAGGAAAGCAAATCAAGTTCCATCAGGGGTTCCAGAAAATAGACTCTCTACTGGTCGCAATGCATATCCACACAATATTTCCAATCACAATAACTATGCCTATCAATCAGTTCTTTACATGTCTACTTTTTAGGCAGCAACTCAGTGTCAAGTTCTTGTGCTTAATAATCGACTGTAAATTCATTTAAAAATCTTATAAAAATCATACACTAACTCCTAACGGTGTTAAGTAACATAATGGTAAATCTTATGTCTTAACTCCACTAGTAGCATATTATTTTAATCAATCAATCATGATGATATACTCAAAATGGTATCTTGAAAATTAGATGTCGCAGTCATAAAATATCAATATCTCGCAAACCGTAAGTCGGTTTGTGAAACCAAGAGTTTTTTATGGATTCAGACTCAGAGGACTACAGTTTACATGTAATAAGTTAATAGGGCAGAACTTTCAAGTATTTGATAGCACGATGAAGTGTGTTAATGGTTCAATATTTGAATCTATAATATGGCACGATAAATTAAACTATTATTCTGATTTGCCGATGAATCGATAATAGTTTTCCTTGAAATACAATAATTCAATGAAATATGATAATCAATGTAAAGAAGTACTTGTGAAGATCCATAAATGTTTCTTGAACATGAATAATAAAAGAAATTTAAGAGATGCTTGTCTTATTATGTGACGATTGTGAATATGACGGAACAGAGAAGAAGCGGTGATGGCGACACACGGGAATGAGCAACGACCACAAGCGTGAGAGACGGTAGCGGGCAGCAGCAACACTGCACGATGATATCGGCAACGAGCAGCAAGTACATGCAATGACGATGGTAACAAGAGTATGGCAGCAAGGTGATGTTGTTCGGTGCTTGAGGCAGCAAGAGAACTTCAAGCAGCAACACGGTGGGCTCGGGATTGATTAGTAGTGAATGATGTTGAAAAAGATGGTGGTTCTTAGGGCTGTAGAGGTGGAGCTTTGGATGCGGTGCTGCCTTCAAATGCTTGGGGAAGAGTCAGTTGAGATGGAGGCAGGGGTTCGGGTTGTGCGGTGACGGAGGTAGGGTGTAGATGAAAGAAAAAAAAAACATGGCATATACTTGGGCATTCACTTAGCTCTGATACCAAGTGTAGATGAAAAACAAAAAAAAAGAAGGAAACGCTTAATGGAGAAGAAGACAGAGGAGGTGGAAAAGCTCTTATTTATTGCCTTTTTTTGCTTGAAAAACAAGTACACAGAGAGATGTTTTGCATAAGGCAGCAACGTACCTATTTATAGATAGGAAGGCTTTACTTTCTCAACTACTCTTTATTTGCTCCACTAACAAACTTGATTAAATCAAAGTTAACAAACTTGACTAATTCAAAACTAACAAACTTGACTAATTAAAAGTGCTTTAGCAAATTCGGATTAAGTCCAACATAGGGTGTGTAGTCGGGGGTGAGTGTTGCTCCTTGCCGGTGGGGACAATGAAGGGGGACAATGGAGGAGCCAAGTCAGGATGCAGGATAGCAATGGGAAGGGCGGGAGTGGTGGCTGGCTTGGGTGTTGATGACAATGGAGGAAGATGCCTGGTGGAGATGATGGCAACGGAGGGAAGGCAGTGGTGGTTCGGGGTGTAGTGAGTTTTGAGATGGTCGGTTGATGGTGAGGTGATAGGAGATGGTAGCCGTGGTAGTGGCATCGGGGTGGTGTTTACTGTTTAGGGGTGCTCCGCAGTGGCAGAGCTTAGTGAGGGCCCGGAGGTGCCCCCCCCCCCCCCCAATTTTCAAAAACCCCTTTCACACTATTGAAAATTTTATAAACCCTTCAAAAAAAATTATGATTTAAACCCCATGAAAACTAAGTTTTATTGTTTGGACCCCCTAAAAATTATGAAAAAATCTCTATATTTTTACATGTAATCATAGAATTTTACCTTGGCCGTCCCGGTAAAAATTTTCTGGCTTCGCCCCTGGTGCTCGGTGAGGATGGCTGACTACGGTGACGATGAAGGGGAAGTAGTGGAGCAGGTTGTGATGGTGAGGATGTGGAGGCAGTGAGGGTGGAGCAGCAGCGTCGGTGGCTCGGGTGACGGCATGAACAGTAAGGCAGAGGGGGGAGACAGTAGCGAAAGTGGCCACGGTCGGGAGAGGGAGTTTGATGGAGCTGCGGTGCGGTCGAGGTGGAGCTTCGGGAAACGGCAGAAAGGCAGCAATGGTGGAGTAGCAGCAGGAGGTTGTGGTGGTGTGTGGCTGGCGAAGCTCGGGTGCTGCGGGGGATGTGTTGCTCGGAGGTGAAAATGATGGTAGTAAGGAGGAACAGTCGGTGGTGCACGCAAGAGGTGGAAGGAGGCAGTGAAGATGGCAATCGATCGATGGCAGTCGGGTTGCGGGATGAAGAAGATGAAGTTGGGTTTCGGGAATGAAGGAGGAGAAGAAGTCGGGGCGGGTGAATAGGGAAGAAGATGATTAGTTAATTAATGATTAGGGTTAGGGAGTTTAAATAGGGATTAAGATACCCTAGATTATGAGTTGGGCTTGGCTGACTTGGGCTCAGAAAATAATAAATCTGAATCAGAAATAAAAAAATTAAAGAAATATTGAATGGGTGAAGATGGTATGCAATTAAATCATAATCAGAAAAATAAAAATAAAGAATGGATTTAGTTTGAATTGGGCTTTAGGCTTGGATTTCAAAAAGAAATAATAAATCAAATAATACATATAGGGTGGATTTAAATTGGTCTTAGGTTTGGACTTCACAATATGAACAAATCATCAAAAATAAAAGAAATAAGATTATAGAATGAAATGAGATTTGTGTCAAAATATGTAATCAGGAGAAAAAGAATAAGATTGTAGAATGAAATAGGATTTGGGTTTCACAATAAAAAAAGAATCAAATAATCAAATTATAGAATGAGCTAGGATTGGGCTACAATAGGAATTCTAAAATTGAATCTAATACAAAAGAATGAATTTAAGAGAGCGAAAATAATTTACAAATGATCAAATAATGACATCAAAGAATGGATTAGGAGAATGGGCTTTCACAAAATAATTGAATATCCAGTGTATGTAATTGAGTTTAAAAAAGAATAAAAGAATTTATAGTTGGAATACACGATACAAAGAAAGAAAAATTAAAAGTCCGTACAATTGGGAACGGGGGTTATCGGTATCATATATGAATAAGTTAGGAGTAGAGTTCTAATACACCTTGGCAATTTTATGTATAGTATACTTGAAGTTTCAAACCCACATAAAGTACTTCTTGTCTTTGCATTTATGGGTTAGAAACTCAACAATGAGGTATCCTTACAGATATCCTATATAATATTTCTTTCTCCTGTAGGTAAAAATAATTGTTACTGTTCAACAATCAAGCAAACTATTTTCCTTAAAGAAAAGAAAAAAAAACATTCAAGTCAATTACTTCAACAACCAAGAGCTAATTAAGTGTAGTTAAGTGGAAGAATACATTTATTTATTTATTTTTGGAATTTTAAATCTTAAAATTCTTGATCCCCTGACACTTATCATAAACATTAAAACATCGAAGCTTGAAGATAGAAACAAATGATATTTAGTAGATGAATTAAATTCTCAACAACCTGCAATACACATTTCCATATATTTGTGTGTTGAATTAAATTATATCTATGAAATCTTTTTTATAACTTTCAGTATAGTTGAAAAGTTGTTCCAAATCCATAAATGGAAAATTTGCATTTGGGATGTGTATAAATTGAAAATTGGTGTATGAACAACCAGAAATACACTTGTATAATTAAAGATACTTGTATAAAGTATAATAGAAGAAAAAATAGTTGATGTTCTGATTCACTTGTATTGAGTGAATATGATCTTAATAAAAGTTAGGCAAAAAAAAAAGATATTACATGCATGGGGAAGATCAATATGCTGCAGTGTTAGAAACATCAGACGTAATTCTTGCTTGACTACTTGGATTAGGAGTTATAACCTTATTAATTAGATAATCTTGATACATTCATATCATCTCTATCGAATAAACAAAACCAAAAAATAATAAATGTAAACTAATCAAATACATCTATATAAAATAAGAATCTAAAGGTAATGAACTTTTTTTGAGGACATAGAGGAAGAAGGAGGAGTTCATACTGTTGTTGTAAAATGCTCTCTTGTCCTGAGAAAGAAAGAAATTGGGGGGAAAATATTTATAAAGCAATTGTATGATAAATCTAATCTAATAAATTGTTAGAACTTGAATTTTGTAAAATAGAATATTTCTAATAATCTCTGTGAAGAAGTAAAATTACAGGGAAGAAAAATCAAACCAGAAAATTTGATACAGAGTCGAGATGAAAATCTCTATCCTTAAAACAAAATTTGCCCCGTAGAGTGACGGTTGTTGACGAACTGCCTCTCAAGATTCAACTGTATTACCTTCTCTGAATAGCAGCACCCTAGCTTTAGAGACACTAGCGAACTAGCAGCTGTGTTGCTCTCTCAGACTCAGACTCGGAAGAAGAGATTGTAAAATTCAAAAACTTTGTAAAAAGACAGACAAAATTATCGGGACTTATAGGAGATCAGAGGCGTAACTAATGGATCCATTACACTGTAACAGTAGAGTAATAGCTCAAAAGTGTAACTAATAGATCCATTATTCTGCTGTTACAGAGTTATGGCACCAGTTGCAGAATTCCAAACGCCTCAACAGAAGGGTGAGAAAATGGATCCAAGGAAAAATTCAGAGTGGGGCAAAAAATAGTTTAGGCTGGCCAAGCCAAGCCAAGCCAAGCCAAGATGGGTTGGGCCGGGGTCGGGCGCGCGTGGTTGCGTGTTTAGTACTTTGGCTAGGTCCTCTCTCCACTACACGTTAGTGGTAACCCCAGATCTACACCCTTTAGTCCATTTCTGTAGCTTATATACTAGAGAAATCTTTCTCAAATTTCGATGTGGGGCTATCTATTTTCTCCAAATTTCCAAATTAGTACATTTCGAGTACCCAACTTTGGACCAACATTTCTCATTCATATGGAATCCGTTTTTGGAAAACGAGTATATTACAGAATAGTACTCGATGAGAGGAACGCAGTCCAATCACTTTTCGGCGCCGCCGTTGGCCGGAGCCCACCAGAATTAGGCCCGTAAAGTTGGTGCCTAAAACATTTCCAACATAAATATCTTGAGAGAGTGAGAGAGAGAGAGAGAGATGGATATGTGAGAGCGAGATTTTGAGAAAAAAACGGTGAGAAAGTGAGAGAGATAGAGACAGATATATAGAGAGGAAGACGGTTATAAAAAGATTTACGGATAATTTTGTAAGCAAATTTGGTTATGTGACTTTTTGGAGAGATTTTTGGCACGTAATAAATTTGGAAGATTTTAAATTTCAAATTTAGGGAGATTTTGAATTTCAAATTTGGGGCTTTGGGGGGAGAGATAAATTATGGTTGTGCTCTCCTACTTTTTTTTCTCATTTCTTCATTTCAAAATAGAGAAAAAGGATAAATGTTAGACGTTTTTGCTTAATATATACTAGTATAGTATAGGCATGTGCAATATTGCAGAGACTTTAAAATGATGGTGATAAAAATAATAAAAATTACTCTAAATAATTATGCATAAATAATAGCTGAAATAAAAACATTAATAACTATTTTTGTTTTTGGCTATCTTAGTTTTAAAGAGACTGTAAAACAATGTAAGTCTTGCATAGATGATGCATTTTACTTAGGGCAACATTTAGGAATCAGTATAAATAAGTCACTAACATATTTCTATGCAACAAAACACATTTTTATAAATTTATGGAAAAACTAATAAAATTTCCTACAAAATTTGAGAAGAATTACTTTCATACAAATAGATAATAAAAAAAGAACTGCTTGCGCAATTGATGACACATTCAATTTACATTGAATAGAATAAAACTATTTAGGTCTATCAAATCATTATGTTACGTATCATACAAAATATGTGATATACATTGGCTTGATACAGACTAAAGGTAGAAAGGTTTCTGCTGTCAATGAATGTCATGGTTTTGGTTAGTTTTATTCTAGATAGTTTTCTTTTTAAAAATTCTCCAGATACCAAAAATACTCAAGGATTTAAAGGATTTTTTTAAAAAAAGATGATGATACTTCATGAAGAAAATAATCCTAGATTTAAGTTTATTTTTAAGACTGATACAGTTTTAAAAAATTCTATCAAAACTTAAAAGAAAATTTACTTGATTTATTGCAAAAAAGAAAAAAACATCGCAAACAGAATAGTTAAATTAGAAAAATGAATAATTCGAGTTATCTCCAGTCACTATTCATAAGATAATTTTAAAACATAAGAATCAAGTCGAAGTATCTAGACACAAAGGTTGAAGATAGAACGCTAAGTAATTAGGAAGAAAAGTAGTCTATAAGTTGAAACTATGTACTCATGAATATAAAAATATGATTTAGGATCTCGCAATTGTTTTTCATGATTTTAAATTCGTTAAGGCGGTTTAAGTAGGTTTCTTTTTTCACTTATTTGCATTAGCAGAATCGTTAGTCACCATATAACTTACTTGTAGATAGTGTAAGGCCATGTAACTCCTATTTCCAGTATCTGTATTTTTATACTGTATTTTGCTCCATTGTACTCTCTGATCAATTTGAGATCCTGTATTTTGTTTCCGTTCGAATGAAATCATTATTTTGTTTCAACTCAATTTTTTGTTGTGCCTATATTTAATTCAATTGTATTGTGCGTCCTGCTCTTTTGTGTCGTTCTTCTTGAAGAGATGAGCTGTTTCGTTCCATCTATCTCTTTATCCCCATTTTTATGGATTTTTGACAAAGTCCCCTATTGGATCCCACTCAAACCGGATACCCTAATACCCTAAAACCCGAAACCCTAACTATTTAACCCTAAACACCCCCTGACCCTAACCCTAACCCCGCTACTGTTCTACCCTAATCAACAGTACGCCGCCTACCCTCTCCTTCTTCCTTGTACCGTCTCCTTCTCCTTCTCCTTCGCATCTTCGATCGAAACCCCATACCCAAATCGCTTCGCCTCCCTCTCCTCTCTACTTCCGATCGCCCTCGCCTCCACCATCACTACCCTCCACCATCATCTCCATCGCCATTACCCAACTCTCACCAAACCCACTCCGTCTTCAACCTCTACCCATCCCCAGCACCTCCTTTCGCCCTCGCCAGTCTCCTCCACCATCGCCCTCCGTTCACCTCGTCCTCCGCTCACGTCGCCACAGCCTTGAGCCATCCCCGCTCCCATCCTCCCTTGTTTCGAACCCAATAACGGAGCCGCCACCAACTTGACGTGTGCCACCCCATCGCCGTCGTCGTCGTCTTCGACTGCTCCCCAGTCGAACCCTGAACACGCACAGTCGTCGCACCAGCCTGCGCTGCAGTCCCGTTCTCTCTCCCGCTCGCTGCCGTCATGAGGTAGAAGACGAGCAGCGGTTGGTGGAAAACGCTGTTTCGTGTTCGGCCCTAGCGGATCCCTCTTCCGCTGTCCCATGTTCACCTCGATCCGGTGTAGGGAAAAACTCTTATTGGCTGGATCCGGTATCCAGTGTTTTGGCGCAGCAGATTCGGTGTTGCCGTTTGCTGTTCTGGCCAGATCTGGTGTGGGGGATTCACTGTTTGTTGTTGATCCTTGCACGTGCTTCGCGCGTGCTTTTGGGAGATTTCGCCCGGGGTTTTTCGATCCCGTTTTCTTCAGTTTTTTGGATCTAATCGTCGTCAATCAAGGTAAGTATTCATCTTGTACGTATTTTTATTCTAGTACAAGTTTAATTTGAAAATACCGCAAATAGTTAGAAGTTGTGACTTCTCTTTGGCTCGTCATTGTTGATCAAATATTAATCCTCATAAATTTCATAATCTTAAGAGTCACAACACTTTCATTGTATTATATTACAACTACTTGGACTCATTTTATCCCCTAAACACATGAACACATGAAATTAAGGAACCTTAGATTTGTAGATGTGTGTAATATCTTGTATGTGATGAACTTGCACCCATATGAGTTGAGAAATAAATATTACTTGCTGTTTTGATAACCATTACCCCGTATTTATATCACACATTAACCTAGATGCCTAATAACAAATTTTCATGTAACCTATACATGTAAGACATTCCCACATGTTGCTGTCCTGGATCTTACTATGCTGTTTCCCCTTTAAGGTTAGAATCTGAAACCGAGTACTGAACAGTAAATATAGCTCTAGATGTTTAGATGTCGATAGCCTCTGGAATTTTTGAATTCCGAGTTACGCTCTAGGAGTTATCGCTGTTTTTTGCATCTGCGTCGGTAGTCGCAGAATTACAAAACTGCCACACATCTTTAGTTTGCAAGTTAATTTAACTATATTAACAGTAAGCGTTTAACTTAAAATTTTACATGCTATTGTTGGACACCCTAGAGAAACTTCCAAAATTTTCTTAGAATTAATTAATAATATTTCAGCCCTGTTTCACATGTTTAAACTTAGATTCACAAATCCTAGCTGAACGTAGAAGCAGTATAGTTTGCTATTTTGACACATGTTACCACAACTATCTCGTACCTTAACTATATGCGTTGGAACCGGTAAGGAGTCTAGTTTTTAGATATTTTGACGGATCCACATTTACTATTTTGTAGCAACGGGAATCGCAGTTTTGGTACAGCAACGCCGTGCTGTCCAGATTTGAGATTTTCGTTATTCTGGATATTTTGATTCGTGTTGACCCTCGAATAGGCTATATAAGTATCTCAAACTTGTCCATGTCCATGATTATGATTTCTTGACTTGTTTCACACACTTGCATACATGCTTGATAAAAATTAATAATAAATAACAAACCGGGATTTAAGGGAAAGACCATAGTAGTGGATAATATAGGTAAGTGTACTCGGAAGGGGGCTCGTATTTTCCAGTACTCGGTTCATGAACTTATTGCACTTGATGTATTCATGGAGTCAGTTACTTGGCTCATGAACTTGTTGTATTCATGAACCCACTGTGTGGTTCTTGAACCTGTTAGTATTCACGAACTTGCTTCGTGAACTTGTTATTTATTTTCGTATTCATGAACCGTGCCTTCTTGATACTTGATACCTGAGTACGCCACCCTATAGACTCCATTACTAGGTCTAAACGAAATTGCATTGAATGTAGCAACCATGTTGTAAAAAGATGGATGCATGAAGTGCTACCTAGATAGTAATAACTACAAGACTTGAAATATGAAACTTGAACATGATACCTGCTTACTCGATACTTGATTACATGATACATGAAACTTGAAACATGAAACTTGAACTTGATATATGTTTACTTGATACTTGATGACATGTTACATGAGACTTGATACTTGAATATATTACTTGACACTTATCCACTTGATACTTGTACTTGACAACTTGACACTAGACTTGAGACTCGTTACCTGACATTTGTACTTGATGCATGCCACTTGAGATTAGAGACCCCTACATGTTCACTTGTCACTTACTCCACTATTAGTATTTGTCACCCAACCTGTTTACTTGAGTTGTCCTTCTTGCTAGCTAGTTCTTAGATTTCCACTACTTATTGTATTCCTGTTACATTCTTGATTCCAATTCTTGTTTCCCATTACTTGTACTCGTTTTTACTATTTGTGGTCCTAACTTGTACTAAGGGCATTTTCTCTTGTTTTCTCTATTTTTTCCTTTTTATATTTATTAAGTAGACTTTGGAGACGAACTACCTGCTGGAATCGGTGAGCAGACGCAGGCCCGGCCCTGGGGTAGAGCGAACTGGGCTCATGCCCAGGGCCCAAAATTTTTAAGGGGCACCAGCCCAGGCCCAACACTAATATATATATATAAAAAAATTACCTTCCTTTAAAGCTGCGCAGCGTCCACTTCTTCCAACAGGACCAGCACATAATTAATATAAAAAAAAATTACCATCTTAATTAAGAGAGGAGCAGGCGAGTCTGGCGAGAAAAAAAATTACCCATCCTTAATTATAATTAAGAGAGGAAGAGCATGCGTGGGCGTGGACCGGCCAACAAAAATTAAAGCCCCTATTAAAGATTGTCTTCCCCAACACGTTGCATTCATACCCGATGGCCAGAAAGAAGAAAAAAAAAATTGAAGAGAAGAAGGGAAGCTGCGATTCTGCGAAAACATCTCTTTTCCCCAAGTTCCAATGAGGTAACGTTCAAATTAGTTAATGAAATTGAATGTTGATATTTATAAAATCCCTAATTCCCTACCCTATAAATTTGTTCAAAATTGATAAAATAAAATCACAATTCCTCTTCTAATTTTTTTTCTATTGCTTCAATTTAGTTTTGCACTTCAATTTCAGGATTTCAGCAGCAAAAGGAAAAATCTTCCGATTTCAAGTTTTCAACTGTCAATTGAGGTGAGGTTTTGTTCTCTTATATTTCAAATTCTAATTTTATATCACACTTGAGTTTTTTATTTAATTTATTCCGTAAAATCAAAACCACAGATTTTAATTTGGATTTTAACCAAGCTACATGTTTTTAAAGTTGAAGTGTTTCCCCCTTTTTCTTTTAATATATATTTTTTTGGCAGCAACTTAATTTTTAGATTTTAACTTTTCATTCAATAAATGACTGAATATTTTGTTCAATTTTCTTTAGGTAATAAATTGTGAATTTGGGCTTCAGTTGTTGGAATCTGGAAATTTACCTTTCTTTTGTTGGAGGAAATCGCAAAGATAATAATTTTGCTCACGGGAATCCAGGTTTTATTTTTACAAGTTTTTGTTTTGAGCTTTCATTTCTACAAAGTTTAAAATGATTTCTAGGAAACAATTATCTGGATATCAAAAACGACAAAAAAAGAAAAAAAATGAGGAGGTAGCTCAATCGTTACAAGGATCAATGAATAAATACCTTATTAAAAAAAGGATGCTTCATATGAAAATAATATTAGTGAAGATACTTTAGCGAAAGTTGAGCCGACAAATAATGAGGAGAACTTAATTGAAGATATAGATGATATAAGTGAGAAAGAAAACAATAAAAATGAAGTTGATCATAATTGTGATACTAAATATTTTCATGATGATGTTGAAAATAAATTTTATATGAATAAGAATATTTGCGATCCTAGAGTTTGGGATTCTTTAGATGATAAAATGAGATGTTTATTAGCGGAAATGGGGCCTAAAAGAGAAATTTATGCTAAGTATCCTCTCGACAAAATTTGTAGACACTTTTCGAATAATTTTTATGTTCAAAATATATCAAGTGGGGAGACTTGTGATCGAAAATGGTTAGTATACTCTAAAGATCTTGATAAGGTTTTTTGCTTTTGTTGCAAGTTGTTTAAAAAAATGCATTCTAGAAGCCAATTAGCAAGTGACGGAAGCAATGATTGGAGACATATGGGTGTGAAACTTACTGAACATGAGAATAGTATGGAACACCTTTCTAACATGAGAGCTTGGGTTGAGCTAAAATCTAGATTAAGCAAAAATCAAACAATAGATAAAGAATTGCAAGATCAAATTAAAAAGGAGACTTCACATTGGAGGGATGTTATGCTTAGAATTATTGCTGTTGTTAAATGTCTTGCTATTAATAATTTGGCATTTCGTGGAACAAATGAAAAACTATATGAAGACTCTAACGGTAACTTTTGTGGCCTTGTAGAGATGATTGCGGAGTTTGATCCCGTAATGCGAAATCACTTTAATCTTATTAGAGATAAGAAAATTCATTACCACTATTTAAGTCATAAAATTCAAAATGAGTTGATAGAAACTTTAGCCTCTAAAGTGAAAAATGTGATTCTTGAAAAAATTAAAGAGGCGAAATTTTTCTCAGTTATACTTGATTGTACACCTGATGCGAGTCACAAAGAGCAAATGACTTTGATAATAAGATGTGTAGATGTGACGAGTAATCCAATACACATTGAAGAGTATTTTATTGAGTTTATACATGTGGAAGATACAACTGGACTTGGGCTTTTCGAAAAATTACAAGATATACTTAAGTCACTTGGTCTTGATATTAATAATGTGAGGGGACAAAGTTATGATAACGGTGCTAATATGAAAGGGAAACATCAAGGCGTTCAAAAAAGATTGCTTGACATAAACCCCAGAGCATTCTACATGCCGTGTGGTGCACATTCCCTTAATTTAGCACTTTGTGATATGGCTAACTCTTGTCTTAAAGCAAAATCTTTTTTTGGAGCATGTCAATGTATTTATACTGTGTTTGCAAATTCAACAAAGCGGTGGAATGTTTTACTTGAACATACTGATGGCTTAACTTTAAAATCATTATCGACTACGCGTTGGGAGAGCCATATTGAAAGCATTAAAGCAATAAAAACTCAAACTTCCAAAATAAGAGAAGCTTTATATAAATTAACTGAAATTAGTGAAGATCCTAAACTAAGTAGAGATGCTGGGAGTTTAGCGTCAGGCGAACTTTCTAGTTTCGAGTTTTTGTTGAGTTTGGTTATTTGGTATGATGTTTTAGATAAAATTAACTCGATTAGTAAAAAATTACAGTCAGAATATATGCGTATTGATGTTGCTGTGAAATGTTTGGATGGACTTATTGAATATTTTAAGAAATATAGGGATACTGGATTTAATAATGCCATGGTTAGTGCTAAAGAAATTGCCGATGAAATGGGTGTTGAGCCTGTGTTTTTGGAAAAACTTCGTATTTGTAGAAAGAGACAATTTGATGAAATTCCAAACACTGAAAGGGTAGATCAATCAGCCGAGAAATCCTTTAGAACTGATTATTTTAATGTGATAGTTGATATGGCTATTTCTCAATTAACTAGCAGGTTTGAACAATTGCAATTTTTTCAATCTATGTTTGGTTTCTTGTTTGATGCAACAAAGTTGGTCTCACTAAATGATGAAGAATTGAAAAAATCTTGCATGAATCTTGAAAATGCATTAAAAGTTGATAGTATCTCAGATATTGATGGGAATTGTTTATGTTCAGAATTGCAAGTGTTACAATTGATGTTACCAAGTGAGTCATATGAAACCGATGAACCATGGACATCTATTAAGATTATGCAATTTTCAAAAGATATGGATATGTTTCCTCATGTGATGATTGCATATAGAATATTACTGACTTTACCTGTAACTGTGGCATCGGCGGAAAGAAGTTTTTCTAAATTGAAGTTATTAAAATCGTATTTACGAACAACCATGAGCCAGGATAGATTGAATGGATTGACAATTTTATGTATCGAAAAGAATATTGCAGAAAATCTTGACTATGGGGATATAATTGATGATTTTGCGGCAAAAAATGCTAGAAGAAGCTTCTTAAAGTAATATGACATTTGTTTTGTTTGAAATCTCGCTATTGTCTATTGCTTTCATTTTGTTTTTTGCATTTTGTAGGATTGATGGATTGGTGTCGGTGACTTCTCAATGCGACTGAGACTTTTTTTTGGAAGTGGAACAAACTTTAGTTTTTTTTTATTATGTATTTTAATTTGAGTTTTCGTTTTTATGTTATTGTGATATTTTATGAAAAAAAAATTATATGCAGGGGGAATCATTCATCATTTAGCACAGGGCCTAAAATTGTTCAAGGCCGGCCCTGAGCAGACGTTCTAGGCCTAACTTGGGAAAAGCTTTTTTTAATCATTTCGTTTTTTAATTGAGTTATTTCATTTATTGTTGCTTAAGACTTGTAACGGGCTGATGTTCCCGAGTTGTAACTTGATCCAGACTTGAAAACTAGTTGAATATTATTATTGTGTTTTCATTTGTTTCTGTTGTTTAATAAAATTTTCATGTATGCTTGGTGGTATATATATCTTGTTATATTCTTGTTGTGATGCTGAGTCGATCCTACAGCTTATGCATAATGTTAAAATCATTCGCTAGACTTCGTCACGCGCTCATATTCCATGTTTTTGGGCAGCAGGACATGACAAGGTTTTTAGTGGTATCAGTGCTCAGGTTTGGCTAATGTGTTAGTTCGACTAATACGTTAGACAGGCTTGACTCGGTCATGATTAACTCAACACTAAACAGGCCATGCAACCACATGAATAATTTGATAATCAACTCGATCTGGACACAAGTCTTATCCCATCCATTTTGATCCCTTCATATTCAATTCTTTGATTCATCGCTTCCTTCCATCTCTTACAGTCATCCTGATTTGTTGATTCCTTATTGGGTACAATTTATTCTTTCCGTACCCATATTCTTTTGATTCCGGTGCAAGCGATCTCTTATTTTCTGCTTGCCTCGTTGATCCCTTCTTATTTCAGCTTGTGTATCGTTCATTGCTTTCCCTGCCTTGCATTCATTCTTATTTGTTGATTCATATTGAGTGTCATGTTGGTTATTTCTTCCCTGCTATATTCTCTTCAATTCTGATTTTGCCCTTCGTCTTTCTTCCTTCGTATTCAATTCCTTAATTTTCTTTTTGTCCCTTCTAGTCATCCTCCTCTTTAACTCTTTATTGGGTGTAGTTTCGTTTTCTCCTACCTATTTTTCTCTTTATAATTATTTTTCCCGAATACCTTCTATATTTCAATTATTAATTGTTATATTTATTTTCGATCTTCTATAAAAATGTTTCTCAACAAAAATTTTATTATTCCGAACAATGGTGTACTTTAACTTCACTTTTCATTTTTGATCGACTATATATTTCTACTGGATTATTTTGATAAGACAAATTCTTATTTTGTTGTATAATGCTATTATTACTACTATTATTATTATTGATATTATTTTCATTATCATTACTAGTATTATTATTGTTGTTACTACCATTGATATTCTTATTGTTATTTACATTATTTTATTATTATTGTTAATATTAAATTACTTCCAAAAAAATGTTGGGCCCAAACTATATCTTGTCTTGCATTACTACTTTTTCTAGTGTTGTTAATATTTCAATATTATTATTATTATTATTAGTATTGTTATCACTCTTTTTGCGATTACAGTTATTATTATTGTTATGATCATTGTTATTATCTTCGTTATTCTCATTATTATTAGTATCGATATTTTGTTATTATTATTGTTATTGGTATTATTATTTTTATCGTTACTATTATTATTATTATTAATTTGTTTGAGCCTGAGCATGCTCAATTTTATATACATTTCACCGTTTCGGTGCAACCTAATGTCGAGATGGCAAATATGCAACTTGGTATCAATGGAGTTAAATTGCAACTGGATATCGGGGAGGCAGAATGTGCAACCGAATACCCAGACAGCAACCTGCAACCTGATGTCGTGAAGGCGAACATGCAACTTGATGTTAAGGAGACAAGATTTTCTACCTATTTGCTAATTGATATTTCAAGATAATTTTTACTTATATATTGAAACTAAAGGTAAAGAAATATTTCCTTTATGACATCTTGTTCATACTGTTACACTTTATGTTTGCATACAATTTAAACTAGTATAGTTGATTTTACTCTATTTTGTGAATAAAGTTATTATTACTATTATTATTATTGCTATTGTGATCGTTATTATTATTATTATTGGTATTGTTATTATTATTGTTATTACTATTGCTGTTATTATTATTGTTGTTATTATTTTTACTATTATTGTTACTGTTATTTTATTATTGTTAACATTATCACTATTATTGCTATTATTTTTATTATTTTTAATGTTATTATTATTTCTATTATTACTACATTATTTTCATGAATATGTTAAATCCAACACTGGCGTGTATGTATTGTCACTACAAAAGAGACTCGATTTACCGGCGTATATTCCCCGGCGTTTTACCAGTAGCGCCGGGGTAGGGAGCGAATAGGAATGGGGCGCCAGATGGGAAGGTTATACACCGGCGGTCGCTTTAAACCGCCGGGCAATCTGTGTATTCACCGGCGTTTTATTTAAAAACGCCGGTGAAGTGTATTATTCACCGGCATTTTAATAAGAAACGCCGGTGAATATACCGATACATTCACCGGCGTGTCTAATTGAAACACCGGTGAATAAGCTGAGATAAATCCCGCGAACCCTAATCTTTCGCTCGCCATTTTCCCAAACCCCCAAAAAAAAAGGGCCGCCTTCGTTTTCCCTCCTTCCTCGCTCTACTTCCCGCGCGTTTGCCTCCGCCGCTTCGTCCTCTTCGACAGCCTTCGACCTTTCGTCATCGTCCCTTCTTCCCTTCGTCATTTTCGATTTTCCTCCTCCCTCTCTCTATTTGGAGGTGAATTGGCGATCAGAAACCACCGCTTCGCCCCGCTCTCTCTCTATCTCCTACGCCCCCGCGCTCGTCGCCCCGCTCTCTCTCTCTCTCTCTCTCTCTCTCTCCGGTAACATCTCTTGATTTCCCTTATTTTTCAAACTTAGCATGTTTTTTCAGATTATGCATCTTGATTTCCCTTATTTTTCAAACTTAGCATCGTCAAAGATGCTGAAATCATGCATCTGATTGTCATCTTATCATGTTTTTTTAACCAAAATGGGTTAACTGTGAACTAAAGATGCTAGCTGTATACCAAAATCCTCCAAAATGGGTACAAGAATTGGGCCGAACGCACCTTGTGCTTGTTTCTTTTGGAGCCACAAACATGAATGGTTTAGTTGGGATGAAGAATTAATAGAAAAATATATGCTTAGATACTGGAAATTTTCATTTTCTTTTACTGTTAAAGAAGCTGATTTCATGCATCTGATTGTCATCTTGGCATGTTTTTTTAACCAAAATGGGTTCACTGTGAACTAAGGATGTTGTATGTATACCAAAATCGGAGCAAATCTGTACAAGAATTGGGCTGAACAAACCTTGTGGAGGTTTGTTTTGGAGCCACAAACATGAATGGTTTAGTTGGGATGAAGAATTAATAGAGAAAAATATATGCTTAGATACTGGAAATTTTCATTTTCTTTTACTGTTAAAGAAGCTGATTTCATGCATCTGATTGCCATCTTGGCA
Organism: Hemerocallis citrina; assembly: GCA_017893485.1. Taxonomy (NCBI): domain Eukaryota; kingdom Viridiplantae; phylum Streptophyta; class Magnoliopsida; order Asparagales; family Asphodelaceae; genus Hemerocallis; species Hemerocallis citrina. Next base: position 210,816,223 of record CM030364.1, on the reverse strand, counting down.
TGTTTTTTTTAACAAAATGGGTTCACTGTGAACTAAGGATGCTGTATGTATACCAAAATCCTCCAAATCTGTACAAGAATTGGGTTGAACAAACCTTGTGGAGGTTTCTTTTGGAGCCACAAACATCATGATTTAGTTTGGATGAAGAATTAATAGAGAAAAATATATGCTTACATACTGGAAATTATCATTTTTCTTTTACTGTTAAAGAAGCTGATTTCATGCATCTGATTGGCATCTTGGCATGTTTTTTACCAAAATCCTCCAAATCTGTACAAGAATTGGGCTGAACAAACCTTGTGCAGGTTTCTTTTGGCGCTACAAACATCAATGATTTAGTTGGGATGAAGAATTATTTTAGAAAAATATATTAGTAGCCATATTAGTTTCTTTTGTTTATTATTATTATTATTATTATTATTATTATTATTATTATTATTATTATTATTATTATTATTATTATGAGATAAGTAAGTGATTATTAGTAGCCATGAACAGAATAGTTCATGAGTCATCATATATTCTTATTACCGTAGTTACAGCACGACGCCCTCATTATTCGTCCGATTCCTATTCCTCAGCAAATACCCTTTACCATCATCATCTCCTTGAATGGAAAGCCAAATACAGGGGAGACTATAGTCGAATTGATATTACACTCGAACACAGGGTGTGCGATAAAATACCACTAAGATGGTTGTGATAATTTCCACAAAAGGTAGTTTAGGGTTATGTGAATAGAGTACATTGTGTTAAGATTTATTTATTTTTTTTGTACATTTTTTGGAACCACAATTTCTTTATTTTACAGTTAAAGATTATATCGTTTATTTATTTGCAGCTAGGGATGGTTTTCAAAAAGATGAAATTTAATATACAAAATGCTTTTTACTGTTATTACTATTTAATATATCAAATTTTAATTTCAGATTGTGTGCTATTGTTATAATGGATAGAAGTTGGATTAGTAAACCACGATTATCCAAGGAGTACCGTGATGGTATTAAAGATTTTATTATCTTTGCCAAACGACATTCCCGTGATCCCAACCTAATCCTTTGTCCATGCCTCCGGTGTACAAATTGTAATTTGAGGACATGTGACGTAGTACATACACACTTGGTTGTCAACGGTTTTCTTCAAGGGTACACAAGGTGGTTTTGTCATGGAGAGGATCATACGTCAGCTCCTGTTCGTCCGGTTGTATTAGAAAATGAAGATGAGCCCTTAGTGAACGAAGACTTAAGCGTTTCCGATGAGATGCATGCTTTGTTGCAAGATGCCATGGGGATTCATAATGTTCCTTTCCACACCAATAACCCAACAACCCAAGTTCACAATGAGTCAACAGAAACATCACACATTGGTGGTGGGGTGGACGAGGAAATGCCTGGCCCCGCCCCTGAAAATAATAAGCAGCAAAAATCCTTCGCTAAGTTACTTGAAGATGCTAGTACTCCGTTGTACCGCGATTGCACCAAATTCTCTAAATTCTCATTCATTGTCAGACTATTTCAGATTAAATGTTTAAACGGGCGGTCTGCTAAGTCCTTCACTATGCTACTTGAATTGTTGAATGAAGCATTTCCTGAAATCTGTATTCCAAACTCAGCCTATAAAATCAAAAAATTCCTAAGTTCTTTCGATCTAGGGTATGAGAAGATAGCAGCATGTCCAAATGACTGTATGCTTTTCACGAGAGGTAAGGAAAGTCTGGAGAATTGCGAAGTGTGTGGTTCTTCGAAATGGATAGAAAGACCAAATCAAGACGAGGGAGCCAGTGGATCTACTAAGCGAAGTAAGAAAAAGAAGCCTGCCAAAATACTGCGTTACTTTCCTCTGATTCCTAGGCTACAAAGGTTGTTTATGTCTACGAAAACTTCTTCTGATATGAAATGGCATGCTGAAGGTCGCACTAATGATGGGATTCTTAGACATCCTGCTGATTCTCAAACAACTAATACGTGTCGTTCATGCATTGTATGGCCAACCCCACTTTGGCACATAACATGCTTAGATGACATTGTATGACCTGCAAACAAGGTTTGTTCAGCCGTGTTGTTGTACTGATTTGGAGGATTTTGGTATGCATACAGCATCCTTAGTTGACAGTGAACCCATTTTGGTTAAAAAATCATGCCAAAGATGGCAATCAGATGCATGAAATCAACTTCTTTAACAGTATCTAAAAATGAAAATTTCCATTATCTGAGCATATATGTTTCTCTACTAATTCTTCAGCCCAACTAAATCATTCATGTTTCTGGCTCCAAAAGAAACCTGCACAAGGTTTGTTCTTCCCAATTCTTGTACAGATTTTGGGAATTATGTATGTTTTTAGATCCAGGATCACAAATTTTGAAGGCGAACTGTGATTGGATTGTTTAGTGACTGTGAACAATTGTTCTTAATTGGGCTATGATTAGAAAGAGACGAGTTGGAGTGGAGATCTGGAAACCCATATAGAGACATCTTGTTCATAATAATTTATTATTATTGTTGTTCTTGTCGCTCTTGCTGTTGTTGCTGATGTCTCTATGTGTTCGTGTGCTGAAGGGAAAGAAGGGATGAGAGAGAGATGAGGAAAATGCCGCTATGTTAGCCTGGTGTATCCTCATTCTCTACCATTCCTCTTTCTGGCTTCTATATTTGGTTTCCTTCCACAATGACAATTCCTTAAAACTACACTTGATATGAGCCTTATTCGTATTTTTCTTCAATGAAGAATTGATCTATGACTACAATCTCCATTCAAAGCCCAATCAAAAGTTGTTTTGGAGCCACAAACATCAATGAAGAATTAATAGAGAATCATAAATGATTATATGCTGGAAATTTTCATTTTCTTTTACTGTTAATGAAGCTTATTTCATGCATCTGATTGTCATCTTGGCATGTTTTTTTGACCAAAATGGGTTCACTTTGAACTGAGGATGCTATAGCTGTATGCCAAAATCCTCCGGATATGTACAATAATTGGGTTTTAAATTTAGTTGGGCTAAAGAATTAGTAGAGCAACATATATGCTCAGATAATGGAAATTTTCATTTTCAGATACTGTTAAAGAACCTGATTGCCATCTTTGGCATGATTTTTTAACAAAAAATAGGTTCACTTCCAAACTAAGTATGCTGCTAGCATCCTCATCTTCTTTTACTGTTAATGAAGCTTATTTCATGCATCTGATTGTCATCTTGGCATTTTTTTTGACCAAAATGGGTTCACTGTGAACTGAGGATGCTATAGCTGCATGCCAAAATCCTCCGGATATGTACAACAATTGGGTTTTAGATTTAGTTGGGCTAAAGAATTAGTAGAGCAACATATATTCTCAGATAATGGATATTTTCATTTTCAGATACTGTTAAAGAACCTGATTGCCATCTTTGGCATGATTTTTTAACAAAAAATGGGCTCACTTCCAAACTAAGTATGCCGCTAGCATCCTCATCTTCTTTTACTGTTAATGAAGCTTATTTCATGCATCCGATTGTCATCTTGGCATGTTTTTTTGACCAAAATGGGTTCACTGTGAACTGAGGATGCTATAGCTGTATGCCAAATCCTCCGGATATGTACAACAATTGGGTTTTAGATTTAGTTGGGCTAAAGAATTAGTAGAGCAACATATATGCTCAGATAATGGATATTTACATTTTCAGATACTGTTAAAGAACCTGATTGCCATCTTTGGCATGATTTTTTAACAAAAAATGGGTTCACTTCCAAACTAAGTATGCTGCTAGCATCCTCATTTTCTTTTACTGTTAATGAAGCTTATTTCATGCATCTGATTGTCATCTTGGCATATTTTTTTGACCAAAATGGGTTCACTGTGAACTGAGGATGCTAGTTGTACGTATGCCAAAATCCTCCGGATATGTACAAGAATTGGGCTGAACAAACCTTGTGGGGGTTTCTTTTGGAGCCACAAACATCAATGATTTAGTTGGGATGAAGAATTAATAGAGAAACATATATGCTTAGATGCCGCTATGTTATCATTTTTCTTTTACTGTTAAAGAAGCTGAATTCATGCATCTGAAGATTTAAGATCCAGGATGGCAAATTTTGATTGGGCTGTGATTGAATTGTTTAGTGGCTGTTGTCTATGTTCTTAATTGGGCTGTGATTAGAAAGAGAGGGCTCGAGTGGAGATCTGGAAACCCATATAGAGACATCTTGTTCATAATAATTTATTATTATTGTTGTTCTTGTCGCTCTTGTTGTTGTTGCTGATGTCTCTTTGTGTTCGTGTGCTGAAGGGAAACAAGGGATGAGAGAGAGATGAGGAAAATGCCGCTATGTTAGCCTGGTGTATCCAAAGTCTCTACCATTCCTCTTCTGTTTTCATTTCTGGCTTCTATATTTGGTTTCCTTCCACGATGACAATTCCCTAAAAATACACTTGATATGAGCCCTATCTTATTTTTCTTATTTTTCTTATATTTGGTTTCCTTCCACGATGACAGTTTCATGGATTGTCTGAACAATCCATGAAAGACATGCTTAGATACTGAATTTTCATTTGTTTTACTGTTTTAGATAGTGGATATTCCCAATCAGAGGAGAATATAAAGGTTTCAAGTTAGATACTGAATTTTCATTTGTTTTGTTGTTTTAGATATATTTAAAAACAAAATTAAGTACTAGATTTTTAGCATTGCAATGTAATTATTTTACCTCTCTATATATCATTAACAATTCCATTTGCAATTGGCACTTTGATCTTATAATTTAAGATACAGGTAGATCTTTTTGCAAGTTCAAAAAATATGTATATTCTGTATTGTGGTCTACTGTTGAATTAAATTATTGTTTTTTTTTTTACAGAGCGGTTGCCCAGATAAAGGAAATTCTGATGATCAGAACTGAAGCTACTTGAGGGGTATGAATCTGTGGTCGGCCTAGTATGGTTGTTGTTCTTATGTCCTCCTTGCTGTTGTTATGTCAGACTTTTTTTTTTATGAGAGTTATGTCAGACTGTTAATTTGGAATATTTGGGATATTTGTCAGACTGGTTTGTTGGGATATTTGGGATGTTCGTCACTATATTAATTTGTTAATTATGACACTGTTAATTTTGCGGTGAATTTGGACGTTGATATGACACGTGTGAAACTTTATTATCTTTAATTATTCTTGTGTTTGGTTGTGATTTGCGCATTAATATGCAACGAAATTGGTTGAATCAGTTGTGAATTAGTTTACAGGTTTTGTAAATGAAACTGTAAATTGAAATTGAACGGAAAACTGGAGCACGAAAAACAAACGGGCATAGATAGACCAGCGTTTTATAAAATGACGGTCTATCTAATGAATTAGTTGCAGTGTGCGATAGAGAGGCGTTCCCACACACGCCGGTGTATGCCGCTAGCTGTAACGGCACCAAGGAACACCGGCGTTTTATAAAACGCCGGTGAACCTAACTACACCGGCGTTTTTTGGTCACGCCGGTGCTTGTAAGTAGGGAAAACCGGGCATTCATAAACGCACATACACCGGCGGTGTACGACCGCCGGTATACTTTCATTGTACACCGGCGTTTATAGAAATGCCGGTGAATGGATAAATACCGGCGGTTTATGGCCGCCGGTGAATGTATATTGGGGGTAAAAGAACAGCACTCAGAGACCCCCATACACCGGCGTTCTCTGACCGCCGGTGTAGTTGTAATATTTACCGGCGTCCAGTAAAACCGCCGGTGTAGACCCCTACCTTTCCGCGACGCTCGCTTCGGCGGCATTTGGACCGGCGCTATTATAAACGCCGGTGAAGGTTTCACCGGCGTAAAAAAACGCCGGCGAAGACGTAAAAAAACTCCGGTAAATCGAGTCTGGTTTGTAGTGTCTCATTATTTTTGATGTTCTTATTGTATTATATTATTATTATTACCTGTATGATTATGATGATTTTGATTACTATTATTATTATTGTTATTATTATTATTATTTTGTTATGATTATTACTAATTTTATTATTATCATTGTTATTATTAGTTTTTATTATTTTAATTATTATTCTATTACTATTGACATTATTATCATTGATATTTGTTGTCGTTATTATTTCTATTAAAGCCATTAGTTTTGATCTGTATTATATCTTTTAAATTTTTTTTGATTGAAGCTGAAGTTTCATATTCACTTTGCATTATTGATTATCTCTATTTGGAGCCCATATTCTCTTTGAATTTTGGTGCCTCATTCTTTTCTTCTTGCTCGGATCGTCGCTTAGTATCACGTGGTCTACAACGACATGTCTGCAGCTTGGAACATCACCATTAGAGTGGCGCAGCGGAAGCGTGGTGTGCCCATAACCCACAGGTCCCAGGATTCTATTGTTGCTTCTCATTCCTTGCATTGTTTGTTATCCCCTATCTCTTGCATTTGTTCTCATCCGTTGACTCATTATTTGGTTCATCTTTTCCTTGTTCATCCTTTCTTCGATTCCAACTCTATCTATTCCTTCATCTTTTTGTCTTGTTATCTTGCAAGTCATGTGTTGTTCATTCTTCATTTTTTATGCCGGTTACTTCCGTCTTGCATTCCATTTTGCCATCATTCACCCATTCATTATTTGATTCAATTCTTCCCTGTCTTTTTCTCTTTGATTCCAGTTCTGCCTACTCCATGTTTTGCTTTGTTACCGTGTGTTGTTTCCTTCCTCCTGATACTGCTTATTTTTCTTTCATGTCTTTCATTTGACCTCATTGTTATCCACTTTCTTATTCTTCTGATGTTGCCCCTGCTTGTTCCTTCCCCTTTAATTCTCTGCCTTGTTACCCCCCAGTTTGCTTAGCCCTATCCTATGTACCGCCTAAGCAAATTTGAGGACGAAATTTTTGTGTAAGGTGGGTAGGATTTGTAACTCCTATTTCCCGTATCTGTATTTTTATACTGTATTTTGCTCCATTGTACTCTCTTATCAATTTGAGATCCTGTATTTTGTTTCCGTTCGAATAAAATCATTATTTTGTCTCAACTCAATTTTTTTGTGCCTATATTTAATTCAATTGTATTGTGTGTCCTGCTCTTTTGTGTCATTCTTCTTAAAGAAATGAGCTGTTTCGTTCCATCTATCTCTTTATCCCCATTTTTATGGATTTTTGACTAAGTCCCCTTTTGGATCCCACTCAAACTAGATACCCTAATACCCTAAAACCCGAAACCCTAACTATTTAACCCTAAACACCCCCTAACCCTAACCCTAACCCCGCTACTGTTCTACCCTAATCAACAGTACGCCTGCCTACCCTCTCCTTCTTCCTTGCACCGTCTCCTTCTCCTTCTCCTTCGCATCTTCGATCGAAACCCCATACCCAAATCGCTTCGCCTTCCTCTCCTCTCCACTTCCGATCGCCCTCGCCTCCACCATCGCAACCCTCCACCATCGTCTCCATCGCCATTACCCAACTCTCGCCAAACCCACTCCGTCTTCAACCTCTACCCATCCCTAGTACCTCCTTTCGCCCTCGCCAGTCTCCTGCACCATCGCCCTCCGTTCACCTCGTCCTCTGCTCGCGTCACCACACCCCCGAGCCACCCCACTCCCATCCTCCCCTATTTCGAACCCAATAACAGAGCCGCCACCAACTTGATGCGCCACCCCGTCGTCGTCGTCTTGGATATTATTATTGTGTTTTCAATTATTTCTGTTGTTTAATAAATTATTCATGCATGCTTGGTGGTATATATATATCTTGTTATATTCTTGTTGTGATGCTGAGTCGATCCTACAGCTTATGGATGATGTTAAAATCATTCGCTGGGCTTCGTCACGCGCTCGTATTCCATGTTTTTGGGAAGCGGAGCGTGACAGGCCGATAACAAGTCTTGCCAAATAAGCAGAGCTTCTGTAAGTCCTACGTTGTTGGAGTTCACTTGCACAACTCAACACAAAGACCTTACTTGTCATGGTTCCTCACATATGCTGATTTTGACATCACCATAGCTAAGTGCTGTTGAATTTTATGATACTATAGGCCGTGCAAAATCACCACTCGACTGTGATTGAGTTCAAGTTCATTGAGGTCACAACTTAGAAGTTCTTCCAGAGATTACAGAAAGAAGGATGTGAGTGGCTCCCTTGGCCTTGCTTTACGAATTGTTTCGAAGTGGCCTTCCTACAAATCATTCATGTGTATTGCAAGACAGATCATGTAATCTCTAACAAAATTTTATCTGAAAGTCATTCATGGGAAATACTGAATCACACTTCTCCAAAACAAAACAAAAAAACATCATTTTCTTGTTTTGCAATCACTCCATTCTTTAGGGAATCACTTTCTTTATTATTTTTTGTAACAATTTTTTTGGGGGAATCCACTTTTTTTATTCTTCGTAACCTTTAATAACTATTTTGATCAATGGGCCTAAGTAACTTCTCTACTTTCTTTTTATTTATGACACAAAAAATGCAGTATAGATGTAGAAAAAGGGAATCATGAAATGCACATTAAAAAATGAATATAATAAAAAAGCATAGAAGCATAAGATAGAATATTTACAATTGATAAAAAATTAACAGTGATAAATCAAAGTTACAAATTCAATAATCAAGAATTTTGTGGACTATTTAAAAAGAAAATCACAAAGCACATAATTCAATGGACATTACAAGTTGAAAATTTGAAACTAAATAATTAAATCTATAAGCAATCAATTGAAGCATAGTGTGGAAGAAAATCTGAATGATAAGTTTATGAACAAAAATAGCTATTTATTTTATAAGACAATTACTTATATTATAAGTCGGTAAAATTTAAATATAAAAAAACCTACAAACATTCAAACATACATTTTATCTCTTTGTAGTCGAAGCTTATAAAATAATGGTGGAGTCAATTCTCTGGTTAGAGCATCTGTAGTCGTTTATGCTAAAATTATCCATATATGGATAAATAGAAATAGGAATTTCGATTACGCTGCACTCGTCGAAAGCTATTTTTAGCAATCAATAATATAATATTAGGCGACGGCACATGAAGTGCCGTCGGAGTGGACGAAGCTGTCAGTCGAGCGAAGAAGGGAAAAAAAAAAAAATCACATCATACCACTGGGACGGACGACACATCATGTGCCGTCCAAGCCCATGTGGTGGTTGACAGCCTTTCAAAAGCAATTCATTATTTACACATAACAATTCATTAATTACAAAAACAATTCATTAATTACAAAAAACTTTTAAAAAATTACGAATACATTTCGGAAATTGCAAAAAAAAAAATTAAAAAATTGCAAAAAAAATTTAAAAAATACAAAAACCTCCGGACGGCACTTCAAGTGCCGTCCGAGGAATTCGGATGGCCAATTCACTTTTTCAAACGGACGGCACTTCAAGTGCCGTCCGACGATTATAATATTAATTTTTTCCGTGGGACGGCGCTTCGAACACCGTCCCTCACTTATCGATAAATGTTATATCGATTCTCATTTATAGCAATCTACTGTAGCGATTTATCGATAATATCGATATATAGCAAACGACTGCAGCTGCTTTTTAAACCAAATATCGATATTATCGATATATAGCAAACGACTACAGATGCTCTTACCTGTCAAAGCACCAAAGCACTCAGAATTGTCTTATCACTCAGAATAAGATGGGGTTACAAAATATTTCAAGAAACAATGTTATAAATCAGAATGCTTGTAAGAGCATCTGTAGTCGTTGCAATGTAAAATATCCATATATGGATAAATAGAAATAGAAATCCACTTTTGCTGCACTCGTGCAAAGCTATTTTTTAGCTATCTATATTATAATATTAAGCGACGGCACATGATGTGCCGTCGGAGAAAAAAAAAATGAGCGAAAGCACGGAGAAAGCACGGACAAAAAAAAATTAAAAAAAATATTTACCCGGAAATCCCGGACGGCACATGATGTGCCGTCCGACATTCCAGCATAATTGTTTTTGTCATTTTTCCATTTTTGGAAATTACAAAAACATTTTAGTTATTACAAAAAAATTACAAAAATTGCAAAAATATTTCAGAAATTGCAAAAAAATTCAAAAAAAATTATAAAAACATTTTAAAAAATTGCAAAAAAAAATTAAAAAATACAAATCCCTCCGAACGGCAGGATTTGGGGAGCGATGGTATTATTTTAATATGAAAAAAAACAAAAAAATCACAGGACGGCACATGATGTGCCGTCCGACGAAAAAAATATTAATTTTTTTTGTGGGACGGCACATAATGTGTTGTCACTCATATATGCATAAAAGTTATACGGATTCTCAAATATAGCAATCTACTGTAGCGATTTATCGATAATATGGATAAATAGCAAACGACTGCAGCGGTTTTTCTGGTCAAAATGTATATTATGGATAAATAGCAAACGACTACAGATGCTCTAAGTACACCTAAAAGTGTCAAATAGTGGGAAATATTAATATTCTTAAGAAATGATATAAATATTTCTCTTCTAATTAGCTTCATGATATTATGACGCTCATTGACACTGATAAGAAAGTTCAAAAAGAGGGAGGACATCTATGCTTAAGTAATTAGTAGATTGCTGACTGGCATTTGACTGTAGAACGCAATTGAGATAAACTCATTTATCCTATTTTCCACTGCTCCATGTGTAGAAACAAATATGGAAAAAACAGACAGACAAATAAACAAACAAACATTTTCATAAATTGCTTATTTTCCTCGCTCAAATTTGCAGAACTTGTTGTTAAGTACATAATTATTGTTAATAATTGTTAATCACCCTGGAGGGTGAATAGGGTGATTGTGTGAAAATTAAAATGTTAAATAAAATGATTAAAGTAAAGAGATAGAGTTAGAGAGTTAGAGAAAGCAAACAGAATAAGCAGGCAAGACACAACGATATACCATGTTTCGACCCCCAGGTCTACGTCCACGCCACCTATTTGTAGCAATTCTCTGCCACATTCGTTACACTATACTTTAAACCCTTGTACATTGATTCTCGGAATTCAGGCCGAAAGACCTATTACACCCGCAAGGCTTCTACAAGCAAGTCCCACAAAACTCACCGAAGTGGAAGAAAAGAAAAACTCTCAAGATCTATAATGATCTTGACTGAAGAAAACAATAAAAACTCTCACACTCGGATCGTTGATCAGAAAAATTATAATTCCAAGGGATGAATAATACTCAGCGAATTCGCCACTATTTATAGAGAAATGAAATGTATCTTTCTGAAAATGAAAAGAGATTTCCAAAATAGTCAAATTTGTACTTGGACGGTCGACCGCTTTGATGAGCAGTCGACCGTTCATCTTTTAACTCAAAAGTCGAGTGATAACCGGTCGACTGACTCATCTTTTCCACTGCGATGAACCGTCGACTGTTGTGACGGTCGACTGACATATTGTACAATCGACCGTTATCGTGCAGATTCAACTTTTATTTAGCAATCCACTTTATATTATTTCCAAAACTAATTCTTCAATCAACAATACTTTACATAGTATATACTCACATAAAATGAAAAAAATAATCTAATTTTGCTGGCTTTCTTGAGGATTAAGACACATGCTCTTTTCTTTGATAATTGCAATCTTCTTTGATACATTCCTCTTTTGCTTGATTGCCAATCTTTTTAACCTTTTATTTTGAATTATCTTCTCTGTAAATCCTGTAAATCTCAACTGAATATATTAGTCTTAATAATACGTTCTGTCCACACTAAACTTAGGGTCAACAATAATATCATGTGTAAATATTTTGCCTGACTCAAAATTTATAATGTAGCAAAATAAATGTTTAGAATGTAGCTAAAAATGCCCATTTGAGATGTGGATAATAAATTGACAATGAAAAAAGTGTAAAAACAACTAAAAATATATAACTAAATGTTACATGAAGAAACTATTTTCTCGGAAAATAATAGAAACAATAGTTAATGTCCCATATGCATCATACTGATGTTAATCAAGAGTTGGAATGGAGAAAGGGAAAAAAAAAAGAAGAGACTGCTTACGTTATGTAGATCGAAGGTGCCAGAATCGCAAATTTGTAAAAATCCCTTATACATCAATCTCATTTATATCAAAAAAATATAATATAATAATAAATAAACAATGGAAGTAAGATCAATAAAGTAAACCTAAGTAGCACACCATTGAATACATATGTAAACTAATTCGGAGGAGGTGGTGGAGCAAGAAGAAAAAAAGATTCTTATCATCGACATATTTTTTAGGACCTCTTCTGCCCCCTCTAAGAAGATAAAATGAAGAAATTAGAAAAATTCATCATCTAATTCAATTGTTGCCATTCTCACCAGCTTTTGATCCAATTGGAGTAAAAGTGTGCGCTAGGGAGAGACTGGAGATGGTGAGAGAGATTTGAAAAAGCGATCTAGTGCTGTTAAATTATTGGAATCATCATTTTTGCAACTTTTGGAAACGTGATTTTGTAGAGAGAGGTTTTAGATGCACTTAACTTATTAAAACAAGTTTATAACTGCATAAATGTGTTTTTAAATAGTTTTTTAAATAAAATAAGTCAATAACTATGTTAATGTGTTACTAGATTGGTTTTTTGAATTTTAAAATTTGGAGATGTTTTAAATTAAAATTCTGAGAGATTTTTAAGAGTGAAGAGGATAGAAATGAGTGGTGGCATGAGTGACCTCCTACTTTTACCCTCATTTTATTTTTTAAAATGGAGAAAGGAGTAAAACCCTGAGATAAAAGTGGTTTTATCATAATATATTGTATAGATAACTCTGTGCAATATTAAACAAAATTTTCAAAGAAAATGAGAAAATAGAAAAACCATTTTTAAAAAAATCATGTAATAACATCTATACAATATTGTACGATTTTTTAGGTTCGATTAAGAGATAGGATTCCATTTTAAAATTTAGATTGAGAAATATTTGGGGGTTGCCTCCTACATTTACTTTTTATTTTTTTTTAAAAAGGATAAAATTCCTTGGGACTAAAAGTGGCCTTAACATAATATATTGATTAGATTATAATTAGTATAACCCAGTGAATATTGCACATTTTTTTTAAAAGGAGAAAGTATCAAAACTATTTTTTAAAAATTTCATCTAATATCATCTATAGAATGTTGAACGATTTTTTAGGTTTGATTAAGAATATGATTCTAGTTCAAATTTTAGATAGAGAATGAGTGGGGGGTTGTCTTCTACATCTTTAACTTTTTTTTAAAGAAGAGAAAGGAGAAAAAATCTTGAACAAAAAGTGGTCTTAGCTTTATAATTGTAAATATATATTAAGCTAATGGGTCTATCTCATCTTCACTTCCTCTATTTTGAAATAGAGAAATGAGAGCAAAAGTAGAAAAATCTCATTTAAATCAACATGTGTGATCCGCACAGTTTCATAAAATAAATACATAAAAAATAAAAAACCCCAAACCCTCCCTAACCATAGTCTCAACCTCTCCCACGTGCAAAACCCTCCACCTCGCCCCGATGTTGTCCCCTCCCACGCAGCCATCCACCTCACTGCACACCCCACCATCACCTTCAACGACAATCCCTCTACTTACGCCATCAACGAACTCATCGCCGACCTCCCCAACCCTCGAACTCCTCCCTTCCACATCCACCTTGACCTTCCTAATACTCCACCTTGCCTCCGCGCTGCTCCATCCCGCGTGATCTCGACTTCACCACCCATTCACCATGCTGCCTCCTTCACCATTTTTGAACCACTGTGTTTATCAAGGCAGTATTTTCGATGGAATTGGGGAAGAGTATGGGTTGAGGATGAGATTGATTATGGTGTCAGATTCAAGAATGAAAATTTGTAAGGTTTCTTCTAATTTTTTCTTTTTCAATTGCCTCATGTATATTTGAATAGAAAACACCTGAAAACCTAAAAATATGGTACTTAATTTCTATAACGGTGTTTTGCTCATTAACTACCCGATGAAATGCCTATGTAGCACGCAAGGTGTTTGTGAAAATAATTTTGAGATATTTTGTTTAACTAAATCAATTGTATATATGTGTGGTGTATGTATCAATTTTTGAAACCCTAATTTATTAATTGATTTCATTTTTAATTTCTAATTTGTATTTACACCTGAAAATTTGGATTTGGGAAATTGTACCGGTTGAAGACGGAGATGATTGCGGTGTCGGATCAAAAAATGAGATTGGGTAAGGAGGGAGGTGGTCGAGGGCAGGGTGAGGTGGATGAAGAGGTGGATGGGGGTGTTGGAGAGGGGAACATTGTGACGGTTGGGGACGGCGGAGATGCAGGAGAGAAGAAAGGAGTGTATGGTGGTGTCGGAGAGGGTGTGCATTTTGGGGGGGGGGAGGGGGGGAGGATCCAGATGAGGTGGACTAGGGTATGGGTGTTTTTCGGTCATTGTGTACACAAAGGTCAGGCTGTGTGCATATTTTTTAAGGTAAATTTTACTAAAAATACCCTTGAAAATGCAATTTCCCCCTACTCTCTCACCATTTTTTGGAGTTATAAGTCCCTTAAACTTATTATAGTCTTTGCAATTTGTACGTGGTAACACTAGTAATAATGTAACTCCCATTTTCAATTGTACGAATTATTTTTCTATGTATTTTTGTATTTCAGTTATCTATAACTTTTCCATTTTCTTGAACTCGTTTTAGTATTAAAGCCCAATGATATTTTTATATTGTGAATCTCCTATTTGATTGAACCCAAGCCCAAAACCCAAGCCACATTTACATCTATCTCGCCACCCTACAACACCTATCACCTATTAAACAAAACAACCAACCTTCTTACTGTCTACCTATATATATATATATATATATATATATATATATATATATATATATATATATATATATATATATATGGAAATATGGACATATGGACTTTTATATCTCACCATATACTAATGGAAATATGGACTTTTATTTACAACTAATTATTGTCATACTATTCAAACTTCAACTACATAATTGTTGATTTACTATTTACAAGACTTTGGCGACGTGCCTACGGCACGTGTATATGAAAAGTCTTGTAAATAGTAAATCAACAATTATGCAGTTGAAGTTTGAATAGTATGACAATAATCAGTTGTAAATAAAAGTCCATATTTCCATTAGTATATGGTGAGATATAAAAGTCCATGTTTCCATATATATATATATATATATATATATATATATATATATATATATATATATATATATAATAATAATAATAATAATAATAATAATAATAATAATAATAATAAAACACAAAGAAAGCTATCAAGTGGCTCTCCTTCAATCCCCCAAAAATCAAAGGCCCAGATTTAACCTCACATAACATATACCCCCCCAAAAGTTTCTCTTCAAAACTCAAATTCAAATTTCCCACCCAAAACAAC
The DNA here is from genome assembly GCA_017893485.1 of Hemerocallis citrina. Lineage (NCBI taxonomy): Eukaryota > Viridiplantae > Streptophyta > Magnoliopsida > Asparagales > Asphodelaceae > Hemerocallis > Hemerocallis citrina. The sequence goes on along the minus strand of CM030364.1, from coordinate 210,800,888 downwards.
TCTTATATTTATTTAATTATTTTTTTTGTCTTTCTCCCTCCCTCTTCTATTCAAAAAATTATGAAAATAAAAATTTAAAAAAAAACTAAACAAGTTAAAATTTTAAAACTTTAAAAATAATTCAAAAAAAATCAAAAAATTCATATAATATGTTTTTTGCTGGACCCCCAAAAGTTTCTCATATAATATATTTGCCACTTCAGTTAATTTGCTGGACCTCCAAAACTATTTTATATGATCAAATAAGGTGCACCGTTCCGAAGACGTGTCGTAGACACGTGTCAACGGGCAAACCTAGTATATACATATATCCCCATAATCTCACCACCCTAGTACATCGATATGTATTAAATCATCGCCTCTCATTAAAAACCTAACCCCTTCATATCCTGAATTTTTTTCCAAACTGTCCCACTTTTTGAAAGTTTTTCCCAAACCTCCCTAGTTTTTTTTAATTCCCAAACAATCCCACTCGGTCTTTGAAAGACCGAGTTTTGTTAAAACAAACTCAGTTTCTCAAAGACCGAGTGTTATCTTGGATCTTTTGAAGTCTAACAGTCGGTTTTTCAAAGACCGAGTTAGTTTTAACTAAACTCGGTCTTTCAAAGACCGAATGAGTCATTTTGATAAATACTTTCTAAAGTGGGTCAGTTTGGTAAATACTTTCAAAAAGTGGATCATTTTGGTAACAAGTTCCAGATGTTGAAGGGGGTTGATTTCGAGCTTCATGTTCAGGAGTCTTACCTCTCGCAGCTTAGAGGTAAATTGGCGATGTTGCTTTCAATTTTGTTGTTGATTATGTATGATGTGGATGGTTTTGTTTGTAGATGGAGAGAAGACGGTTGAAGGAAGGTGTGCCACGAGCAACTATAATCGGTGAGATTGTAATATTTTTTTCTGCATTGTTTATGGCAGTTTTTCGGTTGGTTGTTAGTGTTATTCAAAATCGAACTTGGGAAATAATTAGGGATTTCATTATTAACACTTATACTTTATACTTGGATGGTTGTTTGTAGTGAAAAAAAGGAGTTTTTGTATAAATAATATATTTTACAAAGGCTTTAGTTAGGATAATTATGATATGAATTGCATAAGTGACAAAATCTCTAAACTATCCGAAGAATCTTTAGAAGGATGCATACAATGTAATATTTCAAAGTTTTATTGTCTATCTATGTAATTTAATTTACTAAAATGCGCATGCTTTTGTTTTTCTTTCTCTTTTCTTTTTCTTAATGCTTATAAATAGTTTAGAGACATTTAATAGAGTACTTATTCGATAATTAGTTTGTAGGTTTAATGTGATAATATTGCGTACAGTAAACAACCAAACAACTACTGGACTTTCAAATCTATTGATGTTATAATGCTAGAGATTATTATTATTATTATTCTTGTCAAGGGTAAATTTGATGGACAATATCCATTCAGAATCTCTTAAAACTCGTTACTCTTGTAGTAATATAGATATAGAAGGGGCTATACTAGCATGGATTTTCACATTGGTTAGAAAACTATAGTAAACGTCTTGTTATATGTGTTACTTTCATGAAATATCCCCTTTCTTTTAGGGATCTTACCATTTGACACTCCTCTGTTTCATAAGTTTTTATATGAAGTTTTATGAATCTTATCATCTGTTATCACATGCGATCACATGCACCCAAGTTCACCATACTGCTGCACATGGTTTTCTATGTCTGCCCTGAACCAACTTTCACTCCAAGTGAGAATGAGAAAGAAAAGATTGGCTATTGCAGTACACCTCATGGCCTTTAATTTTTCCATCTGAGCCATACTTTATTTTCACTCTAATTGAATCCACCGTTACCTGTGTTATCTCACCTTCTCATCTGAGAGGAGTTTTAAATAACCAGTCATGGTATGTGTGGGTTTTCATAATTAATATGAACTCTTCTGAATTTTCTTAAACTGAAAATTCTAAATTATATAGGATAGAAGATCTTGAAATACTGGATCCTTATATACTAACTGAACTTAAGAAATTGAATATTTTTATTTTGGAGCAAGTATTCTTAATTATCTTACAAAATACACAGGATTACTAATGATCTAAAGGTTTTAGTTCATATTTTTCTATGAAGAACATTGAATGCAATTATATCATTAAATTGGCTTCTGCATGGTGTATTGTCACATAACTTGCGGCTTTTCCTGGTTGAACTTGTAACCAAAATGATCGACTTTTTGAAAGTATTTACCAAACTGACCTACTTTCGAAAGTATTATCAAAATGATCCACTCGGTCTTTGAAATGCCAAGTTTAGTTAAAAATAATTCGGTCTTTGAAAAACCGAGTGTTAGACTTTGAAAAATAGAAGATCAACACTCTGTCGTTAAAAAATTGAGTTAGTTTTAACTCAACTCGATCTTTGAAAGACCGAATGAGATTGTTTGGAAATTAAAAAAAAACTCTGAAAAAAACTTTCAAAAGTGGGACAGTTTGGAAAAAAATTCTCATATCCTTCCACATCAACCAACAGCCAACCCCCTGCTACTACATATATTTATAAATATATATATACACCCCATCTCCACTTCATCTCCTTCCATTAAAACCCATCACCTCACCAGACAACCACATTGTCTTCTTCTTCTCCTCATACGCCCAACAAATTCCTACCTCCACCCTCCAAACAACACCCGCACACCCGCACACAAAGCAACCCATCAACTCCATTTCCTGAACTCCATGAACTCACCATCAATAGAAACCTTCCTTCATCTTCCTCCCTACTGCCTACACCTCCTCCTTCACCCGAACCCACCACCAGGGCCGACCTTGAACAATTTTAGGCCCTGTGCTAAATGATGAATGATCCCCCTTGCATATAATTTTTTTTTCCATAAAACATCACAATAACATAAAAACGAAAACTCAAATTAAAATACATAATAAAAAAAACTAAAGTTTGTTCCACTTCCAAAAAAAAGTCTCAGTCGCATTGAGAACTCACCGACACCAATCCATCAATCCTACAAAATGCAAAAAACAAAATGAAAGCAATAGACAATAGCGAGATTTCAAACAAAACAAATGTCATATTACTTTAAGAAGCTTCTTCTAGCATTTTTTGCCGCAAAATCATCAATTATATCCCCATAGTCAAGATTTTCTGCAATATTCTTTTCGATACATAAAATTGTCAATCCATTCAATCTATCCTGGCTCATGGTTGTTCGTAAATACGATTTTAATAACTTCAATTTAGAAAAATTTCTTTCCGCCGATGCCACAGTTACAGGTAAAGTCAGTAATATTCTATATGCAATCATCACATGAGGAAACATATCCATATCTTTTGAAAATTGCATAATCTTAATAGATGTCCATGGTTCATCGGTTTCATATGACTCACTTGGTAACATCAATTGTAACACTTGCAATTCTGAACATAAACAATTCCCATCAATATCTGAGATACTATCAACTTTTAATGCATTTTCAAGATTCATGCAAGATTTTTTCAATTCTTCATCATTTAGTGAGACCAACTTTGTTGCATCAAACAAGAAACCAAACATAGATTGAAAAAATTGCAAATGTTCAAACCTGCTAGTTAATTGAGAAATAGCCATATCAACTATCACATTAAAATAATCAGTTCTAAAGGATTTCTCGGCTGATTGATCTACCCTTTCAGTGTTTGGAATTTCATCAAATTGTCTCTTTCTACAAATACGAAGTTTTTCCAAAAACACAGGCTCAACACCCATTTTATCGGCAATTTCTTTAGCACTAACCATGGCATTATTAAATCCAGTATCCCTATATTTCTTAAAATATTCAAGAAGTCCATCCAAACATTTCACAGCAACATCAATACGCATATCTTCTGACTGTAATTTTTTACTAATCGAGTTAATTTTATCTAAAACATCATACCAAATAACCAAACTCAACAAAAACTCGAAACTAGAAAGTTCGCCTGACGCTAAACTCCCAGCATCTCTACTTAGTTTAGGATCTTCACTAATTTCAGTTAATTTATATAAAGCTTCTCTTATTTTGGAAGTTTGAGTTTTTATTGCTTTAATGCTTTCAATATGGCTCTCCCAACGCGTAGTCGATAATGATTTTAAAGTTAAGCCATCAGTATGTTCAAGTAAAACATTCCACCGCTTTGTTGAATTTGCAAACACAGTATAAATACATTGACATGCTCCAAAAAAAGATTTTGCTTTAAGACAAGAGTTAGCCATATTACAAAGTGCTAAATTAAGGGAATGTGCACCACACGGCAAGTAGAATGCTCTGGGGTTTATGTCAAGCAATCTTTTTTGAACGCCTTGATGTTTCCCTTTCATATTAGCACCGTTATCATAACTTTGCCCCCTCACATTATTAATATCAAGACCAAGTGACTTAAGTATATCTTGTAATTTTTCGAAAAGCCCAAGTCCAGTTGTATCTTCCACATGTATAAACTCAATAAAATACTCTTCAATGTGTATTGGATTACTCGTCACATCTACACATCTTATTAACAAAGTCATTTGCTCTTTGTGACTCGCATCAGGTGTACAATCAAGTATAACTGAGAAAAATTTCGCCTCTTTAATTTTTTCAAGAATCACATTTTTCACTTTAGAGGCTAAAGTTTCTATCAACTCATTTTGAATTTTATGACTTAAATAGTGGTAATGAATTTTCTTATCTCTAATAAGATTAAAGTGATTTCGCATTACGGGATCAAACTCCGTAATCATCTCTACAAGGCCACAAAAGTTAGCGTTAGAGTCTTCATATAGTTTTTCATTTGTTCCACGAAATGCCAAATTATTAATAGCAAGATATTTAACAACAGCAATAATTCTAAGCATAACATCCCTCCAATGTGAAGTCTCCTTTTTAATTTGATCTTGCAATTCTTTATCTATTGTTTGATTTTTGCTTAATCTAGATTTTAGCTCAACCCAAGCTCTCATGTTAGAAAGGTGTTCCATACTATTCTCATGTTCAGTAAGTTTCACACCCATATGTCTCCAATCATTGCTTCCGTCACTTGCTAATTGGCTTCTAGAATGCATTTTTTTAAACAACTTGCAACAAAAGCAAAAAACCTTATCAAGATCTTTAGAGTATACTAACCATTTTCGATCACAAGTCTCCCCACTTGATATATTTTGAACATAAAAATTATTCGAAAAGTGTCTACAAATTTTGTCGAGAGGATACTTAGCATAAATTTCTCTTTTAGGCCCCATTTCCGCTAATAAACATCTCATTTTATCATCTAAAGAATCCCAAACTCTAGGATCGCAAATATTCTTATTCATATAAAATTCATTTTCAACATCATCATGACAATATTTAGTATCACAATTAAGATCAACTTCATTTTTATTGTTTTCTTTCTCACTTATATCATCTATATCTTCAATTAAGTTCTCCTCATTATTTGTCGGCTCAACTTTCGCTAAAGTATCTCCACTAATATTATTTTCATATGAAGCATCCTTTTTTTTAATAAGGTATTTATTCATTGATCCTTGTAACGATTGAGCTACCTCCTCATTTTTTTTCTTTTTTTGTCGTTTTTGATATCCAGATAATTGTTTCCTAGAAATCATTTTAAACTTTGTAGAAATAAAAGCTCAAAACAAAAACTTGTAAAAATAAAACCTGGATTCCCGTGAGCAAAATTATTATCTTTGTGATTTCCTCCAACAAAAGAAAGGTAAATTTCCAGATTCCAACAACTGAAGCCTAAATTCACAATTTATTACCTACATACCGACAACAAAGAAATTGAACAAAATATTCAGTCATTTATTGATTGAAAAGTTAAAATCTAAAAATTAAGTTGCTGCCAAAAAAATATATATTAAAAGAAAAAGGGGGAAACACTTCAACTTTAAAAACATGTAGCTTGGTTAAAATCCAAATTAAAATTTGTGGTTTTGATTTTACAGAATAAATTAAATAAAAAACTCAAGTGTGATATAAAATTAGAATTTGAAATATAAGAGAACAAAACCTCACCTCAATTGACAGTTGAAAACTTGAAATCGGAAGATTTTTCCTTTTGCTGCTGAAATCCTGAAATTGAAGTGCAAAACTAAATTGAAGCAATAGAAAAAAAATTAGAAGAGGAATTGTGATTTTATTTTATCAATTTTGAACAAATTTATAGGGTAGGGAATTAGGGATTTTATAAATATCAACATTCAATTTCATTAACTAATTTGAACCTTACCTCATTGGAACTTGGGGAAAAGAGATGTTTTCGCAGAATCGCAGCTTCCCTTCTTCTCTTCAATTTTTTTTTTCTTCTTTCTGGCCATCGGGTATGAATGCAACGTGTTGGGGAAGACAACTTTAATAGGGGCTTTAATTTTTGTTGGCCGGTCCACGCCCACGCATGCTCTTCCTCTCTTAATTATAATTAAGGATGGGTAATTTTTTTTCTCGCCAGACTCGCCTGCTCCTCTCTTAATTAAGATGGTAATTTTTTTTTATATTAATTATGTGCTGGTCCTGTTGGAAGAAGTGGACGCTGCGCAGCTTTAAAGGAAGGTAATTTTTTTTTTATATATATATTAGTGTTGGGCCTGGGCTGGTGCCCCTTAAAAATTTTGGGCCCTGGGCATGAGCCCAGTTCGCTCTACCCCAGGGCCGGGCCTGACTCCGACCTCCTCTCCACTTGCTGCTCACCTCACACCCCCGAACACCTGATCACCTTGCTGCCTTGTTGCTCACTTTGCCGCCCCCCCTAGCACCCCAACAACCAAGCTCCACTCCTTCCATTCATTCCGAACTCAAACACCACAACCTTCTCTTGCTGCCCCACAATCGACAACGACTCCTAACCCCTTCATTGTACCCTCGAACAACCGCTGCATCAACACCCCACTCCAACACAGCCCAGAACAACATCTCCCGCAACCCAACGACCTCCATATAGCCCCTCACCACTGCTATGTTGCTGTTATTATCGTTGTTTTGCCGTGTTGCTGCCCTCGTTGTATTGTTGCTGTTCTCTAGCTGGAATCCAATCATGAAGCTGAGCATAAACAACGACTCGCGAAGTTTCTATGCACATGAAGAATTGGCATTCGAAAAAGACGGACGATCTCTTTTCTTGAACTTCTAGCAAGTAGTTCTTATTGTTATTTGAATTATTGTATCGTCGAATTCCATTCTTGATTCATTGTCGAGATTTATTCTTGTTTCATCATCAGATTCTATGCTTGATTCATCGGTGAATATGATTCAAAGCTTTCTTTTGCATGCCATGTTTATTAAGATAATATGACTGTATTTTCAGAATTTTATATTCAAGTTGTATCCCTTTGAGTGTAGAATCCAGAACATCTTACGGTTTCACAAACCGATTTACAGATTGTGAGATGTCAATATTTTAGTACTGTAACGTCTAAATTTTTAGAGTGCTGCTTGTGTATGCGACCCACAAAGAACATATTGATAGGTATAGCTATTGGACTTATAATTTGTTGAGTGAGTAGGCGTTGGATTCGGAAAAGATTACTTTCTAGAATCTTTGATAGAACTAGATTTGCATTTCCGTAGAAGCGGAAAAGTAATTTTTAGTGCATATATGTGTTGTTATTTAGATTGTAGTTAGTATGCTTTAACTATATATATTGTTATTCTTGTGTTAATGACTTGTACCGATATAGTAGATTGATAGATTTTCTTTATATCATGCAATTGCATCTACCACTTAATATTTTCTAGATTACCATCATGGCTCTATATCATGTATTGCATCATTTTTTGATACCTTCCCAATTACTGTATTGATACAATCGTAACATGCATCATTATCATTATAGTCATTGTCATTCTTTCGGATGGCGGAACAAAGTACCGCATAGAACTAAGTGTCACGTAGAACTAAGTGCCACGTCGTAGGAATCGACGGGGGCCACCTCTAGAATCTGTGGGGGCCACCTTTAGAGTCTGAGAGGGCTACCTCTAAAATTCGTGGGGACCACCTCTAGAATCTAATATCCTAATAAGTGATATGACTGTCTTGATACCATCATTACATCGACTACGTATTGATGATTGACTGTGATAAAAGAATAATAAGTCGGGGTTATAAGGGTATGACTTAGTAGTGGATAATATAGGAGAGTGTACTCGGAAGGAGGCACGTGTTTCCCGTATTACATGATTACATGATATTTGATTTAGGTTCTTGATTACATGTCTTGTTCATTGATACTGTCACTGTTCTTGAATACATAATCTTATAGAATTCACCACTTAGGTCCAAACGTCACTTGATTGATATGCACCCGAACCTGTGATATGAGACACATGATTGCATGCATTAGATAAGTTAATAAATTGATAGACTTAAAAATGGCACTGAACATTGACACTAGTACCGATTACATGATTTCCGATTATTGATTACATGATTCTTGATTAAATGATTACATGATTCTCGTTTCTCGATTACATAATTCATTCTTGGTTATCGATTGATTATACCTTGAAGTCTTGATTGTACTTACTTCTAGTTGTTACTTGCATTGTACATGATCGTACAATTCCAGTAGTTGTACTGTTATTTCTTGTTCCTTTCATGTTATATATTGCTTCGTACAACAAGTAGCAACAAGCAGTGTATAGTAGCAACATGTTATATATTGTATTATAACTATATATTAAGGAGGGTCTACCCCCTCTTCCCTTCCTCTATTTTGAAATAGAGCAAGGATAGCAAAAGTAGAAATCCTATTTAAACTGATACGTATGTGTCGCAAGTTTTCATAAGAGCCTATTTTAAAATTTTAAATTTTAAATTTCAATTTTCAATTTTCAAGAAGGAGTTAAATTATAAGGAAAGTGGGAAATATAGTTATGGTACACAATTTTTGCGTGCCTAAATTTTTTCTTAACTATTACCGATTGATCACAAATGTGGTTATTGAAAATTTTCCAAACCAGCGTTCTCCATCTCTCCTCATCTTCTCTTTCTCTCTTTCTCTCCACTCTCTACAAATAAAAAGGAGGAAGGAAAAAAAAAAGAAATAAATAAAATAAGGCGGAGATGCGGTTGTGGCCAAGGTTGAGGGAGAGGGACTCCTAGAGTGGGGTCCACTCGGAGGAATTCTCCAGGCTGGGGTTGGCACAAACGAGGAGGAGGAGGGAGGTGGTGGAGGGGAGGTTGAGGAGGAGGGAGGTGAAGGAGCAGTCGCTAGCCTCTCATACTTCGATCTGTGCAACGCCGCCTAGCCCGACGCCAACCCTAGTCGAACACGACAAACCCCTTCATCCTTCAGTTCTTCTTCTTCCTTCATCTTCTCTTTTTAATTTTATTTACTGATGATTGATGGTGGATAAATATATGTCTGGACTTGAATAATTAGATTGATGGTGATGTTTTGCACGAATTTTTTTGATTATCTATGCTTAGATTGACTAAATGTTAAATTTTTATAGATTTTTTTGGATAAAATTGAAAACTTTCATGCTTAAATGATAATTATGTTTTCAAATAATGAGTACATTTGAGATTTTTATATGAGTTTATAAGCATGCTTCTATGGGTTCTTTGTGTATGTTTGGAGGTAGAAGATGCTGCACGTGTGCACATGGAGGTGGTGTCAGAGAAGGGATGTCGCCGCAGTTGAGGACGACAGAGATGCGGGAGAGGTGGGTGGAAGACAGCGCCAGAGAGGGTTTGGATTTGGGAGGGGGAGGGGAAGAAGGGGAGGGTTGAGATGAGGTGAACCAGAGTCTTGGGTATTGCCGGTCAGAATGTACATGAAGGCCGGGCTATGCACACATTGTTTAGGATAAATTTCTAAACTATATTATTGAAGAAGTAATTTCTCCCAATTCTTTCACATTTTTTTTTGAGTTCCATATAATTTTATGAGTTCCTAAAAAATATTTTATACTAGTAGATTATAATTAAAATTATATAATACCGTGTATTCTGGTTCTGGATTTAAAGTGGGTTTATTTCTTCCTTTAAACCAGATTCATCCAAATACACCATATTCAAAATGAAAAACAGCGTATTTGGGTCGAATCGGGTTATGAAAAACTCACTTTAGAAAGAGAAATTTTTTGTCGTACTAAGCCCCTTTGTGAAACTATTTGCAAAGTAGGCCACTTCCCAAACTATTGAGAAAGTTTGAGCTAGTTGATTCCCACATCAGCAGCGGCCACTATTCCCACTAGCGACCTCCTTCTTTTCAATATCGCTAATAGGAATGGCGGGCACTAGTTTATTTGTGTGTGGAAAATGTGGTTTGTTGTCGATCTCATTAGCAACTGCAACATATGTGAAGTCGCTGATGGGAATAACAACCTTATTTGGATCATACTGAGACGCTTAGTGAATTCTAGAGAGCTAGTGCTCTCCAGAAAAAAAAAATATTTTTTTTATAAAAAAATTAAGGTTGCTAGTGAGAATATCGATCTCAGTTATAGAAATTTCTTGCCTCTTGCTCTCTGTAATTAAGCTCGCGATTAGGAATAATAACCTAAGTATACTGAGGTTGCTATTTGTATTAGCGACCTAAGTTGTGTGATTTTTTTTTGCAAATTTAACACAGTGCTAATCAAAATCTCACACAATTGATGTTGTTATTAGGAGATTTTTTTTGCAAATCTAACAAAGTGTAATAGAGAGCAAGGAGAAATGCCAAACCACTAAGGTCCCTATTTGGAATAGCGACCTTAGTATATTGATGTTGCTATTTCCAGTAACGACCTTAGTAGTGTGATTTTTTTGCAAATCTAACAGAGAGCAAGAAGAAATCCCCATAAGTGAGGTCACTATTCTCACTAGTGACCTCAGTTTTTTATTTTGTTTTATCTTGTTTAAGAGAGCACTACCTCTCTGAAATTCATTAAGTGTCTCAATATGGTCCAGATAAGGTCGCTATTCCTATTAGCGACTTCGCATATGCTGCAGTTGCTAATAGGAACAACTACAACAAACTTAAAAAAATAAATAAACGAGCGTCCGCTATTCCTATATTCGTAAGAAAGATACTGCTAGTGAGAATACGACAACAGCTGACGTGATAAGAGCATCTGTAGTCGTTTGCCAAATATCGATAAAATAGATATTTGGCTGAGAAACGTGCTGCATTTGTTTGCCAAATATCCATTTTATCGATAAATCGCTACAGTCGTGTGCCATAAATGAGAATCGATCTAAGAAATATCCATATTTGAGCGACGACACTTCGAGTGCCGTCCCGCCAAAAAAATAATTTTTTCCCCGTCGGACGTTGATTTTTTTTTTTCCAATTAAAAAACACCCCAAATCCCATCGGACGGCGCATGAAGTGTCGTCCTTTGAAAAAAAAAAATTTCCAGCTCAAATTCCTTTTGCAATTTTTAAATTTTTTTGCAATTTCTGAAATGTTTTTGTAATTTTTTCGTAATTTCTGAAATGTTTTTGTAATTTTTTATTTGAGAAACTTTCCGATTATGTCGGACGGCACATGAAGTGCCGTCCGGAGTTTTTTGCCATTTTTTATTTGTTTTTGCAATTTCTAAAATATTTTTGTAAATTCTAAAATGTTTTTGTAATTTTTGTAATTTTTTCGTAATTTCTGAAATGTTTTTGTAATTTTTTATATTTTTTTGTAATTTTTTTTGCATTCCGAGGACGAATTTTTTTATGTGTCGGACGGCACTTCGAGTGCCGTCCCTCCCTTCGGCTTTATTTTTTTTTTTCCCCTCCCCTCGGCACTTCATGTGCCGTCGCTTATTATTTTATGTTAGAAAGCTAAAAAATAGCTTTTAACGAGTGCAGCAAAAGTTCGATTCTTATTTCCATTTATCTGTGTATCCATATTTTCACCTTCAACTACTACAGATGCTGAACTCCTCTAACTTGCCAATAGTTTTGAAAGCGGCCTACTTTTGCAAATCAGTTCAAAAAGTGGCTCAGTACAGCAAAAAATTCTAAAAACCGAGACCCACTTGCACTCGCTCTTCATTTTCCCATCTCCATCGAATCTCGAAAAAGCTTCAACGAATATCAGCAATGGCGGCGACGCCGTGCCGCAAAACCTACGGCATCCCGCTCTACACCGCCGCCTGCGTTCCCGTCGGCCGCATCGCCGCCGCCAAAAGCAAACCCGATCGAGAACAAGCTCAAGAACCGGATGTCAAAGCACAAGATCAAGAACCTACGAACTCCGACCGCCTCTTCGTTGCCGTCTGCGGCGGCGGAGGCGATGGGAACAGCGGCGTCCGCAACGCCATCGTCGTCTCCGCCTTCGATTTCCAGACCCGATCTCTCTCCGATGAGCCGGTGAGTTTCAAATTTTCGGATTCTTGATTTATAGTCCCAGAAACCCTAGTTTCTAGATTTTGAGGATTTGGTTGTTTTGGTTTTGGTTAGATTTGTAGGTTGGAGACAGAGAAGGAGCTGCCGTATAGGATGGCGATGCATCCGGGTGGGGATGGGTTTGTCGTCTCGTTTCCGGATTCGTGCAGGTATGAATGTGGTTGTAATCCAAGCCTGTTTCTTACGACTAGAGTTGGTTGTATACTTGTATTATATCGAGTTTACTATAAGGGTGGCAATTGGCCCGAGCTCGCCTAGGTCCGGGCCGATAATTAGCAGGCTTGGGCAAATAATTATCATTTAGGGCCAGGCTCGGGCTCAATTTTTAGGCATGAGGAAAATTTGGGCCGGGCTCGGGCCCAAGTGCTTAGGCCCGATGGGTCCAAATCAAATGTTAATATATGCATGTGTATGTTTATGTATACATCATTTATATTTATGTACGAGTTTTTTAAAAGAGAATATTCATGTAAGTACGTTGAAATGAGTATTAAAGTTTATAGATAAAGAGATTATGCATTATCTATAAAATTAAATTAAAATAGACAAATTAGATGTGAATTACTCAAAAGTTTGTAGTATTCCTATTATTTTTTTTTATTGTATGTCATTCTTCATATAGTTTTATTTTATGGGAAAATTATATATTAGAACATGAATAAGTAGTCCGGACAATCAGGCCTAGGCCCAAACCTATTTTCGGGCCTAACTTGGGCCTAATTTTTTAAGCCCGAAGAAAAGTCGGGTTGGGTTCGGGCCTATTTTTTAAACTTCGGGTTTGGACCCGGGCTTATATGGGTCCGGCCCAAACCCGCCACGTTGCCAACCCTAGTTTAGTAGTATGAAAATTGAGAAGTTAGTATAGAGGTGTAGTTCTATTGGAATTGTTTGGTTGATGAGGATTGCGAAATTTCAAGTAGAATTTCTAAGTTGATTGGGAAAAATGTGTTTGTATTACTATATGACTAAATTACGCACCTGTTTCAAAAATGGTAATTAATTAGGATTAAATGGAAAGAAAATGCAAACCTAGGGGTGACAACCAGACCGAGACACCTGTCTGGGACACAGCCCGGTGGGTCTATCCATGTAGTGGTCCGTGTCCGGGCCGGGCCGGTTAAAAAAGGGGGAGGTCAGCTTGGATTGGCCCCCCAACTTGACCACCTGGGTCCCGGGCCGGGCCAGGCCAACCCGGATTTTTTTTTCAATTTTTTTTATACTTATATCTTGTTTAATTTTTTTTAACACATTTTAAAAAAGTTTTTCTGAACATATAAAATATATAAATATTGTAAGAAATTTGGAAGTACAAGAACCATCAATCATATAAAAAAAGTATGTTTTATTTTTCTTAAATTTTGAACTGTGGAATGATTTACAACGGTCAAAATAAAAAAAGACTTGTTATAATACATATAAGTTACATAATTTGGAAATTACATGATAAGGGGGATCTAGAGTTTGAGATAGACTAGAAATAGTTTGAAGAGAGGGTAGAGGACTACTGTCGTGTACCTCAACTTAACCTAAATCTAGGATCTCATTGCTTTAAATTTCTTAATAAGCCTTTTACTCTACAAATCTTCAGTCTTTAGTCTTCAATCTTCGAGAGTTATCTTCAGTCTTCTTCAATCTTCAGGAGTTTGTTTTCATGATTCGTCTTATGGAGTGTTGCTTCCGCTTGAGCCTTCCGTTATTCCTTGACTGCTCTGCTCCGCTTCCATCCAATCTTCACTGCACAGTAGCATCTCCAAAGTCTCTGGTGTCAGGCGATTTATTCTCCCGTTCAATAACCTGCCATCAAGAGAAAAAACACTTTCCGATTCGACAGTGGACACCGGAGTTTAGTTTTGTATATCTTTTATCATATGAGAAAGAATAGGATATGATCCCGCGTTGTTTTTCCACCCAAGGACCATATCAATATCTTGATCGAATAGCAGCGGAGGTTGTGTATTATACCAGTGAAGTTTATTAAGTGCATTATTAGTCCTAGATTTTTGTCTATAGAAGACTCCATATATCTGTATCATCAGTAGCAATACACTTACCTATTGAAGAAAATGTAGTACTAGTTGTGTGTTATGTATGAGAAGTCATTCCTAATTCTTTTATCATAACGATTATATAAATTATTCAATATTAACTCAAAGTTAACTACAAATTCATCAGAATAAAAAAACTATCTTCTTTCATATTATAAAAGATATTAATCAAATTCTTCGTACCATCTAACTTGATATGAGGATCCATTACAGTAGCAACACAATAGAAACATAGGAAGATGATGAAATTATTTAACAAATTTATCATAAGCGGAAACAAATGTAAGCAAGGTTCAACATTCATTCAAAAGATTTCATTATCTTAAATAATGTAACTAAAATACCGCTAAAAATGGACTCGTAAGATTTTAAAAATTTAACAATTGCAATTTTAAAAGGTTCTAAAATGCACACAAACTTTGAACATAAGCCCAGGCGTAATCACTCATTTGAAATCTTTTCATGTTTTTTGCAATACAAATTTCATTTATATCAATTTTGTATTCTAAAGAAAAAAGTAGATCGTAATTAAATTTCCATCGGTGTTTAACATCTTTAGGGAATTTTCTAACATTCATTCCTTTAAGCTTACATCATTGTTTGAATGCTTGAAGATTATGACCACTCAAATCTATGAAATGCACACAATCTCTTAGTGCACTCAAATATGATTCAGTCATATTCAATGAATTTTGCACACACAAGTTGAGAATATGACATTGTCATCTAATATGAAATATTTCAGGCTCTATAAGATGTAACATGTCCTTTAATGCAGAAATTGCCTTCGTATTATTTGAGACTATAAAAACCAATAACAATTTTTTTATCAGTAATAGAAAAATTAGTGCATGCTTGTATAACATGTGATGCGATAGCCTGTGCATTATGACGGTACATAATATAGCCAAAATATTATGATCCTCTTTTGGAGAATCCAATTATTATCAATCCAGTTATAAGTTACACACATCATTGGAATATCGTTAATACCTTTCCAACAGTCGAAGATTAACAAAATTCTACAAGTTAATCTGTTGCTGCTTATTTTGGTGTAGGAGCAAACTGATATTGAGTTTATATTTGAAGGAAACTACTAAAGATCTAACCTTTGATAGTCACTGTAAAAAGTAGTTAGAGCTCCCGAAAGTATATAAGGATTGTTGATTGAACACCGTGATATAAATTCGATGTTTGCTAACACGGTTGATGGACCTGCAAAAAACTTGAAACACCGGGGGTGGCCCTGGTGACACCCTCCGATGCTCAAGTCAGAACCAGAGGGAGAAAGAGAGTTTGAGAGAGAAATTGTAGATTTATTGATTACTTTTTGATTGAGGAGGGAGGATATTTATAGGCCTGAGAAAGGGTTTAGGAGATTGATATGGATCCGTTAGATTGATATGAATCTCTTCTATTCTGTTGATTCTCCCCCTTAAGAGATAAGACTTGTCCGGGGATAAAAGATTTGATTTACATCCTTTATGGGTTGGGTCTCTCCTAGTTGGTATAGTCGTATTTAATGAGCTTGAGAGCGGTCCATATCTTGTAGATGCCCAAAGAAGGCCCGAACCTGTTAAAAAAATCTGTTATGACTAATCTGCCTGTAGAAGTTTTAGGATCTGTGTTGGAATCGTACGACCCTGATTTGCTGTGATTTTTACCATTATCATAATTCCCTACTCCCGAAAGACAATTTTTTAGGTTTTCAGGAAGTAGTTCACCTTATTTTAGAATTTTGGAGTACAATCTTAGCTTTCAGGGTCAATTGGAGATATCTAGTACTGATCAGAAGCTTCTGGAGGCGGCGAATATTTTCCTGGATTTTTCTAAAATTTTCCACATTTTTTTGAACTTTTAATAATTTTCCCCAAATTCAAAATTGTGTTTTCGAAGTTTTTAATTAAAATTTTGAATTTAATCGAATTTTGGGGACATTTTTTATTGATTTATTCGGCCCGGCACGCTTGTTGGAGCGATCGGGTTCATCGGTCACCACTTGGCTCTCCTGCTGAGTAAATCGGGTGGTCGTGATGGCGCTACGATGATAAGGGGTGACAGGGCACAATCTAGAGCATCTATCAAGCTCTAGTTTGTGTACTGAGGCGATCGGGCGGTCGAGAAGCGGGGCGAATCGGTATGGGGTGAAGCGCGTGATGTGGCGCGATCCCCTGCATCCATCTCGAGCACACCCGATCATCTCCGAACTCTTAGGTGAAGTTCGGGTTGGAGTTGGAGTTTGAACCATCTTCTCCTCTGTCGCTTGGTTTGAAGCTTTGGTTGCCCTCGAAGCTGGTTTGAGTTAGGTGCTATGGAGCCTTGGATTTGAAGAAGCTGCAACTTTGGGAACTTAGCTGAAGTTGCTTTAAAGCTTGTTGATGCGTTGCGAAAGCTCGAAGTTGGGTTGGGGTTAAACCTGATTGGAGGTGAAGTTTTGTGTGGAACTTCGATCATCTCCCACCTTCAAGTTTCGGTTGGATTTTTTTAGTAGCGCTTGTTGAAATTTTTCCCATAGTTGAGGTTGGATGTAGGGTTTTTAGTGAAGTTTAGGAGCTTCGGGATTTGTTGAAGCTTGAGTTGTGTGGACCAAGGATCTATGGCTTAGGCTAAGTTGGAGCATCGACATTGGGTAATGGTTTTTGTTGTCCCCATAGTTCTTCGTATCATCATTAAGTGTAGAGGCTTGATATCGGTTTGGTTTAGTCCATCTCCGAGGCTTTGTTGTTGGGTTTGTGAACATATCAACTTGTTTTGTCGATCAACACGTCCCATCGTTCGTTTCGTTGAACAGCTTTTTCGTCGGCCAAGCGTTGTGTTGTCCGCTTGTTTTATCGATCAAGCATTTCGTTGTTGGATGAGTGTTCCGTCGATCTGGGAGCTGAGTGCTTTAATCGTTCGATCTTGTGTGTAGCTAACCTAGAAGAGCTATTGCAGGAATAAACTTCGGAAGGCGGTCAGATTGCAGATTTGCTGTTTGACCTCAAGAAGTTTGGTGAGGTGACTTTGGGACGGAGTTGAACGTTTGAACTTACTGTTTGCCCCTAGCAAGTTTGTAGAGACAACTCTAACACGGAGTCATGGAGTTGAATGTAGAGCTCGCTGTTTGGTCCAAGCGAGTTATAGAGACAACTGTAAGACAGAGTTGGTCGTTTGAACTTGCCGTTTGTGCCCAACATGTTTGTAGAGAACTCTGAGACGGAGTTGGATGTCGAGCTTGCCGTTTGATCCTAATAAGTTTTGTAGAGACAACTCTCAGACGAAGTTAAACGTTTGAAGTTGCCGTTTGCACCCAATAAGTTTGGAGATAACTCAGTGACAGGGTTGGACGTTTGAACTTACCATTTGTGCCCTGTAAATTTTGTGGAGACAACTCTGAGACGGAGTTAGTCGTTGAGCTTGGCATTTGATCTCGGTAAGTTTGGAGAGACAACTCTGATACGAAGTTGGTCGTAGAGCTTGTCGTTTGATCCTAACAAGTTTGGAGAGAACTCTGAAATGGAGTTGGTCGTAGAGTTTGCCGTTTGATCCCAATAATTGAGTAGAGGCAACTCTATGACGGAGTTGTAGGGGCAACTCTCGGACGGAGTCGATGTTGAACTTATCGTTTGCGGCCGTCAAGTGGGTAGAGTAAACTTTAGGATGGAGTTGATGTAGAGCTTGCTGTTTGATCCCAGTAAGTTTGTAGGGGCAACTCTCAGACGGGGTCGATGTTGAACTTGCCGTCTGCAGCCGGCAAGTGAGTAGAGTCAACTCTAGGACGGAGTTGATGTAGAGCTTATTGTTTGATCCCAGTAAGTTTGTAGGGAACTCTGTGACGGAATTGAACGTAGAACTCGTCGTCTGCACTCGGCAAATGAGTAGAGGCATCTCTAGGACGGAGTTGATGTTGAACTTGCCGTTTGCACCCGACAAGCTTATTAGAGACAACTCGGTGACGGAGTTGAACGTTAAACTTGCTGTTTGCGCCCAACTAGTTTGGAAAGGCAACCCTTGGACCGGCGTTGGACGTCGAGCCTATTGCATAAAGATAAGGGGTTGTTGGAAGAACTCGAGCGAGGAGTGGAGAACAAAACTTGGAGTTAGCGAGTTGTTGATGGAGCTCGAGCAGAGAGCAGAGTGTTGAACTCATAGTTTGGAGTCAATGAGTTGTTGATGGACATGGAGCCCCAGCGGTGAACAAGGCATCGAACTCGTTGTATGGAGCTAACGAGTTGTTGATGGAGCCCAAGCGGTGAGCAAGGCGTCGAACTCGTTGTTTGGAATCAATGAGTTGTTGATGGAGTCTGAGCAGTAAGCCGTTGAAGTCATTGTTTGGAGTCAACGAGTTGTTGATAGAGCCTGTGTGAAGAGCGAGATATTGAACTCATTGTGTGGGTTCAATGGGTTATTGATGGGGTTCGAGCGGAGAGCAGAGCGTTGAACTTGTTGTTTGGAGTTAACGAGTTGTTGATGGAGCTCGAGCGGTGAGCATGGCATTGAACTCGTTGTATGGAGCCAACGAGTTGTTGATGGAGTTCGAACGAAGAGCGAGGCGTTGAACTCGTTGTATGGAGTCAACGAGTTGTTGATGGAGCTTGAGCGGTGAACAAGGCGTTGAACTCGTTATGTGGGCTCAACGGGATGTTGATGGAGCTTGAGCGGAGTGCAGAGCGTTGAACTTGTTATTTGGAGTCAATGAGTTATTGATGGAGCTCGAGCGGTGACCAGGGTGTTGAACTCGTTGTATGGAGTCAACAAGTTGTTGATGGAGTTCAAACGAAGAGTGAGGCATTGAACTCGTTGTATGGAGTCAACGAGTTGTTGATGGAGCCTGGGCGAAGAGCAAGGTGCCGAACTCATTATTTGGAGTCTGAGCGGGAAGCAGTGTGTTGAACTCATTGACTGCAAACGACGAGTTGTGCATTAACTCATCCTTTGGAGTCAACAAGTTCTTGACGGAGCTCGTGCAAAGGGCTAGACGTTGAACTCGTTGTACGGAGTTAACAGATTGCTGATGAAGCTCAAGTGGTGAGCATAGTGTGAACTCGTTGTTTTGATGGAGCTCGAGCGGTGAGAAAAACGTCAAAGTCGTTGTTTGGAATCAACGAGTTGTTGATGGAGCCTGAGCGAAGTGCGAGACGTTGAACTTGTTGTTTGGAGTTAACGAGTTGTTGATGGAGCGCAAACAGAGAGCAAAGCGTTGAACTCGTTGTATGGAGTTAACGAGTTCTCTGACGAAGGAACTTAATTAGCGCGTGGAGCGCCAGACTCATCTTGTGAATGAGTTGTGGGTGTTCTGAATCTTCTTAATATTAAAGTGAATATCTTTGTGCTTGTTCAGCGTTGAAGTAATTCTGTTCTTCTTTATGCTGACAAGTAGTCCTGTACACCTGATTAGGTCTTCGGGACGTCGAGCTTGCTTTCCTTTGGGATACACTGTGCTTGACAGAGTTAGAACTTGTCAGTTTGCGTGGGGCATCATGCGAGAAGAAGTTGGAGCTTGCTCAGGTGAACATCGCTACAAAAGTCTCATTGTAATTCTGCAGTTGTAACGAGATTTGTAACATCGCTACAAAAGTTGGAGCTTGTTAATATTAAAGTGAATATCTTTGTGCTTGTTCAGCGTTGAAGTAATTCTGTTCTTCTTTATGCTGACAAGTAGTCCTGTACACCTGATTAGGTCTTCGGGACGTCGAGCTTGCTTTCCTTTGGGATACGCTGTGCTTGACAGAGTTAGAACTTGTCAGTTTGCGTGGGGCATCATGCGAGAAGAAGTTGGAGCTTGCTTAGGTGAACATCGCTACAAAAGTCTCATTGTAATTCTGCAGTTGTAACGAGATTTGTTGTTTGCGAAATAAGAGATTATTTACATGCCTGTGCATTGTCCTGTGAGTCATCATCTTGGGGGTTGGCTAGTGTAGGTGTTGCTCTTGGGGAGAGTTGGACTCCAGACTTGCCGTTTTGTACTTAGCTATTTGTGTGAGCAACTCTAGAAAAGAGTTGGACTCAAAACTTGCTGTGTGGGTGATGAGGACATCTTTACAGTTTAGGATTTTTATTTTATTACCATTTTTATTTCTGGCAATTATAGCCATATGTACTCTTTTTGTAATTTTTAGATTCTGAGAATATTTTGGAGATGTGTTTCAAGATGTAATTGAGCCTATTTAAAGGCCCTGAGATGAATGAGAAAGGCATGCCATTATTGATTTAAAAAATCTGTGTTGAGTTTTGCTCTTCATTTTCTCTCCTTTGTGTGATACAATTGAGATCAAATTAGGGTTTGTGATAAATCCTAATCCAATTTTAGAATTAGTGATTAATTCTAAAATTTATCCCCCAATTAAAAAAATTCCCAATACAAATCCCTAATACTAATTTCCCCAAACTCCTAATACAAACCCTAAACCTAATCTTCCTTCTTCCTTCAGCCGCAACTCCACACACTCGATCCTCTTCCTCTCACCATCTTCCCGTAACCCTTCCAAATCCCGAAACATCCTTCTCCCTCTCTCGCTACCACACCCGAAACCCCAAATCCCTCCCTCCTTCCCACCTTCGTCCTCTTCCTCGACCAACAAACTGAACCCCCAAAATAACCCCCATCGGCAACCCCCTCCTTGCCGACGCCCAACAGCCTGCGACGCCCTGCCTCGCATCCCCGGCGCCACCGTCCTGCGACCTTCCGCTCCTCCCGAGCACCAGCAGACGACCACGCACCCAATCGACGACTCCTCCCGAGCACCCGCAGACGACCACCCAGTCACCCCTGTCCTTCAACGGCAGCGCGCCCCAGCCGAATCACCTACTCCTTCCTCGTTCAGCCAGAACAGCACAGCCAGATCCACGAACTGTTCTTCCAACAGTAGCCGCTTCGATTGTTGCAGTTGTTCTTCACATTCGGTATAATCTTTCCATTATCAAGTATTTGTGTTTTTACTGCCATATTATCTAGCATATTATCTGATTTGCCTGTCGACCACAAAATACTGAGATTGAGTGATCCACATGCTAGATTAGAGTACGAATCGGTATTGCACTTTTTACTTGCTAAAACACGTAGGGATTTACTTATTGATTATAAGGTTGAATTAATAATTGGGACTGTTCATTTGATTCAATTCTTGAAAACCCATCAAACCTGTTAACTGTTAAAAATTTCTAACTTAGATCCGCACTTTCATGTTGGTAAAATTAACCCATTAAAATTTTTGGAAATTCTCTATTTTAGGGTTGGTTTTACATCATTTTGGTATCAGAGCAAAGGTTCTTAAAACCTTAGTTCTTGCATTTTTGCATTCATTTAGTATCGTGTAGTCTTTTATTTTATTTTATTTTATTTTAATTTTATTTTAGTTTAGTTTATTTCAGAATCATTTTAAAAAAAAAAAATTAGGACACACCCCCCATAGTTTCCACTTTTGGTGAATGCGTCTTCACAGCACCATCACAGACCCTGAAGAACCTTTCCTAGCCCTTCCCAATCACCCAATTAGGAACCCTAGACTTCCCAGACCTGAAATGGACAACCCTGATATCTCCGCTACCCTAGCTGCCATCCAAGCAACTCTTGCCAATATCAATCAGAGGCTTGAGAAAGTGGAGCTAAATCAAACCATTGTCCCTGAGCTTCATGGCCATCGTCAGATCCCTCAAGGGAATGTTCATGACGATCGACGTCAAGAACGTGACCCTGACGAACAATATAAAAAGAACGTTAAGGCTGACGTTCCCCAATTTGAAGGCCACATGGAACCCCAAGCTTACCTCGATTGGATCCGTGCCATGGACCACTATTTTGTGTGGTTCGACATGAGCGAAGCCCTTAAAGTTAAATTTGCAACTATGAAATTAACGGGTAAGGCTCAACAACATTGGACCAATCTTGAACATGCTCGCAGAGGCCGAGGCCTGGCACCCATAGCCACTTGGGAGGCCATGAAAGAGAAGCTCACTGAGAGGTATGTACCGTTATCGTTCCACACCGGATTGCTAGATTCGTGGAACCAATTGTACCAAGGAAGTAAATCCACACAAGAATATGTTGATAAATTCGATGACTTCCTTATTCGGTGCAATGCGCTAGGTAAAGAGAGTGAAGAACAAACTCTCTCTAGGTTCAGAGCTGGACTACGAGCTGCCCTTAGGAACGAGCTAATCTATAGAAACGTAGATTCAATAGCGGCAGCCTACGCCCTAGTCCTCGACATGGATTCCCTTAAAGCTAGTTCCCATTACAAGTCCAGCGATTCGATGGATCATTCCTCTAGAATGAATCCTCCTGACCCCTCTAGACCTGAGCACTCCTCTCCTCAGTACCCTAACAAGTCTTACCCCAGCAAATCTAATTCACATTTTAATTCACATAGAGATGAACATAAGGGTAAGAACACCGAAAGAGATTACAGTAAGATTGACCCTTTCACTAAGTGCTATAAATGTAAGGGATATGGTCATGTTGCTGGCAACTGTCCTAGTCCAAGTAGGATTAATATAGTAGAGGGTACCGCAGTCATCGCTGATGAGCCCGTCAATGAGTTCACCTATGAACCTAATATAAGTGATGACTTTGATGAAAAAGAGGATGGCCAGTCTCTCAATTGTATTCAGCCTATCCAGTCACCTCTATTGAGTATACCCGAGACACCCATTCCTTCCCAAGTCACTTGGCAAGCCATAGATTCTACTCATGTATTAGAACATCACAAAGTCACAGAGTCTGCACCCACATTTGCATATAATATTCATGACTTGCATAGAGAAATTTCCAAGGAACTTAATGAGAATAATTTTAACTGCAAGTTAATAGCAGATACTAGAAGGAAATTTATAACTTTTGATATTGGTGACGAAGTGATGGTTCGGATTCATCCGGAACGGTTTCATGTTGGACCCGTTAAGAACTTGAACATACGTGCTGCAGGCCCATTTAAGATTCTACATGCAATCAATAATAGTACCTATGTCGTTGACCTTCCTGAAGGTTTTGGCATAAGTAAAATTTTCAATATTGAGGATCTAGTACTTTATGAAGGCTCAAAATTCAACCCTAGAAATTTTCTTATAGATGAGCCTACCCTGCAGCCTAATGGTGAGATTCCCCCATTACCTCTACTACCAGATATTACTTACCCATCGACAGAAGAATTGGATAATATTTTAGATGATCAGATAATCTCTACTAGAGATGGTGGTATGCACAAGTATTTGGTAAGGTGGAAAAATAAGCCGAAGTCGGATGACACTTGCAGTGGTCGTGAGGGGCTCCCACAACTGGATCCAGATCTTTTGGAGCACGATGACATGATCACTGGTTTTGACTCGACTGGGTCGAGCTCTCTCCCACCCGGAGAGAATGATGAGGACATCTTTACAGTTTAGGATTTTTATTTTATTACCATTTTTATTTCTGGCAATTATAGCCATATGTACTCTTTTTGTAATTTTTAGATTCTGAGAATATTTTGGAGATGTGTTTCAAGATGTAATTGAGCCTGTTTAAAGTAGGGATGGCATCAGGGCCGGGCTGGCCCGGGACCGGCCCGGCCCGCCCGGGCCTAGACCCGGCCCGGCCCCCAAAATATGCGGTCCAGCCCCTGAACCGGCCCCCCTAAAGGTGGGCCTGGTCCGGTCCTGATTTTTCTCGGTCGAGCCCGGTCTAGCCCGGCCCGCGAATGAACCGGGACCGGTTGAACCGGCCCGGGCGGGCTCGGGCCGGGCCTGGCCTACCGTTGTGAAATTATTATTATTATTATTATTTTTTCCAGAAAATTAAAAAAAAAAATTTAAATTACCAAAATACCCCCCAACGGATTTAAAACGGCTAGTTTTGGGGGGTACTTTAGGAAATCAAAAAAATTACATTTCCTATAAATACAACACCATTCCTTTCATTTCTCTTCACCAATTCACTCAACTATCTTTCTCTCTACTATTCTTAATTCTTTCAACAAACTTTCAAGGAATCAAGTTCAAATTTGAAGGAGGGAAATCAACAACAATCAAAGTGATCAACTCATTCAACAACAACAACTCAAGTCTCATCTTTGTCTACAACAACAACTCAAATCTCAACTTTCTTACGGTATTTTAGTATAATTTTAATTTGTAGAATTACCATATCATACTACTTCTTTTAGTTCTTTATTGTCATATAATTTGTGTTTTCTTGATCTTCTTTCTCTCATTTTTTTAGATTTTCTTTTTAATTTTGGTAAAGTGGCATAAGTCATAAGAAACATACACTACTCATTTTAGTATAATTTTAATTTTTAGAACTAACATAGCATAATACTTCTTTATTGTCATATAATTTGTGTTTTCTTGATCTTCTTTCTCTCAATTTTTTTAGATTTTATTTTTCATTTTGGTAAAGTGGTAATAGAAACATACACCACTCACTCACTACTTTAATTTTAATTATTCAAAGTTAAATGGCCTCTAATCGATCACGCGGTGGTGGTAGGCATAGTAGTCAAGAATCTACTAGTCATCACCTTCCTTCCATTCCTAACCAATATATAGATAGTGAAGACACATTTGTTAATTATGATAGTTTTCCCGATTTGAATGAAACACATTCAAATCCTATAGAAATAGAAGATAATGTAGAACCACAACAATCGGAACAAGGTCTTTCTCTAAACTCAAGGAAAACTAGAGGGACTACTTCGGAAGTACACAATTTTTTCAATTTTGTCCCTTCACAAAATGATAAGAGTGTAGGACTTAAAATATGTAAGAAGTGTCAAACCCCGTATAAGTTTAAAGTAGGATCGGGCACGGGTACACTACAACGTCACTTAAACAAATGTCAACCACAATTTTCGAAAGATCATCTCACACAACTAAAAATACATCCTAAAACCGGTCAAGTAGATAGTAGTACATATGATCACGATCACGTTCGTAAGGGAATCGCGAAATTGGTAATTAGGGGTGAATTGCCATATTCGTTTGGTGAACAAAAATATGTAGACGATTTTGTACAAGACACCTTCACCCCCCACTTTAAAAAAATTGCTAGGAATGTTGTTAAGGGTGATTGTAAATTAGTTTACAACGAGATGAAGGATTTTTTGATAGCAACACTAAAATCACTAAACACTCGAGTTTCATTGACATCGGATGGATGTGTAGGAGTAAACGGGGTTCCAATGATGTGTGTAACATGTCATTGGATAAATTCGGATTGGTTACTTCAAAAGAGAATAATTTCTTTTGGATATGTTAGGTACCCACATAAGGGTGAAATTATAGCCGAACACATTATGGAAGCATGCAATAATTTTTATATTTACGATAAAGTGTTGGCTATTGGTTTTGATAATGCATCCAATAACACTAAGACAATTGAGAGTTTAAAAATCACTTTAGATCCTGTGGAACCCGAAATTTTTCATGTTAGGTGTGCTTGCCACATTTTAAATCTTTGTGTGCAAGATGCACTAAAATATGGAAACGATAAACTAGAAGCTATGAGAGATTGTGTCTATTATATTACATTGAGTGGTCCAATTTATCAAGCTTTTCATGATTGGTGTAAACTTAGGGGCATTGTATGTAGACGTTTTCCTAGAGATGTACGACATCGTTGGAATTCAACCTTTGAATTATTAGGTGTTGTTCTTCATTATCGTTATAGTCTTAGAGATTTTTGTGTCGCAATGGGTATGCAAAATTGTTTGTTAGATGATGATTTTTGGTTTTTTGCCGATAGTTTATATAAATTTTTACAACCTTTTAACGATGCAACTTTGCAATTTTCGAAAACATATACATCTACATCTAGTGGTATTTTACTTGAAATTGTGACTATGATGACAACAATTAAGGATTTACAAAATGACCCTTTTATTGGAGATATGGTTAATGCGGCATATGTTAAGTTTTTGAAATATTTTCATCCAATTCCTATGTTATATTGTTTAGCTAGTGTAATGAATCCTATGATTAAATTAGAAGGTACAAAAAATTTAATAGATATTTTCTACACTTATGCCCCACACGATGCAATACTAGATTTTGATCATATTGCTTTTACTCATAAATTTGAGAGTGTTTTGACTAGGTTATATGATTCTTATGATAGGATTTATTCAGCTAACACTACTCAAACACAAACACAAAGTGTTCAATCTTCTTCTTCTTCTTCCTCCACATTAGCAAAGGGAAAGAGTCAAGCTAGTCTAGGTATTTTAAATCTTATTAAATCGAAAAAGGCTAGGACCAATTCTCCAAATGAGCTGAATTGGTATAATGCACAAAGTGCAGTTGAAGATGTAGAAGATGTCTTACAATATTGGAAGACTAATGAAGCAATTTTTAATATTCTTTCCCGTATGGCTAAAGACCTGCTAACAACACCGGTGTCAACTGTTGCATCGGAAAGTGCTTTTTCTAATGGTGGCAGGATAATGAGCCCGAGCAGGAACCGATTGACAGCAAAAAATTTGGAGATGCTAGTGTGCGCCGAAGATTGGATGAAAGCGGAAGAGAGGACCCAAGACTTACTTGAAGCACAAACTGGAGGTGGATCCACAAACAGCGATGAATGAACTATTAAATTTAGTTAATTTACTTTAAATTGTTGTTCAATTAGTTGTAATTAATGGGAAAATTTAGAGTGATGAGATTCTATATTTAGGTTAAGTTGAAGTGCACGACAGTAGTCCACTGCCTTCTCTTCAATCTAAGTAGAGGTCATCTCGATCTTTAAATTCAAGTAATTCCCTTGATTTGTAATTTTATGATTTCTATGAATTTTATTAGACAAATTTGTATGAATTTTATTCATGTACTTAGTTTTATTGTAGAAGTTCAAATTTATTTAACCATGTACTTTATTTATTCGTGTACTTCAATTAATTTTTTTTGGATGAAGATGTAATTCAATTATTTATGAAATTTAACTTTTTGAAATTGTTATACAATTGCAAAATCATACACTTCTTATACAATTACAAATTTATGCACTTCAATCTATAATGGGTAAAAAAAAAAAAGAATTACAAGGGCCAGGCCCGGCCCGGCCCGCGAACCGGCCCGGCCCAGCCCGGCCCCCCCACTAAGGGTTAGGGGCCAGGTCCGGGCCAGGGTTCTTCACCGCCAGCCCGGCCCGGCCCGGCCCGCGATTCAAGGAGCCCAGCCCGGGTAAGCCCGGGACCGGTCAAAACCCGGTCAAACCCGGCCCGGCCCGGCCCGAACGGCCCGAATGCCATCCCTAATTTAAAGGCCCTGAGATGAATGAGAAAGGCATGCCATTATTGATTTAAAAAATCTGTGTTGAGTTTTGCTCTTCATTTTCTCTCCTTTGTGTGATACAATTGAGATCAAATTAGGGTTTGTGATAAATCCTAATCCAATTTTAGAATTAGTGATTAATTCTAAAATTTATCCCCCAATTAAAAAAATTCCCAATACAAATCCCTAATACTAATTTCCCCAAACTCCTAATACAAACCCTAAACCTAATCTTCCTTTTTCCTTCAGCCGCAACTCCACACACTCGATCCTCTTCCTCTCACCATCTTCCCGTAACCCTTCCAAATCCCGAAACATCCTTCTCCCTCTCTCGCTACCACACCCGAAACCCCAAATCCCTCCCTCCTTCCCACCTTCGTCCTCTTCCTCGACCAACAAACTGAACCCCCAAAATAACCCCCATCGGCAACCCCCTCCTTGCCGATGCCCAACAGCCTGCGACGCCCTGCCTCGCATCCCCGGCGCCACCGTCCTGCGACCTTCCGCTCCTCCCGAGCACCAGCAGACGACCACGCACCCAATCGACGACTCCTCCCGAGCACCCGCAGACGACCACCCAGTCACCCCTGTCCTTCAACGGCAGCGCGCCCCAGCCGAATCACCTACTCCTTCCTCGTTCAGCCAGAACAGCATAGCCAGATCCACGAACTGTTCTTCCAACAGTAGCCGCTTCGATTGTTGCAGTTGTTCTTCACATTCGGTATAATCTTTCCATTATCAAGTCTTTGTGTTTTTACTGCCATATTATCTAGCATATTATCTGATTTGCCTGTCGACCACAAAATACTGAGATTGAGTGATCCACATGCTAGATTAGAGTACGAATCGGTATTGCACTTTTTACTTGCTAAAACACGTAGGGATTTACTTATTGATTATAAGGTTGAATTAATAATTGGGACTGTTCATTTGATTCAATTCTTGAAAACCCATCAAACCTGTTAACTGTTAAAAATTTCTAACTTAGATCCGCACTTTCATGTTGGTAAAATTAACCCATTAAAATTCTTGGAAATTCTCTATTTTAGGGTTGGTTTTACATCAGTGGGTCCTCCAACAAAGTGTGAGTCGCATCGAGTGGCGAGTTGAACTCCGAATTTTGCATTTTTAAAAGTTTCGTATAGTAACTACAATTCACGATTTTGGACTTCTAATATGTCTTTAAGGAAATTTAATTAGTTTCAGGAACAGATCGAATGACGAGTTAAGCTCTAAACGTGCTTGGTTGCAGATTGCTATAAAAACTTCGAGCCATAGGTATGAATTCCAAACTTGTTAGTTTAGGGATTTAACAGGTTGCCGGAGCAGATCGAATGGCGAGTTGTACTCTGATCTTGCTTTGTTGCAAATTGCTAGAGTAACTCCGAGGCATGGGTATGGGCTCCGAACCTGTTGCCGAGGTGTTAACGAGTTGCATGAGCAGATCAAATGGTGAGTTAAACTCTGAACTTGCTTTATTGCAAATTGCTAGAGTTACTTTGAGCCACGGGAATGGACTCAAAACTAGTCTTATAAGGAGCTTCTAATGAGTTTTTGGTTTCGTTTTTTTGAGTAAGCTTGACATTTAACTCATTGTATCCATCCGTAGAGTTGTACAATAATTCTGCAAAAATTAGTACTAAATTTCATTGAAAAATAAAACTAAGTGGCTACTCTAGTGGCTGATCTTTATTACATGCAGTGATCGGTAGCGAAAGTGGTCTTTATTAAAAAATAAAACTAGATGGCTGCTATAGTGGTTGGCCTTTATTTGAAAATACTGAAAATATATAGATGAGGCAAGCGCTAAGCACTCTTGTTGAAGTTCATGTGGTGTTCCACTTTCCAAGTCCTTGCTGATATCTCCTTGCTCTCCGGGTCTTCAAGTTTATGAGCCGTAAGGCGAACAACTTGGTAGACCTTGCCTGGACTTGCCTGTTTTGAAGTGGGCCCCCTTGTTTTGCAAAGAGAAGGGGAGATCTTCAAATTCGTCTATGTGTTTAGGTAGGACTATTTCTTTCCATTGAATCAGTGGAGTGGTTTTGAGTGAGGGATTCAGGTCTACTACTGTGTTATGACGGGCGAATTTGGACCTGGTGGGAGATGACTTGACAGGTTTGGAAGTTCTTAGCAGGATTTTTTTGGCAGTGGCTTCAAGCTTGTTTACGGGTTTGGAGTTACTGTGACTGTTTTCTGGCAGAAGTTCTACGACGTCGAGGGGGAGAATCGAGCATCCCATTGTGGCGGTGTAGCGTGCTCGTGCTACTTGTTGGCTCCCTACAATTTGGCCCACACTTGTTGTTGGGAACTTCATTTTCATGTAGTAAGCGGAGGCAACCGCATGAAAGGCAGCCAGGCCCGGACGGCCAAATATTGCGTTGTATGCGGCTTTGATGTCTACTATCATAAAGTCCAGTGCTTCCATTCGAATAGCGGGGGCTTTTCCCGCTGTCATCGTGTGTGACGATTCTTTCTATTTGAACGGGGACACCGAAGAATCCATGAAGTATATAGCCAGCTGGCTTGAGCCGGTCCCGGGAGAGCTTGAGGCCGTTGAAAGTGTTCATGAAAAGAATGTTTAATGAGCTGCCATTGTCCACTAGGATGAGGCGTACCTCATGATTCACCATGCAAAAGTTTATGACCAATGCGTTGCAGTGAGGTGTTCGGAAACCTTCTAAATTCTTGTCGGAGAAAGATATCGGGATCTCGGTGCTCTTGGCAGACGAAATGTTATGTACTGAGTTAACCTTCCTCACAAAGGCTTTGCGGGAGGAGTTGGAACCTCCCCTGTCGGGCCTTCGTGAATGGAGTTTAGAATGATCATATGTTACGAGTCTTGGGATTCAGTTGGCTTCTCTTGACGCTTATTAGCCCCCCGAGCCGGAGGGGTTTCAGCGTTATCTTTCTGAACGAATTGGGAGAGGTAGTCTCGACGAATAAGACCTTCAAGTTCTTCTTTGAGGGCTTGGCAATTGTCGGTGGTGTGTTCATGGTCTCTATGAAATCCGTACCACTTGTTCCTATCTCTTCTTTTGCCGGCCGTGGTCATATTGGGAGGATGGACTATTCCGTTTTTTTCAACTGCATGAGGATGGCAGACGCACTTGCATTCAGGGGAGTGAACTTGTAGAAGTGTGGTGTTGGAGGAGGACGGCATTGACATGCGCCATCTTCCTAACACTTCTTGGCCCCTTCCTCGCTTGTATTCTTTCGTTTGTTCCCAGAAGGTGACTCTTTCTTACCTTGAGGATAAAGAGCTTCCTCGGCTCTGATATACTTGTTACTCCTTTCTAGGAGCTTAGTGGAGGCTTCTTCGTGAGGGAGGCTTTCAGGTCTTTGTGAGTGATGTTGTGGTGGAAAGCGGCAGCCGCCACTGATGAGTCTAGGGAAAAGATTGGACCTTGCTGCGGCTGGAAGTGCTTGACAAATCGTTCAGCAGGTCTCCGTCCTTTTGCTTTAATTCCAACAAGGAAGCACTTGTTTTTTCAACCTTACGGCTGGTAACGAAGTCCGTTATAAAGAGCTCCTCGAGCTGGTCGAAGGAGAATATTGACCTGGAGTGAGACGAGAGTACCATTTCCCTGATGATCCTTTCAAAGTTGCGGGGAATGTTCGGCACATGAGCGCATCGGTGGCATTGTAGACCATCATGAGCATTTTAAAACTCTCAATGTGGTCAGCTGGGTCTGATTCACCACCGTATGACTCGAATTTAGGAGCTTTGAAGTTCTTCGGAATGGGTGCGTCGAGGATGAATTTGTTGAAAGGAGGTCGACTGGGGCGGTAGTCCTTGTTGGAGCGGTACCCTTCATTCTTTATATGTTCCAGGCGATTTTCTCCTTCTCGGATGCGGCAAAGGACTTGGTCGTCCTTCCTCTTGGATCTGGTTGAGTCGCTGGATTCTTCTTCTCTCGAAGGAGTATAGTGGCGGCTCCATGTGCGTTGACCCTGATCTTGAGTACCTCAGATAACTTGGAGGATGTCATGTTTGAAGTTCTCTAATTCGGCCATAGTGATTGGGGTCTCTTCCTCTTTATTTCTCTTAAGATGCTTTCGACTCTCATGAGTCGGACTTCTCTCTGTAGTGCGCCCCCTAAGAGACAGAGGAGTATCTTGACCTCTACCTTCGGGGAGAGTTACTTCTCCGATTCACTTGACGTTCTGAGCGGGAGGCCTCGGTCCGTGCACGCCTCTCGTCCAAACGAATCCTTAGATCGGTCCCCTGTTGTCTGGCGTTGATGATTTGACGGAGATCTACTTGGACTTCTAGGGACCTTGCGAGGGCATAGAGTCGTTGGAAGCATTATGGACTGAGACGTGGTTGTGCAGAGGGTGATGTTCATGACGTGGTTCATGACGGCTTTGACGGTAGCCCCCTGGTGCCTCTCCGTTGATAAGAGCTTGATTAGGCTGTTGGGGAGGATCCAGCTGTTGAGGAGGAACTGGGGAGGATGGAGTAGGAACTTGTTGACGAAGATAGTTGAAAAGACGGCTTGAAGCCGCTGCTCTCCCTCTTAGTCTAGGTGGCATGACAGAAAGTCTGATATTTGATGTAGATCTGTGTAGTTTTTCACAGACGATGCCAATCTATTGCTACTTATTTGGTGTGGGAGCAAACAAATAGTGAGTTTATATTTGAAAGGAAACTACCAAAGATCTAATCTTTGATCGTCACCGCAAAAAGTTGTTAGAGCTACCGAGAGTAGATCTGGATCGTTGATTGAACATCGTGATCTGAATCCAACGGTTACTGACGCGGCCGATGAATCTGCAAAAGCCTGAAACATCGGGGTGACCCTGATGACACCCTCTGACACTCAAGTCAGAACCAGAGAGAGAAGGAGTTTGAGAGAGAAATTGCAGATTTATTGATTACCTTCTGTTGATTCTCCCCCTGAAGACGTAAGACTCTTGTTTGGGGACTTACAACCCTCATAGACTGGGTGTCTCCCATAGTGGGCATAGTCGCTTTTGATGGGCTTGAGAGCGGCTCATGTTTTATAGATGAGCGTGAAGAAGGTTTGAACCTGTTAAAGAGGTCCGTTATGAGTAATCTACCTGTAGAAACTTTAGGATCTGTGCTAGAATCGTACGGCCCTGATTTGCTGCGATTTTTACCATTATCATAAATTAATCAAAGTAGCAAGTAAAGAATCCTCAAGGTTTTGATAAACCTTAAAACAATCAGATTTAATGGTATTTCTAGGAATTCGCTTAAAATGGGGGTTAGAGCAGTTTGGTTAAAGACCTGTAGGTTTCTACTTTCGGAATAAGAAAATGTAACTCGTCCTTAATAACTAGTTTTGTCATTTCTCTACGAACAAGATCATGATTGTAACTAAAACTATTTACATGACCGGTCTTAGAGTTGATCTTTTGTTGGGTAAGCTCTTTTTTTGTTTCCGGGTGTCTATTGTTTAAATGGCATGCAAGTGTTCTTGTCCTGGTACCCTTTATCCATCTGTAAACTGTTGCACAATACTTGCATCTTTTTTTCTCTCTTTCGAATTGGGGGAATCTCTTTCCCATATATAATGATGGTGGACATTGGAAGTAGATTCTCTATGTTTTTGGGAAGAATGTTGGTTTTTGGTGTTTTGGGTTTCGGTATCTTGAACAAAGGATTTCATTGAATTGTGTTTTTGTGGATTAGCGGATTGAGAAAACTTGGGAACTCTATCTTCTTCTCTAATACTATCGGTATCTAATTGTGGAATATAAGTGGTGCGGGATGTGGATTCTTTGTGCACTCTTTTGGCTACTTGTACGTGAACGTGATGATGCCATTTTATTGTATTCAAAATATAGCATTGATATTAACAAAATTTGCAAGAAATTAACAAGCAAACAATTTTACAATTAACAAATATTTGAACAATAAAATTGATTCCATAATTGAAGAATTGCAAAAGAAAATTGAGAAGAGAATGCTTCCAATTGAATGTTTCTTCACTTCTTTTCTTCAAAAGATTGCAAGAGTAGCTTGAGAGTTGAGGGAGTTGCAACTTGATTTGGAAATTGTGGGAAACTTGAGAGAATTGTTTGGAATGAATTGAAAGAGTTGAGAGAATTGTTTGGAGATTTTTGAGTGAAGAAAATGGTATACAATGTGTGGGTATTTATAGATTTTCATATGGGGGTAATAGGATAATTATATAAACCTAATAAAAAAAACAAAAAAGGGGCTATAAATCAGCCAATTCTCAACGGTTGGTCCGCCCGGGCTGATCGTTGAGCCTGCCCGATCCGACCCGGACCGAACCTTAGCAGTCCTGGTCGAGGTCTCCCAGGCCCGAGCCTCTGTACAGTCCCGACCAAGTCACTTTTTAGGAATTTGTGACCCGGACCGGCCCACCTATTTTAAGCGGGCACAGGCGAACCGCGGGACAGACCGGCCCGAACCATGAATTGGATATCGCAATCCAATTGAATTTGTGACCCCCCCCCCCCCCCCCCCCCCCCCCCCCCCCCCCCCCCAAACCCACAGTAGTACCATACCATGAATTGGATCTCACGATCCAATTGATGGTGGATTCACATTATGAAAACTAGCGATTTGCATAAGGTTTTTCCTATTTCTTCAATGAACACCTTTATTCGTTTAGAAACTTCTCTTGAAACTATTGTCATTTCGTCAAATGAGTTGAATTGGATTTTCACCTCTATATTTAGATATGCTGATTATTAATAATTGTAGAGAAATGATAAAATGTCACTCCAAATATGCAACTCCATTTGTAACTTCTTATGATTGGCCCTCTTACAATAAGCAAGTGGTCCCAACTAACTACATTTCTATTTTTTTCTTTAAAAAATATGTATGGTCCAGTCATGTGAGTGAGTTGCAAATAGGGTTGCATTTGGAGTGACGTGCTATCATTTCTCATTATTTTATATATATTGAATTTCTCCTTTTCTTCTCCTTACATACAACTCCACTGACAGTCATGAGTCTTTTGACTCATCCTACCCCATTGTACTACGTACCCCTTAAAGTAGCATATTGTGATCCCTTACCACGAACCAATACATACTACTAACCTAGTAACAATGAGCCAACCTACCATTTTTTCTGTTCCGTTTTTTGGCACCTTGATCACTAGATTCATCTGTGCAAATTTTCTTTGCTCCAAATTCAAGACCACTGTATGATGTTCATTAAATATCTACATATGTTTTAAATCCAATTTCAGTGTCACATATAATGGTGTTTGATAATTATCTATGTGTGCTTGAAAGAATGAAGGAGCATGATATATATTTAGGTATTAAAAATATAGAACTGAAAGATTGATTGAAAACGGAGGCCAATGACGCAGCCCTCCCCTCATTTTATAGTTGTATAGATATAGGTGAGCTTCACAACTTGTCCGCTAAACTACTTTTGATTTGGAAACATTCAACTTTCGTGAACCATCCTACACTGCAGTTATTGCATGCCATAATATATGGACAGAAATGGCTTTAATCTGTTAACCTGATCCTCATTGCTGATTGGTTAGGTAATTAACATCATTATGAATTTTAAGTGTAACCGGTAGTTATTGTCTTTAAATAACTTCATGGTATTCTAGTAGGAATGTGGTGAACTTTTATGATCGTCGAGTGTAATTACGTCCTTGAGGATGTTTGCAAAAGATTTTTTTTGTTTGTTAATTTTCTTACCTTTTAGTTTATTTTCAAGTTAAAATTTTCATGTTTGTTGTTTCTGTACTGGCAGTTTGTTTTAGTTTGGAGCATCTTCTTTTACTTCCTCTTCTTTTTGAGTAACTTAAGAGCAAATAAGCTCCAGATTACTTTTTAGCTGAATTATTTAATGTATGCACGTACGAATGTATGTCGGTTTTATTTATTGATTTCTAGTTGAATAATTTTAAATTCATTTTCAAGAAAGGATTTATGTCCTTAACTTCTAATCCGAAACATCTGGTCAAAAAAACTTCTAATATGAAACTGCGGAACGTGATACGAATTCTTCTATCGCTGGATAATATACTTATATGGTATTCCATTCATTTAAAAAAATATTTAACAAATTTTTAAGTGCTCAAGTACTGTTTTGAACTTTCTGTAGGTGGTTCGAATGGGTTTATCCAGAGAGTAATGTGCCAATGGAACTCACACTAAGATCATCTGAAACTATGCTGACAAATCTGCAAGATGTTGGACAACAATTAGCGTTAACCTTCAATGCAGATGGTTCTGTATTAGCAGCTGGTGGAGAGGTATTTATATATGATTTTTGAATTATTTCAATAGTTTTTTCTTCTGAAAGAAAAGGGCGACAATGTTCCCAATTCCTTCAATGTTGTATTGAAGTAGTTTTGGAGAACACAATACACTACAGAACCTCCTCATCCCCACTTCCCAATTACTCCAAAAACAATATACCTCTTGTTAAATTGTGACATTTGTTTCTTGATTCTTTCCTCTGGTCTGTTAGGTCTGTAAGTCATTTTGGTAATGTCATGTCTTGATCCCAGTGTTAAGCTTTTTGACAAAAAGATCCTTTTCTTCTTTCTTAGGTTGGAAATTTAAGAATTTACCACTGGGAAAAATCAGCATAGGAGTGTTAAAGAAATAAAGTATTTTGAAAATCTGGTTTGTTAACTAGGCGGTGAACGTACTCTTGCAGTCTTACTTTTCCGTCAAGGTTGGATGTTTTAAATGCATACATATTGTAGTTTTAGATTTTTTCAAGAATGACGAGAGCATAAGATTAGGATTTATGAGAGCATTTAGTGTGATTTACCCTTCTGCCTTCTCATCTTCGATAAGTTTTGGAAATTATGGTCCTTGAAAATTTTTAAAACAGAAAAAGTTGGAATGATAAAGTATATTAATATGTATTTGGTGGCATACAAGTTTGCTCCCACGTTTCACTAAGTTTGATAGATAATTTAAAAATAATTTGTGCTGAAGGAAGTATGATATCTGTGGTGAAAAATATTATGAGTAGGCATTTGGAGGGTTTCTGCAATTTGCTTTGTGAAAAAGCCTTCTTAGATTTCCAAGGCAGTCTACACTTTCACATTTAAAAATAATTTGTGCTGAAGGAAGTATGATATCTGTGGTGAAAAATATTATGAGTAGGCATTTGGAGGCTTTCTGCAATTTGGTTTGTGAAAAAGCCTTCTTAGATTTCCAAGGCAGTCTACACTTTCACATTTGGTGGCCAGTCACATTTGGTGGCCAGTTACCAATGCTAAAAGACAAATTGAGGAAGCATTGATTAATTTCATTTAGTGACACCTTGTAGAACTATATGATTTATGTGGATTTGCATATGCAAGTGGGTATCTTGTTTAGACAATTGGTAGTTGGAAGCTGGGATACAGCCTAATACAAATTAGCCAATTTGAATTTTAAATTCTTATATGTAGTTCCGTATTGTGAGCAGTATAGCTATCAGTATGGTTATATTGTAAATTTGTAATATGGTTACAGATATAGATACACTAACAATTTGAACTATTAAAATAGCTGCATACATTTTTGGTAATGCTAGATTGAACTCATTTTCGTCCAAAGCATATTACTAGATTAGTTATATTCAATAACATCTCGTTGTCCGAGCAATATGGATATCCATTATTTGCCTGTTTATAATATGGCCGTGTATATGAATAATGTTAAATTATATGATATCGAAATAACTGAAGTACATATTTGATTAGACAAGGTCACATTCACTCTTCTTTCCTATCATTAGTCATTTTCGCCAGTTTTGGTTATATTGAAATTCAAATTCGCTTAAATAAAATATAGATATTAAATATAATCTCTAATTATGTGCATATAAGTATCTGCATACACTACAAACAGAGTAAGTCAGTTGCTGTTCGTCAGCAGTGCAGTTTCTAATTAATATCCAATAGCGTGATTTTGAATTTAAAGTGGTTATGATGAATGTTGGTAATGATCACTTGTCTGCATGTAGGACGGGCATATAAGGGTTTTCAAGTGGCCAAGTTTGGAAATCATTCTTGATCAACCTGACGCTCATACTACAGTGAAGGATCTGGATTTCAGGTTGGTGAATGTTGCATCCATGTGTGTATAACTAATGATCTCTTTCAAGTTTAATTTCTACATAAGCTGCATTCTTTCTGAAGTAGTGTTTTTTTTTTGCCTGTCTCATTCTAGATTCATTTTTTTCTTGGTCTCCTCAACTTTTTACACATTTTGCAGCGTGGATGCAAGGTATCTTGTATCTCTGGGTAGTCCGGGCCCCAGGGTCTGGGATCTGAATTCAGCAATAACTGTAGCCAATATAACAAGAGAAGATGTGAGCAGTTTATCTCTCGACTAATTATTTTTCATAGTTCTTGTCAAGTATTTGAGGTCCCAAATAATATGCAATTCCAGGGTGAAATTTTTGGCTTCTGCAGGTTCTCTCAGAGCACCACTGGAAATCAATTGCTATATATGACTGCAATGCACGGTAAGTTCCTGAAGTGTAATGTTTTACTCTCCCCTTGTTTTTCTCATTAATGTTCTGATTTTTCCACCCCAAATTTGTAGGTGATTTTGGAAAAATTATCTCTTGGAATGTTAACTCATGGGAAAGAATCAGGTCAAAGAGGATAGTGCATGAAGCAATTTCTGCATTTAATATTTCGAATGATGGCAAATTTCTTGCAGTGTAAGTTATATTTGTAGATTTGTATATTATATTGCTTGATTGTCAGCATATCTTCATTATGTTTCTCTTTTATATTTTCAATTTCTGTCTCCGCAATAAATGAGGATTGGTGATTATTAGCATTCTAATCTGCAAAATTGTACAATTTATATTCTTCCACCATGATTGAGAAATATGCAATCATCATTGTCATAAATGATTGAGGCTTTACTTATAAGCAAGAGGAGAACGAGTCGAATATGTGGTTTTTGTTCTCTAGTGCAAAACCTACTGTAACTCAAATTCATGACTTCTGGTTTACACACAATCTGCTCTGTAAATAAAGTATACATACAATATGCTCTCTTAGTACTATGCACTGTCAACCAACACAAGTAATCGTATAAAAATAGCATCTGATATAGTTTGAATAGAGTAAGTTAACGAGATTGTACATAATAGACCCTCTTCTGTTATTACAACTTCAGATCTTATTTTTGTTTGTAGCTCAAACTTGTGAATAATTGATGGATTTGCTAAAATTTATCCGTTTGTATATTTCATGAGGAGGTGATAGTTTACAAAATAAAAGGAGAAATAGTACAGTAGTTGCCACTATAATTTTCTTATTTAAGCTTACTCTTCCCTTGGGCTGTACAGGTTTTCATAATATCATGTACTAATTCCAACTTGCCCTTGCAGACCTGCCTTTTTCCAGTTTGGAATAGTTAATTCCACTTATGTTTGATCAATCTGCAGGGGATCTGTTGAAGGAAACGTTGTAATATTAAACTCAAGCCTGCAGCTGCTTACAACAGTTAAGAAGGCACATCTTGGTATCATTACTAAATTGGTATTTTCCGAGGATTCCAGGTTAGTCTTCTTTCAAGGTGCATTTAATATTTTACTTGAGCTTCAAACTTGTCTTAACAGATCATTTGTCCTTTTGTATTATTGTTCCTAACTTCCTATGCAAAAGCTCAAGTTGCTGAAGCCATGGTTGAATTGTTTTAACCATAAAAAAAATACCTTATTGTGTTTCTCTTAATATGATTTAAATGGCCGTCCTTTGCTACAACGAAGCTCAAGAAGGAAATGATAATGTTTTTTTGTAGAATAAAATATTGGAGTAAAGAGAGATAATATTATTGATCTTCTAAAGATACATAATGAGAAACAAGGAGGCATTTATATAGGCTTACAAAAGTTGGGCATAAAGAAAGACTTCTAATGTAATATAATCAATATGGACATGATTATAAATCAACCACATATAGAATATATAGAATATAGATCAACTTATGTGACAACTTACATATATTAATTTATGACTAATTACGAAAGATATAGTAAATATTCCAACACTCCCCTTCAAGTTGGAGCATACATAATGTTGAATCCCAACTTGAACTGAAGAGAAAAGCGAAGAATTGCGATAAAGCCGAGATCCAGACCGGGCAAAGAAAGCCTAAGGGAATTCAACTATGAGTCAACACTCCCATCAAACTTCATAGAAAAATTGGGCGCGTTGTGGATGAAACCGGATAGTGCAGAGGAAATTGAGCACGTTGTGGATGAAACCAGTTAGCACAGAAAAAAATTTGGGCATTGCAAATGAAACCGGATAGCATACAAGACATCTAGCATGTTGCGGACGAAACCATATAGTGCATAGAAAATCTAAATTTGGATGAGGTCGGATAGGGAAATCCGAATATGAAAGAAGATTGGATCTGAAAATTTGAATATGGAGAACTGAACTGAAAATTCACATCCTGAGGTGGACTGGATCTAGGAATCTCCATCTGGAAAAGGACTAATATGTAAATCCGAATATGGAGTATTGGATCTGAAAATCTGAATTTGGTGGACCTGATCTGAAAATTTGCATTTTGGGGAGTGTGACAACGAAAGAAGAAGAAGAAGAGAGCATTTGAAGAGAGATGACTCTTTTTGCTACTCAAGAAAGAGTGCTTAAGGAGGATCAAAACGCTTGGATACAATGCTGTAGAATAAAATATTTGAGTAAAGAGATATAATATTATTGATCTTCTTGAGATACATAATAAGAAACAAAGAGATCTTTATATAAGCTTACAAAACTTGGGCATAAAGAAAGTCTTCTAACTTAATATAATCAAATATGGATATAAATATAAATCAACCACATATAGAATATAGATCAACTAATGTGATAACTAATATATATTAATTTATTACTAATTATGAAAGATATGGTAAATATTCCAACAAATTTAAAGGAAAGGAAAGTAAAGTTTGGGACCAAAAACGTACTTCACGTAGTTTGTTCAACGATTTACCGACTTTTGTTCCTCTCAACTTATTCTCCCTTTTTTAAATTTTATTTTTAGAAGGCACACACATCCCTCTTACTTAATGGTATGTGGGAAGTAAATTGAACACAATTATACTCAGTGTTCTAAATGGCGGCCGCCTCGGGCGGTGTCTAGGCGCTCAAGTGGAGGAGAAAGAACCGCCTTTGCCATAGGCGGTGGTCTAGGCGGTCGGAGGCGATTAGGCGGTCATCTTGTTGAGTAGGCGTCCGTGGCCCTGATCAGGCGGACGCCTGATGTCCTACGCCCAGGCGTTTTCTATTTTTTAAAAATTTTAAATATTATAAAGTAACAAAAAAAAAGAACTACTATTAATCTATTATAAACTATGTATGGATCTTTAATAGTAGAATTGTTTTTACTTTTTTTTAGTATTATTGGTGAAAGATTGCACATATTATACCTATTACACATTAATATAGCACATATTACACATATTACACATTAACATATTGCACATATTACAATTGGACAATTGTTTTTTTAAATTGCACATATTGCACATATTTACACATTAATTGCACGAGGAAGTTGTTTTTATGCATAAACACGCTTTAATTACACATATTACACAAGAACATGATGAATATTTAATCAAAAAAAAAAAAAAACCATGATGAATATTTGCATTTGCATTGCATAATTATACTCAGGATTGAAGAATATGGACTGAAATTAATAAAATCGGCAAAAAAAATTCAACCTCCTAGGCACTAGGCACCCCTTGACCGAACCGCCATCGCCTAATGCCGTTTACAACCTTGACTATACTTATTCTCTTAAACATCCAAACTTTACCTTGGGGTGTGTTTGGTTATGAAATACACAAGATCCACGTCTCCATGAAGAAGGTTTTATAGTCTCTTGGAGTTTTACCTCCATAAAAAGTTATGAAGGTTTTACCCAGTTTCAAAAATGGTTGGTCAAATGCGTACAGAGGATGATTTCGTGAGACGAGTTTCATCTTCTATTATTTTTTTCTCACTTTCTGATGAAACCCATTGGAACCTCATTTTATTAGGCTAAAAGTCCACAAAAGTCGATAACCCCTTCACATAACCCTTGACGAAACTTCAAAATCAATATTCAATCTATGTTTGGTGAGTTTCAGTGTCAAGTTTGTAAAATCCAAACAAGATTGACAAGCCCAATACTAGATTTGAATTTTGAAGACCCTTTGATGCATGGATCTTATAGTTGCACAAGTTTCCGGTGAATTACATGTAGAGAACACATCCTTTGCTCATATAATTGAGTCACTTACACCATTGATCTTGTGTCCAGGGCTTTAGTTTCTACATCTTTCGACTACACAGTTCGCGTGACATTAATCGAAGGGAAAAAGAAGAAAGGTTTGTGATCATAATATCATCATAGGTGTAATTCTATCACATATGGAAGTTTAATTTTAAGCCTGGTTTATGTACCTTTGACAGGATTGAACATGCGGCTCGTTGTTTTTACGATATTACTCGCCATCCTGCTTTACTTCATCCAGCTTCAAAGGAACAATGAAATCTCTGCCAATTGAAGTATTTCCATGTTAAGTGATATATGTATACAGTACATTACTACCCGTAGATGAAGGGCAATAAATTTTTGTAATAGCAGAAGAATGATGAATATATGTTTTTTAGTTCATGGAACTTAACTCGAACTCTGTTTCCATATTTTTAAAAAAAATATTGTGAATTAGACAGACATTTGCAGGAGTTGTACATTTTCTGGGAAGAATTGTGAATAGAAACACTAATGGAGTCCGAACCGAAACGTGTCCTGAATGTCGGGTTTTGATCTTGAACAATTCTTCTATAGACATTGTTGCTGCTGATTTTGGGTGTGGGAGCAAACAGATAAATTTGTGAGTTTTTTGAGGAAAACAGTAAAGCGAACTTGTTGACTCCACCTGGGTGTTGACTTGTTCCTTGCCGCTCCCACGAACCTGCACGAAGTTCGATACATCGAGATGGATTCTGACGACGAATACTCCGACGCGCTTGTCAGTAATCTCTAAGATTAAGAAAGAGCTGTAGGTAGGAAAAGATTCATTATCTTGTTACGGTGGGGGGAAAGTGATATTTATAGTCCCTTAGAGATCCATTTCGAGATAAGGACAAATCTTTACTTTCCGGTGTGGATGGATAAGAAATGGTTAAAATCGCCTCTTAGGGATAATGACGAATCTGAATTTTCCCTTTATCCTTCTGAATTGGTTTATAATGGGTTGGTAACCGTATCCAATAGGACATATCCGTTTATGGGTTATTGGGCTTTAAAGAAGAGACCTAGTTTTTATTTCGGACCCGTTTAAGGTGAAATTACTGTTTTACCCCTAAGAGCTTTAAGATCTGTGCCCGATTTGAACGGTCCCGATTTAATCCTATTTTTAGCCATATCACGAGCCCTCACTCCTTAAGACTGTGTTTTACAGCCTTTGGGAAGTAGTTTTACTGTTTCAATGGCGTACGAGACTTTATCGGAGTTCTTAAGAGAGTTTGGATCTTGCTCGAGGTGTAACGGTGCTAAGTTGAGCTTGCGAAGTGCCCAAAATGATTGTTGGAATTTATTGTATTTTCTTTTCTTTCAATTTTTTAATTATTTTTCGAATTTTTTATTCAATTTCGCAAAGTGGTGATATATTTTCAAAAAGTATTATTTAACCGTTCCAATTAATAATTATTTATCCAGGAACTCAAAAATATTTTTCTAAATTTATAATTACTTTTTAGAATTTTTAATTAATTTTCTTGAACTTTTAATCATTTTTTACAATTTTTAAATAATTAATTCGAATTACAATTAAAATAAAAGGATTAATCAGGGAAATATTGACGTGGCGCGATCTGCGACGTCCATCGTGTTGCTAGCGCGAATTTCTGAACAATCTGAGGGCGAATCGGTACGTTGCTGACGTGGCTTGATCTGGGCAGTCGGATTGGAGCGCGCATGGGGAGGTAAGCGTTTTCCCCTGTTAGCAGCTCGGTGACTCGGTAGCTCGGATTTCAGATCCGAGCTACACGACATAATCTAGATGTTTGATCATGATCAGGCACGAATCACGAGACATTAGTTTTCCCCCCTTCGTAGCTCGGTAGCTCGGTGGCTCGGATTTATCCGAGCTACGTGGCACGATCTGGATGGTTGGTCACGATCTGGCACGAATCATGAGACATTAGTTTTCCCCAATTCGTAGCTCAGTAGTTCGGTAGCTCGGATTTCAGATTCGAGCTACGTGGCACGATCTGGATGGTTGATCATGATCAGGCACGAATCACGAGGCGTTAGTTTTCCTCCATTCGTAGCTCGGTAGCTCGGATTTTAGATTCGAGCTACGTGACACGATCTGGATGGTTGATCACGATCAGGCACGAATCACGAGGCATTAGTTTTTTACCAATTTGCAGCTCGGTAGCTCGGTAGCTCGAATTGTAGATCCGAAGTACGTGGCATGATCTGAGTCGCTTTATGAAGATCCGACACGAATCTTGAGGCGGTAGTTTTTGCCAATTTGCAGCTCGGTAGATCGGTAGCTCGGATTGTAGATCCGAAGTTCGTGGCGTGATCTGAGCCGCTTGATGAAGATCTGGCACGAATCGTGAGGCGGTAGTTTTTGCCAATTCGCAGCTCGGTAGCTCGGTAGCTCGGATTGTAGATTCGAAGTTCGTGGCGTGATCTGAGCCGCTTGATGAAGATCTGACACGAATCTTGAGGCGGTAGTTTTCGCCAGTTCGCAGCTCGGTAGCTCGGATTGTAGATCCGAAGTACGTGGCGTGATCTGAGCCGCTTGATGAAGATCTTGCACGAATCGTGAGGTGGTAGTTTTCGCTGATTCGCAGCTCGGTAGCTCGGTAGCTCGGATTGTAGATCCGAAGTACGTGGCGTGATCTGAGCCGCTTGATGAAGATCTGGCACGAATCGTGAGGCGGCAGTTTTTGCCAATTCACAGCTCGGTAGCTCGGTAGCTCGGATTGTAGATCCGAAATACGTGGCGTGATCTGAGCCGCTTGATGAAGATCTG
Source organism: Hemerocallis citrina (assembly GCA_017893485.1). Classification (NCBI taxonomy): domain Eukaryota; kingdom Viridiplantae; phylum Streptophyta; class Magnoliopsida; order Asparagales; family Asphodelaceae; genus Hemerocallis; species Hemerocallis citrina. The sequence goes on along the minus strand of CM030364.1, from coordinate 210,756,303 downwards.
GCACGAATCGTGAGGTGGTAGTTTTCGCCAATTCGCAGCTCGGTAGCTCGGTAGCTCGGATTGTAGATCCGAAGTTCGTGGCGTGATCTGAGTCGCTTGATGAAGATCTGGCACGAATCGTGAGGCGGTAATTTTCACTAATTCGCAGCTCGGTGCTTGGATTGTAGATCCGAAGTACGTGGCGTGATCTGAGCTGCTTGATGAAGATCTGGCACGAATCGTGAGGTGGTAGTTTTTGCCAATTTGCTGCTCGGTAGCTTGAATTGTAGATCCGAAGTAGGTGGCGTGATCTGAGCCGCTTGATGAAGATCTGGCACGAATCGTGAGGCGGTAGTTTTCGCCAATTCGCAGCTCGGTAGCTCGGATTGTAGATTCGAAGTACATGGCATGATCTGAGCCGCTTGATGAAGATCTGGCACGAATCGTGAGGCGGAAGTTTTCGCCAATATCTATTGTTTTGCTTTCTGATGGGCTTCCGTAGGGGCCCAAAATGGTCGGAAGCCCAAGCGGCTCTCCTTTTTTTTTTTTTTACTATAAGACTTCTCCCCCCTCTCCACTTTCTCATTCTTCACTTTTCACTCCGAGAATCTGTTTTTTCTCTTGGGTGGCTCTGCTAGCGGTTGCGGCCAAGCGCTCAATTCTCCGGCGAACTATTCCGACCGTAGCTATCACGTCAAGGTCAATATATACTTTATTATATATATTTTTCAAGATGTCTAGAGTGTCGTTGGGGAGTGAGACCTCCACCTCGGACCAAGAGAGTGATCGACCATTAGTAGTCTCATCGGTGGTGGACAAGGGGAAGAAAGTGTCAGGGTCGGCCATCGTGGAGACGATAGTGGAGGGTGTGAAGAGAGTGGGTGAGTTAGGTAGGCTGCCGTTCACGCTATCATGCCTCGGGAAGGTGAGAGATTACTCCGACGACCTTCTAACCAAGGTGGTATATGGGAGGTCGGCCTCATACGAGGAGAATATACCGAGGGAGCACTTCGAGGTTGACGACATCCCCTCGGTTCTGACTGAGGGGGATCTGCAGCGTATAAGGGGGGGCTTCATGATACCGTCAGAGTATACCCTGCTCCTCCCTGGTCCAGGATTCCGAGCGTGTTCGGCGACCTCGCCTGACACATGCGTCTTCCCGTATGACGTGCTCAATGCCGGTCTTCGACTGCCCCTACCATCCTTCGTGACCGAGGTGCTGCAGTGGTGCGGATTGAGTTCGGTCCAATTCATGTAACATTTCGTATTTTTATTTTTAATTAAAAATACAAATTTCAATTTTTGCACGTATGATGCACGTGCTAATTTTTCCATCTTTATTTTTCTTACTCTCATTTGTTATTTTAGCATGCATGAGTCTTTTTATTAGCCTTTCATTAAACCCATGGACCTAAGAATAGATTCTAGCCCACTAGACTAATTAATTAATTAATTAAAAAGCAAGCCCACAAGACAAGCTCATTTAATTAAATCCCAATTTTTGCTTGTGCATGGACTCACACATGACATGTAACAACTTTTAATAAGCATATTAGAACTATAGGATTTGTATTTAGTTGTGTATGTGTGTGCACTAGTGCACAACACGTGCACGTGTTTAGAGAGAGAGAAGGAGGTCGGTTATGGGAGAGAGAGAGAGAGAGAGAGAGAGAGAGAGAGAGAGAGGCCGGGAGTGGGGGTTAGAGAGATGGAAAGGTGGAGAAAGTGGGGAGGTGGAAAGGTGAGTGGGTATTTATTAGGTGGATGAAATTACATTTTTGGCCTTCCTTTTGTCCTATAAATACCCCATTTTTCTTCTCATTTCACACCAAGACAAAAAGAGATCAAGAGAGGAAAAAGAAAGAGAGTTAGAGAGTGTTCTTGTTGCATTGAAGGCTTGTTGGAGTGCTCTTGCTAGGAGGAGAAGGACTAGGAGTTGCTTGTTGGAGCTAGAAGTTGTGTCTCATCAATCTTGTTTGCGTATTCTTCATAAGAGGTGGGTGATCTTGTACTTTCTAAATGTAGGAAATGCTTGCTAGTAATGTTAAATGAGTAGTAGTATGGGTTAAATTGATGTGATTATGAAGTACACCCTCATGTTGATTAATTGTGCCATGAAAATTGTGGAAGTAATGTTATACTGAATATATGTTTCGATACCATGATGATTAGAAAGAGGAATGAAAGTAATACAAATTGAATTGTTGCCATGAAATGGGATAGTTTATGCATATTGGAATGATATGTCAAAATTATAATTTTTGCATAAAAGAATTTTTTTTGAGATCCTCATGGACAATTAAGAGGCATGGTTGCTCTTGTTACGGAATTTTAATTAGTATAAATAAGTGCATGAACTAGCTATAATGAATACAATTCTTAATTTCAAGCTTTGAGAAAAATGCTAATTGATGTGTGAAATTGAGAGAAAAACTAATTGAAAGATAGAGATATGTTTGTAAAATGGATTTGAAATTCGTTGGCTACTATTTTAAAATTAATCTCAGTCAGGGAAAAATTTATTTCAGTATACTAAAAGACTGGATCGATTGAATAAACGAGTTTTGTGAAAAATAACTAATCTCAGAACAGTATGAACAAAACTACATTAATGTGATTCCTAACCAATAGTCGCAATGGACTTCCTGGCTAGCGGGTGCGCCATAGGGCGGTCGCTGTTCTTGTCGGAGGTCTTGGGTTCGAAACTTGTTAGACCCTTTTATTTTGACTTCGTTTAATTAAATCCGAAACCCGAGAGTCAATATGTGTGGATTTCGATATGGCTTTATGACAGCTAAGTCACATGGACTTATTGGCTTGCGGTGTGGGCTTTGGGTGCTCACTGTGCTTGGTTGGGGGTGCCTGGGTTCAAAACCTGACGGCGCCATTTTTTTTAAATTTTTTTTTTGATTTTTGTGGATTTTAAATGAGTTCTCATGCAAAGAAAAATTTGGGAAAAATTCCAATATTCCTATAAAATGATATAGAATTTATTAAAAAATAGTTTCAGAATTTTTCATGTGTATTTTGAGAAGTTAAAAGTGAAAATGAGATAGAAATGAGTTGATAACTTCGAAAAAGATATATCTAATAGTACGACATTTATTTCTTTTAAAAGAAGAGTAAAATATTGATATGTGAATTGATTTTCTCTTGAAGAGATTATACACTTATTTGGTTTAAGAAATACTTGATGTGGGATGAGATATATTATATGAGCTTAAATTTGCTAATGAGACTTAAAGTGGATGAATCTATGTTCATGAAAAGAATATATATATTTTTGAAAGAATTATGAATGAATAAATGAACCATGAATGATGCTAAGATAAGACATTGATTAAATTGTGAATAAGTTGAAGATAAGAATACATTGAGTTTAATACATGATCATTGAAGGGTATGAGTACCCATAGATTCTTGTACATGAAAGGTTGTAATCTAGAGTTTAGTGAGACCTCGGGTACCGGCATCATTGAATTAAAAGATTTGAGTTATATTTTGAGATATGGCTATGGAGCTATCTCGGTATTTGTGATTAAGTCCGGTAGGAGGTAAAACTAACTTTAGGTATGATAATTTATTCATGTCTTGAACTTAAGAACTAGGCACTAAGAGAAGATGTAGTAAACCTGGGCAAACGTAAGTGGGGCACTCTATATAGTTGGGCGGTGTACTCCGGGACTATAGACCCAGTCGGGCGGTGTATTCTGGGACTGAGGTTGCTTTGATGGAGACGAGCTTTTATTTTAAATCCGGGACTATGCGTAGTCGGGTGGATAGTTTGCCGTACTCCAGTGTATATACATATACCGGGGCTAGAGGGGCACTTGCGGGATGTTCGCACGACGAGGAGTCTGTTATAACAGTCGGGCGGTGTACTCCGGGACTGGGATCCATACTCGTGGAATGTCTAAACCTTGTTTTTATTACTGGGTAGTTTTCATGATGAGGGATCAAACCCTTTAATGTGGAGTATGTAGGTTCTTGCCCTCGGACCTATGTAGTATGGGATACATAGAATCTGAACAAGTATGCATTAGTATCATCTCAGTATAAAATATCTGCATTAGGCATTAAGGCATTGCATACATTTACATGTTTAGAGTAGTTACATTTAACACTTTATTTGCATTCAAGTTTGTGGTTTGTTAAAGTGTTAAGATCGTTATATTTTTGGCATAGAGAGGATGACCGTGTATAACATTTTCTTTGGTTGTAAGCAACTGATATTCCCACAGTTTTATATGCAGAAGTTGGATTTTCATGAAGATATATAGTTGATATACTGCTGTTGATTTATTTAAAAGTTAAAGATGTTGCAATTGTATAATTTTTCATTATTGTACTTCATTTTATCTTCCACTGTGTAAATAAATGTAAAGGACTCTGTTGTATTATAAAAAGTTTAAATTTCCTTGTAAAGTTGTACGAAGTGAAGTGTAAAGATCCGGTGGAATTTCGAATTCGGTCGCATTTGGAATTCGGGGTGTTACAATTCATGCTGAACATGTGGCAGGATGTCATCGGCTTTATCCTCTAATGCCAGTCAGTAGGGGTCGAGCCTCGGCTCGTCTTGCTTCACAGTCTATATCGGATCAACCGTATGAGCAAAATGGAGTACCGATATTACTTCACCGCGGAAGGGCATCAAGTTGATTGAGAATTCGGACTCCATCAAACATTGAAAAGAGAAGTATTTTCTGATCCGAGGTCCCCAACCTTAGGGCTTCTCGACGAGGTGGAGGGAAGACGTTCCGAGGTGGGCGAAGGCCGAACCTGTGCTGACTCCGGAGGAAGATGAGATCGTGTCGAAGCTCCTCAGTCGTCCGACTCTAAGTTGGAAGGATATATTCGAGGGGGTTCTCTTTGGTGGGGGTCTCAGTCCGATCGACTCTAGTGTGCTTCATATATTTTTCCTTCTTTTATTTGCAATATTGCTTTCTTCTCGTGCTAACTTCTTTGGCTTTTGTTTTCACAGAGGCACCGGGCATGGACTTCCGAGCTATGCTACTTAAATGAGGTGGGGGTGCCAGAAAGGGCTCCGACAACAAAAAGAGGAAGAGGACGACGACAGGACCCTCGTCTGGCCGAGCTACCAAGGCACCATCGGCGGTGGGCCAGCAGTGGACTTGGCATCCACCTCTCCGTCTGCTCCACATGCGGTCCTTCCCCAGCCCACACCTTCCAACCCCTCTGCCGAGGCCTTCTCTGTCGGAGTTGCACTAGCGCTTGAAGCACCACCATTTACCGTCGAGGCCGAAGCTATTCTCACCGAGGAGCACAAGAAGCTCTTCGTCCCCGACTGGCTGGTGATGAAGCATGATGGCTTCCTCGGGGAAGCCGCCATAAGCATGCAGGCTCTGCGTCACCTTCCGACCCCGAAGGATCGAGCAGTTTTGAAGGCGGGGACCCGTGGGCGACTATGCCCTTGAGATCGCCAGGGCGACGATGCCCTTGAGATCGCCAGGGCGACGATGTCGGTAAGTATCCTTGTTGGGCCTTCGGAATTTCAAAGTTTGTTACGTTCGATACTCAAGTCTTTTATACTTTCGACTTTTAGATCACGTGCCACTTCAGCCACCTCCTAGAGCAGTTCGCCGAGCAGGAGAAGGAGCTCAAGGCGATGAGCGACAAGGACAGGACCGAGAGAGCTAAGGCCATGAAGTTGTACAAGGCAGAGCAGCATCTCTCGGAGTCTCGAGCTGCTCAAATTAGCCTTCTCGAGGCGGCCTTGACCAAGGCGAACGAGCGTACCGCTATGGAAGCGGCGAGGGCGGACGAGGAGAAGGCGAGGGCCGAACAGGAGAAGGAGAAGGCCATGAAGGCCTCCGAGGAAATGCAGAGGGAGAGGGAGGCAGCGGTGGCTGCGGCTGTGGTGGCGATCCAGGCCGAGGCGGAGGCACACATGCGCACGAATATGGAGCAGTCCTATGCCTGAGCCCTCAAGCACATCGAGGCTCGCTTCCCCGGCTTCGACAGCTCGGGGTATAGCTTGAATGCCCCCGTCAAAGGCGAGGAGGTGGTGGCGGCAGCAGAAGCCGAAGGAGAATGAGAAGAAGAAGAAGAGTGAGAAGAGGAAGAAGAATAAGAGGTAGTGGTGGCGAATCCGCAGACATCGATCGTGGAGGTGCCGAGGGTGATTGCTGAGCAGCCCCCCAAGGTGGCTCCTTGACTCTGAGTCTACTCGTTCTTCGTCTTTGATTTTTGATGTTTTGTTTTTGTATTGCCTTATAGTGGACTGACCACCGATTTTGTACCCTTTTTGTCAATGAAATGAAGTTTCTTGCACTTAATGTTGCGACGTGGGGCTCAAAGGAGATTAGAACTATCTTGTAGTTCCTCTTACACTCTGAGCGTTTGACTTTTGTTATCTTTTTTTTATTGGTTCACTCTGGGTGGCGATTCGTCCGTTCTCCGTCATAAGCTCGGCGTTGCGGAGTTAGGCCTTTCTCGCTCTCCGGAGTTACTTTATAAAATGGAGCGAGAGTTAGGCCATTTGAGGCTGACCTTAGCTCGCTGAGACATCGAGATGAGGTGCCTCGAAGAGAGGCTTCGCGAAGTGCCCCCCGAGGGCAAGGAGTCTTGTCCTTCGATGGAGGTCAACTAGGGTCTCCGGCTCAAATTTCTTCGTCACACTCTTTTCGAGGCAAGGTTTGAGAGAGACGGATTGAAGAACGTGGTGTTCGAGAAAAGTCTAGAGGCAGCTCATCTCCGTAGGACTCTTTCTGATGTCTCGTGTGGGGCTAGTTCGAGCCGACTGTTTCGCCTAAAGATTAGAGTAACAAATGACTTGCTTAAAGAGCAGGTTGTCGAGCTAGAGGCGGAGAATGCCCATTTGCGACGGTTGTTCGAAGGCAGCAACGTTAGGAGCACCTCCTGCTTACGGGGTGAGTACGCTCAGGTGAGGTCGTTCCATGAGCTAGCACTTCGTTCACCCCCTATACTGCGAAATTTCGGAGATTCGCAAATTGGCGTGGCCGGTTCGTCGAGCGGAGCATCTGTTGGGGCCACTGTTAGATTGGGTACTGACGATGCGACTCGACTCGCTGACCTAGGGAGGTCTGTAGGTCATCAGCAACACAGCGCTCGTCGCCCTCGCGTGTCGCTTAATAGAAGCATTCCAATCCCTAGGAGGGGGTAGGGCAAAATTTTGTAGTCTTGGAATCTCTTGTATGAGTTTTTGGTCTAGAGTTAGACTTGTATCTTGAATTTTGAAAAAATAATATTTTCCTCTTTTTTTTGTTGAACTTTTTGTGAGAATTTGTCTTTTGCCGATGTTCGCAAGACTATCGACAGTTGTGGGAGCAATTCTGAATGGCAAGCTACTTTGTACTCGCTAGTTCGTAGGTAGCTAAAGTTGCATCGAACCAAGGGTTAGACTCCGAACTGGTCGTCAAGAGAGTTTCAACAGTTGTGGGAGCAATTCCGAATGGTGAGCTACTTTGTACTAGCTCGTTCACAAGTAGCAAAAGCAGCATCGAACCAAGTGTTGGACTCCGAACTTGTCGTTTAGAGAGTATCAACAGTTGTGGGAGCAATTCCGAATGGTGAGCTACTTTGTACTTGCTCGTTTGCAAGTGGAAAAAGTTGCATCGAACCAAGTGTTGGACTCAGAACTTGTTGTTTAGAGAGTATCAACAGTTGTAGAAGCAATTCCGAATTGTGAGCTACTTTGTACTCGCTCGTTTGTAAGTAGCAAAAGTTGCGTCAAACCAAGTGTTGGACTCCAAACTTATTGTTTAATGATTTTTTTTTTGTAAGCTCAGTAGTATAACCAGAATGCTTATAGTAGAGAATTTCCAGGGGGCAGATCACTTTTATTGAAAACAACTAAGCGGCTGCTTCTAAGTTGCGAGCCATTATTACACTTAATAAAGAAAAAGAAACAAACTTCAACATGCTTTAAGGAGAACGCTTTTGGAGAAGTTGCTTGGAGCGGTGTTTAAACACCCTCTTGGTACTTCATCAAGTGCTCTGCGTTCCATATCCTCGACACCCTCTTGCCCCCCGGATCTTCAAGTTGATAAGCGCCCAGACGGACAACTTTGGAGATCCTATATGGTCCTTCCCAATTGGGTGCCAATTTGCCTTTCTTGTTAGGGAAAGAAATAGACAGCTTCCTGAGCACCAGATCTTCTTCTTTGAGATTGGTAGGGCGGACTCTCTTGTTTTAGGATTGCTCGATCCTACGCCGATAGATTTCTTACCAAATGGAGGATCTCTCACGGATCTCATCGATGAGGTCCAGATTGCCGCAAAGCTCGTTTGCGTTTTGCTCTTCGTTGTAAGCAATCAAGCGGGGGGACTGTTACCCACCTCCAAGGGGATAACGGCTTTGGAGCCATAAGTGAGGTTGAAGGGCGATTCTCCTATGGAGGCCCTCTTCGTAGTGCGATAGCTCCAGAGCACATTAGGGAGCTGCTCTACCCATAACTTCTTAGTCGACCTACTCAGTCTCTTTTTCAGGCCAGAGAGAATTTGCCGATTGGCGTTCTCTGCCTGACCGTAGGACTGGGGGTGGGAGACCGAGGAGAATCGTTGCTGAATGCCAAGGTCTGCGCAAAAAGTGCGGAAGGCTGTCCCCGTAAACTAAGTTCCATTGTCCGTTATCAAGATTCGGGGCACGCCGAATCTGCAGACAACGTTTTGCCAAAAGAGGCAATGCACCCAATTTTCCGTGATCGTTGCTAGGGGCTCGGCTTCGATCCAGTTGAAAAAATAGTCGATCGCCACAACAAGGAACTTTAGCTGACCCGGTGCCGGAGGGAACAGCCCGAGCAAGTCCATTCCCCACATTGCAAAAGGGGTTGCACTGGATAGAGAGGAGAGCTAAGCTTGCGGTAGGTGGCAGATTTTGAGAATTTTTGGCAAGGGCCGCATTGACAAACGTGTTGTTCGGCATCGCAAAGGAGAGTAGGCCAAAAATATCCATAGTTCAAGATTTTACGGGCAAGGGACCTTGTTCCCAAGTGAGCACCACATATCCCTTCATGTACTTCCTTCAAAGTATACTGGGCTTCGTCGGGGGAGAGACACCTCAAGTAGGATCTACCGTCTACTTGGGTGTACGAGCGTTTGTACAAGACTCCCTCGATGAGGGTGTACCGCTTGGCTCTGATTCAGATCTTTCGGGCCTCTTTAGGATCTAAGGGAAGGATCCCATCTCTGCGGAACTCGAGTAGAGGCCTCATCCAATTCTCCCCGAGTTGTAAGGGCAGCGTCTCCATCGGCTCGGGGCCTTCTTCCTCGATGCTGGGCTTCAGTAGAATTTCTATTAAGACAGTTTGTTCGAGCCCTTGGAGGGAGGAGGAAGCTAGCTTTGAGAGGGCATCCACCTGCACATTCTCTTCTCGGGGGATCTGCTGGAGTTGTGCTTCCTCAAAAGAGGCCATCAGGTATTTGACCTTGGCCAAGTACTTGGCCATGCGATCATCTAGCGCTTCTTATTTCCCTGATACCTGGTTCACCACCAGCTACGAGTCGCTAAATATCTTGACATGCTTTGCCTCTGCCTTGCGAGCCATGCACAGGCCTGCTATAAGGGCTTCAAACTCGGACTCGTTGTTGGATGCTCTAAAGTTGATGCGGAGTGAGTATTGGAGAATAAAATCATCTGGGCCCGCCAGGATGACTCCTGCTCCACTCCCATCGGCGCACGAGGATCCATCTACATACACCGTCCAGAAGGGGGGCTCCTCTATTGCTTTGCTGGCTTCGGAAATTGTACTTTCTACTATAAACTCGGCTAGGGCTGAGCCTTGATAGCAGTTCGAGGCTAATAGCTGATATCATGTTGGCTTAGCTCGGTGGACCACTTCATAAGGCACCCGGAGGTCTCGGGCTTGAGAAGGACTTGTTTGAGCGACTGGTCGATAAGAACGACCACCGAGTGAGACTGGAAGTAGGGGCGAAGCTTTCGGCCTGCCATGACCAAGGCATAGGTCATCTTCACTAGCTTCAGGTAACGGAGTTCAGCATCCCTAAGGACTTTACTCACACAGTAGATGAGCCTATGCGTTTTGTCTTCTTCTCTTACTAAAACAGCGCTGAGGGTCTGCTCCGAAGCGGCGAGGTATAAGTAAAGGACCTTCCCGGGCCTTGGCTTGCTCAAGAGTGGGGGGTTGTCTAAGTAGGCTTTGAGCTGTTCAAAGGACTCTTGTTGCTGTTGTCCCCACTCAAAGCCATTAGCTCCCTTGAGGGCGTTCAAGAACGAGAGGCTTTTGCTCCTGGATTTGGAGAGGAAATGCCCTATTGCCGCAAGGTGCCCGGTGAGTCTCTGCACATCTTTAACACTAGAGGGGGGGGGGAGCACGGTTGAGTATGGCCTGGATCTTCTCGGGGTTGGCCTCTATGCCCCTTTAGCTGACCATGAACCCCAAGAACTTGCCGGATGAGACTCCGAACGCACACTTGTTCGGGTTCAGTCTCATATTGTGTCTCCTCAACACCTTAAAAGCTTCTTGGAGATCGGAGACATGATCTGATCTGCTGACGCTGTTCACCAACATGTCGTCTACATAGACTTCCATATTCTGCCCAATATGCTCCTTGAAGATCTTGTTAACAAGGCATTGGTAGGTGGCACCAGTATTCTTAAGCCTGAAGGGCATGATCCGGTAGCAATACAGGCCCTGATCGGTGATGAAGTAGGTCTTCGGAATGTCGGGAGGGAACATTCTTATCTGATTGTACCCAGAGAACGCATCCATGAAGTTTAAGAGTTCATGGCCCGAGGTTGCATCAATCAGGGCATCGATACTCGGGAGCGAGAATGGATCTTTGGGGCAGGCCTTGTTTAGATTCGTGAAGTTAATGCAGATCCTCCAACTTCCGTTGGCTTTCTTGACCATCACGATATTGGACAGCCACTCCAGATAGTTCACCTCCTGTATGAACCGACCTCTAAGAAGTTTCTCAACCTCCTCTTTGATAGTTTGCTAGCGCTCAGGGGTGAATTTGCTCCGCTTTTGCTGAACTGGTCTGGCCCCCGAAGCGACACTAAGGTGATGCATGATGAGCTCCTCGGAGATCGCCGACATGTCTGTTGCAGCCCAGACGAAGAGGTCTTGATTTCCCCTTATGCAGTGGATAATGTCGGAGCGAACGGGAGGGGGGAGGACTTTGCTAATCTAAAATTTCCGAGTCGGATCTCCTTCTGAGAAGGCCACCTTTTCCAGCTCATCGACCGGCTCCGATATAGGTGGGCTACTCCCTTGGGGGAGTTCAAGAGCTTCGGGGGAGAGGACTGGTCCTCCCACCGAGGTCATGTAGCATTTGTGGGCCACCTCCTGGCTCCCTCTGACTTCTCCCACGCCCACTGTGGTGGGAAATTTCATCTTCATGTGGTAGGCCGAGGGTATGGCCTGGAGAGCCGCTAGGCCTGGTCGGCCCAGGATGACGTTGTAGGTGGCTTTCATATCCACCACCATGAAGTCCATTGGCTCGGTTCGGGTGGTTGGAGTTTTGCCAGCGGTTACGTCGAGAGTTATGACACCCTCGATCGTCACTGACACTCTTGTGAACCCGTGCAGAGTGTAGCTGGTGGGCTTGAGTCGATCCTTGGATAGCTTGAGCTACTAGAAGGCCTCTAGAAAGAGAATGTTGATCGAACTGCCATTCTCAACTAGGACCCGGTGCACGTCAAAGTTGGCCATGTGGAGGTTTATTACCAACGCGTCACAATGGGGGGTTCGGACGCCCTCTAGATCTCTATTTGAAAAAGTGATCGGGACCCCCAAGCCCTTGGAGGGAGGATGGTTCTGCACATAATTTACTTCCGGAACAAAGGCTTTTCGGGAGGAGTTAGAATCTCTCCCCATTGGACCTCCGTGGATGAGATGCAGGATGGCCTCTGGTTCGGAGTCCGGGGTCTCCGCGTGATGCTTGGGTCACTTATTAGCCCCCTTGGGGCGGAAGAGGATCTGCCCTGTCCTTCCTCACGAATCTGGAGATCTGCCCTCTCCGAATGAGGGCCTCGATCTCATCTTTTAGGGCCCGACAGTCATCCGTGTTGTGGCCGTGGTCCCTGTGGAAGCGGCACCACTTGTCTCGGTTCCTCTTCTTCCCCGGGGTGTTTATCTTCGGAGGTGGCAGGAGAAGAACCTCTTTCCCAACCTCCATCAGGATGGCTGAGACACTCGCGTTGAGCGGAGTGAACTTCTCGAAGTAGGGAGGACGGCGCCGCTGGCCTCCGTTGTCTTTCTGGATCATCTTAGCTTCTTCTTCTTCAGCGCCCTTCCGTTTGTTTCCGGAGGCCGATCCTTCAAAAGCAGGGCGGGAGAGAGCCTCTTCCACTCGGATGTATTTCTCACTACTGAGCAGAAGTTCTGAGAAATCCCGAGGAGGCTTCTTAGCAAGGGACGCTCAGAGGCTGTCGTTAGTGACAATGGGTTGGAAGGCGGCGGAGGCTACGGACTGGTCCAAGGTGGCGATGGATCTGGCCTCTGCGGTGAAACGTTTGACATAGTCTCTCAGCCGCCCGCCCTTCCTTTGGTGAAGCAATAGCAGGGAGGTGCTCTTTTTTTCAGCTCGACGATTGCTCACGAAGTGAGTCAGGAAGAGGCCTTTGAGATAATCGAAGGAGAAGATGGAGGCCGGGGTTAGGCGGGAGTACCATTCCCTTGCAGGCCCTTTCAGCGTGGCCGGAAAAGTTTTGCAGAGGAGCGCGTCTGACGCTTGATGTATCATCATGAGAGTTTTAAAACTCTCGATGTGGTCAGCGGGGTCGGACTCCCTATTGTACGATTCAAAATGAGGAGGGTTGAAGTTATCTGGGACCGGTGTCTCCATTATAGTCCGAGAGAATGGGGGTCTGCTAGGGCAGAAATTCCTTGCCCGTTGCTCCTCCTCTCTGTCCAGTCGGCCAAGGCGCCTCTCCATCTCCTGGAGACGGTGGTAGACCAAATCTTCCGTCCGGTCATACCTTGCTGAGGCCTGGGATTCGTCCTCACGTAGAAGGGGACTGGGAGTGCGACGACGATAGCTCGGGACAGGTTGAGGACTGGGCGTATGGCGGCTATGGTCTTAGGAAGGTTGAGGACTGGGCGTCAGCTGACCGTGGTCGGGGGCAACATTGAGGGCCCTCAAGACTGCCTTTTGGAATTGCTGAAACTCTGCCCTCGTGATCGGGGCCTCCTGCTCTCGGTGGTCCCGAGGGGCGGGTCGGCCGACTGGAAAGCGACTTCTTCTTTGATGGCACTGAGGCGACTCCCTCCGCCTCCTGGGAGAGTTGGACCTTCTGCGATCCGGCCTAGGGGGACCGGATCGTTGGACCCCTGTGATGTTCTCGGCGGGGTATCCCGTCATGGGTCCGCCTCTCATCTAAGCGGGTTCGGAGATCCACCCCATTCTGCCTATTGACGATGATGTTCCGGAGGGCCTTCGGCGTAGGGGGACTGTGCGAGGCCATGGAGTCGGACGAAGGGTTGTGTATCGACACATGGTCGCGGTGAGGATGTTGCCCTTGCCGACTTCGGCGGGAGGGTCCCGAGGAAGCCTCTTATGGCCCTTGAGGAGCCTGCTGGGGCTGTGGTTGTTAAGGAAGAGGCCATCCAGATTGTGGTTGCTGGACGAGTTGAAGGAGAGGCTGTCCAGCTTGCTGGACTTGCTGAGTGGGTTGAGGGGGAACCTCATGGACTGGAGGAGGAGAAGGTGCGGGAGTGGCCCTGTGGTTAGAGACCGTTGTCTTCCCCTTCTTGGGAGGCATGACTTGAAACTAGTTTGGCTGATGAAAGAAGACTGGATCGCTGCTTCTGTTTCCGACAGGTGGTGCCAATCTGTTACTGCTGATTTCGGGTGTGGGAGCAAACAGATGAATTTGTGAGTTCTTTGAGGAAAACAGTAAAGCGAACCTGTTGACTCCACCTGGGTATTGACTTGTTCCTTACCACTGCCGCGAACCTGCACGAAGTTCGATACACCGGGATGGATCCCTGTGACGAACTGATGTTGAATTTGCAAGTATACAAAATCGCACAAGTAATATAGATAGATGAGTAGAGTGTCGAACCCACATGGACTAGATATTTTACTGAGTACCGATATCACTAGATTAATCACTATTTGGAAGATCGAATTTTATAAATAATGAAATAACTAAATTAAATTTATCTAATTAAATCTAACTAAATTGGTGAAAAGGGAGAGGGCTGTTAAACTATGAAGCTCTTGTACTTTGTTTATTGGTAGAATTTGTTCTAGGGCTCTTGGTTCACCTCATTTATCACACACACAAATTATAATTCCTAAAAATATTATCTTTCCCAATTGTCGACCAAAACCCTAAAGATATTAACCACTCTATCAACGTAGTCTAAAAATTATTCTCAATTAATCCTTCGTCTATCCACCAAATTATTAATTGAAAAATTGAATTTCTTAACGGTCACGTCCTCCAATATACGGTCTTAATTTTTATTAATCACAAATTACCTGTTCGGTCTCTTTATGATTTGAAAAATCATACAAATGTCTATCCACCATGTTGTACGCATAAATAATAAAAATTAAAACACAATCAGAAAAAATAGACAAATAAGAAGGAATTAAAATTTGTGTTCAAAACTCGGCTACACCTTAGCCTCTAGAACAATAAATTCAGTTCATATTTGTTTGGGATTGCATCAAATAAGATAATGTGAAGAAGAACATGAGTTACACAAAATAATAATATAAAAAGAATAAATCCAAACCCCTATACTGCTCGTTGAAATCGAACCCAAAAACCACCGCGTTGACGTCGTCCAACCGCCTCGAAGACCGCGCGCCACAGGCCTGTCACGCCTATCGGATCGCCGCAGTCCACGTCAGCAAACCGCGTGCACGTGCGGCCTGGTGCTTCTGTCGCGTCACTTCGAAGAAGAAGAAGACGCGTGCTGTCGCCGTCAATGCACAGCAGCCAGGTCACTCGGGATGGGGAGCCTGTAACTGCTTGCCACGTCCATACGCCTCTCTTTCCCTTGTTGATTTATTTTGTTCTGTGCCGTAAGCAGAGAAGAAAACGACGGATTCGCCAGATGTCAGAGTTCGTTTGGTCACACAGCTGCGTTGGGTGCACTTCGAAAACTGCGCTGATGAAGAGCAGCACTACTGCCCACACGTACTGTTTGCCTCTCCCTTACTTTTTCTTTTTCTTCTTTTGTGTTATTGTACAACCGTCACCTCTTGAGTTTGTACCCTCTCTTTGGTTTGTATTTATAGGGAAACGGAGAGAAGCTTTAGGGTTTGCACTTTTGCAGAAAAGTCCACATTCTTCCTTTTATAATGCAGAATTTTATTTGTTTCTCTTTCCTTCTTTTCTGCCTTTTCTGCTCACCACGTGCTTCTGCATACACAAAATAATACCAGAAATTAGGATTTTTAAATAAAATAAATTTAATTAGTTTAAAATTAATTAAACTAACTATAAATCATATTAGCGCATAAAAATCCTTTTAAAATTTATTTATCACAATTTTAACTCAACAAAACAATAAAAAATGATAAATCAATTATTTTACTTTGTTTGTTGATTTTTTCCACAATTCTTTACTTTTTGCATCAAAAATATTATTTCTTCAAAAATAATTAATTAAATGAAATCATATAGAAATAAGATGAATTATAGACAATATCAGCGAAAACAAGCCATTTTAATAGGTAAATGAGTACAAATATTTGTATATAAATCCGACACATCAAATACCCCCAAACTTGAGATTTTGCTTGTCCTCGAGCAAAAAGTAGAATAATAAACAAGGGAATAATAATAGTAGGCTCAACCCATCACACCAAGAAATCTTATCATGCAAGCATCAAAATTACAATTAAAAATATAAACAACTGCAAATAAAGTAAAACTAAGCATACCCACTTTCTCCAGTGCAATTATTTATTCATAATTCCCAAAAAAAATTGCATTTGTCATGCAATTAATGTAATTATAGTATGCAACAACTCAATCTGTGATTATCCCTTCTCTCTACTACAAACCGAGTAGCAAACTAGAGTTTTTTTTTTTTTTTTTTGAATCTCTTCTTTAAGTTGTCACTTGTCTTTTGACGCGAATGCAAAACATTTGTGATGAATTCACCCGGTTACTCAACAAGTCACAAACTTAAAGTGCTTTGCATACTCATATTTCAAGTTGCTGTTCTACGTAAGTGTAGACATTTGTGATGAATACCCCTAGTTACTAAGCAACTCAAAACATTGGAGTAGATTGACTTTATTCAATTTTTTTAATTTTTAATTTTTAATTTTTTTTTTATTATTACTCTATTTACTTAAACTCTGTTTAGGACTAGACCAAAGGGAATAATCACGAGAAAAAGCATCACATTTGTCTTTTATGTATAATAGCATGACCCACACAATTTTGTAAGGAATTTTGAAACTCAATAATCCTAAAGTAAATAAGTATGCTTAATATTGCTTTATAAAAAAAATTGTTTATACCAAAAAAAATTGTCTTTTATGCTTATCACCATAAAGAACTCAAAAGTGTAATGGTGAGCCCAATTATAATCCTTTTGTTTTGTTTTTCTTTTCTAAAATAATAAAAATAAAAATAAATTTGTAAACCTTCCCCCCAAACTTAAATATCACATTGTCCTCAATGGGAAAGAAAAAGAAAAACAAAAAGAATGCAAAAAGTTTAGAATATCTCCCCTGATTCGTCTTTAAATTTCTGCGCGCGCAGCGTTCAGTATTTTGGCTATATCTGGAGCTGTAGATGTCGAAATGGGCTGAATTTTTTTTTGCTGGAAAGCTAAGACAATTGTCTACAACTTCTCTTTGAATCACTTTTCCAGATTCTGACTTCATACTGCTCAAAAACAGCCATCAATGCAGGTGTTCCATACAGCTCCGCCTGGCGACTTTCAAAATTGATGCAATCCTACAAAATAAAATCAAAAATTAAAATAAAATAAATTAAAAGATAAATGAAAACTGAATGCAATAAAAGAAAACATGGGTTGCCTCCCAAGAAGCGCTAAGTTTTAAGTCTTCAGCCAGACATGGGGGTGAGATGGTTATGTAACGCCAAGATCCAACAACATTAAAACATCCTTTCTAATTTTTCTCTTCAGATGTGGATCAGGTTCAAGTTCCAGTTTGAGGCGTTTTCTTTTAGATGATGATGTCTTTGATTCCCCCACCTCTTTGAATTTATGCTGAAAAAATGAATAAATTGAAGGTTCAGCATCCAAGTACATTACATGTTCAAAAATATTTTCTTTTTCAGGTTCAAAATTTGTTGAATTTGTTGGACATACTTCGATTGACGATTTTTCAAATTTAGCCTTATGTTTCTCTCCCACAATTAAATGAGTTTCACTTACTTGAATCGATAACTGTTCTTCAGGAGGAAAATTTATGGAATTAAAAACATTAAAAGTTACTTGCTCATGCTGAATTTGTTCCTCCACAATTTGTTCAATCTCACTTTGCTTTTCAACCACATTCTGTTCGCCATTTTCTTCTCGTGGTTGTTCAATTGTCCTCCCGCTTCCTAGTGTTATAGCCTCGACATGCTCCTTGGGATTGACAACTGTGTTGCTTTGCAATGTTCCTGCAGTTTTGTCATTAATAATATTTAAAAATTGACTAATTTGTACCTCAAGATTGTGAATGGAAGCCGAAGTTGAATTTGTAACATTTTGGATTGCCAAATCTGTCTTTTGCATGTAGTGCATAAACATGTCTTCAAGTGTCGGCTTCTTTTCTTCCTGTGAAAAATTTTGAGGGTGTATAACTGCTTCTTGATTGTTGTTCCATGAAAAATTGGGAGTGTTTCTCCATCCTGAATTGTAA
The DNA here is from genome assembly GCA_017893485.1 of Hemerocallis citrina. NCBI lineage: Eukaryota > Viridiplantae > Streptophyta > Magnoliopsida > Asparagales > Asphodelaceae > Hemerocallis > Hemerocallis citrina. The sequence continues at coordinate 210,738,528 of CM030364.1, read as the reverse complement.
GTGTTTGCATAATGATTATTTTGCATTTGAAAGTTTGACACAAAATTTTCATCTCCGGCATTTGATGGAGCAAAAGGGTTTCCCACTTGACAATCTGAACTTGCATGATTTCCTGCACAAAGATCACAAATCATATTAGATTGCATAACATTAAAATTTATATTTTCTACTTGTGTATATAAAATATCATTTTTTGCATTTAAAGTAGAAAAAGGATCAAGTTCAAAAACTCCAGCCACTTTTCTTGGCATCGTTCTCTCTGAAGACCACTCGTAATGATTTGATGCCATCTCCTCTAAAAGATCATAGGCTGCTGTGTAAGTTTTGCTTATAAGTGCACCACCAGCTGCTGCGTCAACCATAGATCTATGTGTAACTCCCAAACCATTATAGAATGTTTGCATTTGCAGCCATTTCGGTAGTTCATGATTAGGACACTTTCTCAATAACTCTTTAAACCTTTCCCATGCATCATACAAAGACTCGGTCTCAAATTGAGTAAATGTGCAAATATCATTTCTTAGCTTTGCGGTCTTTGCTGGTGGAAAATACTTGGCTAGAAATTTTTGTGCAAGTCCCTCCCAAGTAGTAATACTACCGGGTGGTAGATAATGTAGCCAAGCCTTCGCCTTATCTCGTAGGGAAAAAGAAAAGAGTCTCAGTCTAATTGCATCGTCTGATACACCGTTGTGCTTGAAAGTGTCACAAATTTGCAGAAAATTTGAAATGTGAGCATAAGGATCTTCGTGTGGTAGTCCCCAAAATTGAACAGTCTGTTGAATTAATAGAATCATCTCCGGTTCAATCTCAAAACCGTCAGCTTCAATAACCGGCTTCTTTATGCTTGACTCATAAATTGAGGGCATAGCATAGTCTCTCAAAGGTCTGTTTTCATTGTTCGCCATGATAATGTGCGTGTATGTCCTGAAATGTACGTATCGAAAAAGAAAAAGAAAAAAAGAAAAATAAAATAGAAAAACTAAAAAAAAAACTAAAATAAGAAAAATAAAATAAAAAAAAGTAAAAGTTAGTCAAAAGAAAATAAAGATGTAAAATGATAATAAAATAAAAATAATTACAAAAAATCCAAATTAGCAATAATCTAGCAATTGTCAATATCAATAAAAGAATAACTAGTCCCCGGCAACGGCGCCAAAAACTTGATGTTGAATTTGCAAGTGTACAAAATCGCACAAGTAATATAGATAGATGAGTAGAGTGTCGAACCCACATGGACTAGATATTTTACTGAGTACCGATATCACTAGATTAATCACTATTTGGAAGATCGAATTTTATAAATAATGAAATAACTAAATTAAATTTATCTAATTAAATCTAACTAAATTGGTGAAAAGGGAGAGGGCTGTTAAACTATGAAGCTCTTGTACTTTGTTTATTGGTAGAATTTGTTCTAGGGCTCTTGGTTCACCTCATTTATCACACACACAAATTATAATTCCTAAAAATATTATCTTTCCCAATTGTCGACCAAAACCCTAAAGATATTAACCACTCTATCAACGTAGTCTAAAAATTATTCTCAATTAATCCTTCGTCTATCCACCAAATTATTAATTGAAAAATTGAATTTCTTAACGGTCACGTCCTCCAATATACGGTCTTAATTTTTATTAATCACAAATTACCTGTTCGGTCTCTTTATGATTTGAAAAATCATACAAATGTCTATCCACCATGTTGTACGCATAAATAATAAAAATTAAAACACAATCAGAAAAAATAGACAAATAAGAAGGAATTAAAATTTGTGTTCAAAACTCGGCTACACCTTAGCCTCTAGAACAATAAATTCAGTTCATATTTGTTTGGGATTGCATCAAAAAAGATAATGTGAAGAAGAACATGAGTTACACAAAATAATAATATAAAAAGAATAAATCCAAACCCCTGTACTGCTCGTTGAAATCGAACCCAAAAACCACCGCGTTGACGTCGTCCAACCGCCTCGAAGACCGCGCGCCACAGGCCTGTCACGCCTATCGGATCGCCGCAGTCCACGTCAGCAAACCGCGTGCACGTGCGGCCTGGTGCTTCTGTCGCGTCACTTCGAAGAAGAAGAAGACGCGTGCTGTCGCCGTCAATGCACAGCAGCCAGGTCACTCGGGATGGGGAGCCTGTAACTGCTTGCCACGTCCACACGCCTCTCTTTCCCTTGTTGATTTATTTTGTTCTGTGCCGTAAGCAGAGAAGAAAACGACGGATTCGCCAGATGTCAGAGTTCGTTTGGTCACACAGCTGCGTTGGGTGCACTTCGAAAACTGCGCTGATGAAGAGCAGCACTACTGCCCACACGTACTGTTTGCCTTGGAACTCGCACACGTTCTCTCTCTCCCTTACTTTTTCTTTTTCTTCTTTTGTGTTATTGTACAGCCGTCACCTCTTGAGTTTGTACCCTCTCTTTGGTTTGTATTTATAGGGAAACGGAGAGAAGCTTTAGGGTTTGCACTTTTGCAGAAAAGTCCACATTCTTCCTTTTATAATGCAGAATTTTATTTGTTTCTCTTTCCTTCTTTTCTGCCTTTTCTGCTCACCACGTGCTTCTGCATACACAAAATAATACCAGAAATTAGGATTTTTAAATAAAATAAATTTAATTAGTTTAAAATTAATTAAACTAACTATAAATCATATTAGCGCATAAAAATCCTTTTAAAATTTATTTATCACAATTTTAACTCAACAAAACAATAAAAAATGATAAATCAATTATTTTACTTTGTTTGTTGATTTTTTCCACAATTCTTTACTTTTTGCATCAAAAATATTATTTCTTCAAAAATAATTAATTAAATGAAATCATATAGAAATAAGTTGAATTATAGACAATATCAGCGAAAACAAGCCATTTTAATAGGTAAATGAGTACAAATATTTGTATATAAATCCGACACATCACGAACCCTCCGACGCTCTTGTCAGTAATCTCCAAGATTAAGAAAGAGCTTTAGGTAGGAAAAGATTCTTTACCTTGTTACGGTTGGGGGAAAGGGGTATTTATAGAGATCCATTTCGAGATTAGGAAAAATCTCTACTTGACGGTGTGGATGGATAAGAAGTGGTTAAAACCGTCTCTTAGGAATAATGACGAATCTGAATTTCTCTTTATTCTTCTGAATTGGTTTGTAACGGGTTGGTACCCGTATCCAATAGGACATATCCGTTTATAGGTTACTGGGCTTTAAAGAAGAGACACAGTTCCTATTTCGGACCAGTTTGTAGGTGAAATTACTATTTTATCCCTGAGAGGTTTAAGATCCGTGCTCGATTTAATCCTATTTTAGCCATATCAGACATCTTACTTTTGATACTTTTGAATCATCAAGATGATCGTACAATATCGTTGTGGATGTGCAGTTGATATCTAAGCATCCAACCTGTTGCCATTCTAATTTATGCTCGTCTTATATGAGCGAGAGAACTGCATGTGAAATCAGTATTTTGCTGGACTTTTGGTGGAAGATGTTTGAATTTTATGTGTTTCATCCCTTAGATGAAACAGTTTCATGTTTCATTTCATATTTCGTTTCATGTCTAAAGTACTATTACCTGAACTATTTCCCAGTTTTGTCTCATATATTTGCATAAACAGACTTAGTAATTAGTACTGTAATTGGACGTAATTATAAAGGTCAACAGTAAATGTAAGGTTGATAGAATTGTAAGTATTGCACAAAGTTTGCACTACCTCAAGATTGTGGTAGTAGCAGCTGGACAGGCAAGGACTTGACGCATTCCCCGCGATTGGTATTGAGCAAACAGCTATACCTATCACCTTCATTACTTATGATGCTCATAGGTGGTTGACCATAGCAACTCAGCCGTCTCAGCGAACTTCTATAACATATAACCCATGTATCAATCTAACCAGAGGCGCTTGTGCTAGTATATACAAGTTCCTTGGGATACGTTGACTACTTCAAATTGTTATTATAATGTGTGCTAGTATATACAAGTTCCTTGGGATACGTTGACTACTTCAAACTGTTGTTATAATGTGTTAAAACGATGTTTCTCCCTCGTCTTCGATGCTTTGAGGCCGAGGCCTCCACACACACATGCCCCAAACAAAAATCATATGTATGGTGGTGACTTAATTGGTGATAACTTTTATAATAATGCTAATTGTACTATTTTTCTGTTACTATTTAAATACGGAGTAATACATATTGTACGCATCAAAAAAAAAATCTAGCGAAGCAGAAAAAGACTGACTACTCCAGATTCACAAGTCATCCACGATAGGGAGAACCCCAAAAGAGAGAATTTTTTGCTGTGATAGGCCACTTTTTAAAAATATTTGCAATTATGGGACAGTTTCGAAACTATTAGCGCTCGTAGACTAACTTGTGCCACGTCAGCAGCGACCGCTATTCTAATAGCATCCTCTTCATTTTTGAGGTCACTAATAGGAATAGCGACCTATGTTTTAAATGTTTTTGATTTTTTTTTGTTTGCTGCCACTATTCCCACTAGCGACCTTAGTTATATGAGATCGCTAATGTGATTAGTGACCTTGAATGAATGTATTCAGACACTTAGTGATTTCTAAAGAGTTTTTCCCAAAAATTTAAAGTACTAAGGTCGCTATTCCCAATAGCGACCTACAGTAGGAAACACAATCTCCTTATTCTTTGGAATATTTACAAAATAGTTATACAACTAAGGCCTCGATTCGGAATAACGACCTTAGTACAATAAAGACATCTATTCCGAATAGCGACTTTAGTTTTAAAAATAAATTGATTGTCATTTTTCAGAAAGCAAAGACTCTAGATTTTTCTAAGTGTTCGAATACAGCTCATTAAAGATCGCTAATTCCATTAGCGACCTCATTTAACTAAAGTCGCTAGTGGGAATAGCGACATCAAACAAAAAATTCAAAAAAAATTAAAACATAAGTCGCTATTCCCATTAGCGGCTGCTGCTGACGTGACATAAAGTAGCCCAAAAATACTAATAGTTGAGAAACTAGGTCAAAAACGCAAATATTTTTAAAAAGTGGCCTATGTACGCAAAAAAATCTCCAAAAGAGGGATTCGAATTGAGAGAGAAGTTTTTTTTAATAATAATAATAATAAATGGATCCGAAAGCAACTGCCAAGTCGAAGAGAAGCCACACTCAACACAACCGAAAAGCTCACCCCACCGCCGCCGCTGCCGCCGCCCACAAGAACAAATCCGCCGCCCCCGCCCCCGCCGCCGGCCATTCAAAGAGGAGAAGCCAGCCATCTCTACCCTCAAACTGGGACCGGTACGATGACGACACCGACGATACCAATGAATCCGCCGCCGCTAAACATTCGGGTGATGGCGAGGTCGCGCCGAAGAGCAAAGGGGCCCACTTTGGGTTCTTGATTGACCTGGCTCGATCTCAACCCAGGGATTTCGTAGGGTATGAAGAGGATGCATCGTTTGGTAAGTGAAATCACTCACTTGTTTAGGGTTTTGTGGGGTTTTTTTTTTATAAATTTTTTTTTAATTTTAGATGTATTGTAGGATTTGATTGATTTTAGTTCAGAATTCTATGTCTGTGTTAGATTTGTTAAAAGTATTATTTCTTTTTGTTAGTTTTGATATGTTTGAGGAAAAAATGGAGGTGAGAAATGCATCAGGTTGTATTGGAGGTTAGATAACCTCTAAGTATCTCTAGTTTTAGGTTGAGAAAATTGGTGGTATCCCAAGTGTAGAAGGAGCCCAGAACAAGCTGAATTTGATAACTATAGGTGTCTTGAATACCTTCACATACGTCCAATCATCTGACCTTTACCTTCGTACCAAAACAGGCCAATGATTGTTTCCAATTTTATCGGCTTACATGAGTGTGCTCTCGGAAATTGGATGCTAATAGATAACAGCCAATTGATTGTAATTGAGCAAGTATACTTATGTTTTTTTTGATAAGCAAGACAACTTAATACAAACTAACTGTCTAACATATTCCTATTATGCTGGTTGATTTCCTTCCCTATACACATGGGAGACCCTGGTTGAATCCAAGCTTTGGAGCATTCCACTGGTGTCCAATTTAAAGTATGTAGAACCGCAGTTCCATCGATAAGCAACCTTTTCACGACCACAGTATTGTCACACTCCACCCAAACTCTAGAATGTAGATATAGTTCTACCAACTCTTTAACTCCGAGCCACACAGCAATAGTCTCAGCCTCAATCGCAGACCTGACACTAATTGGAGAAGCAGTAAGGCACATCACATTCCAGTCCCGAACAAGACAACCTGCACCACCCTGAGCAGAATTTATATCAAATGACCCATCGGCATTCACTTTCAACCATCCCTCCGCAGTTTTTTTCCAAGAAATAGTGAAATTCCTAGCTCACTTCCCACCACTGCCACAAACTCCTTAGCCTGACTGCCAAGGTTGACTAACTATACTAGTGATACTGTCAATTGCATTTTCCAAAACAACCTAATTCCTTCTTCACAAAATCCATGCATCAATGTCACTAAACATTACATTAAAACCCATAGTAGATAAAACTGTCTGCCAAACCAACTACTATGATGGACAACCAAGTAGCACATGATAACAATGTTCTCTAAATAAATCACACCTAGGACAGAGTATTGACCACACTTCTTCTATGTAGAAACACCCTTGTCTGAATCGCCTCGTGTGGCAAATTCCAAAGCCAAGCTTTGCCTCATACCAACTGTTGCTATCTCCTGCTGCAATTGACCACTGCAAACCAAATCGAATAGATTCAGATCCGCTCTGTATAGCTCTGCCCAATATGCTGACATCCCTTGCCTTCTTCTGCCAAGACCATGGATTAGTGTCAACCCCATATTTCTTACAGATTACTCGAGCAAGTAAGGAGTTAGGGTTTGAATTAATCCGAACCCCCTGTTTACCAAACAAAGCATCCTGAAACTGATGTAGTTTCCTGATATGTTGTTGCTGCTTCTGTTGATCAATCTTAACTATATGTTAGTTTTCAATGATGAATTGCTTGCAGTCAAACTTAACAGGATTTATGTTAACTTCATATGAACTTATTTTAGGAATGAGCTCTTTCTAGAGCAAATTGACTTTTTGTTTGTATAGACTTTATGCAGTGGGTGAGCTCTATACTTTCTGTTAGGGGAAAGAGCCTTCTATCTATTTGTAGGGATGACAACTTTATTGTGGATGATTATCCCAGACCAAGTTTTGAGGTAATAATAGTTTGCCTTAATACAATTTTGGATTTTGCCTTGGCTATCTATATGTAAATGACATCACCGTATTTATATTTGATATTCTTTATGTCGATGCATAAAGTCAGGTACCTCTCCTCTCTATGGATTTAAATGCTCTCGATGCACAGTTATCGAAGCTGAAGCTCTCACAGAGGCTCTTTATGGAATCAGATCTATTACCTGAAGAGCTGGTTAGTCTTCTCATACACAATTTGTTGTCTTTCCTTGTTACATTTATATTAAGCATCACATTTCATTTTCACATGAATGTGTAGAAGGTTTTTCTTTGGAAGGCTGTGTCTAAGTTCACAAGATGGAGCCCTCTTGTTTCATTAAGATGTTAGGTAAGGTGTTAGGTTACAAATTCATATATAAAGTAGCATGATTGCTGTTAAGCTTCATTTATCAGTTGATCAGACCCTATTATGTAATCTCTCATTTGTTAAGATAAGATTGTGTTTGACTTGTTTATAATGAGGATGTATTAAATGATATTGGATATAACTAACATGCATGCATATTGGACTTTGTCGGTTTATTCAATTATTTATTTGGTTTTAGATAGTTGACACAACTGGAATATTATCAGTATTTTAAACTGACAATATGTGGAATTGTTATCTGTACAGCGTAGCACATTTCTCTTGCTCTGGTTGTTTAATCGTAATATAAATGTAGTTAGATTGTCTGGAGATTTTCATACTTTTCATTTCTAGGATTTTTCAGTTCTCTTTAGTCAACTAGTTAGCTAAAAGTCATGCTCTCATGTATACCCATGATCATATTTAACACATTGGGACCTCCTAGAATTAGAAATAAATCTATATATAAATCAAACAAGTGTATTCAACTGGTAATATGCAGCCCTAAGAGCATCCTCTGATATCCTTAACATAGGATATATTTAACAATTGAGAGACATAAATCGCTTTAGTTTCCTCACAGGATCATTTTGATGATAATTTTGTCAACAATAGAAGCAATTTATGTACTGAGTAGACTTATGGAAAAATATAGAGAGAATAAGAAATATCTACATATGATATTTATACATCAAGAAAAAGCATATGATAAAGTCCGTAAAGGCATAGTATGGTGAGTGTTAAATAATAGAAGAGTAACTATTCGGTATATTGAGGTAATTAAGGATATGTATGAAGGGCCAAAGACCACAATTAGAACAAGCACAAGAGAGACCAATGATTTTTCTATTACAGTAGGTTTACACCAATAGAGTAGGAGTCGATGCTAAATTAGAATTGTGGAGAGAAACTTTGGAAGATTGAGGCTTTAGAATAAGCAGAACTAAAATCGAGTATATAGAGTGTAATTTTAGTGATATTCGGAACACAACTGAGGAAGTAGTGAAGCTTGATGGTTAAGAGATATCTAAGAGAGACCGTTTCCGATGTTTAGGCTCGATTATACAAAGAGATCGGGAGATTTGTGAAGATGTTATACATAGGATCCAAGCAGGGCGGCTTAAGTGTAGAAGTGTCAGTGATGTTTTGTGTGACAAATATATACCTTTGAAGTTGAAGAAAAATTTTTATAGGACGACTGTTAGATCATCAATGATGTATGAAGTAGAGTGTTGGGCAACAAAGAAACATGTCAAAAAAATGAGTGTAGCAGAGATGAGGATTCTAAGATGGATGTGTGGTAAAACCAGGAATGATAGGATTAGAAACGAGCATATACGAGATATACTAAAGGTAGCTCCTGTCCAAGATAAGTTAGGAGAGAATCGCCTCAGGTGGTTTGGACATGTCACACGTAGTCCTAGTAGTGCCCCTGTTAGAAAGAGTGATTTAATAAGTATTGAGGGTAGAGTTAGGGGTAGGGGAAAACCTAAACTTACTTGGGTGGAAATAGTGAGAAAAGATATGATAGCTTGTGACCTTACAAAAGATATTGCGCTAAACCGAGTAGAATGGAAAACCAGGATTCATGTAGCCGACCGCAACTAGTTGGGAAAAAAGCTTTGTTGTTGTTGTTTATCTTACTACATTGTGATAATCTCCATTACAGTAGAGGACTTGATTATGCTCATAAATTACTCTGCTGAATTGGCTTGTATGTTTGCCTTGTAGTAGATGAAAGTTCTGAAGCATAATTTCTTACTTTTGCTCCTCATGTTTTTGTTGCCAGATCATGGAGGAATCCAAAACAACTCCAGTGCCAAAGGAATCACTAGTCTCAGTACCAGCTGACCGTGGATTTGATTCACAAACCTCAATCACTTACCCGATTATAGAAATTAATTCTAACAAGACTCACAATGAATCTGAACTCGTAGCATCCGAGGATTCTAAACAAGTAGGGCTATCTAGCAAAAGACAATTTGCAGAACAGATATTGCAAATTTCCGATCATACCATGCCCAAAACCGAACAGAAGATACCTACTACTAGATTTGAAGCATCATAAGCAGAAGCAGAACTTGATGTACTTCTTGATTCATTCAGCCAAACCAGTCTTTCCGGCTCCTTCCCAGACGATAAATTCAACAAGACCTCGTCCCTGAACAGTTTGAGTTTTGTAGCCAAAACTTCTATGGATGATTCCATTGACGAGTTGCTTGCTGAAACGTCCCTGTGGGCAGATGACATGAAGAAAACAGCACTGCCTCAAAAACCTTTTAGTGGCTTATCTAAGACTCCAGATCCCGGTCTTCAACAGATATGAACATAACATCTGTAGATGATTCAATTAATGATTTGCTCGCAGTGACACTGAAACAAGGAACATCTTCAATATCTTTTCCTGGCAATTCTCATTTGGGCTCAAGATCGACAAATGCATACAATATGTCAAGTAGTAGAACCATCAAAGATTCAATTGATGACTCATTTGATGATTTGCTTGCAGAGAAATCTTTTCCCGTCAAAGAACAGAAAAAGCACACAGCAGTACAGGGAAATGTTTCGGCATGTACAGGGTCTGTTCACACTTCCAGCATGCGCTCAAAAGCTACTGATGATGACATTGATTCATGGCTTGATTCACTGTCAGATGTCTAGATTCACTTTCAGATGTCTAGAAACACTTCATCGATGTAGATTAAACTTTTGAAAACCGATTGCATGTTGAGTTAATATACAATATCTATGTTTTCTTAAACGCAACGGCCTACTGTTAACTGCTCGCAAATATTTCATTCCTTTTTATGGATTATACTACATATACTGAGCACCTCATAACTGGAAAAAGAGCAGTAGCTAATTACAGAGGATTTCTGAGTCCTAATCAGTATTCTAATTCCTAGTTGACAAAGCAGAGAGAGTGAAAGAGATTGAATCAGAGCCAGAGCGCACGAGCTTCCTTCAAGATCGGCACTAGTTCGCCTGAAATATGCACAGCCATATGCCAGTCTAGCCCTCCCACAAGCCTCCTCCCAACGTAAACCGTGGGAAACGCTAACCCTTATTGTTGTTGATCCTCATCATCATGCATCAATTCTTTGTCGGTGCGGATGCGGATCTCTTCGTGTTCTTTAACTTTGAAAACTGCAGGGTTGACTGCCAAACTCAGCAGCAGTCACTTAACGACATGACTCATTCCGCACCCTTTTCACCTCACGACCAACACCGGACTCTCCCCTTTTCACCTCACGACCAACACCGGACTCTCCGCCTTCTTCAGCTCTTCTGCATTGCCGCTGCTGCAGGATGGCGGGTACTGCGGTGGGCCCCATGCTCAGTTGCCATTTTATGGAATTGGTTGTTACATGTTTAGGTATTTAGTTAGAAAGAGAGAAAAAGGGGAGAGAGGATGATTGCTCACAATTGACAATTGAATGGTGGTTCGGTCGTTTATATGGTCAATTCCGCAGGAGTGATGTCAGCTGACGAGGACAGCAAACATGAGGGTTGCGCTCGTTCCGAGACTTAACCCAACACCTTACGGCAGCCATGCACTTTTCGAAACTATTTCTGAAGATGACTCACTTTGCAAATCAATTTCTAGAGTGGACCAGTCCTCATAGGCCATAGTTCCCAAATGCAGTCTACGAGGACTGGTCCTTTCTATGAATTAGTTTGGAAGGTGGGTTATCTTCGAAAATTGTTTTCAAAAGTTAGTTAGTTCGGGAAAAAAATTGTTACTCGTTTACGTCTACCTCTCCATCTCATATTGGTTCTCAACAAATTGCTATTTTGTACTTGTCCCTTGATCAACTCTAAAGGTGAACGGTCCGAGTATTAACTAAAACATCATTGAGCGTGACTCAAGAAAAAAAATCTTAAGTGGAAGCCACACATTCTATTAAATTCGTCTTTCTACCCTTTTGAACTAATTCTCTTTTAGGATATTTAACGTTAGAATTTTTCTCGAAAGTAGGTTATGTTGGAAAGTATTACGAAAAAAATACATTTCTAAAATATGATTATGAATTAATTTAGTATTGATTTTGACAAAATTAAGCTTTATTTAGTCATGGTCAACCTAGCTGTTACAGCTAGTCATGACCCATAATTTTTTTTGTTAATTATCCTTATAAATAAGATGATTATTGTTTGATTTTATGAATCTTTAAGTGGTTTATTATTATGAGGAAATATATGACTCTTATAAATACTAATAGAGAAAATAAGAGAAGGATAAGAGAACGAGATAAACAAAAATGATATTCTTCCTCCAAACAAAACTTCTACTATATATATTTATCTTCTTTATTGGGCATATTCTAACTTACATCTCGATGTCAACTCTCCTTTGCACGCAAGAGATATAGGTGGATAAGAATTTGTACCTCTATTAGACAAATTGTTATGGAGTGCCGTCCGAGATCGGCAATAAGTCATTTAGGGAAGTGCTAATACACACCTACTTTGAGGCTGATAAATTATATTATTCTATTTTATATTTGGTAGCTCAATTTTATCCAACAATTTAAAAGACTTAATCCATTTATAAGATTACCTACATATAAAATTACCAAATTGAATCACCGGTATCTTTATGCCTGTCATTAAATTTTTTTTGGAATATATGTGAACACATTTTATTTTCGAATTAGACAGTTTCATTGTAATTACTAGTTGTCGAAAATTTTCCTTGATATTATATTTAGAATTTCATGCCTCAAGTAGATGACTAGTTATCTTATATGGAAATTCTTAATCATGTATGTTTAGTGTGCATCTTTGTCATTTTAATGCAATTGACAGTGATATCTTAATTTTGTCGCAAATGAATTCAAATACTTATTTATTTGACTTATTTAGTTTCACAACCCATATTGATTTGATCTTCTTTAATAACTACCTATATCCAATTTTTTGTTTATCCACATGTCCTTAGAAAGTAACAACGAAAAATTGAATTATGATATATTTGTGGATATTATTAATCTTATTTCAAACACCCTCTTGATATATGCAAGAGTTATTATATTTGTGAGACTACAATGTCATAATTTTTGGTGACTCTCCGAGTCATGAAATTATAATGTTACAATGAAAATTACATAATTATTTTGTATGTCCATAAATTTTGCATATAAAACATCATTCTTTGTAAATGTGTAGAGTACGGTTGCTAATACAATTTTTTTTATTATTTTATTTTTGCCAATTATATATCATGCACCTTGACATTTATTAGAGATCAAAGATATTTTGCATCATGACAATAATGTGTTGATTAAATATTGTATTATGTGCTTAGCATAGTAATTTTATTTATTTAGTGATAATCATGTGTTTATTATCACCTTTGTATTTTACTAGTCATTATTGTTTATGAGATGTCCATTGACTTTCTCTTATACAATTAGGTTAAATAAAATTTATTGATAGTATTGGTTATTTAAATATTGATGTTTATTGCTATAATTTTAGCTAATCAATATTGAGTTACAATTTTTTAAATGATATGATGAATGCATATATGTCACGTTCCGCTTTCCAAAATACGGAATGCAAGCACGTGACGTTGGCCCAGAGAATGACTTGCGTCATTCATAAGCTGTTATTGATTCAACTCAACAATATAACGAGGAGCAATACAACCATGCATGCAATGAAAGGATAATTACATGAATAACAATACTTGGAATTTGAGTATGAAATAACCAAATATAATAATAATCCAATACTAGAAACAACAATAACAATATTCAGGACAAAAAGCCCACAATACAAGAAATAACAATGTTCAATTATTAAAGTCTTCATAACAAAGCAATGATTATTTAGGCAGCGATGCAAATCAATTCTTCACCATTGTAGTTCTCCTAATTCATCAGACAATTCTTCTTGATTACCTGTAAGCTGTTCATCTAAAAAGACAGAATAATATGTTCTTAGAGCAAGTCGTGGACAGCAAGTAGAGAAAGCAATGAAACAATGACATTTACGATATAACAATGAATTCAATAAACAATAGAGTCGATGGCAATGAACAATAGCAAAATGATAACGATGCAATGTGCAATTATAATGATCAATAACAATAACAATAAACGATATCAATAATCGATAACACTGTTCAATAATGATGACAATATGCAATGACGATGTGATGACAATCTTAAGTCTATTATTCATTTTAATCCTAACTAATGTAGCACTTCATGCGTTCCATGTATTTACCACATGGTTGCTACATGCAAACAAGTTATGCTTAGACTTTAGCAGTGGATTTTATAGTTCATGTACTCGGTAACGATAATTAATATTCAATAATTGCAATTCAATAATAACTACATGATACGATAACTGGTCCCGATACAATACACGATAGATTGGGTTACTGCCGTAAGCCCCAATCCATCGATAAAACAATAGCTGTTAACAATATTTAGGGAAACACGAGACCCTCCTCCGAGTACAGTCTCTATACTGTCCACTACTACAGTCAACGCTTAAACCCCTGCTTGTTAACAATTCTTTATTCAATCAATATGCAATAGTTGTTCACAACATTAATCAAAGTAAGTTACCTTTATGTGAACATGGTATTAAGATGTATAATGTCCATAATCCAACTAATCACACTCAACTAATACACTAACATCAATTATATGAACAATCATCCCTAGTATACAATCTACAATAGTTGTGTAATGTCATGACGTGAATTACAATAACAATTCTTATTCCTATATTCAACAATTAACTACATGAATGCATGTAAGATCTCTATAAATTGGAGGAAAAAGACGCCACGAAGTCAAGACTACTACTTGAATTCGCTCGTGTAAATCCGTAGTATCCCAACGATAGATAACAATAGCAGATATACGATAATCAATATAGATCTACTTGCGGGATTCAATAAACAATCTCGAATATGAAATAATAACTATTCGAGGAGAAATGACTTGCCTTTAGGACGACGTTAGATCCGATATAAGGAATAACGGGATTAGGATCCCGGGCGACAAATCACGAACACGAAGCACTAACACGTGCGAGCCACGTGCAAGACACTAAAACAGCAAAACACCAACACCGGATCAACCCAAATACCAAACACCGATTAGCCCAAACACCAAATGCTGAGCACGGGATCGGGATCCCCTACTCCACAAAACACCACACAGCAACACAAAAACCACCGTCTATGATCTTCTTCCCAAACGTGACACACACACACACACACACACACACACAGAGAGAGAAGAGAGAGAGAGAGAGAGAGAGAGAGAGAGAGAGACGGCGACTGAACGACTGCGGTCGGGAAGCGACGCCAGCAGCGAGAGCTAGGGTGGCGACGGTGAGGCGCTGGCGGTCGGGAAGCGACGCCGCGACGAGAACTCCGGAGCTCGAGCGACCCCCTGTTTCACGCCAAAACAGGGGATGCAAGGCACTCAAGCGTTCAACGATGACGACAATGGGGTGAGGGGGTCTGCGGTGGTTGCGGGGGTGAACAGAGAGGCAAAGACGGCAGCAACGAGGCGGTGGATGAGGATAGCGGCAATGGATGAGCATGGGGGGGGGGGAGGGGGGACAGGTTGGCGACGGGGATGAGATGGCGATGGTTCTGGCATTGGCGGAGCGACTTGGGTGGTCGACGATGGGTTGACGAAATGGAGGAGGACGAGAGCGGGGAGGGGAGCGGTAGGCTTGAAGTGCTTCGAGCAGTGGAGGAAGACGAAGGTTCGGAGCTTTGAAGCTCGGCAATGGCAGATGGGGAATCCGCGATGGTGAGGGAGAGGATGACGGAGAAGATTCGACGGGGTTCGGAGCTCGAGTCGAGGGCTCGACCAGAGGCAGGGAAAACTGTTGTGGAGGCGGTTGACAGCGAGGGGGTGAGGGTGATGGCACTGGTGTTGTAGTACCCCGTATTTTTAAATATTATTTTTAAATGTTTATAATGAATTAAAATGATTTTTGGAGATTTAATAAATATTTTCCTGGAAAATTATCTTTTACACGTGCAAAACACGTGCAAATATTTTCTTGAGAAGTTCAAAAGCTAAAATTTCTTCATGGAAAATCATTATTTATTATTTGGGATTTATTTATAATTTTTCAGATTTTTCTAAAATTAATTGGATCTATTTGCAAATTTTATGAAAAAGAAGGATCTTTTTGCAAAATTGTCATTTTGAGAGGTGAAAGTGCCAAACTATCTTCTGGACTTTCAAACAGTACCGGATGGAAAGTAAGGTGTTAATTTTTGCTTTTAAATCTCAATTTAATTGATTTTATCAAGTTCCAAGTATAGGAATCTATTTATGTAAAGTTATATTTTAAATGGGTTATTTTGCAAAAGTGTCTAGAAACCCTAAAACTTCTTTTCCCGGCTATTTAAAAGAAAAACGCAGCCGTCTTTCACTGCACAACATTAAGTTTTCTTATTTTTGGAGGATTTAGGAGAAGATTTTGGATCTCGCAAAGGAAAGACTTCTTATCAAGGGATTTCTTCATTTTAAGTGAGTGATGTAAATTGTTTGTTGTTTGTTTTATGTATGTGAGTGATGTAAATTGTTTGTTGTTTGTTTTATGCATGTGAGTGATATAATTATTTTGTTTGTTCTTTGAATGTTGTATGTGAGTAATTGATTGGTTGATTGTTTATTTATGTAAGTGGTAAAATTGGTTGTTTGATCTATGAATGTTTAATGGATCTTGGATATTGAACTTTATTGCTAGAAAGCATGATTAGGGTTTGAGTATGACTATGAAAATAATGGATTGGATGGATGAACGATTTGATTTTGAGAAACCCTAGTGGTATGTGATTACAAATTTGATTATGGTTATGAATTGTGGTAGAAATTCAGTTTTTGAGAAATTTGAATGGAAGAGTTATGAATCAAGAGATCATGTTATGAAAAATTGAAAATTGAGAAATTAGTTGAGTTGAGGAGATATACCCAAATTGGGGATTCTTTGAGATTTTGATATTTGTATGGTTTGGATCTGAATATGAACTATTTCAGTGAACAATGAATTTTGTAAGAAACTATAATTTTTATTATATGCACAATCCATGTATTAATTGAAAGAATCAACAAAATCTCTATTTTCATGAATTCAAGCAATTTGATTTAGTTCTTTGGACTATTATATGTCCTACCAGTTGTATTTGGTTATATAAGAAATAAGTTTTTATCAAAATCGTTTTCATAAAGTAAAACTATGTATCAGTTGAATTGTGCACAACCAAAATACTGCACACTGAAGGCCGACAGTCGACAGTCGTGAATTTCTCAGTCGACTGATACGACCCGGCTGCTATGTTCTTTAGTTTTCTCGAAATTTCCTTCTAGACAGTCGACCTATACCTTTTACAGTCGACTGGTACACTTATAATTATATTTTTAAAGTCATTGTAAATTTCTCTCTAGACAGTCGACCTATTCCCTATTCAGTCGACTGCTATACTTAGATTAATTTTTTAAAAATTATTGGATTTTCTCTCTGGACAGTCGACCTATGACTTTTACAAGTCGACTTATAAGACTTAGTTTATTTTTCTTAAGACCATGAAATTCTCTTCCTGGACAGTCGACTTACTCTTGTTATTAGTCGACTGATACTGATGTATTCTTATAATTTTGAATGATCTTTCAAATGATCTATTCTTTAAATGTTTTGATCGATAACGTATTATTCTATACTTTATCTTCTATTGCGCATATGTTTCAAGATGTTAAGTTGAGCAATTTATGTTGGAAGGTTGGTTTGGATATTTGAGTTTGAGTCTCTAGAGGGTGTGTGGGACCCTAGTATACCGGCGGATGAGTTATTTATGTTTGGGCCTGTTGAGGCATTTTAGTTGATCAGTTGTTTGAGTTAAGTCCGGTAGGGTACACCGACTCAAGGAGATTCGTTAAGTAATTAAATAACCTAAATAATAAGGACAGGCACTAGTGGTGATGTGATGAACGAGAACATGGTTTATGGACCTCAGTATGGCTTGCGATGTGAGATAATCCCCAGAATTATCCAGGTGTGAGTGAAATAGTCTCCGGAATTACCTGTGGTGTGGGATTGATCTCCGGAATTATCGGAGTCGAGGCGACGCACATGTGGTATTCGTGTGATGAGGTGCCATTGCTTGCGGTGTGGGGTATTCTAGAAGATTCCCAGGTGTGAGTGAAATAGTCTCCGGAATTATCTGTGGATAGAGTTTGACCTCCGGAATTATCGGGGCATGGGCTAATACTCACAGTTTATCTTTATCTCGTAGTAGTCATCGTGATAGGATTAGTTGCATAGCGGAGATTGAACCCTATAATGTGGAGACGTTAAGGGCTTGCACCGGACCTATGTAGAGTGGGATGCATAGACTCCGACAAGTACGCATTAGAGAGTCAGCATATAGATTTGTGTTTCTTGATTTGGTTTCACGCATGTGTTTTCCTGTTTTCTACACTTGACACTTAGTTTAGCTTCACTTGAGGTTTACATGTTTCCTTGCTATGTCATATTTTATGTATTATTATTTGTCACATATTGTTTATGAATCCATATTGTTTGTTTTATGTCACTCACACCTTTATGGCTGGCCCCTTTAGTTTTGGGTGTTAGGGTTCATCTCTAGCCTCATATTTTACAGGTGATTTCTTAAGGCTCGGATTTGGATGCTTGAGTTCGATTGATTTAGTGACATATGTAAAATGAAAAGTGTTGTAAAGAAAAGAGAATTAAGATTTGAGATGTATTGTATTCCGCTGTGCTATGTAATTGATTATTGTAATGAAAGTTGGAAAAATTTTATTGGTGTTAAATTGGGTTTAATATTACATTGAAGCTGATGCTGGAAATTGTGCCACATATTTTGTAAAATATCATATTAGAAATTCGGGGTGCTACAGAGGTTGGTATCAAAGCATGCTTCAATAGTAATACTAAACATGGTATAAAAATAACCTAGGTGTGGACACTAGAGTGTGAGTACCTAGGTGTGGACATTAGAGAGTGAGTATTACATAGAACTGAAACATGATATTTTACCTTTAAGGTACAGTTGAGGTTTTGCCAAAGGGTGTTGATGTGAGAATGAATTGTGTGTGTGGTGCTCTAAATTTTCCCTCATTTTGCAGTATTCAGTATGGTTGCACCCAGACCCAGGAATGGTGGTAACAATGGTGATGGATCTGGAAGTTCTCGAGGAACTGGAATTGATCTCGAGGCCGAATTTGCCAGGGTGTATCAGACTTTGGAGTCACTGATGGCATCTAATTTAGCTTAGAATCAGAACCAGCATCAGAATCATGGAACTGGACCAGGATTGGTTAACGCCGATCCCATCAAGCAGATCGAGTCCTTCAAGAGGATGAGGCCGCCAGTTTTTGAGGGGCAATCTGATCCAAACGAAGCTGATGATTGGATTAGACGGATGGAGACAATCTTCGAGGTCTCGGAAACTCTAGCAGCCAATAAGGTGAAGCTGTCCACGATGCAATTGGAGAAGGACACTGGTGTTTGGTAGCAAACGGTGAAGAGGACTTTGGGGGACCAGCAGATGACTTGGAAAGCTTTTCTGGAGGAATTCAGGGATCGCTTCTTTCCCCTAGATATTCAGGAGAATAAGATGACCGAATTCTTGAATCTTCAGCAGGGCAGCATGACCGTGCGAGAGTATGAGACCAAGTTTGCTCAGCTATCGAGGTATGCACCAGAGTTGATAGTTGACGAGGCAAAGATGGCCAAGAAGTTTGAGCAGGGCTTGAGGCCAAACTTGAGGCCGAGGATGATCCCGTTGGGCATAAGAAGGTTCAACAAGCTGGTCAGGAGAGCAGCTATGACCGAGGAAGACATGGACCAGTTCCAGAAGAGGCAAGAGACCTGGAACAGGAACAAGAGGCCAGTATCAGGTCAGAGTGGGAAGGGATTCCCAGCGAAGCAAGTCAAGTTCAGTGATCCAGTGCAGAAGGCACCTGCAACTCAGGAAGTGACTTGTTATTACTGCAAGGAGGCAGGTCATTACAGGTCAGCATGTCCTAAGTTGGCGAAGCAGACTTGTTTTCAGTGTGGGCAGGCGGGACATTCTAAGTCTCATTGTCCACAGTTGAGGAAGGATGGTCAGGGTGGAAGCAAATTCCAGAGGCAAGGGCGAGTGTTTGCATTAACCGAGGAGGACGCGGGTAACTCGGAGGATGTAATCCAGGGTATGCAAGAGTTTTGATTTTATTTTTAATCAATGTAATAAGTAAAACCTTTATTTGAGAATAATTGGAGATTGAGTATCACTCTTCATGTAACAGAGATTGTTTTAATTAATGGAATTAAGGTAAAGGTTTTATTCGATACTGGTTCTTCGCATACTTTGTGTCGCCAAGTTTTGCAAAGGTCTTAGGTGTGGAGCCTAAGTTGTTTCTAGGCAAGGTTTTGTCGGTGGCAACGCCGTCAGGTGAAGAGTTGGTTGCTGATCGATATTACGCGGGCTGTGATATCGAGATTGGCGGGAGATTATTGGGCATCGATCTGATCGAGCTGCAAGTCTTAGGAGTGGATGTGATCGTGGGCATTGATTGGATGGCAATATATGATGCCACAATTGAATGCAAGCAAAAAGAGGTGTTAGTGAAAGCACCAGGTGGTCCCACAGTGACTTTCCAAGGGAAGAGGAAGATTCCGAAGGTGACTGCAATGGTATCCAAGATGGCGATTCCAGATGAAGCCAAAGGCATTCCGGTTGTCAGAGATTTTCCTAAGGTGTTCTTGGGAGATTTTCCAGGATTACCGCCATAGAGAGATGTGGAGTTTTGCATCAATGTTCAGTCGGGGAGTGCTCCGATTTCTAAGGCTTCGTACAGGATGGCACCTGTAGAGCAAGACGAAGTGAAGAAACAGATTGAGGAGCTATTGAGCAAGGGGCTTGTTAGGCCAAGTTCTTCACCGTGGAGTGTGCCATTGTTGTTGGTCAAGAAGAAGGATGGGTCAATGAGGATGTGCATTGACTACAGGGAGTTGAATAGGGTGACTATTCAGAACAAGTATCCACTGCCGCGGATTGATGATTTGTTCGACAGGCTTCGAGGAGCAGCTGTGTTTTCAAAGATTGATTTGAGATCATGGTATCATCAGGTTCGAGTCAAGGAAGAAGATGTGAGTAAGACAGCTTTCAGGACTCGTCATGGACTCTATGAGTTTTTGGTGATGCCATTCGGGTTGACGAATGCGCCAGCAGTGTTCATGGATATGATGAATCGAATTTTGAGGCCATTTATTGACTCCTTCGTAGTGGTCTTCATCGACGATATTTTGGTTTATTCGACGTTGGAGGAGGAGCATTCTATGCACCTGACAGCGGTATTACAGAAATTGCAGGAGCATAGCTTGTATGCCAAGTTATCGAAGTGTGAGTTTTGGAAGTTTGAGGTAGCTTTCCTTGGTCATATCCTTTCTAAGGAGGGAGTGGCCACTGATCCTCAGAAAGTTGAAGCAGTAAAGGATTGGCCCAGGCCAACGTCTGTGAAGGAAGTCAGAAGTTTCTTGGGTTTGGCTGGTTACAACAGGAGATTCATCCAGGGTTATTCTCAGATTGCAGTTCCTTTAACAGGTTTAACCCGGAAGAATGTGACATTTTCATGGACTGATAAGTGTGAGGAGAGTTTCCTTGAATTAAAGGAGAGGTTGACTACTGCACCTATCTTAGCTTTGCTACAAGCTGGAAGGATTATGATATCTTTAGTGATGCGTCTCTCAGAGGTTTGGGCTGTGTCTTGATGCAAGAAGGCAAGGTTATTGCTTATGGTTCGAGGCAATTGCAGTCCGCATGAGAAGAATTATCCGACACATGATTTGGAGCTAGCAGCTATTATCTTTGCCTTGAAGAAGTGGAGGCATTATGTCTATGGTGAGAAGGTCAATATCCACACTGACCACAAGAGCCTGAAGTACATTTATCAATAGAAGGATCTAAATCTTCGGCAGAGAAGGTGGTTGGAAGTATTGGAAGACATTCGTCCTGAGATCAAGTATCATCCGGGCAAAGCGAATGTGGTAGCTGATGGACTTAGCAGGAAGAGTAGTTTATCAAGTTTTATCACTACTCGAAGCGAGCTGGCAGTAGAGATTGATCAGGCAGGTATCGAGGTGGTGCTGCAGGGTTTAGGAGCGTCTTTAGCTCAGTTGAGGCTGCAGTCTTTCTTGAGGGAGAGGATTGTGGAAGGTCAGACGTCAGATTCAGAGATTCAGAAGATGCTGCAACAGGTTTCAGAAGGCAAGCTATTAGAATTTCGTGTTCAAGACGGAGTTCTTTGGATGGGTGAGAGGTTGTGTGTTCCGAATAATGAAGATTTGAGAGAAAGTATCTTGCAGGAAGCACACAGTACTTTGTTGTCAGTACATCCTGGAGGCACGAAGATGTACAGGGACATCAAACAGCACTTTTGGTGGTCTGGTATGAAGAGGGAGGTGGCAGATTTCGTGGCAAGGTGTCCGACATGTCAGCAGATCAAAGTAGAAAATCAGAGACCTGGAGGTTTGTTACAGCCGTTGCCCATTCCGGAGTGGAAATGGGAGAATATCAGTATGGAATTCATTACGGGTTTGTCGAGGAGTTCGAAGGGCAATGACTCGATTTGGGTTATCGTGGACCGTTTGACTAAGTCGGCTCACTTTCTAGCCATGAAGATTACTTGGTCGTTGGAGAAATTGGCTGAGTTGTACATTGGTGAGATTGTGAGGCTTCATGGAGTTCCAGTGTCGATTGTTTCCGACAGAGATGCAAGGTTCACTTCAAGGTTTTGGAAGAGCCTACAAGCAGCTTTAGGCACCAGAACTGATTTCAGTACCGCTTTTCATCCACAGACCGACGGTCAGACATAGAGGGTGAATCGAGTGCTAGAAGATATGCTGAGGGCTTGTGTTATGGATTTCGGTGGTAGTTGGTTGAGAACATTGGCATTGGTTGAGTTTGCTTATAACAATAGTTACCATGCGAGTATCGGGATGGCGCCGTATGAGGATTTGTACGGGCGGAGGTGCAGGACACCAGTTTGTTGGTACGAGGTTGGCGAGAGGCAGATGTTTGGACCTGAGATCGTGCAACAGATGTCAGAGAAGATTGAGCTGATTCGCAAGAGGTTGGTCGAGGCTCAAAGTCGGCAGAAGAGTTATGCTGATATTCGACGAAGGGACTTGGAGTTTGAGGTTGGGGATGCGGTTTTCCTCAAGGTGTCTCTGACCAAAGGAGTGATCAGGTTCGGTAAGGGAGGCAAGTTGGCGCCAAGGTATATTGAGCCATACAGGATCATGGAGCGAATTGGTAAGACAACATATAGATTGAAGCTTCCAGAGGAGTTGGCACAGGTGCATGATGTATTCCATGTGTCGTTGTTGAGGAAGTATGTGCCAGATCAGAATCATCAGTTGGTAGAGATTCCTGAAGGTTTACTGGTAAATTTGAGTTACAAGGAACAGCCTGTTGAGTCGTTGACCGTAGGAGAAAGTTCTTAGTAGCAAAGTGATACCTATGGTCAAGGTGCTGTGGAGGAATCAGCAGTTCGAGGAGGCTACTTGGGAGCCAGAGGATCGCATACAGAAGGATTTTCCTGAACTTTTTGTATGAATGTATTTTCTTTTATGTGATTGTAATTCTTTTGGATGATTGTACCTCTGAGTTGAGTTGTATTCCTTCTATTTTGATAATGTTCTCATATGCAATTGTTTGAACTATGTTTCCATTTATGAGATATTGCATCCTTTGTTGATATGTTGTTCGGACTCATTAGCAATAGTTCTGAGGAAAGAAATCTTCTAAGGAGGAAGTGATGTAGTACCCCGTATTTTTAAATATTATTTTTAAATGTTTATAATGAATTAAAATGATTTTTGGAGATTTAATAAATATTTTCCTGGAAAATTATCTTTTACACGTGCGAAACACGTGCAAATATTTTCTTGAGAAGTTCAAAAGCTAAAATTTCTTCATGGAAAATCATTATTTATTATTTGGGATTTATTTATAATTTTTCAGATTTTTCTGAAATTAATTGGATCTATTTGCAAATTTTATGAAAAAGAAGGATCTTTTTGTAAAATTGTCATTTTGAGGGGTGAAAGTGCAAAACTATCTTCTGGACTCTCAAACAGTGCCGGATGGAAAGTAAGGTGTTAATTTTTTCTTTTAAATCTCAATTTAATTGATTTTATCAAGTTCCAAGTATAGGAATCTATTTATGTAAAGTTATATTTTAAAGGGGTTATTTTGCAAAAGTGTCTAGAAACCCTAAAACTTCTTTTCCGGCTATTTAAAAGAAAGACGCAGCCGTCTTTCGCTGCACAACATTAAGTTTTCTTATTTTTGGAGGATTTGGGAGAAGATTTTGGATCTCGCGAAGGAAAGGCTTCTTATCAAGGAATTTCTTCATTTTATGTGAGTGATGTAAATTGTTTATTGTTTGTTTTATGTATATGAGTGATGTAAATTGTTTGTTGTTTGTTTTATGCATGTGAGTGATATAATTGTTTTGTTTGTTCTTTGAATGTTGTATGTGAGTAATTGATTGGTTGATTGTTTATTTATGAGAGTGGTAAAATTGGTTGTTTGATCTATGAATGTTTAATGGATCTTGGATATTGAACTTTATTGCTAGAAAGCATGATTAGGGTTTGAGTATGACTATAAAAATAATAGATTGGATGGATGAACGATTTGATCTTGAGAAACCTTAGTGGTATGTGATTACTAATTTGATTATGGTTATGAATTGTGGTAGAAATTCAGTTTTTGAGAAATTTGAATGGAAGAGTTATGAATCAAGAGATCATGTCATGAAAAATTGAAAATTGAGAAATTAGTTGAGTTGAGGAGATATACCCAAATTGGGGATTCTTTGAGATTTTG
This sequence comes from Hemerocallis citrina, assembly GCA_017893485.1. NCBI lineage: Eukaryota > Viridiplantae > Streptophyta > Magnoliopsida > Asparagales > Asphodelaceae > Hemerocallis > Hemerocallis citrina. Next base: position 210,714,047 of record CM030364.1, on the reverse strand, counting down.
ATATTTGTATGGTTTGGATCTGAATATGAACTATTTCAGTGAACAATGAATTTTGTAAGAAACTATAATTTTTATTATATGCACAATCCATGTATTAATTGAAAGAATCAACAAAATCTCTATTTTCATGAATTCAAGAAATTTGATTTAGTTCTTTGGACTATTATATGTCCTAACAGTTGTATTTGGTTATATAAGAAATAAGTTTTTATCAAAATCGTTTTCATAAAGTAAAACTATGTATCGGTTGAATTGTGCACAACCAAAATACTGCACACTGAAGGCTGACAGTCGACTGTCGTGAATTTCTCAGTCGACTGATACGACCCAGCTGCTATGTTCTTTAGTTTTCTCGAAATTTCCTTCTCGACAGTCGACCTATACCTTTTACAGTCGACTGGTACACTTATAATTATATTTTTAAAGTCATTGTAAATTTCTCTCTGGACAGTCGACCTATTCCCTTTTCAGTCGACTGCTATACTTAGATTAATTTCTTAAAGATTATTGGATTTTCTCTCTGGACAGTCGACCTATGACTTTTACAAGTCGACTTATAAAACTTAGTTTATTTTTCTCAAGACCATGAAATTCTCTTCCTGGACAGTCGACTTACTCTTGTTATTAGTCGACTGATACTGATGTATTCTTATAATTTTGAATGATCTTTCAAACGATCTATTCTTTAAATGTTTTGATCGATAACGTATTATTCTATACTTTATCTTCTATTGCGCATATGTTTCAAGATGTTAAGTTGAGCAATTTATGTTGGAAGGTTGGTTTGGATATTTGAGTTTGAGTCTCTAGAGGGTGTGTGGGACCCTAGTATACCGGCGGATGAGTTATTTATGTTTGGGCCTGTTGAGGCATTTTAGTTGATCAGTTGTTTGAGTTAAGTCCGGTAGGGTACACCGACTCAAGGAGATTCGTTAAGTAATTAAATAACCTAAATGATAAGGACATGCACTAGTGGTGATATGATGAACGAGAACATGGTTTATGGACCTCAGTATGGCTTGCGATGTGAGATAATCCCCAGAATTATCCAGGTGTGAGTGAAATAGTCTCCGGAATTACCTGTGGTGTGGGATTGATCTCCGGAATTATCGGAGTCGAGGCGACGCACATGTGGTATTCGTGTGATGAGGTGCCATTGCTTGCAGGTGTGGGGTATTCTCGAAGATTCCCAGGTGTGAGTGAAATAGTCTCCGGAATTATCTGTGGATAGAGTTTGACCTCCGGAATTATCGGGGCATGGGCTAATACTCACAGTTTATCTTTATCTCGTATTAGTCATCGTGATAGGATTAGTTGCATAGCGGGGATTGAACCCTATAATGTGGAGACGTTAAGGGCTTGCACCGGACCTATGTAGAGTGGGATGCATAGACTCCGACAAGTACGCATTAGAGAGTCAGCATATAGATTTGTGTTTCTTGATTTGGTTTCACGCATGTGTTTTCCTGTTTTCTACACTTGACACTTAGTTTAGATTCACTTGAGGTTTACATGTTTCCTTGCTATGTCATATTTTATGTATTATTATTTGTCACATATTTTTTATGAATCCATGCTTTACTTATGTTGTTTGTTTTATATCACTCACACCTTTATGACTGACCTCTTTAGTTTTGGAGGTTAGGGTTCATCTCTAGCCTCATATTTTACAGGTGATTTCTTAAGGCTCGGATTTGGATGCTTGACTTCGAGTGATTTAGTGACATATGTAAAATGAAAAGTGTTGTAAAGAAAAGAGAATTATGATTTGAGATGTATTGTATTCCGCTGTGCTATGTAATTGATTATTGTAATGAAAGTTGGAAAAATTTTATTGGTGTTAAATTGGGTTTAATATTACATTGAAGTTGATGCTGGGAATTGTGCCACGTATTTTCTAAGATATCATATTAGAAATTCGGGGCGCTACAGGCGTCATGGTGAAGTCGCGACGGGGAGAGGCAGGGAAAGCAGTGCTGGCTCTCGGTGGTTGGGAGCTTCAAGCGGTTGCTGCGACGATGCTCGAGCGGGATGACGTGGAGGAGTAGCGGCGGAGGGCGGTAGGCTCGAGTGGAGAGGAAGACGAAGGGGGGAAGGGAGCTTCTCTGTTTCGTTTCGAAACAGCGAAAGAGGGAGATGGAGGAGAGAGAGTGAGGCGGGGAGAAAGAGAACGTGGGAAGGGGGGTTTATATAAAATAGATAATAATATAATATATTAAATATAATATAATAATGGATAGTTATGAGAGAGTGGGGGGTTATGGGGTTACGGGATGTGAAGAGTGGGGGAATGTGAGGGGTTTTGTATACGGATAGTTGAATTTGGGTATGGTAGGATAATGAATTATTGGGTTGGGTATATAAATGTGGGTTTGAGTTTGTAAACTTGGGCTTTATATTTGAGCTTCACAAATTAGAATAAATATGAATAAAAAGAATATGAGATTGGGCTATAAAATTATACATTAATAAAACTGTAATTATAATGAATATAGAATTGGGCTTCATAATAAGGAATCTGATAATTAAATCGCAGGGTGGACTTCAGCATAAATCAAATAATCAACTAGATATTTTATAATGAATTAGGATCTTTGGGTATTTCAAAATAATAATAATAATTATAGCAGTACTAATAATATTAGTAAAATAATAATCAGAAGTTAAATAATCAAATAGTGATAAACAGTGTAGGTTGAAATTCTAGGTTCAAACAAAATGGGCGGGTATTTAAATGAATGCAAAAAAATTGGGTTCAAAAGAGTAGAAAAATTTATATAGAAATTTTTTAAATACAAGAATACAGGAAAAGAAAATACAAATCCGTATAAACAGAAACGGGGGTTACAATATATGAGTTATTGTATATTCACATTAAGGCGTTAGCGGGTCTCTCTTTTTATGTCGTATAATTTATTGTATGTAGTATACCATTAATGTGGATTTAATCTACACACGTGCTTGATGAGTATTTCTCTCGTTCATTTTATTTCATCATACATGTTGATTATTTCCACTTACCCATATTGTTTAAGTGATTAATATAATATTGTGAGAAAACAAAGAGTCTACAGTTAATAAATGAATGCAAGGATATCACAAAAAGATTTTAGTTTAAATCTGATTAGTCATATCTAACTTAATTTCATGTGAACTTTAGATTTTGATATCGCATAATTCTGATCCTCACGTACTTCTTGTATAGCTTAATATTTGTTATTTGGCATATGCTTAATTCATATCCATATCTCAATTCTAAAAGTTATAATATTGAGATGGGTCAATTGCAGTATTACTTTTCAGTAATTTTTCATATCAATTTAAATGATGGTTTGCTCAAAGAAAGTAGATAGATCGGATATAAGGAAAGCGAAGAACTGGCGAGACAAGATTGAATGTCTTACATTTTGTAATCAAACACTCGCAGTCACAGTCACAATATATATATATATATATATTATCATTATCTTGATATGAGGTCAAACGAGAATACTAAACGTTTTAAGTATAATGGAAATATCTTGATTTATTTTAGTCACTAAAAATGGTGCCTTTGTGATAGGGGTGGCATCCGGGCCTACTGGGCCGAGCTGGGCCCAAAACCATCGGGGTAGACCCGGTCCTGAGCTTAGGTTGGCCAGGCCGTGCTGGGGAGGGGGGGGGGAGGCTCGAATCCGACCCTAGGCCCTTGGCTTGGGGGCCAGGCCGGGCCAAAGCGGCTTCGCGGGTTTTTGATTTTTTTTAATATGGTAGAATAAATTGATAAATTTTGGGTAATTGAATTTAGACAACAATTGTAAGAACATATAGATTAAAGGAAAAAATTCATATATTAAATTGTTTCAAATGAGTTACAAAATTTCAAATATAATCAAATAGATAAGTAACATTTCATACAAAGTGATTGAATTTCAAATTACAAGTTGAAGAGAATATTAGACGTTAGGGTTCGAGATGACCTTTGTTTAGATTGAAGAGAATGCATTAGACTACTGTAGTGCACTTTTACTTAACCTAAATATAGAGTCTCATTGCTCTAAATTTCTCAATTATTTACAATACTTGATCCGTAGTGCACTTCTACATTTTCATTCGTTGCCACTTGAAGTAAATCTTGGGTCATTTCTTTTGCTTTCATCCAATCTTCCGCGCATAATAGCATATCCAAATTCTTCGAAAGCAAGTGATTTCTGTCCGGGCTCATAATTCTGCCACCAAGAGAAAAAAACACTTTCCAATGCAACAGTTGATACTGCGGGAGTTAGCAAATCTTTAGCCATACGAGAAAGAACAGGAAAAGTAGTTTCATTGTTTTTCCAAAAAATTAAAACATCATCTATATCATCGACGGGAGGCTGTGCATTATACTAATTCTACTCATTAAGTGCATTTATTCTTGTTTTTTTTATAAAGAAGATTTAAAACACCAATTGTTGAAAATGCAAAACCCTTTCCCTTTGATATAGAAGAAGAAAAAGAAGAACTAACATTTTGTGATTATGTAGTATTTATTGCATAAATTCTTTCGTAACTATCATACAAATTATTAAAAACATGCTCAAATTGTGTACTAAAGAAAAACATGATTATAGCATTGTATTTCTTTGTGTGGAGCATATGAATAAAAAGTCTCAATTAAATTCTTTATGCCTTCTAACTTTATTACGAGATTCATTCCACTAGAAACACAATATAACATAGGAAGAGGATACAAATATTTCATAAATTTTAGATAAGTGGCATAAATCATTGTTCCAATATAAGAGTCGCTTATCAAATCTTTAATAGTGACCATCATAATAACAATTGTTAGTAATACCACTAGAAGTAGATGAATATGTTTTCGAAAGTTGCAAAGTTGCATCATTAAAAGGTTCCATAATTTTTAACAAACTGTTGGTAAAGAACAAAAAAATCATAATCTATTCTACAATCTTGCATACCCATTGCAATACAAAATTCATTTAAACATTGTCTATAATGAATAACTACACCTAAGATATCATATGTCGAATTCCAACGATGTCTAACATCTTTAGGAAAATGTTTAAATTCAATGTCCCTAAGTTTACACCAATCATGAAAAGCTTGATATGTAGGACCATTCAAAGTAATAAAATTAACACATTCTCTCATTGGACTAATCTTATCGTGTCCGTATTTTAGTATGTCTTGTACACAGATTTAAGATATAACAAGCACATCTCTATAGGATTTAAAGTAATTTTCAAACTAGAAATAAACTTATTATTATTAGTGGCGATATCAAAACAAATAGCAAAAACTTTATTATAAATACCAAATTTATTACATGCATCCATGATGCGTATCGCACTTATTTCACCCTTATGTGAGTATCTAACAAATCCGAATGAAATAATCTGTTGACCTTAAGTTTGGTGTGCACAAACCATATCATCTACAACTAATTTTTTTCAGTTGAGATTTACAGGATCTAAAGAAAAAGGAAAACCAAAAGAAAAGATTCAAAGTGATTGGAAATCAAGCAAAAGAGGCATAAACCCAAAAATCAATGAAGATTGCACAACAAGAAACAAGTGCTTCAAATCATCAAGAAAGCCAGCCAAAATAGATGATTTATTTCTGTTTATCTGAGGAGAAAATATGTAAAGTTGTGTTGATTGATAAATTAGGCTTGGAAAGAATATAACGTGAAATTGCCAAATATAAGTCGAATCTGCACATCAGTGGTCGACCGCACAGTCGACCGCAACAACAGTCGACCGCTCATCTTTGTAGAAAAGATGAGTCAATCGACCGGTCATCGCTCGACTTACGAGTTAAAAGATGAACGGTCGACTGTCTATCATTACGGTTGACCATCCCAGTGCAGATCTGACTATTTCGAAATATCTTTTCATTTTTTGTCACGCCCAGCTCACAAAAATACGAAAATACGAGCACATAACAAAGACCCAGTGAATGATGTAAACACCATCCATAAGCTGTATCAGTCTAACTCAACAATATGAATAGTAATCACAACCACGCAAAAGCAAATAATCACATAAACGAAGAACAACTTCAATAATAGATGAAATAATTTAAAACATAATATCCAACATCTAAGATAAAACAAACTTCGGGTCAACAAAGCCTATAAACAAAGTACAATAACAATAACAATAACAATAACAATAACATTGTCAAGGAAAATAGCATAAAGAAATAATCAATGCAGTCTGTTATTTTGAGCTCCATTCTCTAGAATCGTTGCTCACCAAGTCCTTCGGATACTATTCCTTGTGTACCTACAAACTCATGATCTAAAAATAAAAAAATAATGTTCGTTAGAGCAAGTCACGAACAACATGTAGTGAAAAGTAGAGAACTATAAAAGCACGGTATATCAAGAATAAAGGACTAGATCAAAGTCAAAGAACAAAAACAATATTCAAGGGTCTATATTCAAAAGCACGGTATAAAAGCACGGTTGACGATAAATTCAAGGGTCTATATTCAAATATGCAATAATCAATAGTTACGATTCATGATCAATATCGATGAAAATATACGAGATCAAGCATGCAATGTCAATCTAGGGTTATTATTCATTTTATTATCCTATTAAATGCACGTAGTACTGTGTCCCATACCACAAGTTCGGTGCATGCAAATAGTGATCGTTTAGAATGTGATGATGTACTATACAGATCGTGTACTCGGCATCGATAAACAATAATTAACGATCGATTCTCCACCTTCCATGACAATAATCAATGTAAACAATAAGGGCCCTACCGAGTATAGTCTCCGATTATTCACTATCAAGTCAATCTTTAATACCCCGGCTTGTTATTATTTTATTACATTCTAATGTGAGCATGCAAGAAGATGTCAAGGTTGTGTAATGCAAGCTGTGACTATGTCACGTCCCGCTTCCCAAAAGAAATACGGAATACAGTATGCGACTAAGCCCAGCGGATAGTTTTCACCATCCATAAGCTGTACTGTAACCTCTGTTCCCGTATATATGTATTTTTTCGTGTATTTTCTGTATTTAAATTTTTATAACTTTCTTTTCGCTTTTAAATTCTTTTACAACAATTACATTTTCGATTGATCGAATTTTAACAAAATATTATTCTGATTTCTAGAAATTTTCTATTTCATTTATTATTCAAAATTTATATTATTTCGAATAACGGTGTATTTTAATTTTATTTTTCATTTCTAAGTGATCGACTATTTATATTATGTATTATTACTGTATGGATTATTTAAATAAATCTATTAAACTTGAATGTCCATTTTTGACATATATGTGTATATATTATTGTTATATCTATTTTTACTATTATTTTTATTATCATTATTATTATTGTTATTATTATTATGATTACTTTTGATGGCTTATTAAAAACCCATTTCTAATTTTTAATTGCATTTGTAGTCATTTCAAAATAAATGCTATGTTGTAATGTAAATTACATTTCATTATAAATCATATTTTATTGGTTATTTTTTTTTCCTGTTGATTTATAACCCAATACCCAATCTCTAGTTGGATCCTATATCATCTAACCCTATACCTAAACCCAATTTTTTATTAGATTTCAACCCGCTTACCCAAAACCCATTAACCTATATATATATATATATATATATATATATATATATATATATATATATAACCATATTCTAATAACCATATTCTAATACCTTAACCCTAACCTTATTTCCACTGTTAAGCCCTACTGCCGGCTATACTTCCCCCCCTCTACTGTTACATCGTCACCCTCATCTCCTCTTCCTCCCTCTACCCCGTCTGACTCTCGACCTTTGTGCCGCCTTCCTGTCGCGCCGCCGAGCAAACCCCTGACAGTGACAGCCAGCGCGACCCCATCGCCGGTGCCCCCTCGCAACCCGTAGTCGTGCCTCTCACGAAGACAGCAGCCGATGCCAGCCCCGGCCACCTCCTTCCGCTCTCCTCCCGCTGCGTCAACAGCCACCAGCGACATCCCACGCTGTCAGCCCATGACCTCCTCCTCCTTCCGAATAGCCGACAGCAGCACCAGCGAAGTGCCACCCCTCTCACCCTGCACCCTCGACGTCAGCTGTAAGCCCTATTTTCAGATTTTATTGTATTTTGTGTTCTTTTGATTATTGTATTTGAACACATTTGTTATAGTGCATTTTGTCTTTTCTTTGGTTTTTTTGTTCTCTCTTGATCAATCTGTGTTCCTTTGATTGGAATCTGTTCTTTTGCGAATTTTGCTCTTTTCTATTTTGAATTTGATTTGTTCTCCTCTGTGTTCGTCTCATCTCATTGCAATGGTTTATCTCTTTTTGGAGCCAAAACTGATACCCAGAACCCACATAATATCAACCCAAAATCCTAATTTCTTGATCCCTATAAATACCCTATTAATTAAACCCTAATAACTACCGCTCTCTCTTTTCTGCCGTTTCTCTCTCCCCGCACCCCCTTTCTCTCTCTCTGTTTCTCACCAAACCCAAAACCCAAATCGCACTCCACCATACCCCGTCGCTAATCCGATCGCCCTTCACCACCGTCACCACCATCTTCACCATCTCCATCCTCATTGTCTTCTCCGTTGCCCTCGTCATTACCTACCGAAACCTAACCATCGAAGTTTTCCATCACCGTAACTCCTCGCCGTTGCCCTACCAATCATCGTACTCATCACCATCGCACTCACCGTCCTTCGCCGCTCCACCGAGTCCTCTTGCGTTGCCGTTCGTGTCCCCGATCGCGCGTGCCGTCGTTCCCCTGTTTTCGACCGAGAAAATAGAGCTCGTCTTCGCCATGAGTGTCGTCGCCGCCGTCGCTTCGCGACCGTGGTACCGATGTCGCTCTGCCACCGTAACCACCCCGTCGCAGTCATCGCGCCATGCCATCTGCCGTTCGCTCTTTCTCTCTCTCGCTGTCGTGAGGAAGGAGGCGATCAGCGAGTGGTCAGTTTCGCTGTTTCGTGTTCGGCCGTGCCAGATCCACTTTTGCTGTCCCCTGTTTGGTTTGGATCCGGTGTGAGGAAAGGGATCCTATTGGGCTGTTTTGGTGTTCCGTGTTCTGTGCGCACCAGATCCTATTTCGGTGTTCTGTGTTCTGTCCCGATCCGGTGTGAGGAATTGCTCTTGGATCGTGCTGTTGCTGTTGATTCTTCGTGCATATTTTGGGAGATTTCGCCCGGGATTCTGATCCCGTTATTCCTATTTTAATTATATCTGCAATAACAGACAAGTCTCTTATTGAACCCTTTTTATTATTTGTGTTCAAGATTATTTGATCTCCTACAAGTAGATCTTGTCTTTTTTGCTATCAAAAACTGTTTTTGACAATTCCGTTAAAATTATCGATGGTTTACACGAGCAAACCCGACATACTTTTAACATCGTGCTATCTCTTTGATCTAAATCTAGTCCCCAATGTTTCATGCATATGCACAATTAAACAACTAGATTCATGTATAGGACTGCTTGATAGATTGGACATTGAAATTGTATGTTCTAAATTGAAGTTGCTTGATGAATTGACTCCATGACCATGATAAATGTATCTTAACCCTTAGAAATTTACATGTTAACACCTAGGATTGCTTTGATTACCAATTTGCATGCTATATGTGATCGTGTGAATAATTTGTTATCTTTTTATGTTAAGTTGATTTCTGGACTGCTGTATGTTTCACTTTGAATCAGATTTTTAGCCATACTAATGACATAATTTAAAAGAACTTACTGAACATAAAATGTATCCCTTGATGTCTAGATTATTTTTCCCTAGTCTGGATTTAAATTCCAATTTGTCATTTGATAGATATCATCACTTTACTGCAACTGTGTTAGTAATTTCAGACTCATAATTTCATGCGTATCCTGCTGTTGTTTATTTTATTTAACCCTGTTAACAGTAAAAGAAAAATCTGAAATAAATTATGCTGGACCTAGACATGTATAGGTACTTCCTTGAATTTTTGTATATTTTATTAATGAGTTCTCTGACCCTGAAATAATTAATGGAACATAACCTACTGCATGCTGACTGAACATAAAACCTGATTAGATTAGAGTTTTCACCCTAGTTCCTATATCTTTTATATCCCTTAATTATACTTGCTGAAACTGTGTGGAAGTCTACTTTCCAGATCATCCGACGGATTCAGTTTTACTATTGTGTAGTGACCATAATCTATATTTTAGTACAGCAAGGTCATGCTGTCCTGATTTTGTGAAATGTGTCAAATGATGTGTTTGCTTCATGCTTTGTCTGTAGCGCTTAGAATTAGTCACACATAATAACATACAATATTGACACCCTCTTGCATGCTCACATAGGATGAAAATAAACTATTAACAAGCCGGGGTATTATGGGTCGACTTGGTAGTGAACAATCGGGAAATGTACTCGGTAATGCCTTCTTGCTTGCACGTATACTTGACATAGAAGGAGGAGCATTGATTGCAATAATTGAATGATGATTCTTGCACGTAAATTCTTGTTATCAATGCCGAGTACACGAATCGTGAATTCACCATCAGCCTAAAACGATCACTGTGCTTGCGCGGAACCTGTGGAATGGGACGATCACTGTGCTTACTAGATAGGTTAATAAAATACTTAACAACCTGCATACTTGATCTTGTATTGAAATTGATTTGACATCACGCATTTCATGTGTGATTATTGTACACCTTTGATATTGGCTACTCTTTGTTTTGTTCTTTGTCTTTGACCATGTTCCTTTCCTTTGACATTCATGCTTTCCTATTATCCTTTATTTTCTCTACTTGCCGTCCACGACTTGCTCTAAGGGCACTTTTTTTTTTTAGATCAAGATTTTACAGGTACTGAAGGATCTGTTCCCGAAGGAATTGGTGAGCAACGTTTCTAGTGTTGGATCTAGTCTCCGCTGCATAGTTTTATTAATTGCTACTAGATTTATTTTCTGAACATTGTTATCTCTTGTACTCTGTTTTGGGCTCTATGACCCGTAGTTTTGTTTTGATCCCGAATGTTGGATATTTATACTATTGGTTTATTTCGTTATTATTGGAAATTTATCAATGATTCATGTGGTTATATTTCTTGCGTGGTTGTATTTTATTGTTCTTATTGCTGAGTTAGTCTGGTACAGCTTATGGATGATATTTACATCATTCGCTGGGCATACGTTACGTACTTGTATTCTGTATTTTGGAAAGCGTGACACCAGCACTCACCATCCCTGTCCAGTGTCACCGTCCCTATCCAGTGCGCCGCTGCCATTTCCGCCTCGCCCCTGCAACCGCCACCCCCAGAGCACCGGAACCCAGCATCCCCCTGTGGTGATCAGCAATAGTGTGCTCCATTTGAATGTGATCCGTCCGATCATCTTGATTTTGATCACCATCAAGATCCACGCCGATCCGATCCATCCGATCTCGATCGTCGATCAACGCCCTCATCCAATCAAGGCAAATATCTTCTTATACAATTTGTTGTTCTAGTACAAGCTTTATTTGAAAATACTGCAAGTAGATCATAGTTGTGACTCCCCTTTGGCTTATCGTTTGACGATCTTATTTTATTCCTTATCAACTCCATGATCATAAGAGTCATAACCCTTCGTTGATATATTCATTTCAAAACTAGTTGGATCCATTTTATTTCCTAATTATTTGAACACATGAAACTATGAACCACCTTGACTTGTAGATGTATGTTGTATGTGTTGATCTTACCTTTCTTTGAGTTGAAAAATAAATGTGACTTGCTGATTTGATATCCATTACATCCTATTTGTATCACACTCTAATCTAGACTCATACTATTCATTTATCATGCCGCTTTTATATAAAAGAAATTCACATATACAGTTATTCCTGTCTTTGTTTGCTGTTTTGACCCCGTTAACATCAGAATCTAGACTTGAGTCCTAAACATGAAATTTAGCCCCAGATGTCTAGTTTACCAACCTTTTGACGAAATTGAATTCCGAGTTATGGTTTGTGATTTATCGCAGTTTTACTGCTGCTGTGTCGCAGAATTCTAGATTCATGAAATTGCTGCACCACCTTGCTTCACAATTAAATTAAACATGCTACCACTAAGATAATGACTTGAAATTTTGCATACTGATACTAGACACACTAGAGGACATTCCCTAAGTTTCAGACATGTTTCACATTTAATAACACAGTTTTACAAATTCTGGCTGAACACATATCCTGTGTAGTTTGCTATTTTGATACCTGATGCTACAAATTTTATGTATCTTGTTTATATGCACTGGATTCAGTAGAGATTCTAGTTTCTATATTTTCTGACGGATCCAGATTTACATTCCTGTGGTGACGGAAATCTCAGTTTTGGTGCAGCAACGTCATGCTGTCCAGATTTGAAATTCTCGTCGTTCTTGATATTTTAAATTGTTTGACTCTTGAATATGTATCCTACCTGGTCTTAAATTGTTCACACTTGAAATTGTTCCCTGTTCTTGATCATGTATTCTTTCCTATTTTGCATACTTTCATGCTTGTTTAATAATAATAATAAATAACAAGCCAGGGTTAAGGGAAAGACCGTAGTAGTGGACAATATTGGTAAGTGTACTCGGAAGGGGGCCCGTGTTTCCCATTACTTAGTTCCTGAACTTGTTATATCTTGAGTGTATTCATGAACCCATTACTTGGCTCATGAACTTGTTGTATCTTTAGTGCATTCATGAACCCACTGTGTGGTTCTTGAACTTGTTAGTGCATTCGCGAACTTGTACTTGGTTCGTGAACTTGTTACATTATTTTTGTATTCATGAACCTTGCTTGCTTGATACTTGATACCTGAGTACACCGCCTTATAAAATCCACCGCTAGGCCTAAACATAACTGTTTATAAGTAGCAACAATGTAGTAAATAGTTGGGACGCATGAAGTGCTACCTAGATAGAATTAAATATTAGACTTAAGAATAACTTGTCAATTGTTCACACTTGAAACTTGTCTTTCTTGATACTTGTTACTTAATACTTTTCACTTGATATATGATACAATTACATGTTCACTTGTTACTTGTTCCACTACTAGTATTTGTTACCCAATCTTACTACTTGAGTTATCTTACTTGCTAGCTAGTCTTAAATTTATATATATATATAGACTTTGGAGACGAGTTTCCTGCTGGAGTTGGTGAGCAAACCTTCTAGGCTTCGCTTGGGAAAGCTTGCTTCAATTATTTGTATTTTTGTTTATTTAAAATTTGTTGCTGTTTAAAACTTGTTACAATTAAAACTTATAACAGACTTGTAGTCCCGAAGTTTTTACTTTTGATCCAGATCTTGAGATTATTTGGGATATTTACATTTGTTTCAAATGTTTTTCTGTTGATTAATAAATTATTTATGCATGCGTGGTTAAATATATTTTGCTATATTTCTTGTTATGATGCCGAATCGATCCTATAGCTTATGAATGATGAAAATCATTTACTGGGCTTTGTCACACACTCGTATTCCGTATTCCTTTTGAGAAGTGGGGCGTGACATGTACAGATCTGCTTGACTCGTTACAACAGTAAATATATCAACATACTCAACCAAGCATGCAAAAACAATTATAACTCAACAGTATTTATTGCAACAATAATAAATATCCCAACAAATACGAAATCTGAAACAAAATAATAATCCTGGGACTACAAGCCCAAATACAAGTCTCAATACAGTTCATGAATATAAATAGTTCAACACAAAACATTTAAGCAAATTTTCAATGCGCAGCTCAAAACTTTTTGCTTACCAACTCCAGTAGGCAATTGATCAGCAAAACGTGCTCATATAGCAATCACAAGGACAATAGAAAAACTGGAAAACATAATGCCCATTAGATGCAAGTTCTGGGCCGCAAGCTGTACAAGTAGAAAAATGGAAAGGGAAAAACTAAACTAAACAGGAAATACTAACATGGAGAGGCAGTAAAGCTAACTATCTACAGATGGCAGTAAACATCGGAATAACAGTAAGTGGTCAATAGTAACATTAACAGGATGGATCAACAGTAACGGTAACATGATGGATCAACAGTAACGGTAATAGGATGTGATAGTGAAAACAATTGTTCTTATGTCTAATGTTCATTACTATCTAGGTAGCACTTCATGCGTCCCAGATTTTACCACATGGTTGCTACATCAAACAGTTTCGTTTTAAGACTTTGTAGTGGAACCTATAGGGCAGTATATTCAAAAAAAAAGTAACAGTAACATCAACATCAAACAATGTCATGGATCATGCCCTCATGCATCTAGAGATAAACAGTAGGTACCATGGTAAACAGTGGGAAAAACGAATTTCCTTCCGAACATGCATTTCTATATTGTCCATTATTCGATCTTTTCCCTAAGGACCCCAGCTTGATTAGTTTTTATTATTAATAAACAGGTGTGAACGAATACAAACAGAGCTAAAGACATGGTAAGAACAAAGGATAATTCCAAGATGAATAGGAAACACAAATAGTTGGTAAAAACAACTCATAACAGTCAAAACAACGAAACTTTCAGTTTTGGACAGCAAGACACTACTGTACCAAATTCGAGATTCCTGTTGCTAGAGAACAGAAAATCTAGATCCGTCAGAAAATCCAAAAAACTAGAATCTTTGCCGATTCCAGCACACACACACACACACACACACACACACACACACACACACACACACACACACACATACATATAAGTCATACATCAGCCACAGGAACAGGGTTGAAAACAGCATTTAATACAGAAGTTATATTTAGCCAGAAAATGCAAAATCTTGTTTATAAATATGAAACGGGTTTAATATATATATATATATATATATATATATATATATATATATATATATATATAAGTCATACATCAGCCACAGGAACAGGGTTGAAAACAGCGTTTAATACAGAAGTTATGTTTAGCCGGAAAATACAAAATCTTATTTATAAGCATGAAAAGGGTTTAAAAACATCATAATTAAATCTGAGAAAAATTTGGAAGGTTCCCTAACATATCTAGTCTCAAAATATAAAATATAATGAAATTATATTACAGATAGCATAGTCAACAAAATTGGGAAAACAGAGTGATGTGACAAAATCTCAATTCTAAAAGTTCCGACAAGCAATACCAAAATAGAGATAATTCATAAATTATAATTCGAAATCCAGATCCGTCAAAAGAATGATAAAATAGAAAAATCAGGCTATAGTTCATATTTACAAAGTTTTCATAAAAAACGAATAGAATCAGGTTGAAAACATAGTTCTTTACTGAACGGCGTGCAGTTTGGAAATATATCGATTGGTTTCATAAGTATGAGATGATATACAAAAGTCATTAATTAATTCTACAAAAAATATGGATTGATTCCAGTCATGTCTAAACATACTCAGTAAAATATAGGGTTCAAATTCTACTTATAGTATTAGTTTTAAAATAATATTTCATACAGAATACATATAGTTCAGAATTTAGAATATACGATATGACTGCAGTAAAATGACAATAACTTATGCATCAAAACTCGGAATTTAGATCCGTCGAAAGTTCTGGAAACTAGAAAACAAAGAATACAAATCTTGTTCACAAACTTATTTATTTTATTGATGTTAACAGGGTTAAAATTACTGTACAAAAATAGGACAGTAGCAAAACAAAAGTTCTTTAATGCTTTTTTTTCAAACAACTTAATTACAAACGGTCCAATCTAAGATGTCATAAAAAGCATGAGATATGTGGGTTACTCAAATCAGCATGGCATGTTTATAAATAGTCTATAATGAGATAGTAAACATCTATGCAACAGTCATCTACAACATACAGTGTGTCACAAACAACATACAATCAAGATGTCATCTAATCTATATATTATTTTCATGCAACGGGTGTCAACTACTGTAACTACTCATGATCAAGAGGTGATGTCAACGGTTAAACTAACAAGATAGGATCATCATGAGAGTACAAATATTTTCATACTAGACTACTTACGGTATTTAACTTGTATGAAAAAAAGAACGCATAGAAGCTACTTGCCTGATATGAAGACGAGGAAAACCATGCAATAGAATAACGGGAATGGATCCTGAACAACAAACACAACAAAAACACGAACAAGAGACGAGATCCAACACCAACCAAAACACGTGCACGAGAGACACACGTGCTCACACACAAAAGACAGCAGCAAGCAAACAGCAAGAGCGGACGACAGCAACCACCAGGAAGACGACGACGGCTAGTAAGGATGGTGACAGCACCAGAGGGGACGTCGACGGCAAAGTCTTCGATCACAGAGAAGACGACGACATCGACAGAGGCTAGGGACGGCACTGGGGGTGGATCGCCGCTATGCTCGAACGGGACATGGAGCACGATACGTGGACGAGGAGAGGGGGATCAGTGGGTGGTCGGCGTCGAAGATAGAACGACAACAACGAGGAGAAGAAGATGGTCGGGAGGTGAGGGTGATGGCTGAGGTGAGAGAGAGAGAGAGAGAGGTAGTATTAGGGTTTGGTGATTAGGGTTAGGATACAATTAGGGTGATTATATAGGGTTAATATGGGTTTGGGTCAACTGGGTAGTATCCAATAGGAAGAAAAGAATCTAATAAGAGACAAATAGGCCATGAAATATATTTAAATAATAGATATGATCAAGAACAAATTGTAGATCAAATAAATGAGAATAAGAAGCTGAATCAATGCGAAATGAATTACAAGAGAGAGAAGAACAACACACGATACAAAAGAGACGAAGATCAATAAAAACAACAATAAAATAAAATAACCAAGAATTTAATTAAATATAATTAAAAAAACAAAAATGAGCAACAGGGGTTACAGACTAATTCTACTAATTACATGCATGGAAAAAGTATTATACTAAATCAATACAAAGCGTACATTCTGGACAGTAAGACGTTGCTGTACAAAAATAGAGATTCTTGTTGCTACAGGAAAGCAAAACTAGATCCGTCAGAAGTTCTAGAAACTAGACACTCTGTCGGTTCCAACACATATACACACAACATATTGAAATCAAAGAAACTATGTGTAAAATTTTATTCTTTACCGATTATAGGTTCAGACAGCATATTAGAGTCAAAATACTTGTGTATAAAAATAGACTGTAAAATCATTTAAAAATATCATAGAATTCATATTTCAATTTCTAACAGTGTTTAGTAACAAAAAAATTAATCTCAGATTTTATTTCTCAAAATAAACCTACTGTTTTAATTAATTAGGCATGGTAATGCATTTTTAAATAGCATTCTGGAATTCAGACGTCACTGTACGAAAATATGGATATCTTGCAATCAGTAGGTCGGATTGCAAAACTGTCAGATGATTTGGATTCCAGACACAGATGGCTAAAACTCTTATTTAATGAATTCTAATTGATTTTATTTGTAGTTAGGTCAAAAGGTTCTTTAGTGAGCTAGTGTTCTAATAGCAACCTAGAGTCAAGTTTTCACATTTATAAAGGGTCTGGAAAATTATCAAATAATCTTACAAAAATAATAATGTGATTCCTAGTCATGTCTAGTAGCAAAATATAAAATTTCAAATTCAGATTCTACCGTTAACATTTTATTTTAATAGAAAATCACGTCGGTGTAATTCTAGACAGAATTTGAAAATTGAAAACACAGCAGTACTAAAAATATAATAACTTTCAGTTCGTAACTCGGAATTTAGTTCTGTAAAAGTTCTGAAAAATAGATTCAAAAATATACAGATGTTGTTTACAAAGTTTTATCAAATTACGACAGAAATTCGGTCGAAAACTCAAATCAACACAGAGCAAACATCAGGCCAGCAAATAGATAGATATGAATCATCAATAATTTGATCATGTAACATGCAATTTCATGGCAATTAAATAACGAAAGCTCTATTAATTATCAACATGCAAAATCAACATTAATGAGACTTTTCATAATCATGGCAATTAATTCACGAAAATAATATTCAATCGGGAACATCTCAATCATCAATTAATTCTATAGCATGGATTTAATTGTTTTCATGTATTACATGCATATGCAATGTACAATAAAGCATGGGTATGAGTCAAAGATATCGTCACGAAAAGAGAATTATCACTTGGTTTCGCCGATGAATCCGTGATAATCTCTTGAACAAATATCAAGCAAATATATAAGATAAGTGGAATGTGAACTACTTGCGGGAGACCAAAAGAATTCTTGAACACGAATAATAAATTGTTTCAAGAGGACATGTCTTTTGGACGATTATCCGAATATAAGAATAACAGGATTAGGATCCCGACGACAACGATGCACGTGCAAAAAATTCACAAAGCACGTGCAACAGGAACGACAAATACCGACACAGCAACACAACAGCAAGTGGCAAGATCACACAACGACAAATAGCAAATATCAGGATCTCTGAATAGCAAACAACAGGATCTTTGAAAAGCAAACAACGGAGATCCAAAATAGCAAACAGTGCAAGAACAGAAAACGACAGGGTCTTGCGGCTTCGGCGGCGAGTGGCGGCGTTGCACGGGACGGTGGTTGCTGGCGTGGAGGTGTGCTGTGATGGCGGAGGTCGACGGCGGTAGCAGGAGTGATCGGAGTGGTGGGATTGGCGAGATTGCAGTAGGGTGGTCGAGATCGACGAGGGGGAGCGCTTGGGAGGAGAAGATGAACATGGATCAGGGTTAGCGGTTGCAGGGGTATGGGTTGTACATGGCTAGGGATAGGGGGTTGAGTAGTATAAATAGGGTTAGGGTGGGTTAATGGGTAGCGGGTACGAGTCCAATAAGGTGATGGGTTATTTGGTATGGGTTTAGGATCCGATAAGAATGAGCTATAGGGTTAACGGGTTTGGGTTTAGAATCAATAGGATAAGTAGAAATGTATTAGATACATTAGAGTATTCAACATAAAAAATTTAAATAGGTTGTAAAAAATTTCAGGGTTCAACAAAATTAAAATTAATTGGAAGAATACAATTAGATTAAGTTTAACTTTTCACAATAATTAGAATAATCATATATTAATAATATACTTTGTTTGGACTTTGAAATAATAAATAATAATAATAGATGTATTAAGATCTATGGACCTTCACAAATTAATAAACAATTAAAGAAGAAGAAGAAGAATAAGATTAGGCAAAAATATAATAAATAGCAATATAGTATTACTTATTAATTAATTAAATCAAATAGTATACATAAAATTCATACTCCAATAATAATAAAATATAGATTAAGATCTATAGACTTTCACAAATTAATAAAGAACAACAGATGAATTTTAATAAATAATAAAGAAATAATAATAATAATAATAATTATTATTATTATAATAATATCATATAACAAAATATGATTTGTATTTCAATATAGAAATTATTTGAAAATAACTATAAATACAATTAATGAATAGAAATGGACTTTAATAGGAGATCCAAAATAAATTTAAAACAAAATGAATTCAAGAAAATGGAAAATTTTATAAAGAGTCCAAACATAGAAGATACATAGAACAATATGTACAGGTGAAAATGGGGGTTACATATTCGGAAAGATACATTTCTCCACTATATATATTGAGGCGAATTCAAAGTGTATTCTTCAACCCCTTGCTATTATAACTCTTCTGAACTAATCATTCAATCAATACTCCAAGTGAGAGATTTTATTATTTTCTTCAGTCAAGGTCTTTTTAGATCTTGAGAGTTTTTCTCTATTTTTTACTTCAGTGAGTTTTGCGGGACTTATTGTAGAAGCCCTGCGGGTGTAATAGGTCTCTCGGCCTGAATTCCGAGAATCACTGTACAAGGGTTTAAAGTATAGTGGAACGCTTGTGGCGGAGAATTGCTACAAGTAGATGGTGTTGACGTAGACCTGGGGGTCGAACCACGTTAGATCGATGTGCCTTGCTCGTTGCTTTGTTTGCTTTCTCTTACTCTATCATTTTACTTTACGCATTTTATTTAAACTTTTAATTTCCGCACAATCACCCTGTTCACCTCCTAGGGTGATTAACAGTTGTATCAAAGCGAGGTGCTTATTAAAAGCATAAAAACTTGAGGAAAAGGTCCAATGGACGAAATCACTCCTCTCGAAAATTTGTACTCGTCGGAGCCATTTATCTCTAATGGGACAAGTCTAACACGTTCACCTTATTTTGATGAAAAATGCTATGATATTTGGAAAGTTCGTATGTCTCACTTTTTGCAGATGATTGAAGAAAAAGTATGGAACGTATGCATAAACAAAATAGACATTCATGTCAGTGACGGAATGAGGGCTTTCACAAAAGCTGAACTAACATTAAAAACCGCAAACTCCAAAGCTATGACAGCACTCTATACAGATCTAAATAATGAAGAGTTGATGCGATGTGGGAAAAATTGCAAGATGGCGTATGAAATTTGGAACAACATGCTAAAATGGCATGAAGGAACCACATCTGAGGTAAAGGCAAAAATTAATTTATGCTTTTATAAGTTTGATGTTTTTCGTATGTTGCCAGGAGAGAACGTAGATCAGATGCTTGCTCGCTTCAACATTATCGTACATGAGCTTTAGAGCTTAGGTAAGGGGTTGGATGATGACCGAAAGGTCAGAAAAATCATAAGCTATCTCACGCCTGAATGGGTCGTAAAAGCCGCCCTTATTGGTCGTAAAAGCCGCCGCAATGAGGGAGACGCTTGAAGAAAAAGGGTTTGACTACTACACTTTCCATGAAAAATTGAAGACGTATGAGATGGAGATGACCGAAACCAAGAGGTACCGGCAGAACATTGGGATTGAACCTAAAACTGAAGAAAATACCATTGCCTTGAAAGCAGAAACTTCATGATCATCAAAAGCAGAGTCAGATGATGAAGAATCAGATGAAGATATCGTGCTATTGACCAAACAATTCCATAAGTATCTCAAACACAAAAAATATGGAATGTATCAAGGAGGAAGAGAAAATGACAAAGATGACATATGTTACAAATGCAAGAAGCCTAGACATATTCGCGCAAAATGTCCCATCTCACAGGACAGAAATAAGGACTACTGTCACTTCAAGCCAGGATTCAGAAAGAAGGCATTTAAGGCAACATGGCTAGATTTACATTCCAGTGATGAAGAGCAAGAACACAATGACTTTGGATTCATGGATCTTGGGAATGGTGAGGTGCAATCACCACTACAAAAAGAGGTAATCGAAGAACCCACCTATGATGATTTAGTTGACATGTGTAATGGCTTAAAAGATTATGTAAAGAAATTAAGTCGTGAATTGAGGCAATATAAACAAATGTCAAATGAATCACATGACTCTTCCATTGCTAAAAATCAAAAGTTGAAAAATAAAAATTTCTTTAATTATTAAAAAATTCGAGTCATTTAGGAAAGACCATGATGTGTTGATAGAGAAAAATGAGTATTTAAAACAACATATTCAAGATTCCTTAGCAACATATGATGAAAATCTAAGAGAAATTCATGAGAAATATATTTATATTGTTAAACTCACTGATGATTTAAATGAATGCAAAAGAAAATTTGATGAGGTAGTGAAAGGTTGTAAAGAAGCACTCGAACAAAATAGAATACTTGATGCTACCCTAGACACTCTTCGTTGGATCACTAAAGACGATGAGAAGACTAGGAAAAGGCTTTGTAAAAGAATAATTGAGCTTGAAAAAATTGTTGAAAAATATGAGGGGCCCAGTTATCTTATTACAAAGAATTCAAGATCATATCATGATAATCGAGGACTTGGCTATAATGAGCCAATACAACATCAAAATTCTAAGCAACCCTGTCATACATATATGCATAGTCACCAAAATAATTACAAATCAACATAAAACTATGCACATGTGCATGATCCAAGGCATAATCATATTACATGTCACTATTGCTGTAAGTTAGAACATATATCTTATAATTATTCATTAAAAAGGAATACTAATTATGTTTGGGTGAGAAAGAATGTAAATGCAGGTTCAATGCAAACTTGGGCACCCAAAATTATACCTACTAATCTTAATGTAGGTACATCAACGTATCAAGACTAAAGATCGGTGGTACCTTGATTGTGGATGCTTAAACCATATGACTGGTGACAATAAATACTTTGCATCACTATCAAGGAAAAGTGGGAAGGACATCATCTTTGGAGATAACAGCAATGGTCAGACCATCGGTAAAGGTAAAATAAACTTTGGTTCATCATGCTCCATTGAGGATGTTCTATTGGTAAGAGGTTTGAAACACAATTTACTTAGCGTCAGCCAGTTATGCGATAAAGGTTATACTGTTCTTTTGATAAAAATGTATGCACTGTACTAGATAGCGATAAAGGTTATACTGTTCTTTTGATAAAAATGTATGCACTGTACTAGATAGCAATAAATCATGTTCACTCCTTGCTAACAGATATAATAATGTGTATGTTATAAATTCTAATGAATTAGCACAGGAAAAATATGAGATGCTTTGTAGCTAGAAACGAAGATGGTTGGTTATGGCATCAGCGACCTGGACACATAGCCATGGATAATCTCTACAAACTTGTCACCAAGGAACTTGCACGGGGAATTCCCAAAATAAAATTTGAGAAAGATAAACCTTGTGAGTCATGTCAGTTTGGTAAGCAAACTAAAAGTTCTCACAAGCCTATGAAAATGGTATCAACTTCTAGACCTCTTGAACTTTTGCACATGGATCTGTTTGGACCATCACGAACACGTAGTAATGGAGGTGCACGATATGCCTTTGTAGTTGTAGATGACTACATCTGATTCACTTGGGTTGCCTTTTTGTCATAAAAGGATGATACATCATATGTTTTTCAAAAATTCTGTGATAGAGTAGAAAATGAGAAAAACCTCACCATCGTTACTATTCGTAGTGATCGTGGTGGGGAATTTCAAAATGAACTCTTTACATCGTTTTGTGAAAAAAAGGGAACAAAACATGAATTCTCTTGTCATCGCACTCCCCAACAAAATGGGGTTGTTGAAAGAAAAAATCGATCTTTTCAAGAAATGGCCCGCACCATGCTTAGTGAGAATGATTTACCAAAGTCGTTTTGGGCCGAAGCTGTCAATACAACATGTTATACCATTAACCAAATCATTAGGAAATATCTTGAGAAAACGCCTTTTGAACTATATTATGGAAAATTCCAAACTTGAGATATTTTTGTGTATTTGGATGCAAAGTGTTTGTATTAAATACTCTAGATAACTTGAGAAAATTTGATCATAAAAGTGACGAAGGCATATTCTTAGAATATTCCCTAAGTAGCAAGGCATATCGTGTATTTTATAAAAGAAGATACACAATTCAAGAATCTATTGATATTGTATTTGATGAAACTAATCCTCTCACGAAAGAGATATTACATGTTGTTGATGATGATGAGACATGTGTTCGCGTTGAAAAGAAACAAGTACATACTGAAAAGGGACCAAATATAGACTGTTAAAACAACGTGTCAAACCAAGATGGAAACACATCTATCAACCAAAGTAGCAACAACCCCTTGATAGGCGAGATGCATACACAACAAATTGATGCCATGGAAGATGATCACCTTCCGCCACAAGCACAACCTCTACATTCCACTATCAAAAAACACCCTTCTTGGAAAATCATGTCTAGCCATCCACCAAATCTTATCCGAAGTGATATGTCAAAAAAGGTAACTACTTAAACTCAGGCTCAAAATTTTATGTGTTTTTCTGCATTCGTATCCATACTTGAACCCAAAAGCATTAAGGAGGCCTTGCAAGACAATGACTGGATCATTGCCATGCAAGATGAACTTAATCAATTTGAAAGGAATAAAGTATGAAGACTTGTACCTAAACCCCACGGTAGAACCGTACTTGGAACAAAATGGGTGTTTAGGAACAAGTTCGACGAATCTGGTACTATTATTAGAAATAAGGCCTGTCTTGTGTGCAAGGATATAACCAACAAGAAGGAGTTGTTTTGATGAAACTTTTGCACGACTTGAAGCCATTCATATTTTACTTGCTTTTGCCTCTTACATGGATTTCACGTTTTTTCAAATGGATGTTAAAAGTGCTTTTTTAAATGGTTTTATTTTGGAAGAAGTTTATGTTGAACAACCACCTGGGTTTACTGACCCCACACACCCAAACCATGTATTCCATCTTGATAAAGCTTTGTATGGTCTGAAGCAAGATCCTCGTGCTTGGTATGAACGACTAAGCTCATTTCTCATTCACATAGGTTTCTCTAAAGGGAAAGTAGACACTACACTGTTTATCAAACATATATCTAAAGATATTTTAATTGTTGAAATTTATGTTGATGATATTATATTTAGATCTACTAATGAAAATCTTTGTAAGGAATTTTCTAAGCAAATGCAGGATGAATTTGAAATGAGTATGATGAGTGAATTAGCCTAATTTCTTGGGCTCCAAATACAACAACAAAAGGACATCTTCATAAACCAATCCAAGTATGCGAAAGAACTCGTCAAAAAGTTTGGTCTTGACAATGCAAACACATACAGAAATCCTATGGCAACTACCACTAAACTGTCCAAAGATGAATCTGGTAAAACTGTTGATATTTCTACTTATCGAGGTATAATTGGTAGCTTGCTTTATATTACTGCTTCTCGTCCACGTATTATGTTTAGTGTATATTTGTGTACTCGTTTCCAATTGTGTCCCAAAGAATCTTATTTGATTGCAGTTAGCGTATCATTCGATATCTTAAAGGCACACCAAATACTGGTCTTTGGTACCCTAAAAATTGGAAGTTTTCTCTTGTAGGCTATTTTGATGCCGACTATGCTGGGAGTTTGATAGATAGAAAAAGCACTAGCAATACATGTCATTTCTTGGGAGTTTGTCTTGTCTCATGGGCATCCAAGAAATAAAATTCTATAACCTTGTCTATTGCCGAAGCCGAATACATAGCCGCCGGATCCTATTGTGCGCAGGTATTATGGATGAAACATACATCATAGGACTACAAGGTATTATTTGATCACATTCCCATTAAATGTGATAATACTAGCACTGTTCACATGACTAAGAATTCTGATCAACATAGTTGAGATGGCTAAAAATAGAACCAAATCGGGACCGTTCAAATCGGGCACGAATCTTGAAGCTCCCAGGGGTAAAACGGTAATTTCCAGCACAAACGGGCCCGAAATGGGAACTGGATCTTTTCCAAGCACAATAACCCAAAAACGGGTCTGTCCTACTGGGTAAGGGTGACGGCCCATTACAAACCAACCCAGGATATTTAAAGAGTAATTCAAATTCATGGTTATCTCTAAGAGACGGTTTAAACCAAATCTCTTATCATGAAATGATTTAAACTCTGTTTCTTATCCAAAAACACCTGGACTTAGAGATAAATGATTATCTCTAAACTGTCTCTAAAGACGACTATAAATACCCCCTCCCCCCACCATAAAGAAGGTAATCAATATTTTTCCACAAATTGCTCTTTCATAATCTTCCGGATTACTGACTTGAGCATCGGAGAGTTCGTCCCGATGTATCGAATTTTTTGCATGTTAGCGGCAGCAGGAAGAGTGAAACGCCCCGAATTCCAAAATACGGTAATTCGTAGTACAACAGGATCTTTACTTCATTTCATACAATTTTGCAAGGAATTTAAAAACTTTTCTTTGTATAACATTGTTCATTTTACATCAACGCAGTGAAAAAATAAAGATTACAATATAACGCCTGTACAATTTAAACATCAACATTAAAATAGTCTATAGCTTCAAATTCATCTTTAATTTTTTGCCAATCCAAGCCCTGCATTGAACACTGTGGGCACATTAGTTACATACAACTAACACAATTCTATACACGGCGATCCTCGCTATGTCATAATATAGTGACTCACTTACTTTAGCAACCACAAACTTGAATGCATCATAAAGTGTAAAAGAGTGACAATCCTAAACATGTCGGTGTATGATATGACTTAATGCCTAATACAGATGTTTATGCTATGATGACACTAATGCATACTTGTTCGGATTCTATGCATCCCATACTACATAGGTCCGAGGGCAAGCACCTATGTATTCCACATTAATGGGTTTAATCCATCGCCATGAAAACTACTCGGTAACAAAACAAGTTTTAGACATTCCACGAGTACGGATTCCAGCCCTGGAGTCCACCGTTAGGCTTATACGGAAATCCTCATCGTGCGAACATCCCACAAGTGCCCTTCAAGTCCTAGTATACGCATATACACTGGAGAACGACCTCCCATCCGCCAGACTATTCATGATCCTGGAGCCCACCGTCAAACCAATCATAGTTCCGGATTTAATCAAGGCTCGCCTCCATCGCAAGCAACCACAGTTTTGGAGTCCACCGTCAAACTGGGTCTATAGTCATGGAGTCCACCGTCAGACTATATAGAGGCAACCCACTTACGTTTGCCCAAGTTTTATTACATCTCCACTTTGTGTCTAATCCTTAAGTTTAAATATGAATAAATTATACCACCTAGAGTTAGCTTACCCTCCCACTGGTCTTACACAAAAATACCGAGAACGATAGCCCGTATCGGCCCTTTCTCAAAATCAATAATTATTTCCATTACTTTTGCCGATACCTGGGTCTCACTAAGCCCTTAGAACCACATCTTTCCATGTTTTACATTATCGGGTACGCATACCCTTATAATTCATATTCTCAATTCCATGTATTCATAACTTATTCAATTCTTTCGTTCATTTTTATTTACCAATCATGAAGTATCCACTTCTTGGTTAACCACACAACTATTTCTCTAACTCATAAACTTTTGTATTCATGAAATTTCACCAAAAGTGCTTTAATTTATATTCTATAGCCAAATTAATAACTTATACACATTTCTCATTTTTAATATTTTCCCCAACTCATTAATATGAATGTGATTTTTAATCCTCATCATATAACCCTAAAACAGTGAGAACCTACTTTTTAATTGTTCACATAATTTATTACTAAATTTACTTCATTCTCAACTTCACCTTTTGATTTTTTTAATAATCAATTCATAAAACCTTTAATTCTATATGTATCTCCTACATTTTTCAAATTGAACTCAACTCAATATATTGATGAAAGATGGCTTTAAAACCCCCAAATATAAACTAAAACAGTGAGAAATATTTTTAGATGTTCCCATAATATTTTAAAATATTTATATAATTTTTTTTGAATTTTTAAAATCCAAAAACCAAAAAAAAAGAAAAATACAAAAAATTCACTTTTGTGCACAAGAGGATTTGAACCAGAGACCCCTAACCAAACCCCAGCGGCGCCACGTGGCAGCGTGTGGTGCATCAGCACCCGCGCTAGCCACTAAGGCCAAGCAGGTCTTCTGATTATATAGGAGTTAATAACTTTAAATACCAACTCTCGGTTAAATCTCATTTTCTACTTTTTCAATAATCTTTAGTTTCCATTCCTTTCCCCAAAATTGATACTATAAAAATAGAGTTCTAACTTTCAGAATTTCTCTTTTACTGATTTTAATCATAATTAAGATGATTTATCCCCACTTTATGTACATATTCATTTTTAGAAACACATAAACATATAATTTGATTTATTAGCAAACTACCTCTTTTCTTCAAATTAATACTACTATTTTATATCTATAAACCTCCAAAATTATTATCTTACTGACTTTATTCATATTAATGAAGAATTAACTTCAATTTTTCCAAATTAATCATTTCTTTCTCTCATAAGAATAAAAAAACACATACTACAACTAGATAATTGTTCAATCAACATTAATGCATCTTTTCTTTTATTCCACTGTAACAATTTCCTTCCCCAAAATGTTTCTCTAATTTTTTCTTACTAATTATCCACATTTCATACATATTTTAAACCAATTTGTAAGAGACAAAATTCATGCAATTTAATCAAGTTGATTGTTTGTGCCTAACAATTTTACACATGCCTTTAATTAATTTTTCTCAATCATAATCTACCAATTAATTTATGTACTTCACGTTAACATACAATGAATTCTATAGTTTTTCTATTATTAGAAATCTTTATCACTACAACATGCATCAAATTAACTTGTAGGACTCATTAAACTAGCCAAAATAAACCACAAAACACCTAAACATACTTTCTGCATTATCTAGAAAATAAGAAGAGACACCCACCTATTAGAAGAATATCCTAATAGCAATTCCCCTTCAAAAGAGCTCCAAAATAATTCCAAAACCAAGCCAAAATCCCTTCCAAAGAACCCAACAACAAACTCCCGAAAAGCACAACCTATTCACTTTTTTTTTTTTCCTTTTTTGAAGTTTGTTTTGTCTCTTTTTTTTGGTTGAACAGGAGTGGGGGTTGAGATTATAAAGAAAATTTTTAATTAATTAACTATATTTTAATTTTAATTAACCCACTAACTCAAAAACCACTCACTAAAACTACCCACTCATTCCATTTACCATGTACATCTGGCCATATACTTTGGGGTGTGCACAATGCATGTGTGCACGTGCACGTGCTTTGTGTACACCTCACATAATAAATTATTTTTATTTTTAAATTAAAACACACACACACACACACACACACACACACACACACACACACACAGATATATATATATATATATATATATATATATATATATATATATATATATATAATATGTATTTGAATAAAATTAGTTTTATTTAATTATAAATTAGACTTGTCATGCACAAACAAAAATAAACACACACACTTCAAAATTTCCTTTTGAAAGAAAATACAAGCAACACGTGCACTGCAAACACGTGCATCGCACTTAAAACAATTATTCAAATGCGAAATCGGTTTTGTCAACGGAAAAATGTTTATAAATAATCGAAATACAACATACGAAAAATATATTTCATTAACTATATATATATATATATATATATATATACATACTAGATTTGCCCGTGGGCACGTGCCTACGACACGTCTTCGGAACGATACAATATAAGAAAAGTCTTGTAAACAATAAAACAACAATTATGTAGCTCAAGTTTGAATAGTATGACAATAATTAGTTGTAAATAAAAATCCATGTTTCCATTAGTATATGTTGAAAAATAATTATAAATGGAGGTGTAAAATCCAACTTCTTAGATTTTTTTAGGGTGAAAAATGTTGAAATTTAACTATTGAAGAGATATTTGCTATTTTCAATGTAACATGAGCAATAAAAAAAGCATAAAAAATCTTAAAATTTACAAACCTGAAATCTGAAAAATCTAAAAATATAAGTAAATAGAGAGAGAATGAGAGAGGGAGAGAAGAGAGAAATATGAAAAAGTGAAGAGAGAGATAGTAAAAAAGTAATGAGTTTTTTTGGTTTTGGGGGGAAAAAAATTTGATTTTGGGGGAAAAACTTTTTGGAGGAAAAATATGTTTTGGGAGGGTGAATCCGAGCCGTTGATTTTGTTTCAATTGAAGGGGAGCCACTTGATAGCTTTCTTTGTGTTTTATTATATATATATATCCAATTATGTAATCAACACGTGCACCGCACGTATAAAATATTTTAATCAAAATAGGAGAAAAATGAATTTCCGTTTATAAAATGAAATCGAACACGTCATAAAATAAATAATTTAAACAGATAGAAAATATTACACATAACGGTGGAATATACGTAATTGACACGTGCATCAGTAACACGTGCAATGCACGTAAAAACACAAAGATCGAAAATTGATATTTGAGTTGGTTCAAATAGGATAAGAATGAATTCCGAGAAGACAGAAAAATATATAAATAGTTGAAATACAAAATATTTTACGAATATTACTCGTAACAGTACAAAATACACGTGCGTAACACGCGAGGGGCAAAATTGTCTTAACTCAATTTTGCGGGGTGTTACAAAGAAATAGTCAATGCCGACAAGAAGTCAACGGGTTTGTTTTTATTATTTCCAGAAGAATCTACAAATCATATGTTTGCTCCCACACCAAAATTAGTAGCAACAGATTGGTACCGTCTGTGGGAAACATAAAAAGCAATCCAGTCACATATTGCCGGTGAAGGTAGTTCTTAAGCCATGCCTCCGAAAGGAAAATGGAAGGCAACGACGTCCAGCCAAAGCGCCACTCCTCTTCCTCTTCCAAAACTCCAAGATCTTCCTCTTCAACTCGACCGACAAGTTCAGCAACCGCAGCCTGAACAACCTCCTCCCAGGTCCAGGGGGGCCACCCAGGGGGGCTCCCGTCGGAGCCGTTAGGGAGAACAGTCCCACCTTGACCACATCTCAGTCCACAATCTTCAACTGACTCTATGGCTTCTCAAAGCCCTCCCGAGCAGGATCTTCGTCAAGTAATTGTTAACCGTCAGTAGGGGGTCGACCTCCGAACTTGCTTGAATGAAAGGCGAGCCCTTGAGGAATTCCATCAACCCGAGCGCCAAAGGGCCCCTAAAGTCAGGCCCCCCCACAGGCCAAGGCATAGAAGAACCCCTCTCCGAGGAGGCGAAGAGAGTCAACTCCATGTCGTCGGTGGAGAAGTCATACTCTAAAAAGCCGAGCCGCACCTGGGGAACGCCGAGCTGGAGGGGCACCGGTTACTCAGGACGAATTCTAAAACTTCAAAGAAGATATCCTGCGAGCACTTAATAATTCCATGAGTCAGGATCAGTGTGCGTCTAGCCCTCCCATGCTCGAGTCATGACCAGCGTACACCTAGCCCTCGCCATACCGCCACTCATGAAGGAGTGTCCCAAGGGTAGACTAGATCCAATCGGAAGGATGGCTCGGTTCACTGCCATCTTCACGAGATGGAGAGGTGCCTCAAAAAGATCAATCCCGAAGAAGAACAATAGACCAATAAGTTCTGCCCAAGCAGACCCCCCTTTTTCAGGGCCATCATGGAAGCTTCAGTCCCTGAAACCTTTAGGCTGCCCCACTTTGAATCCTACAATGAGGAGTCAACCCGTCTGATCATATCGAGAGTTTTAAAACTCTCATGATGATTCATCAAGCCTCGGATGTGCTCCTCTGTAAGGCCTTCCCAGCAACGTTGAGGGGACCAATGCGAGAGTGGTACTCCCAGCTATCCTCTGCCTCCATCTTCTCATTCGAACCGTTTGAGGAGCTCTTCCTCACCCACTTCGTTAGCAGTCGCCGAGCCGAGAAAACAAGTACATCTTCGCTAGCTCTCAGGCAAAGAAAAGGTGAACACCTAAGAGATTATGTTTGGCTCTTTACCGCCGAAGCCCGATCTAGTGCCTCCCTCAACCAATCAGTGACCTCTGCAGCATTCAAGTACAACGTCAGTAATGCCGACCTCAAGGCGTCCCTTGCCAAGAAACCTCATCGGAACTTCTCGGAACTCCTGCTTAGGAGTGAGAAGTACATCTGAGCGGAAGAGGCTCTCAACCCCCCAGTCGAGAGGATTCATTTTTTTGGAACAAATGGAAGAATACAAGCGAAGAAGGGTTCCAGAAATTTCAGAAGGATGACAATGGCCAGCACCACCTAGCTCCTCATTTTGAGAAGTTCACCTCCCTCATTGCTAGTATATTAGCAGTTCTTATGGAGGTAGATAAGGAAGGGGTACTTCGCACTCCCCCTAGAATGAATACTCCAGCAAAGAGGAGGAACATAGAAAAGTGGTGCTGCTTTCATAGGGTCCACGACCACGAAATGGATGGTTGTCGGGATTTCAAGGGTGAGATCAAAGACTCATATAGTGGGGACACCTGGTCAAGTTCGTCAGAAAGGATGGGGCCGATCCTCCACCCCGAGGAGCCAACAAGCGAACCGAACGACCCACCGAGTTCCAAGACTCTGAACTAAGAGACAACTCGGTGGTGCTACACAATCACAATGGGGTGCTCGGTCCTCCTACTTGAAGCATTAGAGCTCCCCCAATGGAATAGTCAAGTCATTCCCGAACTAGTTAATAAACTTAAAGAGATCCCCCTCTTCGGGGAAGGCAAACTTGGAATACTGGGCATCAAATAAAGTACCGTGAGGGTGCCTAACCCCTTCTCGTAGAAGTAGGTTTTCAGTTTTCAATAAGGCTGATGCTTGTAACACGGCCAAAAGCATGTAATAATAGATTGCCCCATTGAAGCGACGACTTAGTTTGTTTCAATAAAATTTAGCTTTTTTCTATTGAAAATTATTGCTTTTGCCTCATGTCTATCTCTCTGAGTCACGACTCATTAAACAGTAAGTTCGGAGTCCAGCTTGTCCTACAGGGCTGCTCCCACAACTTGCTATTCTCAAACAACAAGTTTGGAGTCCAACACTTGGTTCAACGCCACTTTAGCCGCTTGCAAACGAGCAAGTGCGAAGTATCTCACCATTCGGAATTGCTCCTACAACTCATTGAAATTCTTAAAACAACAAGTTCGGAGTCCAACTTTTGGTTCGACGCTGCTTTAGCCACTTATAAACAAGCAGGTGCGAAGTAGCTGATCATTCAGAATTGCTCCTAAAACTCGTTGAAATTCTTAAAACAACAAGTTCAGAGTCCAACACCTGGTTCGACGCCGCTTTAGCCTTTTGCGAATGAGAAAGTGCGAAGTAGCTCACCATTCGGAATTGCTCCTACAACTTGTTGATAACTCCAAAACAACTAGTTCGAAGTTCACAATCATGGTTCGAAATTGCCCTCACAGCTTGCAAGTATGGGGTTTAGGGGCCCAAAATGACCATTCACACTACTCCCACTACTGGTTAAATTTTGCAACAAGCAAGTTCAAAGACCATCTTTTTTCTAGGGCTATCTTCAAAATTTAACTCGCATATTGAATTTGGAGCTCAACTCTCCCCTAGAGTAGCTCCTCAAACTCATCTCCCGAACAGCTCTCCCCTGGAGCCTGGTGAAGCTCTTCGCCCCACTTACCTCCGAGCGACCCCCTTCTTCTGAACGAGTTCGGAGCTCAACTCTTTCCTAGAGTTGCTCCTCAAACTCGTCTCCCAAATGACTCTCTCCTAGAGGTTGGTGATGCTCTTCACTCTGCTCGCCTCCCGAGCGACCTTATTCTAAACGAGTTCGGAGCTCAACTCTCCTCTAGAGTTGCTCCTCAAACTAGCCTCCCGAACGACTTTCTCCTAGAGTACGGTGAAGCCCCTCGCTCCGCTCGCCTCCCGAGTGGCCTTCTTCCAAGAGGGTTCGGAGTTTAACGTGTCTAGAGATGCTCCATAAACTCGCCTTTAAGAATGGATACTCCGAAGAGTCTTACAAAGCTCTTCCCAACTCCATGAAGACAAAGATGTTAGAAGACTATATTAACCATGAAGAAGGATGGTTTTTCAACTTATTTCTGAAGAGAACTTATGGATCTTCAAGTCAGCTTCGAAGTGAGTGGTCAAACGCCCCGATCGGACCTCTGTAGCAAGGGGAAAGTTGATTATAGTGCAGCTGTGACGAGCACTCTCGGTACCGACATTGTAATTGAAGAAATGGTGTTGACCGGTCAACGGTCAAAATCGCAATGTGTCGCTCTCTCGAAGTGTCTTTGGACCTCGGCAGTGCTTCCCGAGCATTCTTGTCAACGACATCGAAAGGAGAAGAAAATTGCGGTCAACAGTCAGCACCACAACGGCTCGGCAACATTCCTCGAGCCTCCCGTGTGAACGAGGAGAAGAGAAAGCAAGAGAGCCCCCACGATTAATAAAAGGGTAGAAGAAATGCGGGTCGGGTCCACTATCCAAACCCACAAACAAAGAGGCTAAGGAGCTTAAGGGTTGCAGGTTCGGGTCTCAAATCCGCAAATCAAACTTGCAACCTCATCTTCTTCGTTCACCCCCAAGCTCCTGAGCAGGGGTTCTCTGCCATTGTTGAGCCCCTTCCTTGCCGAGCTCGACCTCACCTCCAGTTCACCGAACTCCTCGCTAAGCTCCCCCTCTCGCTGAGCTTCGAACCCCTCATCGTACTCGAGCTCCTTCACCTCCAACTCACCGAACTCCATCTCTGTACTTTGAACTCCTCGCCACAAGCTCAACATCGTGCTCGGAGAAGAAGAAGTCAGAGTAAAAAAAAGAAAAAGAGTCAACCGTTGACCGCCACGTGTCAGCACGCTGACCCATCGCTGGAGCTCGGTGATGCACGCCGAGCATTCTTGACACCGATCTTGAAATGGAGAGAAAAAGTCTGCCTCCCGAACCGTGCTTGATCGTGATCAACGGTTGTGATTAAATTAAAAATTCAGCGATTTACCGTTGACCGCCACGTGTCAGCACGCTGACCCATCGCTGGAGTTTGCTGATGTGCGCCGAGCGTTCTTGACACCGATATTGAAATGGAGAGAAAAAGTCAGCCTCTCGATCTGTGCTTGTTCGTGATCAACGATATTTTTATTTAGCCATATATTTTTTTTTTCTTTAAATATTTCCAAGATTATTGCTCTACACAGCACTTCTAAAATTTTCAGAACAGAAAATTTCTCTAATTTGGTATATTTTAATTTGGAAAGTATCCAAATCAATTTAGATATAAAAATTATTAACCATTTTCATTCTTGTACCTTATTAATCAAATTAGACTACAATTTGTTTTAGATTTATAAAGTTAGCATGAATGTTTTTACCAATTGATATAAAATTGGGAAAGATACCCATAGCCATGTTCTACTTACAATCATACATGTAATTCTAACATGAATTCGTCAAATTTGCAAGTTGCTATGCAAATACAATTTCAAATATATGATTCAATCATGATGTAGTAGAATCTAACATGAACCAATATACATGAACCAACATACATGAACCTACATATATGATATTAGCACCCAAACAATCTTATGCAACTTTATAATTGAATCCATGACAAATCAATTTCCATATTGTAATTTTCATCTTATTCTATTTAATTTAACATGCATCAATTCTCAATTTAATTGACCACTAACATCCTAGATTATACATGAAAATTATCTAACAATATCATGCATCATATAACAAAATTTAAAAATTAAAGAGACACCCACCTTAAAAAGAAGATTCCTAGCAAATATGAACTCCTGAAGAAGCCCCCAAGCCTCCTCGAAATCCGAACCCAAAGAGAAGAACTATCAGTAAGCATTTCGGCAGCAAAAGCAACATGAATGCATTTTTTTTTTTTTTGGTATTTAGAAGTAGGATGAGGTTGGTTTTTAGGGGATTAATTAATGGGTAGTTTAATTAACTAACCACTAATCTTAATTAACTACCCACTAATCCAAATAATCCCCCCACTAACCTAACTCACCTCCACTCACTCTCTCTCTCACATCCCGGCCATTAATTTGGGGGAGAAAACACGTGCACGCGCGTATTACGTGTGCACACACATTATTAAGAGTTTTTATTTAAATTAAATGCATATGTTATATATTGAAATATGTATTTAATAGATCTAGTTTAATTTAATTATAATTGAGTTTTCATGCATAAATAAAAATAAACACACACACACACACTTCATAAATTTTATTTTGAAAGAGAATACAACCAATACGTACACTACAAATACATGCGTTGCACGTATAAGTAAATATTCAAATACGAAATAGATTTGATCAATGGAGAAATGTTTATAAATAATCGAAATACAACATACGAAAAATACATTTTATTAATTTTATATATACAACAATGTAATCAACACGTACATAGAAAACACGTGCATCGCAAATATAAAAAATATATCCGAGTCAAAATAGGAGAAAATGAATTTCAATTAAAAAAAATCATAAAAGTTATAAAATAAATAATTGAACACGTGAAATTTTTTGTAATATTACATATAAGAGTAGAATATACGTAATCAACACGTGTATTGAAAATACGTGCAATGCACGTAAAAATACAAAGATTAAAATAAATATTTAAGTTGGCTCAGAATAGGGTAAAAATAAATTTTGAGAAGACGGAAAATGTATAAATGATTGAAATGTAGAAATATGTAGAATATTTATATAAAAATACGTTACAGATAATACTCATAACAGTAGAAAATACATGTGCGTAACACCCGTGGAAAAAATTCTCATAACTCAATTTTGCGGGGTGTTACAATAATCTCTTTTATGGATTCATGTTTCATTCCAATTTTGATGATTCATAATTTATCCATAATTGATTTGACAGCTCTATAATTCCAATATGAAACATAGTATAGTTCATGTGTAGAAATTATAATAGTTATTGTACTTTATTTTGATAAAGATACTTGATTATGATGTTTGTGTTGTATCTTTGCAAATCTATATTTAATTGTACTAAATTCTTTTGTTCGAACTAGATACTCTCATACATTTTATTTGAATTCTAAGAGAAGTGACTCATGAAATTCTTATTTGCAATGTTTAGAAACAGATGCTAGCAAAGGCAAAGGAGTTGAATCTATCAACCTTGATTTTGAGAACGATGATTTGGTCGATATGGAGGAATAGACATAAAGGAACCTGCATGAATAGTCTGTCAATTGCTTGAAGGAACTTCTATTTTAGTTTAAGACTATACTCTCATTGAGCTTAAAACTTATCGTTTATTTGAAGTTTTAATTATTTTGGTTGATTAGAGACTATGATATTTATTTCAGTTAGTTTATTCTTTATGAACCACTTCTTTTTGATATGGTCTTGGAACTATTTGATTATTTTGTTTTAGTCTTATTTGAACTATTCAAATTATAATTGATTTAGTCTATGAACTATATTCTCTTGTGATTCATTGCTTATTTAAAATTTTGTGATCCAATCCACAACATGTGGAACTGATGAGATAACCAGGTATTTCCTAACGTATTAAGAATATAGGAGTGTTAGTGTATGCCCTAGAGGTCAGCCTTATCTTGACCTTGCTAGTTTACTTAGTATCATGTCATTTGTTTCGTTTATGAGACATTTTATTTATTGTGTTGTTTATTCTATTTAAATGAACATAATAAAGACCTTAGAATAGTAGGTTCAATACCATGGGACATCAACTGCATGACTTGATTGTGAGATTCTATTGTTAAAATCAGAACACTATTCTTAAATGTCTCTAGTCAAGTATTATTGTGAATTAGAACAACAATAATATATAGAGACTAGTATGCCCGTAGACTGATGGCCAGATTTCATAGGTCATGAATATAAGATATCAAGTCTTTACATGGATACATATTAGAGTAATAATGTACTGGACTGACCCACCATGGAAATGCTGCATGGATCATAACGTGAGTGTCATGAGAGACTTTCACAGTGACCATGGTATACGTGGTCCTTTCACTTGACGTTACTACAGTTTTCTACATGTAAAGTTATATGTTTTAATACCGTCAAATGTTGCATGTGATAAGATAATTATAAAGTCAACTATTGGACATACAATGAATCATGCGGATGGATGTGAGTGACGTAGATAGGATTTTCCCCTCTTACATAATAGAAAAGATATCTTCGGACCCCTTGAGTGAGTGAGACTGTAAAATGCATGGCCGTGATGAAATGAGTCAATATGAGATATTGATCTCATTTGTTTCAATAAGTTTACTTGGACATCAAAAACCAAAGATTGAACTATATAAGGGTGACACGCTCCATGTCTTGTGGTCAATTAAGATATCTGGACAAAAGGACTAGATTACATGGTAACATTGGTCACAGATAGGTTATGTCAAACCATTGGCATTTCCATTACTTGAGTAGCAGTGATGCATTGCTAGATACCGCTCACTGTTTGTAATACTAAAATATGATTTTAGTATTACTGTCAACGTAATGAGAGCCTACAGGGTCATACATTTAGAATGGATCGAAATAGGAATTTAAATTTATAAGATGAAATTAATTGGGAATCAAAGTAAGACTTGGATTCCCAAGATTGGTTGGACAATTAATTATATTAAATGGGCCAACCAAAATTAGAAGGCCCACAAATGAATCTGACCTACGTTAGATTGTGAGCTCGGCAGCCTCACTACTCTCTTAGGGTGGAGTCTTTAGGAAAATAATAAGGAAAAACTATATCCATCACAGAAAGAGAGAGAGAGAGAGAGAGAGAGAGAGAGAGAGAGAGAGAGGAATATCCCCTTCCCGCAGCTAGCACCGCAGCATGAGGAAGAGCCCGATTTCGTTGTTCGTTCATGTAGATATCGTACAGGCACCGCAACGTTGCAATGCTCATGATTGGCAGACTGTGGAGACAATCGTTCCATCATTGTTGTAAATACTCCTTACACATTTTATGGTTTTTGCATGAATCCATGGTTGGGTTTCAAAAAAAAGGTTTGTATTTTTTTCGTTGCCTATTACTCTGTTGTAAACCTCGAAACCCAACGAGGAGATTGTTTGATATATATGTATATTCTCAATATAATAGAATATTATTGTGTATAATATTTTCTGGGGCAATGTGCATTTGCACGTGTTATCTGTTAGTTGTTGGATCGGGTTAAGTGGGCAGAAAGCCCAGTACCCAAAACTCAGTTTAATCCCATATATACTGGTCTTGTTGTCGTGCCTGAGATTATTCCAATTCTGATAACCAGGGTATAATATTTCTAGTAGTAGGGATATTATACCCTGACCCTATTTTTTTTATTATTCTTAAGCTCATTATTATCAACAGTTATGACCCATAAGTTTTTGGTTAATTACTCTTATAAATAAAATGATTATTGTTTGATTTTATGGAACTTTTAGTGGTTTATTAGAAGGGGTTAATAGATGATTCCTATATATACTAGTCCCTTTTCATGAAGATGGAGAGAGAAAATAATAGAAGGAGAAGAAAAATGAGATGAACATGAATAATCTTCTTCATCATCCAAACGAAAATTCTACTATATATTTATGTTTTTTATTGGACATATTCTAGCTTACATCTCAAGGTCAACTCTTATTTCGTAGTCATGCAAGCAAGGGATACCCGTGGACAAGAGTTTGTAACTCTATTGAACAAGTCGTCATGGAGTGTCGCATAAGGTTGGCAATAAGTTCTTTAGGGCAATGCTAATACACACCTAATCCAAGGTCGGTAAACTATGTTATTCTATTTTATATTTTGTTGGTAATTATATTTTTCTCAATTTTATGGAGTATCGCACGAGGTCTGCAATATGTTCTTTAGAGCATTGCTAATACATGCCCACTCTGAGGCTGGTAAACTATGTTATTCTATTTTATATTTTCTAGGTACTGTTGGGATTGGGTGTCTACAAAAACTCGGGTGGCACAGCGGAACTGTTTAGAGCAATGATGAAGTCGAAGTAGATGACACGAGTCATTTGAATACCCATGTCATGCCCTGCTTCCCATTATACGGGAAACGCGAGCTCGTAACTGAGGCCCAGCGAATGATATATTCACATTATTCATAAGCTGTTGTAATCAACTCAACAATATGAAAATAAATACAACCACGCAGGCAAAAATTATAATCACATAAACATGGATAACATAAATAAATCATGTAGTAGTCCACAAATAACCAACATCCAGAAATAGATAAACTACGGGACAACATGCCCGGAATACAAAGTTTGCAGGAAACAATTAGATCTGAGAATAAAAACATAAAGAAAGAAAAAGTAGGGTGGAATCCATCTCCATTCTTCAGAACACCTGATCTCTGGTTTCTTCTGGCAATTCTTCTCCCACTCCTGTAAATTCATCATCTCGAGTTGGGGAAGGAAAACACCCGTTAGAGCAAGTAATGGGCCGTAAGTAGTACAAGCAAGTAGGTAACAAGAACAGAAATATAGCAATAACAGGAAATCATGTGTACAGGAAACAAATTATATAACGAGGAATACAAACAAGTAATCGAGCATCAGGTAACTTGTCTTATGAGAAGAAAGCACGAAATTGGTACTGAACATGTAACATGTAAATAGGAATATGCATGTGCTCAAGTGTGAATCTTAAGTCTATTCATTAAATCAGTCTTA
Organism: Hemerocallis citrina; assembly: GCA_017893485.1. Classification (NCBI taxonomy): domain Eukaryota; kingdom Viridiplantae; phylum Streptophyta; class Magnoliopsida; order Asparagales; family Asphodelaceae; genus Hemerocallis; species Hemerocallis citrina. The sequence goes on along the minus strand of CM030364.1, from coordinate 210,674,133 downwards.
TCTAATGCACGCAATCCTCGCGTTCCATACCACAGCTTCGGGTGCATACAAGCATGTTAACGTTTAGATTCTAGAGGTGAATGCCATAGGTCATGTACTTGGGTCGTGCTGGAAACCTGAGCATGTATTCAAACAATGGGCTCCAGAGGTAACCCACGTAGGCTCTAGAGGTAACCCCCATCAACCTGTGACGTGGTACTTAGTTCTATGAGACACTTAGTTGCATATAACTTGTAAACATGTGTCATGTGACCATGTAATCATGTAATGGGCTCTAAAGGTAACCCCCGTAGGCTCTAGAGGTAACCCCCGTTAACCCCTGATGTGACACTTAGTTCCATATAGCTTGTAATTATGTATCATTGTAATGCCCCGAGTCCGGCTCAGCTACGCACGCGACTACACGTGCACGCAATACGCGAACAAATAAAATCCTAACAACTGCCCACCACAGGCGTGTCTCAAAAAAGGTTTCCGGATTGTTAGGCGCCTTATGATCAATGGCTATACTATTAAAATTCTCACTCTTTCCTCCCTACCCACGATGTGGGACTAATCCATCCCACCACCTAGCCACGTCACTCAATCATGCAGCCATTTCTTCTCCATTCATGCATTCATCATTTAATGCATATTATCATAAGCCCCATAGAAATCTCTTATAGGCTCCTCCATTAATCCACTTAATCCAATAGCCTTATAGAAATCCTCCTATAGGCCAACTACCTCATCTCTTTTTGTGTGTGTGTATATATATATATATATACCCGCTTATGTACGGGGTGTTACACAAACCCTCCCTTAAGAACTCAGCGTCCTCGCTGAGCCCGGAACTTGCAACCTGATCCAGGATCTCTTTCTAGCCGATGTGGAGAGGACTACCCTGATTCTGCTAGTTATACAGTCCACTACCCGGGCAACCAGGACCGACCTCGCTCCATCTCAGGCGTACATCTTGCACACACTCGGTGTCGAAAGTCAGCTCTGATACCATTTGTAACGCCCCAAGCCTGGCTCAGCTGCGCATGCGGCTACATGTGCGTGCAATACGCGAACAAATAAAATCTTAACAACTGCCCACCACAGGCGTGCCTCACAAAATGTGTCCGGACCGTTAGGTGCCTTATGATCATTGGCTATACTATTTAAATTCTCACTCTTTCCTCCCCACCCACGATGTGGGACTAATCCATCTCACCACCTAGCCACGTCACCCAATCAGGCAACCATTTCTTCTCCATTCACGCATTCATCATTTAATGCATATTATCATAAGCCCCATAGAAATCTCTTGTAGGCTCCTCCATTAATCCACTTAATCCAATAGCCTATAGAAATCTTTCTATAGGCCAACTACCTCATCTCTTTTCACACACACACACACACACACACACACACACACACACACACACACATATATATATATTGTTGCTGCTGATTTCTGGTGTGGGAGCAAATAGATGAATTTGTGGGTTCTTGAGGAAAACAATAAAGCGAACCTAATTATCTTCACCAACGTGTTAACTTGTTTCTTGCCACTACCGCGAACTTGCACAAAGTTTGATACCCCGGGATGGATCTCGGCGACGGAGCCTCCGACACTCTTGTCAGTAATCTCAAAGATTAAGAAAGACCTTTAGGTAGAAAAAAATTGATTACCTTGTCACGGTGGGGGAGAGGGATATTTATAGTCACCTTAGGAACCAGTTTCGAGATAAGGATAAATCTCTACTTCCGGATGTTTATGGATAAGATGGAGAGGTTAGACTCGTTTTGTGATAAGAGGGACAGTTGAAACTGTCTCCCAGGGATAATCACGAACTTGAATCACTCTCTATCCATCTGGGTAGTTTGTAGCGGGTTGCTACCCATACCTAGTAGGACAGATCTGTTTTTGGGCTATTTGGCCTTGAAGAAAGATCCAGTTCCCCATTCGGATCCATTTGTAGTTGAAATTACCGTTTTACCCCTGATAGCTTTAAGATTCGTACTCGATTTGAACGGTCCCAATTTAATCCTATTTTTAGCCATATCATGAGCCCCCTACTCTCGAAGACTAAGTTTAACAGCTTTTGAGGAGTAGTTTTGTTGTTCAACTGGCGTACGAGATTTTATCGGAGCTTTTAAGGGAGATCATATCTTGATCGAGGTGTAATGGTATTTTTCTGAGCTAGCAAAATGCCCAAAATTATTCTTAGATTTTTCTGGATTTTTTTTGATTTTTTTCAGATTTAAAATATTTTTTGAATTATTTATTTAATTTTGCGAAGTAACAATCTAGTTTTAAAAAACACCAATTAATTATTCTAACCAATAATTATTTTTCCAGGTGCTCAAAATATTTTCCCGAATTTACAAGTATTTTTTAGAATTTTTATTTAATTTTTTGAATTTTTAATTATTTTTCACAATTTTTTAAATTATTAATTCGAATTAATAATAAAAAAAGGATTAATCAGCTAATTATCAATGTGGCGCGATCTGGAGCGTCCATCGTGTTGCTGGTGCGAATTTCCGAATAATCTGACGGTGGATCGGTACTTTGCTGATGCGGCCCGATCTGGGCGTTCAGATTTGGAGTGCACATTGGGAGGTAAGAGTTTTCTCCCGTTAGCAGGTTGGTAGCTCGGTAGGTCGAATTTCAGATCCAAGCTACGTGGCATGATCTGAGCCGCTTGATAAAGATCGAACACGAATCGTGAGGCGGTAGTTTTCGCCAATTCGTAGCTCATAGCTCGGATTGGAGATCCGAAGTACGTGGCATGATCTGAGTCTCTTGATGGAGATCTGGCATGAATCGTGAGGTGGTAGTTTTTGCCAATTAGCAGCTCAGTAGCTCGGATTGCAGATCCGAAGTATGTGGCATGATTTGAGCCACTTGATGAATATCTGGCACGAATCGTGAGGCGATAGTTTTTGCCAATTGGTAGCTCAGTAGCTTGGTAGCTCGGATTGTAGATCCGAAGTATGTGGCATGATCTGAGCCGCTTGATGAAGATCTGGCAGGAATCGTGAGGCGGTAGTTTTTGCCAATTCGTAGCTTGCTAGCTCGGTGCTCGGATTGCAGATCTGAAGTACGTGGCATGATCTGAGCTACTTGATGAAGATCTAGCACGAATCGTAAGGCACTAGTTTTCACCAATTTGTAGCTCGGTAGCTTGGTAGCTCGGATTGCAGATCTGAAGTACGTAGCATGATCTGAGCCGCTTGATGAGGATCTGGCACGAATCGTGAGGCAGTTGTTTTTGCTAATTCGTAGCTCGCTAGCTCGGTAGCTTGGATTTTAGATCCGAAGTACGTGGCATGATTTGAGCCATTTGATGTAGATCTGGCACGAATCATGAGGCGATAGTTTTTACCAATTCGCAACTCGGTAGCTCGGTAGCTCAGATTGTAGATCCGAAGTACATGGCATGATCTGAGTCGCTTGATGAAGATCTGGCATGAATCATGAGGTGGTAGTTTTCACCAAATTGCAGCTCGGTAGCTCGAAAGCTCGGATTGCAGATTCGAAGTACGTGGCATGATCTGAGCCGCTTGATGAGGATCTGGCACGAATCGTGAGGCGGCGGTTTTTGCCAATTCGCAACTCGGTAGCTCGGATTGCAGATCCGAAGTACGTGGCATGATCTGAGCCGCTTGATGAAGATCTGGCACGAATCGTGAGCTGGTAGTTTTTGCCAATTCGCAGCTCGATAGCTCGGATTGTAGATCCGAAGTACGTGGCATGATCTGAGCCACTTGACGAAGATCTGGCACGAATCGTGAGGCAGTAGTTTTTGCCAATTCACAGCTCGGTAGCTCGGTAGCTCGGATTGCAGATCCAAAGTACGTGACATGATCTGAACCGCAAGATGAAGATCTGGCACAATCGTGAGGTGGTAGTTTTTGCCAATTCGAAGCTCGGTAGCACAGTATCTTGGATTGCAAATCCGAAGTACGTGGCATGATCTGAGCCGCTTGATGAAGATCTGGTACGAATTGTAAGGCAGTAGTTTTTGCCAATTCGCAGCTCGGTAGCTCGGATTGTAGATCCGAAGTACGTGGCATGTTCTGAGCTGCTTGATGAAGATCTGGCACGAATCGTGAGGCAGTAGTTTTTGCCAATTCACAGCTCGGTAGCTCGGTAGCTCGGATTGCAGATCCGAAGTACGTGACATGATCTGAGCCGCTAGATGAACATCTGACACAATCGTGAGGCGGTAGTTTTCGCCATTTCGCAGCTCGGTAGCTCAGTAGCTTGGATTGCAAATTCGAAGTACGTGGCATGATCTGAGCTGCTTGATGAAGATCTGGCACGAATCGTAAGGCAGTAGTTTTTGCCAATTCGCAGCTCGGTAGCTCGGTAGCTCGGATTGTAGATCCGAAGTACGTGGCATGATCTGAGCTGCTTGATGAAGATCTGGCACGAATCGTGAGGCGGTAGTTTTCGCCAATTCGCAGCTTGGTAGCTCGATAGCTCGATAGCTCGGATTGTAGATCCGAAGTACGTGGCATGATCTGAGCCGCTTGATGAAGATCTGGCACGAATCATGAGGCGGGAGTTTTTGCCAATTCGTAGCTGGGTAGCTCGGATTGTAGATCCGAAGTACGTGGCATGATCTGAGTCACCTGATGAAGATCTGGCACGGATCGTGAGGTTCAGATTCCAGATCCAAAGTACGTGGCATGATCTGAGCCGCTTGATGAAGATCTGGCATGAATCGTGAGGCGGTAGTTTTTGCCAATTCGCAGCTCGGTAGCTCGGTAGCTCGGATTGCAGATCCAAAGTACATGGCATGATCTGACCCGATTGATGAAGATCTGGAACGAATCGTGAGACTGTAGTTTTTGCCAATTCGCAGCTCAGTAGCTCGGTAACTTGGATTGTAAATCTGAAGTACGTGGCATGATCTGAGCCGCTTGATGGGGATCTGGCATGAATCGTGAGGCAATAGTTTTCTCTAATTCGCATCTCGGTAGCTCGGTAGCTCGGATTGTAGAACCGAAGTGCGTGGCATGATCTGAGCTGCTTGATGGAGATCTGGCATGAATCGTGAGCTGTAGTTTTTTCCAATTCGCAGTTCGGTAGCTCAGTAGCTGGGATTGTAGATCCGAAGTACGTGGCATGATCTGAACCGCTTGATGGAGATCTTGCACAAATCGTGAGGCGGTAGTTTTCACCAATTTGCAGTTCGGTAGCTCGGTAGCTCGGATTGTAGATCCGACGTACGTGGCATGATCTGAGCTGCTTGATGGAGATTTGGCATGAATCGTGATGCGGTAGTTTTTGCCAATTCGTAGCTCGGTAGCTCGGATTGTAAATTCGAAGTACATGACATGATCTGAGCCGCTTGATGAAGATCTGTCACGAATCATGAGGCGGTCTGACTGGTCAATGCATCGCATTGTGCTTCCTTACTTACAGATTCTGTCATTTAGCCTTCTGATGGGCTTCCGTGGGGGCCCAAAACGCTCGCCAAGCGGCTATCCTTTTATACTACAAGACTTCTTCCCCCTCACCACTTTCTCATTCTTCACTTTTCACTCTGTGAATTTGTTTTTGCTCTTGGGTGGCTCTGCTGGCGGTCGCGACCAAGCGCTCAATTCTCCGGCGAACTATTCCAACCGTAGCTCGGACCAAGAGAGTGATTGACCATTAGTAGCATCATCTGTGGTGTACGGGAGGTTGGCCTCATACGAGGAGAATAAACCGAGGGAGCCTTCCGAGGTTGACGACATCCCCTCGGTTCTCACGGAGAGGGATCTGCAGCGTATTAGGAGGGGCTTCATGATACCGTCGGAGTATACCCTGCTCCTTCCTGGTCCAGGATTCCGAGCGTGTTCGGTGACCTTGCCTGACACATACGTCTTCCTATATGACGCACTCAACGCCGGTCTTCGACTGTCCCTACCACCCATTATGACGGAGGTGCTGCAGTGGTACGGATTGAGTTCGGTCCAATTCATGCCGAACATGTGGCGGCATGTCATCGGCTTTATCCTCTAATGCTAGGCAGTAGGGGTCGAGCCTCGTTTCGTCTTGCTCAACAGTCTGTATCGGATCAACCGTATGAGCAAGATGGAGTATCGATATTACTTATCACCGCGGTGGGGCGTCAAACTGATCGAGAATTCAGACTCTGTCAAACACTGGAAAGAGAAGTATTTTCTGATCCGAGGTACCCAACCGTGGGGTTTCCTGACGAGGTGGAGGGAAGACGTTCCAAGGTGGGCAAAGGCCGAACCTGTGTTGACTCCGGAGGAGGATGAGGTCGTGTTGAAGCTCCTCAGTCATCCGACCCTGAATTGGAAGGATATAACCGAGGGGGTTCTCTTCGGTGGGGGTCTTAGTCCGATCGACCCTAGTATGTTTCATATATTTTTCCTTCTTTTATTTCCAATATTTCTTTCTTCTCATGCTAACTTCTTTGGTTTTCGTTTCCTCAGAGGCCCTGGGCATGGACTTCCGAGCTATGCTGCTTAACCGAGGCGGGGGTGCCGAAAAGGACTCTGACAACAAAAAGAGGAAGAGGACGATGGTGGGACCCACATCTGGCCGAGCTACTAAGGCACCATCGGCAGTGGTCCCAACAGCGGACTTGGCATCCCCCTCTTCGTCTGCTCCTCATGCAGTCCTTCCCTAGTCCACCCCTTCCGACCCTTCTACCGAGGCCTTTTTTGTCGGAGCTGCGCTAGCGCTTGAAGCGCCACCCCTTACTGTCGAGACCGAAGCTATTCTCACTGAGGGGCACAAGAAGCTCTTCGTCCCCAACTGGCTGGTGATGAAGCATGATGGCTTCCTCGGGGATGCCGCCATGAGCATGCAGGCACTGCATCACCTGCCAACCCTGAAGGATCGAGCGGCTTTGAAGGCAGGGACCGTGGGCGACGATGCCCTTGAGATCGCTAGGGTGACGATGTCGGTAAGTATCTTTGTTGGGCCTTCGGAATTTCAAAGTTTGTTACGTTCGACACTCAATTCTTTTCTACTTTCAACTTTCAGATCACGTGGCACTTCAGCCACCTCCTAGAGCAGTTCGCCGAGCAGGAGAAGGAGCTTAAGGCGATGAGCGACAAGGACCGGATGGAGAGAGCCAAGGCCATGAAGTTGTATAAGGCAGAGCAGCGTCTGTCGGAGTCCCATGCTGCTCAGATCAGCTTTCTTAAGGCGGCATTGGATAAGGCGAACGAGCGTACCGCTATAGAAGCGGTGAGGGTGGACGAGGAGAAGGAGAGGGCTGAACAGGAGAATGAGAGGGCCATAAAGGCTTCTGAGGAAATGGAGAGGGAGAGGGAAGCAGCGGTGGCTGCGGCTGCGGAGGCGATCCAAGCCGAGGCAAAGGCGCACATGCGCACGAATATGGAGCAGTCCTACGCTCGAGCCCTCAAGCACGTAGAGGCTCGCATCCCCAATTTCGACAGCTCGGGGTATAGATTGTATGCCCCTGTCGAAGGCGAGGCGGTGGAGGGGGCAGTAGAAGCCGAAGGAGAAGAAGAAGAAGAATAAGAAGAAGAGGAAGAAGAAGAAGAAGAAGAAGAGAAGAAGCGGTGGCAAATCCGCAGACGACGATCGTGGAGGTGCCGAGGGTGATTGTGGAGCAGCCCCCCAAGGTGGCTCCTTGACTCTGAGTCTACTTGTTCTTTGTCTTTGTTTTTGGTTTTTTGTTTTTGTACTGCCTTATAGCGGACTGACCACCGCTTTTGTATCCTTTTGTCAATGAAATGAAGTTTCTTGAACTTAATGTTGCGATGTAGGGCCCAAAGAAGATTAGAACTATCTTGTAGCTCCTCTCACACTTTGAGCGTTTGACATTTATTTTTTTTCTTTTTTATTGGTTCCCTCAGGGTGGTGATTCGTTCGTTCTCCGTTATAAGCTCGGCATTGCGGAGTTAGGCCTTTCTCGTTCTCAGGAGTTACTTTATAAATTGGAGCGAGAGTTAGGCCATTTGAGATTGACCTTAGCTCACCGAGACATCGAGATGAGGCGCCTCGAAGAGAGGCTTCGCGAAGTGCCTCCCGAGGGCGAGGAGTCTTGTCCTTCGATGGAGGTTAACCAGGATCTCCGGCTCAAGTTTCTTCGTCACACTCTATTCGAGGCGAGGTTTGAGAGAGACGGATTGAAGAACGTGGTGCTCGAGAAAAGTCTGAAGGCGGCTCTTCTCCGAAGGACTCTCTCTGATGTCTCACACGGGGCTAGTTCGAGCCGACTGCCTCGCCTAAAGATCAGAGTAATAGATCACTTGCTTAAAGAGCGGGTTATCGAGCTAGAGGCGGAGAACCTTTCTCTGCGACGACTTTCTGAGGGGAGCTATGTTAGAAGCACATCGTGTCCTCGGGGTGAGTATGCCCAAGGGAGGTCATTCCATGAGTTGGTGCGTCGTTCGCCCCTCCTTTTGTGGAACCCTGGGGACACACAGATTGGAGTGGCCGGATCTTCGAGCAGGGCGTCTGTTAGGGCAACGGTGAGACTCTTGGGTTCTGGTGATGCGACTCAGCTCGCCGGCTTAGAGACTTCTGCAAAAGTGAGGCAAAAGCACCACGGCGCTCGCCGTCCCCGAGTATCACTTAGTAGGAGCATCCCACTCCCCCGAAGGGGCTAGAGAGAAATTTTGTAGTCTTGTAATCTCTTGTATGAGTTTTTGGTCTAGAGTTAGACTTGTATATCAAATTTTGATGAAATAATATGTTCCTTTTCTGAGCTTTTTGTGAGAATTTGTCTTTTGCTAATGTTCGCATGAGTATCAACAGTTGTAGGAGTAATTCCGAATGGTGAGTTAATTTTTGTTCACTCATTCGCGAGTAGCAAGAGTGGCATCGAACCAAGTGTTGGACTCCGAACTTGTCGTAAAGAGAGTGTCAAAAGTTGTAGGAGCAATTCCGAATGGTGAACTACTTAGTACTCGCTCGTTCGTAAGTGGCTAAAGCGGCATCGAACCAAGTGTTGGACTCCGAACTTGTCGTTAAGAGAGTGTCAACAATTGTGGGAGCAATTTTGAATGGTGAACTACTTTGTACTCGCTCGTTCGCGAGTAGCAAGAGTGGCATCGAACCAAGTGTTGGACTCCGAACTTGTTGTTAAGAGAGTATCAACAGTTGTGGGAGCAATTCCGAATGGTGAGCTACCTTCTACTCGCTCGTTTGCAAGTAGCAAAAGTGGCATCGAACCAAGTGTTGGACTCCGAACTTGTTGTTAAGAAAGTATCAACAGTTGTGGGAGCAATTCCGAATGGTGAGCTACCTTGTACTCGATCGTTCGCAAGTAGCAAAAGTGGCATCGAACCAAGTGTTGGACTCCGAACTTGTTGTTTAATGAGTTTTTTGTAAGCCCCTAAGGTAGGACAACCAGAATACTTAGAATAAAGAATTTCCACGGGGTTAATCACTTTTATTGAAAACAACTAAGTGGCTGCTTCTAAGTTGCGAGCCATTATTAAACTTAATAGAGAAAAGAAACAAGCTTCAAAATGTTATAAGAAGAACGCTCTAGGAGAACTCTCTAGGAGAAGTTGCTTGGAGCGGTATTCAAATACCCTCTTGGTACTTCAACAAGTGCTTTGCGTTCCATATCCTCAGCACTCTCTTTCCCCCCGGATCTTCAAGTTGATAAGCGCCTAGGCGGACAACTTTGGAGATCCTATATGGTCCTTCCCAATTGGGTGCTAACTTGCCTTTCTTGTTGGGAAAAGAAATTGACAGCTTTCTGAGCACCAGATCTCTTTCTTTGAGATTGGTAGGGCGGACTCTCTTGTTATAGGATTGCTCAATCCTACGCCGATAGATTTCTTGCCGGATGGAGGACCTCTCACGGATCTCGTCGATGAGGTCCAAGTTACCGCAAAGCTCGTACGCGTTTTGCTTTTCGTTGTAGGCTATTAAGCGGGGGGAAGGTAGACCCACCTCCAGAGGGATAACGGCTTCGAAGCCATAAGTGAGGTTGAAGGGAGATTCTCTCATGGGGGTCCTCTTCATAGTGCAATAGCTCCAGAGCACATTGGCGAGCTGCTCTACCCATAACCCCTTAGCTGACCTGCTCAGTCTCTTTTCAGGCCCGAGAGAATTTGCTGATTGGAGTTCTCTGCTTGACCGTTGGACTGGGGGTGGGAGACCGAGGAGAATCGTTGCTGAATGCCCAGTTCTGCACAAAAAAGTGCGGAAGGCCACCCCCGTAATCTGAGTTCTGTTGTCCGTTATCAGGATTCGGGGCATGCCGAATCTACAGACAACGTTTTTTTCCAAAAGAAGCGCTACACTCTATTCTCTGTGATCGTTGCTAGGGGCTCTGCTTCGATCCATTTAGAGAAAGTCGATCGCCACAACACGGAACTTTAGCTGGTTCGGTGTTGGAGGAAAAGGCCCAAGCAGGTCCATTGCCCCCCCACATTGCAAAAGGGGTTGGACTGGATAGAGAGGAGAGCTGAGTTTGCGGTAGGTGACGGTTTGTTGAAACTTTTTGAAAAGGACCGCATTGGCGAACGTGTTGTTCGGCATCACGAAGGAGAGTGGGCCAGAAGTACCCATAATGTAGGCGAGGGGCCTTGCTCCTAAGTGAGCGCCACACATCCCTTCATGTAATTCTTTCAAAGCATACTGGGCTTCATCGGGGGAAAGACATCTTAAGTAGGGTCTGCCGTCTACTTGGGTGTAGGAGCGTTTGTACAAGACTCCCTCGATAATTGTGTACCGCTCGGCTCTGGTTCGGATCTGTCGAGCCTCTTTAGGGTCTAAGGGAAGGATCCCATCTCAGAGGAACTCGAGCAGAGGCCTCATCTCCCCGATTTGTAAGAGCAGCGTCTCCATTGGCTTGGGGCCTTCTTCCTCGATACTGGGCCTCAGTAGAACTTCTATTAAGACAGTTTGTTCGAGCCCTTGGAGGGAAGAGGAAGCTAGCTTTGAGAGGGCGTCTGCCTGCGCATTCTCTTCTCGGGGAATTCATTGGAGTTGGGCATCCTCGAAAGAGACCATCAGTTCCTTGACTTTGGTCAAGTACTTGGCCATGCAACTGTCTCGTGCTTCGTATTCCCTTGATACCTGGTTCTCCACCAGCCGCGAGTCGCTAAATATCTTGACACGTTTGGCCCCGGCCTTGCGAGCCATGCACAGGCCGGCTATAAGGGCTTCATAATCAGCCCCGTTGTTGGATGACCGAAAGTTGATACAGAGTGAATATTGGAAGTTGAAATCATCTGGGCCAGCCAGTATGACTCCTGCTCCACTCCCATCGGCACACGAGGACCCATCAACATACACTGTCCAGAACGGGGGTTCCTCTATCGCTTTGCTGGTGTCGGGGATTGTGCTCTCTACAATGAACTCCGCTAGGGCTTGAGCCTTGATAGCGGTTTGAGGCTGATAGCTAATATCATGTTGGCTCAGCTCGATGGACCACTTCATAAGGCGACCTGAGGTGTCGGGCTTGTGGAGGACTTGTTTGAGCGGCTGGTCGGTGAGAACGACCACCGAGTGAGACTGGAAGTAGGGGCGGAGCTTTCGGGCCGCCATGACCAAGGCATAGGACATCTTCTCTAGCTTCGGATAACGGAGTTCAGCGTCCCTAAAGACTTTACTCACGTAGTAGATGGGCCTCTGCGTCTTATCTTCTTCTCTTACTAAAATAGCACTGAGGGTCTGCTCCGAAGTGGCAAGGTGTAAGTAGAGGACCTTCCCGGGTTTTGGTTTGCTTAAGAGTGGGGGGTTTACTAAGTAGGCCTTGAGCTGATCAAAGGACTCTTGTTGCTGTTGCCTATGAGGGCCTTAAAGAACGGGAGGCATTTTCTCCCGGATTTGGAGAGGAAACGCCCTATCGCCGCGAGGCGCCCGGTGAGTCTCTGCACATCTTAACATTGGAGGGGGAGCCATGTTGAGTATGGCCTGGATCTTCTTGATGTTGGCCTCTATGCCCCTTTGGCTGACCATGAACCTCAGGAATTCACCAGATGAGATGCCGAACACACACTTGTTCGAGTTCAGTCTCATATTGTGTCTCTTCAACATGTTAAAAGCTCTCTGGAGATCAGAGACATGATCCGATTTGCTGACGCTCTTCAACAACATGTCGTCTACATAGACTTCCATGTTCCACCCAATCTGTTCCTTGAAGAACTTGTTAACAAGGCATTGATAGGGGGCACCGGCATTCTTAAGCCCGAAGGGCATGACCCGGTAGCAATATAGACCCTGGTCGGTGACGAAAGAGGTCTTCGGAATGTCGGGAGGGAACATTCTTATCTGATTGTACCCAGAGAACGCATCCTGAAGCTTAAGAGTTCGTGGCCCGAGATTGCATCAATCAGGGCATCGATGCTCGGGAGAGGGAATGGATCTTTGGGGTAGGTTTTGTTTAGATCCGTGAAGTCAATGCAGATGCTCCAACTCCCGTTGGCTTTCTTGACCATCACGACATTGGACAACCTTTCTAGATAGTTGACCTCCTGTATGAACCAAGCCCTAAGGAGTTTCTCAACCTCCTCCTTGATAGCCTACTGGCGCTCGGGAGTGAATTTGCGTCGCTTTTGCTGAACAGGTCTGGCCCCCGAAGCGACACTAAGGTGATGCATGAGGAGCTCCTCGGAGATTCCCGACATGTCAGTCGTAGTCCAGCGAAGAGGTCTCGATTTCCCCTTATACACTGGATAATGTCGGAGCGAATGGGAGGAGGAAGGAATTTGCTAATCAAGAATTTCCGGGTCGGATCTCCTTCTGAGAAGGCCACCTCTTCCAGCTCTTCGACCAGCTCCGATATAGGTGGGCTACTCCCTTGGGGAGTTCAAGAGCTTCAAGGGAGAGGACCGGTCCTCCCACCGAGGTTATGTAGCATTTGCGGGCCACCTCCTGGCTCCCACTGACTTCTCCCACCCTGATGTGGTGGGGAATTTCATCTTCATGTGGTAGGCTAAGGGTTTGGCCTGGAGAGCAGCGAGGCCTGGTCGGCCCAGGATGATGTTGTAAGCAGCCTTTACGTCCACCACCATGAAGTCCATAGGCTTGGCTCGGCTCGGGTGATGGGAGTTTTTTCGGCGGTTATGTCAAGAGTTATGACACCCTCGATCGTCACTGGCACCCCTGTAAACCCGTGGAGAGTGTAGCCGACGGGCTTGAGTCGATCCCTGTGTAACCCCCGTTCCTGTAAATACGTATTTCCTGAATTTTTTCTGTATTTTGATTATTTATAAACTTATTTTGTGCTAAATTAGTTTCGGAACTTTTACCAAGTGGTTTATAATCGACAATTATATTTACTTTGAATAACGATGTATTTTCTATTTATAATTGATTGACTATTTATATGCTATATTTTTACTGATTGGATTTAATTAATTTGTTAATCTCAAATCCTACTTTGATACATATTATCATTATTATTGTTGTTACTATTATTATTATTGTTATTAATATTAATATTATTATCAGCATTATTATTATCACTGTTATTATTATTATTGTTACTATTATTTTATTATTATTGTTATTATTATTTTTATTATTGAGATGTGTTATTATTAGTATTATTATTATTATTATTTTTGTTAAAGCCCAGTTTTGATCTATATTATATTATCTATTGAAGCCCATCATCTAAAACCCAATTTTATATTTTGATTTCATTATTTATTAATATCTAACCTGAACCCAAAGTTTAGCACAGTCCTATAACTAATTTAATAAAATGTTTTGAGCCCATAAACCAAGCCTAAATCTAAACCCAGTACCCATATGTATTTGTACAGAATCAATCCTATATACTCACCCGTATACAAATCTCTTCACGTTCCCCCACTTTGCACATTCTCATAACTACAACCCCCACTATCTCAAACTACCCACTATTAATATTATATTTTTATATAACCACCCCCTATCCCCTGTTCTCTCTCCCTCTCCCATCTCTTTCTCTCTTCCGCTCCTCTCCCACGTTTTGAAACCGAAACAGAGAACTCACCCCCTTCCACTTCGTCTCCCTCCACCTCGCCATTGCTAACCCCACCTCAGCTTCGTCACCACCTCGAGTTCATCCTTCCCTCCGTCGATGCCTCGACTACACCCTCAGCCTCCTTCATCGTCTTCCACCTCCTCTCCTCTGCTCGAAGCTCCACTGGATTTTGTCCACTGCCTTGCCCTCTCCGCTGTCCCCTGCAACCTCCGAGAACCCGTCGAGACCTTGTCGTCCACTGTCTCCATTGCCAAGCTTCGAACCTCTTCGATGCCCTCGCCTCCATCGCCAGTGCAACCACCATTGCCTCGCCTCCTCCACATCGTCAACTTCGCCACTCGATCACTCACCGAAGACCCTTACCGCCATTACTGTCGCCTTGAATCCTCGCCACCTCATCCTTCTCTGTTTCAACGAGAAACAGAGGAACTCCGTTGCCTACCAGCGCCACTGCCACCACCGTCTCGCCATCGTCCTCGCCGCTTGATCTTCGTGCCCATCGCAGTAACCACCGTACCTCCAAGCACATAGCACAACCGTCGATGCCCTGAATGCCTCCTCATCTTCCTCCCCTTCCATGAAGTTCAGCTGAACCCACCTCCGGAGCTTGCCTCGACACTCTGCTACCACCCGTCATCTCCCCCAGTCGCTGCCCTGAGCACCGCCATCGACCAGCACCCACTACTTCCTAACTCCGCCGTGATGCCCTGTGCATCGCCACCAAACTGAAGTCGAGTCCCTTCCCTGCTGTTCCTGGTCATGCTGTTGCTATATTGGGATGTTGCTGTTGGCTGTGTTATGTGCTGCTGTTTTGCTATTGGGATTTGCTATTTGGCAGTTTGCCGTTTTGCTGTGGAAGGAGTTGTCATTTGCTGTTGAGTGCTCTTTTGTTATTGCTGTGATGATAGTGGTCTCTTGCCGTGTATGCTGTTCTCTTGTGGTTGGTTGCTTAGTTGTGCACATATAAGTGCACGTGTTGCCGTCGCGATTCTTATCCCGTTATTCTTTTAATATTCAGAATCGTCTCCTAACAGGCAAGCGTCTCTTGAACTCATTTTTATTGTTTCTAGTTCAAGAAAACACTCTTTGAAATTCGGCTAGTAATCAAATTGAATATCGCATTTAATTGAACTCCGTTGTTTCTTTATTGTATAATGTTATTGATTCATAGTCTTCTCATCGTGCTATTATTGTTGACTTCAATCCCAATCCGTAAATTTATTGTACTATTGAAAATTCACATATACTGCCATGTCATTTGCCCGAGTTTGTACTGAGGTTTCGACCCAGTTCCTGACACAGAAACTTAAAAATTTTGCACATAGAAATCGTAGTACACTGAGTCCATATATTGTTATGTTTTGCATATAAACCGTGTTTTCCATATTTAATGAATTGGACCATGTATGTTTCATGTATTGTATAGTCTGGATATCATCTTGAAATTGTACTAGTGCTACCGGTCTCATCGATTGTACCTATTGCATGAGTATTGATACCATCGCCCACATTGATCACATGCATCTTCATAACTGATTGCTAATTAAATGATAACAAGACGGAGTAATAAGGGTTGACTTAGTAGTGGATAATCTCAGAAAATGTACTCGGTAAGGCTTTATCGTTATATTGTATTGTCATGGAAGGAGGAGCATCGATTGTAAATTATTGATTGTCAATTGTTGATTGTAAATTATTGTTATCAATGCCGAGTACACGCTCTGTAGATCTCACCACGAAGTTTAAAATAAACACTGTTTTGTATGCACCGAACCTGTGGTATTGACAAAAGACTTATAAACATAAATGAATGCTGAACATTGACACTAATACTGAATACTGGTTTTTAAACATTGATTCATGATTTCCGAATTATTGATTATCAACTTTTGATTTTTTTATCGTTTATCATTTATTGACTCCGGCATCGTTCCAATTTCTATTCTTGTTATATAGTCCTTTATTTTCTATTTTACTGCTTCATACTACTTGTCGCCCGAAGCTTGCTCTAACGGGTTCTCTTCCTCTTTCTTTTGAGTTATGTTATATAGGTACAGTGATGGGTAACTGAAAGAAACTCGTCGAACTATTACTGCATTGCATATTCTCGAGTTATTGGGTAAGTTCTTGTATCCCAGATTCTGTTATTGGATTTTATTCTGTTTATGTGATTATATTTTTCTGCGTGGTTATGATTATTTTTTTTTCATGTTGTTGAGTTAAGACTGGTACAACTTATAGATGATGTGAATATAATTCGCTGGGCCTTCGTCATGGACTAGTATTCCCGAATTTTGGGAAGCGAGGCGTGACACCCTGGATAGCTTGAGCCCCTGGAAGGCCTCTAGAAAGAGAATGTTGACCGAACTGCCGTTGTCGACTACGACCCGACGCACGTCAAAGTTGGCCATGTGGAGGTTTATTACCAATGCGTCACAATGGGGGGTTCGGACGCCCTCTAGATCTCTATCTGAAAAAGTGACCAGGACCCCAA
Organism: Hemerocallis citrina; assembly: GCA_017893485.1. Lineage (NCBI taxonomy): Eukaryota > Viridiplantae > Streptophyta > Magnoliopsida > Asparagales > Asphodelaceae > Hemerocallis > Hemerocallis citrina. The sequence goes on along the minus strand of CM030364.1, from coordinate 210,657,729 downwards.
GGCCATGGGGAAGGACGGTTCTGCACAGAATTTATTTTCTGGACGAAGGCTTTTCGGGAGGAGTTGGAATCTCCCCTCATTGGGCTTCTATGGTTGAGATGCAGGACGACCTCTGGTTTGGTGTCCGGGGTCTCCGCGTGCCGCTCGGGTCGCTTATTAGCCGCCTTGGGGGGCGAAGGAGGATCAGCCCGGTCCTTTCTCACGAACCTAGAGAGTTTCCCTCTCTGAATAACGGCCCCGATCTCGTCTTTTAGGGCCCGACAGTCATCTATGTCGTGGCCGTGGTGGTGGGAGAAGTCCCACTTTCCCGACCTCCATCAGAATGGCTGAGACAGTCGCGTTGAGTGGAGTGAACTTCTCGCAGCGGGGAGGAGGGCGATGCTAGCCTCCATTGTCTTTCTGGAGCTTCTTAGATCTTTCTTCTCTAGCGCCCTTCCATTTGTTTCCAGAGGACAATCCCTCAAGAGCGGGGCGGGAGAGAGATTCTTCCATTCGGATGTATTTCTCACTCCCGAGCAGGAGTTCTGAGAAATCCCGAGGAGGCTTCTTGGCAAGGGATGCCCTGAGGTTGTCGTTAGCGACATTAGATTGGAAGGTGGTAGAGGCCACAAACTGGTCCAAAGAGGCGATGGATCTAGCCTCCGCGGTGAAACGTTTGACATAGTCTCTTAGCTGTTCGCCCTTCCTTTGATAAAGCAATAGTAGAGAGGTGCTCATTTTTTCTGCTCGGCGGTTACTCACGAAGTAAATCAGGAAGAGGGCTTCGAGTTGATCGAAGGAGAAGATGGAGGCCTGGGCTAGATGTGAGTACCATTCCCTTGTAAGCCTCTTTAGTGTGGCCGGAAAAGTTTTGCAAAGAAGCACGTCTGATGCCTGGTGTATCATCATGAGAGTTTTAAAACTCTCGATGTGGTCAGCAGGGTCGGACTCCCCGTTGTATGGTTCGAAATAAGGGGGCTTGAAGTTATCTGGGACTGGTGCCTCCATTATGGCTCAGGAGAATGAAGGCCTGCTGGGGCAGAAAAATCCTCGCCCGTTGCTCTTCTTCTCTGTCCAGTTGGTCAAGGCACCTTTCCATCTCATGGAGACGGTGGTAGACCGAATCTTCCCTCCGGTCATACCTTACTGAGGCTCGGGACTTTTCCTCGCGCGTAAGTGTTGTTGGAAATCTAGCTACCTAATTTAATAGACTAACCAGACACAAATTATAAAACCTCGCAAGTGCACGAATCGAATCGTAGTAATAGCAAGGGTCGATCCCACAGAGATTGTAGATTTCAACTAACTAATCAATAGAAAATAATAAGAATCATAATGAGTTGTTTTAAAAGTCTAAAAGGAATAAAAAGATTAAAACTAAGAAGGAATTGTTGAATCACAAATATCTCTTGAATAGTTGGGTTGTTGATCTCCACCAATAGTTAGTAATGCTAATTTGCCTTCTGAATTTACTTCTAATTACTCATGTTGTTCACTTCAAGGGCATGGTATCTACTCCTTAAAGTATTGTTTCCCTAAGCCAAGAATTAGGCATGGTATCTACTCTAATTCGTTTCTTCCCCTAAGTATTTTAGCATGGTATCTACTAAGTTATACTTAGAGAAAACATAAGAACAGTGGAAACGAACAAACACTTAAAGTTCTAGAAATTGGTATCAGATCTAGATCCTCTAAGTTGATTGAACCAAGAACCCCTAAAGATTCCTTTGTTACAAATTATGGGCACGAGATTCGGTCGTCTCAATATGCTTCATATAACAGATTTAGATAAATGATAACATAAACTTGATATTCTCACGTGCTGTATGTCAGTCGACTGGCTCTCACCTCAGTCGACTGCTCTCAGACTTCAAGATCCAAGTTTGATGATCATTAATCTATGTCAATTCAACCAGATTCAATCAATAAGTAATTAGAAGATCTCAGAAGAATATAGCACTACATAACTACGGTTTCGATCTACCCAACTATGAAATTAGTTCCACATAATAATAACTTTATTGCTTAACAAGTTCAAATACATGATCAACATAAAAGAATAAAGAGAGAAGAAGAAATAAACTAATGGATTCCGGCAATATGGTCGACTGTCTGTCACACAGTCGACTGCCTTCTATTTGCTGGATCTTCTCTTTCTCTTCGATGTTGATGGAGTGAAGCACGGGTTGATGGTTGGGAACTCTCTGATTAAGTTGTATCCACGAGATAGATCTGATTGTTGGATGGAGTCGTGGAGTGGAGAGAGAGAGACGTTCTGGAGATGGTATTCTGATATTTATAGAACACGGCTGAGAATTAGGGTTTCCACTTTTTCAGGAAGATCCTTCTTTATTTGATTTGATGATTAATATCTTTCTCTTTTCTCCTTTCCTTCCTTATTTGTTTACCACGTCCACTTGGAAAATACCCTGTCTTTAGATTTGATTCGCTGCATAAAATCTTGATTCAAATAGATTTGAAATCAGATTCAGGTGTATCTTCGAATATCTTATCTGTTTACTCCGCCGCAGACCAGTCGACTTGTCTTCGAACCAGTCGACTGAGTCGAGACTTATGTAGATTTCATCTTTGATCATACCAGTCGACTGTCTTTGAGAGTAAGTCGACTGTGTCGAGAGTTGTGGAAAATCAGCTTCTCTTGTTCAGTCGCCTGGTTGAGGAACCAGTCGACTGATTCTCTGCAGTTTGCTGTGTATTATCCTTGAAGTCCTAAATCTGCTTCGTTTTGCTGTTATAAGCTGTTTCCTATGGAAAAGAGAAAATAGGAGTTAAATACCATATAGAGAGCTTTTAAATGTCTAATTATATTAAGATTATTGCTCTAAAAAGTGAATAATAATGTGTTCATCAAATACCCCCACACTTAGCTTTTGCTTGTCCTCAAGCAAAAAGTGAATTTATGAAGAAGGGAGTAATAATCAGAATAAACTCAACCATCATGATTTCTTATTATGTGGACATCAAAATGAAAAATACAAAACTACAAACAATTTCAGATAAAGTAAAGTTAAACATACCCACTTTCTCCAGTGCAATTGTCTATTCATAAATCCCAAACTTAGTCATATTTGTCATGCGATTAATGTAGTTATAGTATGCATCTACTCAGTCTGTGATTATCCCTTTTCTCTACTACAAATCCAGTAGCAAACTAGAGTTTTTTTTTTTTTTTTTTTTTTTTTTTTTTTTTTTTTTTTTTATAGTCTCTTCTTTAAAGTTGTCACTTGTCTTTTGACGCGAATGCGAAACATTTGTGATGTATCCACCCGGTTACTCAACAAGTCACAAACATTAAAGTGCTTTGCATACTCGTATTTCAAGTTGCCGTTTGACGTAAAGGTAAACATTGGTGATGAATACCCCTAGTTACTAAGCCCTCAAAACATTGGAGTAGACTGACTTTATTCAAATATATATAATATATTGTATCACTCTATTTACTTAAACTCGATTTAGGACTAGATCTGAAGGGAATAATTATCAGAAAAAGCATCACATTTGTTTATTATGTATAATCGCATGACGCACACAATTTTTGTAGGGAATTATGAAACTCAACAATCCTAAAGTAAATAAGTATCCTTACTCTTACTTTATAAGAAATTGTTTATCCTAAAAAAAATTCAAAAATTCCAAATATAACTAACTAATACCCCCACACTTAGATGGAACATTGTCCTCAATGTTCGCACAAAACATAAGATATAGGCATGTGTTACCATCTAGTGAGGAGAGACTGAAAAATAAAAATAAAAATGAATAATAATGAATAATATAAAGGGAAAGTGTAAATACTCCCCTGAAGGTTGGGTTGCCTCCCAATAAGCGCTGTGTTTCATGTCTTCAGCTAGACATGATGAGTTCATGCAATGTATTGAATGGGTTGAAGATTCACATCTTCCTCTTGCGGTTCTAGACTCATCTCTATGTATGGCTTCGCCCTGTGTCCGTTCACCTTGAATGTTTGATTTCGTTCTTCGCTGTGAACTTCCAATGCACCATGTGGAAAGACTTTTGTGACAACATATGGTCCATACCATCTTGACTTGAGCTTGCCTGGAAAGAGTCTTAATCTTGAGTTGTAGATCAATACCTTTTGTCCTTCATAAAACTCCTTCCTTGCTAATTGTTTATCATGGTATAACTTAGTCCTTTCCTTGTATAGTTTGGCGTTTTCATATGCATCGTGTCTCAATTCTTCAAGCTCATTTAGTTGCAATCTCCTTTTGTCACCTGCCTGTTTCATATCAAAATTGAACTTTTTGATAGCCCAATAAGCTTTGTGTTCCAACTCTACCGGCAGATGACATGCTTTTCCAAAGACTAAACGGTATGGTGACATGCCAATGGGTGTCTTGAAAGCGGTTCTATAGGCCCATAATGCATCGTTCAAGCATAGTGACCAATCCCTTCTGCTTGGATTGACTGTTTTTTCCAAGATGCTCTTGATCTCTCTATTGCTAAGCTCCACCTGTCCACTGGTTTGAGGGTGATATGGAGTACCCACTCTATGTGTAATCCCATATTTCTTCATTAAAGAAGCAAATGGGTAGTTATTGAAGTGGCTCCCTCCATCACTTATTATTGCTCGTGGTGTACCAAACCTAGTGAAAATGTTCTCCTGCAAAAACTTGACAACAACTTTGTGATCATTAGTTCGTGAGGGGACAGCCTCGACCCATTTAGACACATAATCCACACCAACAAGTATATATAAATAACCAAATGAGTTAGGAAATGGACCCATGAAGTCGATTCCCCAAACATCGAAAAGCTCGATTACTTGTATGTTGTGTAGTGGCATTTGATTTCTAGAAGAGAGGTTGCCTGTCCTTTGGCATTTGTCGCAAGTCCTGCAAAAAGAAAAAGCATCTTTGAATACCTTAGGCCAATAAAAACCAGATTGTAATACCTTAAGTGCTGTTCTCTTTGGCCCAAAATGTCCTCCACATGCATATTGGTGGCAATGTTGTAGAATACTCCTTTGTTCCTCGTCTGCCACACATCTTCTTATAATTTGATCAGAGCAAAATTTGAATAAATAAGGATCATCCCAATAATAGTGTTTGCTCAAATCCACCAATCTTTTTCTTTCCTGATGTGTCATACCTGGAGGAAAAACATGAGCAGTTAGAAAATTGACAATATCAGCAAACCAGGGGAACTGTTCAGAGAGTCCAGTCGACTGGTTGAAGGACCAGTCGACTGCCCCGAGGGTGTGAATATTTATTGCAAATAATTGTTCATCTGGGAAATTTTCATTCAGCGGGGGCACATTTCTCTCGTCCTCGTGCAGTAATCTGGACATGTGATCTGCCACAACATTGTCGCATCCTTTCTTGTCTCTAATCTCAAGATCAAATTCTTGAAGCAGCAGCACCCATCTGATCAACCTAGGCTTAGCTTCCTTTTTAGCCAACAAATATCTCAAGGCAGCATGGTCAGTGAAAACAATAACTTTAGAACCAATTAAATATGATCTAAACTTCTCTACAGCAAAAATAACAGCTAACATTTCTTTTTCAGTTGTAGAATAATTTAGCTGTGCATCGTTTAGAGTCCGAGAAGCATAGTAAATAACATGTGGTTTCTTATTGATTCTTTGACCTAAAACAGCCCCTAAGGCGTAATCACTTGCATCACACATGAGCTCAAAAGGATGGCTCCAATCTGGTGCCATGACTATAGGTGCAGAAATGAGAAGATTCTTTAATGTATTAAAAGCATTTGTACATTCTTCTGTCCATACAAACTCAACATCCTTAGCCAACAAGTCACAAAGGGGTTTGGAGATTTTTGAAAAGTCTTTTATAAATCGTCTATAAAACCCTGCATGTCCTAGAAAACTCCTAATACCCTTAACTGTAGTGGGAGGGGGTAGTTTTGATATGATGTCAATTTTTGCCTTGTCTACCTCTATTCCCCTTTTGGACACCACATGTCCCAACACAATACCTTGTTGTACCATGAAATGGCACTTTTCCCAATTCAGCACTAAATTGCATTCTTCACATCTTTTAAGCACAAGCTGCAAATGGTTAAGGCATTCATCAAAACAAGATCCAAAAACACTAAAATCATCCATAAATACCTCGATGAACCTCTCTACCATGTCTGAAAATATACTCATCATGCATCTTTGAAATGTAGCTGGAGCATTACACAATCCAAACGGCATCCTCCTGTAAGCAAAAGTACCAAATGGGCATGTAAAAGTGGTCTTTTCTTGATCTTCTGGAGCAATAGCAATTTGATTATAGCCACTATAACCATCTAAAAAACAATAATGACTATATCCTGCTAATCTTTCTAACATTTGATCAATAAAAGGAAGAGGGAAGTGATCTTTCCTGGTTTCATTGTTCAGTTTCCTATAATCAATGCATACCCTCCAACCTGTGGTTATTCTTGTTGGGATAAGTTCATTCTCTTCATTTGTTACCACTGTAACTCCACTTTTCTTAGGAACTACATGTATAGGACTTACCCATTTGCTATCTGAGATAGGATAGATGATGCCAACATCTAGTAGCTTCAAAATTTCTGCTCTTACCACTTCCTTCATGTTGGGGTTGAGCCTTCTCTGTGCCTCTCTGCTAGGTTTTGCATCGTTTTCAAGCAGTATTCTATGCATGCATTTGGATGGACTTATTCCCTTGATGTCTGCAATGGTCCATCCTATTGCATTTTTGTGTTCTCGCAATACCTTCAGCAGCTTTTCTTCTTCCTGTGCACTCAAGTTAGCAGCAATTATTACTGGTAGCGTCTGGTTCTCTCCTAAAAATGCGTGCTTCAAATGGTCGGGCAGCTGCTTGAGTTCTATGTCTGGACGCTTCTGTACAGTCGACTGGTCCATGTCAGCAGTCGACTTGTTCTGGGTGTCTGGGTTTGGTCGACTGGTTAGATCACCAGTCGACTTACTATGGTCATCAGTCGCCTGATCTGAATATGACTGTGGATTTTCAAGGTGATGTACTGTCTCTGCAATCCCCCAGTCATCGTATTCCTGTTCAACATGAGAATAAGTTAGAGATTGAGTGATTGTGGCTTGAAGTGGTTCAACGCTATGTACCTGAAATGTTTGATCAACGATCTCCTGCACTACATCAATATTATAGCATTCATGATCATCTTGTGGTAATTTTAGTGTATCAAACATTTTAAATTCCACTTTTTCTCCGTTTATCTTCATACTTATAATGCCCTTTTTAACACAAATTTTTATATCAGCTGTACTCATAAAGGGCCTACCTAATATGATCGGTAGAGATGATGACATTGAAGATTCCTCCATATCTAACACAACAAAATCAGCAGGCAAAATAAAATCATTTACCTGAACTAGGACATCTTCTAAAATACCTCTAGGTCTTTTGATGCTGCGATCAGCCAATTGCAAAGTGATGGATGTTGGCTTGAGTTCCCCCAATCCAAGTTTTTCGTAAACAGAATAAGGAAGAAGGTTGATGCTTGCCCCTAAGTCTAGCAGTGCTTTTTCAAAGAAGTGCTCACCAACCTTGCAAGGAATGGTGAAACTACCTGGATCTTTCAGTTTAGGTGGTAGTTTTCTTAATAACACAGCACTCACTTCTTCTGTCAAAGCAACATCCTCCTTAACCTGAAATGTTCTTTTGTGAGTACAACAATCTTTCAAAAATTTGGCATAAGAAGGAATTTGTTTGATAGCGTCAAGTAGGGGAATATTAATTTCTACCTTTTTGAGAGTTTCAAAGACGTCAAACAAATGTTGTTCTTTCTTTCTATTGACTAACCTTTGAGGGAATGGTGGTGGAACTGTCCCTACTTTTTCACTTACCTTACTTGAACCCAAAGCTTTTGATGGTTGTTTTTCTGATTTGTCTGTGCAGTCGACTGTCTTGTAAGAACAGTCGACTGGTTTACTGATTGGCTTGTCTGTGTGTGTTCCAACCATGTTGTCAATTATCTTACCATTTCTTAGGGTTGTGACTGCTTGGAGTTGTTCTTGACCTCCAGGGTTTGGTATGGTTTGTGAAGGGAGTTCACCTGCCTTTCTTTCGCTTAGCTCTTTTGCAATCTGACCAATTTGGGTTTCCAACTTCTGAATTGCTTGTCCTTGTTGGTTGCTTGTTTGATGTTGTTGTTGGAGCAATTGAAGAACAGTGGTTTCAAAATCCAACTTCTTCTGTTCTGGAGCTGGTCTTTCAAATCCACTTCCCATCTGAGGGTTCCTTGCATGTCCTTGTGTGAATTGATTCCCTTGATTATTTTGATTATTGCTCCATGAGAAGTTTGGATGATTCCTCCATCCTGGGTTATATGTGTTCGAGTATGGATTGTTCTTTGGAGGAAACACTCCCCGACCCACATAATTCGCATGCTCCTGATCTGTGAAAGTAGACATGGGACATGTATCAGTTGTGTGATCTAAATGAGAACAAATTGCACACATTTCATTTGTTTGATTTTTAACTCCACCCATTGTCGACATTGCATTAACAAGCATATCAATTTTTTTATTCATGTTTGCCATTTCTAATTGAATGTTATTATTATTAGAGATTTCGTAGACTCCCTGTTTTTTCGTAGGTCCCCTTCTTGTTGAGAATTGTTGGGAGTTCTCGCTGAGTTCTTCAAAAAGTTCAATGGCTTCTTCTCCACTTTTCCTCATCAAAATGCCATTGCAAGCTGCATCAACAATTGCTTTATTAGTGTCATTTAAACCTTCATAAAAAGCTTGTACCTGATCGTCCTTAGGCAGATTGTGAGTAGGACACTTGAGAAGCTTGCTTTTGAAGTCCTTCCATGCCTCGAAGAATAAATCTCCATCCTTTTGTTGGAAGAGTTGAATTTCCCTTTTCAGCTGTTTGGTTTTCTGGGCTGGAAAGAACTCTTTCAAAAATTTCGTTGCCAATTGCTCCCATGAATTAATTGATCCTGGTTCCAAAGAATTGTACCACAACTTAGCATTAAGTTTTAAAGAAAAAGGAAACAAGATTAACCTGATTTGTTCAGCGGTAAGCCCTTGGACGCTTTGTGTCCTGCAAAGATCGAAAAAGTCTTGCAGATGAAGATGAGGCTCTTCATCTGGTCTGCCACTAAAGTGGGGAATCATACTAAGTAAATGAGGAGATAGGTGCATGTTCCCTGTGGCATTAGGTTGAAAAGAAATGCAGGAAGGTTGCTCAATATTCTTAGGAGTGAATTTGTCCTGCATTGGTACGCGATTGGGTGTTTCTTCTGCCATTGCTGTATGTGTACTAGGTCTCTGATCAGTCGACTGGTTCGTGTGGGCAGTCGACTGGTGTGCTGCAAATAACTTACCTAGTCTGTGCAAAGTGCGTTCTGTTTCCGCGTCAATTGGTAGTAGTTCTGGTCGAAGTGATCGTCTACCGTGCATTCACCGAAGTCCTGTAACCTAAAAGAAAAATTATTAATAAAAGAAAAGAAAAACTAATAAAATTCTACTGACTTGTAAGTTAAAATACTAAACAATCCCCGGCAACGGCGCCAAAAACTTGTTGTTGGAAATCTAGCTACCTAATTTAATAGACTAACCAGACACAAATTATAAAACCTCGCAAGTGCACGAATCGAATCGTAGTAATAGCAAGGGTCGATCCCACAGAGATTGTAGATTTCAACTAACTAATCAATAGAAAATAATAAGAATCATAATGAGTTGTTTTAAAAGTCTAAAAGGAATAAAAAGATTAAAACTAAGAAGGAATTGTTGAATCACAAATATCTCTTGAATAGTTGGGTTGTTGATCTCCACCAATAGTTAGTAATGCTAATTTGCCTTCTGAATTTACTTCTAATTACTCATGTTGTTCACTTCAAGGGCATGGTATCTACTCCTTAAAGTATTGTTTCCCTAAGCCAAGAATTAGGCATGGTATCTACTCTAATTCGTTTCTTCCCCTAAGTATTTTAGCATGGTATCTACTAAGTTATACTTAGAGAAAACATAAGAACAGTGGAAACGAACAAACACTTAAAGTTCTAGAAATTGGTATCAGATCTAGATCCTCTAAGTTGATTGAACCAAGAACCCCTAAAGATTCCTTTGTTACAAATTATGGGCACGAGATTCGGTCGTCTCAATATGCTTCATATAACAGATTTAGATAAATGATAACATAAACTTGATATTCTCACGTGCTGTATGTCAGTCGACTGGCTCTCACCTCAGTCGACTGCTCTCAGACTTCAAGATCCAAGTTTGATGATCATTAATCTATGTCAATTCAACCAGATTCAATCAATAAGTAATTAGAAGATCTCAGAAGAATATAGCACTACATAACTACGGTTTCGATCTACCCAACTATGAAATTAGTTCCACATAATAATAACTTTATTGCTTAACAAGTTCAAATACATGATCAACATAAAAGAATAAAGAGAGAAGAAGAAATAAACTAATGGATTCCGGCAATATGGTCGACTGTCTGTCACACAGTCGACTGCCTTCTGTTTGCTGGATCTTCTCTTTCTCTTCGATGTTGATGGAGTGAAGCACGGGTTGATGGTTGGGAACTCTCTGATTAAGTTGTATCCACGAGATAGATCTGATTGTTGGATGGAGTCGTGGAGTGGAGAGAGAGAGACGTTCTGGAGATGGTATTCTGATATTTATAGAACACGGCTGAGAATTAGGGTTTCCACTTTTTCAGGAAGATCCTTCTTTATTTGATTTGATGATTAATATCTTTCTCTTTTCTCCTTTCCTTCCTTATTTGTTTACCACGTCCACTTGGAAAATACCCTGTCTTTAGATTTGATTCGCTGCATAAAATCTTGATTCAAATAGATTTGAAATCAGATTCAGGTGTATCTTCGAATATCTTATCTGTTTACTCCGCCGCAGACCAGTCGACTTGTCTTCGAACCAGTCGACTGAGTCGAGACTTATGTAGATTTCATCTTTGATCATACCAGTCGACTGTCTTTGAGAGTAAGTCGACTGTGTCGAGAGTTGTGGAAAATCAGCTTCTCTTGTTCAGTCGCCTGGTTGAGGAACCAGTCGACTGATCCTCTGCAGTTTGCTGTGTATTATCCTTGAAGTCCTAAATCTGCTTCGTTTTGCTGTTATAAGCTGTTTCCTATGGAAAAGAGAAAATAGGAGTTAAATACCATATAGAGAGCTTTTAAATGTCTAATTATATTAAGATTATTGCTCTAAAAAGTGAATAATAATGTGTTCATCAGTAAGGGGACTGGGAGTGCGACGATGATAGCTCACGACAGGTTTAGGACTAGGAGTATGGCACCGATAGCTTGGGGCAGGTTGAAGACTAGGAGTACAGTGCCGATAGCTTAGTGCAGGTTGAGGACTGGGAGCCTGCTGAACGTGGTCGGGAGCAACAGTGAGGGCCCTTAGGACTGCCTCTTGAAATCGCTGGAACTCTGCCCTCGTAACAGGTGCCTCCTGCTCTTGGTGGTCCCGAGGGGTGGGGCGGCCGGTCGGGGTGCAGCTCCTCCCTTAATGACGCTGGGGTGACTCCCTTCGCCTCCTGGGAGAGTTGGACTTTTTGCGATCTGGCCTGCAGGGGACAGGGCCCTAGGGGACCGGATCGTCGGACCCCTCCGATGCTCTCAGTGGGGGGATCCTATCATGGGTCCGCCTCTCATCTAAGCGTGTCCGAAGATCTACCCCATACTGCTTGTTGACGATGATGTGCCGGAGATCCTTTGGCGTAGGGGGACCGTGCGAGGCCATGGAGTCAGACGAGGGGTTGTGTATCGACACATGTTCGGAATGAGGAGGTTTCCCCTGTCGACTCCAGCGAGAGGGTCCCTCGGGATCCCCTTGCGGCCCTTGAGGAGCCTTCTGGGGCTGAGGTTGTTAAGGAAGAAGCCATCCAGGCTGTGGTTGTTGGATGGGTTGAGGGAGAGGCTGTCCAGGCTGCTGGACTTGTTGAGTGGGGGCCTCCGGGATAGGAGGAGAAGAAGGAGTGGGCGTGGCTCTGCGGTTATAGAACGTCATCTTCCCCTTCTTAGGAGGCATGGCTTGAAACTAATTTGGCTGATGAAATAGGACTGGATCGCTGTTTCTATTTTCCCATACATGACGCCAATCTATTGCTGCTGATTTCTGGTGTGGGAGCAAACAAATGAATTTTTGGGTTCTTGAGGAAAATAATAAAGCGAAGCTGGTGACCTTCACCAACATGTTAACTTGTTTCTTGCCGCTACTGCGAACCTGCACAAAGTTCGATACACCGGGATGGATCCCGATGAAGAACCCTCTAATGCACTTGTCAGTAATCTCAAAGATTAAGAAAGAGCTTTAGGTAGAAAAAGATTGATTACCTTGTCACGGTGGGGGGAGAGGGGTATTTATAGTCTCCTTAGGAACCAGTTTCGAGATCAGGATAAATCTCTACTTCCGGATGTTTATGGATAAGATGGATAGGTTAGACTCATTTCGTGATAAGAGGGATAGTTGAAACTGTCTACCATGGATAATCACGAATTTGAATCACTCTCTATCCATCTGGGTTGGTTTGTAGCGGGTTGCTACCCATACCCAGTAGGACAGATCTGTTTTTTGGCTATATGGCCTTGAAGAAAGACCCAATTCCCCATTCGGACCCGTTTGTAGGTGAAATTACTGTTTAGCCTTGAGAGCTTTAAGATTCGTACCCAATTTGAACATTCTCTATTTAATCCTATTTTTAGCATATATATATATATATATATATATATATATATATATATATATATATATATATAATAATAATTATTATTATTATATATTATTAATATTATTATTAATATAGTATAGAAATATATAATAATAATAATAATAATAATAATTATTATTATTATTATTATTATTATTATTATATATATATATATACCTGCTTAAGTACGGGGTGTTACAATCATCATCACGAGAAATACGAGCCCCTTTTCCGAGTACAATGTCCTATATCATCCGCTACTAGTTCTTTCCCTTAATACCCGGCTTGTGATTGTTTTACAATAACTAAGGATGATGCAACAATGGGAATTGTATCTGGACATGTTCAGGGAGACAGCAAGGGCTATGCAATGCATGTAATGTATTTGAAGTCATGAATGAAAAGAACATCATATCTATGTATAAACAAGCATGAAGTTACTAGTCTGGGCAGTCAGACATCACTGTACAAAGATCAACTTTCCTACTGCAACAGGAAAGCAAATCTGGTTCTGTTAAGGATTTTAGAAACTAGACTTCTTTCCGGTTCCAGCGCATATTTACATGATACATTATGAATAAAATAGATAGGTCAACCATACAGTTCTTACTGGGTTTACTATGCAGGCAACAACTCAGCACGAGATTACACTATGTGAAATTCAACTAGAAACATTATTAAATTCTAAAAAAAAATTATGTTTAACTCTTGAGACCATTCAACAACAGTGTCTATAGTTTCCAGGTTCAAATTCTTAAAAAATCTACTGATTGAATTGTTAGAACATGACGATGTATAAACAAGCAGTGAATCTGGAGTTGTGATAGTAAAGTGGTGAAATTAGGATAACTTGCAACCCGTAAGTTGGATTCCAAATCCGTCAAGTGTTCTGGATTCCTAACACATCGGTCTATGATTTCTATTTAGAACTCGCTAGGTGGTTTTAACTTACATTGGGTCGAAACTTGGGTTCTCTACTGGTCTAGTGTACGGAAAACATTCAGGAGTCAAGTTCATCTATAAAACAGTCTGAATAAACCTATTCAAAATTCTCATAAAAAATCATATTATGGCTTCTAACCAAGTCTGTAGTGTGCTGATAAATATCAAGTCTTAATTCACTTATTAACATGACATTATAAATTGTGAAACATGATGATGTACTATAAGTGACAATCTGGAATGTGCAGACCTAGCAGTACGAAAAACATGATAACTCATTGTCTATAACTCCGAATTAGAATCCGTCAAATGTTCTGGAAACTAGATTCACAGAGCTACGACATTTATTTATCAAGTTACAATCGATTTAAACTGCAACTAGGTAAAAACCTGGCTACAAGTTACAACAGACAGCAGGGTAGCAACTCGCTGATTCAATTTAAAACGATTCTTACCTGCAAACATAAAATTTCAATTTTGTGTTTGTGTAATGAATGCGGGGACGAAAAAACTACACTTTTGACGGCATCGAATCATAGAGGTAAAATGAATTGATTCGACTAAACTAAATATGAAATATCACGAAACATGGATGTTACAAGAATGATGGATTTCAACACGATGATCAATTTACTAAATTCGGGGATTTAAATGAAATGCTTGTACGGAACTATAAAGATGTACAAGGTACTTGCCTTAGAGATAAAGACGATTCTGATAATAATAAGAGAATAAATGGACGAGCGTCCTGACGGCAACACACATAGTGACACGTGCAACACACGACGAGAATAGTAGCAACAACAACTACAACGAGAATGCCAAGATCAATGGCACACACGAGACAACGACAATAGCAAGATCGACAGCAACAACAGCGAGCGGCAGTGACAACATGGCGACAGCAACAATAGTAAGAGGCAGCGGTGGTCGATAGGGTTGTCGAGTGGAGGAAAGGGGTAGTCGACGGCGAGGTGTGGCAGCAAGGCAGTGGGTGTTCGGGGCTGTGTTGCGGTGGAGGCAAGCAGCGACGAAGGGAAAGGATGGGCGACGGGGTGGTGCTGATGGTGATGATGGAGGTCGAATGACGGACTTGAGTGGTTGCGGTGATGGCTTCTGGTGGAGATGAGGGCGCGGGGAGAGGCAAACGACGAGGGGGGGTTGGCAAGAGGTGGCACCATGATGGCTGGTTAGGAAGACAGCGAGGAAAGACATCAATGGCGAGGTGCTGTGGGGGTGAGGGAGTTAGGTGCTCGGAGGAGTTGCCTTGGCGGTAGGGGTGGAGATGGTCGGCAATGGCATGGGTGTCGAGGTACAGGCATGAGGAAGACGGCGACGGTGGCGCTGGTGATGGGGAGCTCGACAGTGGAGAGTGTTCGCTGGCGTGGTACAGTGATTGTAGCATTGGAAGAAGGCAGTGTTAAGGCATTGGGGGTGTTCGACGGAGGAGGTGAGGATGATGTGGGTGCTGGGGCGTTGGTTGTTGACCACTGTAGGTGGTCGAGGTGGAGGCGGTCGGGACTGAGGTCGGGAGGAAGAAGATGGAGGGTTAGAGGGTTTGTACAGTAGAGGAAGGTGAAGAGTTGGGGTTGCACAGTAAAGGAGAATGTGAAGGGGTTTGCGGTAGGGATTAAGAAGAAGGATAGAGAGAGACAATCAGGGGATTAATGAGGTAGTTAGGATTAGTGGGGGAACGTGAGAGATTTGAGGGGGAACGTGAGGGAGGGAGTTTGATTTGGTCAATAGGCAGGTAATATGGGAATTGAGTTTGGGTTAATGGGTTTGCTTGGGCATCCAAAACAGATCCAACAATAGGATGGTTAAAGATTGAGCTTCAATAGTTGGGCTCAAGATTAAATAAAATTATAATAATAATATTGGGCTAAAGAATTGGGCTTCTTATGAAATTAAAATAATCAATAAAATAATATGATTGTATGGATTGAAATTGGGCTTCAATAAATCAAAGTAATATTTATAAGATGGGGGAAACAAGACTTGGTTTAAGCTTCAAAATAAATAAGCAAAAGAAGAGAAAATAAGATTATAGTGTGGAATATGAATTTGGGTTTTAAATAAATATTAGGATGGAATTTAATAGGAGTTGTACCAGGAAATGAATTCAAATGAAAGAAGAATTTACAAGGTAATTGAAATACAAGAATATGGAGCAAGAAGGAATAAAATCTGTACAATCGGGAACAAAATAATTTATAGACAACAAAATACAAGAATATAAAAGATTTCTGTATAAACAAAAATGGGGGTTACAACCTAAGCAAACAGATCCACCAATCCAACACAAACACAACGAGTACTTATTCCGGTTAGCTTTCGCTTAATCTGGATGGGAAATATAGGAAGATATAATATTCAACTAGAAGAGATTACTAGGAGTTAATGATTCTTTCAATACAAGGAATTAAACTCACTTACTAAGAACTATCTCTCTCAAGCCTCTCTCTGTAATGGAGAAAATAATCAATCAAGTATTCTACCTCTCATATTGGAGGCTACAATAATATATGGAAGAAGAATAGAGAGAACACTAGCTTAATCTTTATTCTCAGTCGTCTGATATACCGTGTAGAAGAAGTAACTAAATAGGAGCCGTACGATCTGACTTGAAGTTGAAGATTGGGTTGAAATGACCTAACAAATTGAGGCACAAAATAATATGGCGCTGCAATCGGTCGACTACATCACAAGTGTAGTCGACTGCCCCTCTCTCAAGATACCCAGTTGGGCGGTCGAGTGTCCCCAAGGTCAGTCGATTGTCCACTTTCCTGGCTGCTGTTGTTGCTGTTTCTCTTCTACTCTCTTTGACGCTTCGACATCCGTGCTTCATCGTATCTTCTTCTAATCTGAATTATGAGTATACAGGACATAATCCAAACAATCTCCACCTTGGATTGTATACGAGTTCTATAAACATGAAGTGATATTCATCTCCAAACTCTACCAAATAAATCCACTTGCGAATATAGAGTAATAGTTTCTTGTGCTAGTTGAACAAATTTTCTACCCAATCTCACCGATTAGTATATCCCCTCAAGGGCACACCTCAGTAGGCGTTATCATGGAGTTGCAAACCTCCGCACGAACTCCACCTACATCAAGGCACTCTCCACCTCTTGACGATATTCGAACATTGTGGTCTCGAATTGATGATGCTAGCAGCGGAAGACTATATGAACTTGTGGGAATAATGGGAAAAGAATCAATAACACCTGCGCAGGTATTTCAGATTCCTCAAAGCTTGTCGAGATTGTGTTGTCTTAGCCCAACCCCTCTCATACCTCTAATCACCTTACGACGACCCTGAAAAACAGATAGAACTCCACCTCGAGTTGTGTACCTACAACCCCGTACTTCAAGAGTTCCCTAAGAAATCAGATTCTATTTCAGCAGAGGAATATGCAAGACTTCCCTTAGAGTGAACTTATATAGACCTTGAATCTTCAACTCAACTTCCACTCATCCACTACTTCACCAATCTCTCCAGTTCTCATTCTCACACAACGCCCTGTAGTAGACTTATAAGTAGAAAACAACTCCCTCTTGGAGCAAATATGAACAGAATAACCCGAGTCATAAAAACAACTAGAATACACTTCTAAAGAATTTGAAACAAGAAGACACAAATCACCTGATTCAGTAGCACCGACCCATTGGTGGAATTTCCATCTCGGCGCTTTTTTGATTATGCAATTTTCAACAGTCTTTCTTGATATGCCCTAACCTCTTGCAATATCGGCAACGGATCAAATCCTTTTTCATAGCTCTTTATCTTCCACCTGAAGGACCTTCCACTGCTAGACAACTTGGAGTAGACGATGATTTTTAAGTTTCCTTCCTAAGTTGATTTTCTTTCAATGCCTTAATCACCATCCACCAATATACTCTCTTTGGCAGATCTACCGTGCAGCATGGTAGTGATCAAAAGCTCGTACGAATCCAGCAGTGAATATATCAAGTTGAAAGCATTATCTTCCTCACCACATCCGCGTTTATCGCCTTGAGTTCCTATGGAACCTTGTTGAACTCTGTGATGTGGTCTTGGAGATCGGTACCTCCTTCATTGAAAAATAGAATAACTTCATCTTCCAATGCATCTGATCTAATAACGAAGAACTAGAGTATTCAGCTATGAGTTTTTCCCACAAACTCGCCATATCAGTTTCTTCAGGAAATCTGCATTTGACCTCATCCGTCAATGATTGTCTGATCAGACTTATGGCTCTTTCACAAATATCATCCCAAACATACTACTTCATATCGGATGGCTTTTCCTTCTTTTTGATAGCTAATTGTAGATTCCAAAGATCAAAGGTTGATCTTTCCATCGAACTGCTTGATCTTCAAAAGACTGTGACATGTCATCTTAACCAAGGAACTTGACAACTTGAAGCTTTAACACCATTTTTTTGGGATGGGGTGTCTACAAATGCCCTGGTGGCGCAGCAGAACTGAATAGAGCAATGAGGAAGTCGAAGTAGATGAGACAAATCAATCAAATATCTAAGCAAATAATTCCACCAATCCAACACAAAACACAAGGAGGATTTATCCCGGTTTGGTTTCGCTTAATCCGGATGGAAAATATAGGGAGATGTAATATTCAACTAGAAGAAATTACAAGGAGTTAATGATTCATTCAATACAAGGAATTAAACTCACTCACCAAAAACTATACCTCTCAAGCCTCTCTTTGCCACAGAGAAAATAATCAATGAAGTACTATACCTGTTATATTAGAGGCTTCAGCGATCTATAGAAGAAGAATAGAGATAACCCTAGGTTAATCTTTATTCTCAGTAGTCCAATATATTATGTAGAAGAAGTAACTGAATAGGAGTCGTACGATCTGATTTGGAGTTAAAGATTGGGCTGAAACAACCTAACAAATCGAGACCCAAAATAACGCAGTGCTGTGGTCGTTCAACTGCACCACAAGTGTGGTCGACTGTCCCTCTCGCGGGACCCTGTATAGTTGGGTGGTCAATCGTCCCCAAGGTCGGTCGACTGTCCCCTTTCCTGGCTGTTGCTGTTGCTGTTTCTCTTCTACTATTTTTGACGCTTCGACCTCCATGCTTCATCGTATCTTCTTCTAATATGAATTACCAGTATACAAGTCATAATCCTAATAGGTAATTATATTTTTCTCAATTTTATCCATTTGGTTCTATGCACTTTAACCTCAAATTGGTCACTTTGTATCACTTCTTAAGTTTAAAAAGTGAGTAATATGAAATAAAAATACAAATAAAAACTAGAGTTCTCTTAATTTTTTACACATTAGAGATTCTTTTGGGATATTTATCTATCTATCTATCTATCTATCAAAATCTAAAAAGCTATATGAAGCTCGACTTTTGGTACTTCCCAAATTACCCCTATAGTTCCAGAATTTACACCTGTCTAATTGGCTTAATTATTTGTAAATAAGTTCAACTTATATGTTTGATTGCATGTGTAATTTCCACTTTGTGTTTGCTGTGTTGGTGAGGTGTCCAGATTCATGTGTAAGGGGTTTTATATAGTTGGATCTGAAATACATATGCATGAACATCGTTCAATCGAGGCTCTACTTTTCTTCTTCTCTTTAATTTTTGGTGTAAAATTGGATGGTTGTTTCGGCTTCTTTTTACTTTTTATTATTATTTTAGATTTCTTTTTTTTAAATGTTTTTTAAGAATAATTTAATCTTTGTTCCCATTCATTGAAATATCTTTTTAAATAGTTTGTTTTTATGTGTTTAGGTACCTTCTAATTTGCTGTGTAGTTCTAAGTTTTGTTCTATTGGAGATGTATTCTCTTGACTTAATGTTTTGTTAACTGTATTTTTTACTTTCACGAGCTTCAAATTTGTTTCAACTTTTGCATTATGAAAGTTTAGTTATCTGTATATTTTTGTTTTTAGATTGATGACATCTAATTTTCATTCGATTTAAGTTTCTTATTTGGAGTGATCAATTATGTTAACAGTTAAACAAGAATAATTGCAGGGAGAATGGATAGTAGGAGAGAGGTGAGGACAGAGAATGCCTGACGTCCTCGGGAACCGAGCAAATCTTATGCTCAGGCTCTCCGTCTACCTTCCCCTTACACTCATCATTACCTTACTCCTCAACCCCTTCATTTCCCCACCAACCTCTGTATCCCCCCCACCCTCTTATCTCTTCAACTTTCGCTCCCGAACCCATTTCCCAACCCAACTTCAAACCTTATTTTCAACCAAAGCCCACTGATTTCTTCCCAAAATACCCCAAAACAACCTCAAACCCAAGAAGAAATTGGAGCAACGGTGCATGAAGTGCGGTGAAAATGATCATCAGACGGCGGACTGCAGGAAACTGGACATCCACAACTTCAATTGCAAAAAGTTAGGTCACAATGTTCGAGACTTCCCGATCCACAACCGCTGTGAGACGCTTTATGTTGACCTCCTCCACAACTCTGAGATCTCCCAGGCTCTCCCAGCGCTACATGCAAGTGCCTTCCTCCACCACATCAACCCCAAGCAAGTCCCCCCAACGAAAGATGTGGAATGTGCTCTTAACTTTGCATGGGGGAAGACACGGAGGATGGTGGATTCTCAAGCGTGTAAGCGAGGGAGTCTACCATTTCCAGTTTCCAATGGCAGCAGAGGCAGAGAAAGCAATATCAGACGGGGCTTTCAACTTCTCAGGTTTCAATGTTGCCTTCTCTCCATGGTTGTTCGAGTTTGGAGCCAAGCTGCGTCAGAAGCCTAGCTTTATTTGGATCAACATTCCCCTCCATCTTTTTCCACCTCTGGAATCAGTCATCCCTTGAACACCTCATCAAGCCGTTCGAATAGTTCATCACGATGAGCAGAGAAATGAAAGAAGTAGAGACGCGGGACCAAGACCTTATTCTCATCAAGGTTGAAGACCTAACCCTGATTCATAAGTCTCTCTGTATCAAATACACTGCTCCTTGGTCCATGGAGAAATATGTGCATGAAGTTCCTGTCCTGCTCCTTGGGGAGCCAATTCCTATGGAGGATGTCCACAGAGGAAGAGTCCTACTGTTCACCATGACAAGCAGCAACAATGATGGTGGTCATGGTTCTTTCTGGCAACCCAAAGTCCCCGGTCCAACCAAACTCCTCGTCACCGATGCAACCACGACCAATCCCCTACCAACTTCTCAGGCGGTGCATGTTGCAGATTCAAAATCCCGTGAAACTAGGAAAGGCAAGAAAGTTGTTCCAGATTATCCTCTGATTGATAACGAATTTGGTACCTTTTTTAGCATAATCGAGCATGGAAAGGGTTAATTTGGCTCATATCCAACTGTCCCTATAATCAAGGGAGGACCAGCTCGAAAGGGAAATATATTGTTAGGGATGTTCCAATTATTACGGTAACGGAATCCTCAAATATCAACAACAAATTTGGAAATGAAGGGCCCGCTAAGGATTTGGACACCTCAGCAAAGAATAGTGAAGAATCAGAGGAAGGGATATGCCAGATGTATGGGAAAGGTTAATTAGTTACTTTCCCGCTGTCCTTTTTTTTCTTCAAAAATTCAACCTACTGTTGAAGGCGATCTTAGAGACTCCGTCCTCTCCAATGCTGCAATGGTTCCTACAGAAGCTCCTATGAAATTGATTGTTGAATCTAGCAAGGCCAGAGAGGAGACTTTCAAGGCACGGTCATTGGTCAGAAAGCCAAAGCCCAAGACTTCCTACACCTCCAATTTTATCCTGCCCGGATTTGAAGAGGTTGCGGCTAAACGCTTGAAGAGGTGCAGATCTTCAGGAAAAATGCCGAGCACCAGGCCCTTCATGAAGCATTTGGCGACCACCATAAAAAAGAAAACGACAGGTAACTCCTCTTCTATTGCTTCTGTTAGAAATGCCCATTTAAATCATTTTGATGTTCTATCTATGGAAGATATCCTCAAAGTAGCTGAGTCAGTAGGATTGGAGGCTAATGGATTACACTAGGTTTCTCTAATGCAGCCGGAGAAGGTATCTGTTGATCAACAGAGGCATTCTGCCTAACTGCCTCTTTACTGTTAGTTGTGGTACTGCCAGTTTTTGTTCCTTGAGCTTTTTGATCTTTTTTTGTTTCAAATGAAGATATCTAGTTTGAATGTTCGCGAGTGGGGAAATTCTAATAAATTCTCAATGGTCAAAGAAGGCATCCGAAGCTCAGCAGTTTCAGTTAATTGCCTTGCCTTCAAGAAACAAAGCTTAAACAGTCCAAGCCCTGCAAACTAACTTCTATTGGTGGAATATCCATCAATCAAAGGCTACAACTGGATGCTATAGATAGCTGTGGAGGAATCCTATTGGGTTGGAATGATAATATCCTTGATTGCATATATTCTGTGGTGGATATCTTCTTTGTTTCTGCCTCTTTTAAGCATAGAACCTCAAAATGTGGAATGGTCTATCACCACTGTTTATGCTGCCTTTGATTTAGAGGATAGAGAATTATACTTTCATGAAATCAAGTAGAGGAGAAGCATGTTACAGATTGCATGGGTCTTATGTGGGGACTTCAATGTAACTATTTCTGATTCTGAACGTTCTAGTGGACGTGGCTCAAATAGAGATATGAGAAACATCAGAGAATTCATCCAAGACCTTGCTCTTATTGATTTACCACTGACAGGCAGAAAATACACTTGGTCAAATCTTAGAGCTACGCCGATTTTGGCAAGACTTGACTGATTTTAAATCTCAGCTACTTGGTAAGGAGTGCCCCCAAACTGTATTCATCACTCATTGCCAAGAATCTCCTCTGATCACTGCCTGCTCATCATTGGCACGTAAGCAATCTCCCTTGCAATCCACTACATCAAGTTTGAGAATGTATGGCTATCGCATGAAACCATTATTCATGCAGTAAATGACTGGTGGCAAAACTTCAATTGCACTGGCTTGGCAGTGGAATTTTTTGCTAAGAAGTTGGTATTACTTAAGAGAAGAATTCGAAGATGGAGAAATGAGATATTTGGGCACATCCCTGCACCTTGAGGTTGAAGCTGAACAAAGTCTAGTAGATGATGATGCACTCGAAATAGCCCAGAAGGAGTACCAAGACCTCACCAAAACTGAGGTGGTGTATTGGAGACAACAATCAAGAATGCAATGGATCAAAGAGGGAGATGCAAACTCGAAGTTCTTTCACTCAATTTCAAATGGTAGTAGACGAAGAAACTTCATATACTTACTATTGGTGAATGGCAGTCTTAGCACCTCCCCACCTATTATAAGATCAAGCTTTGAAGACCACTTTGAAGATATCTGTAGTACTAGTTCTCATGCAGATTTCAACATTGACTGGAGAACCTTATATCCATCCCAAGGTGAAAACTTCGGACAACTGGATGCTCCATTCACAATGGAAGAGAACCACAGAGCTGTTTTTGACATGAGTGGAGATAAAGCACTTGGATCCGACAGATTCTCTATGAGCTTCTACCACATTTTTTGGGATACTATCAAAGAAGACTTATTTCAAATGCTATTGCCGATCGAGAGGGGAGATTCAGATTTTAATGGACATAACTACTCCAATATCATGCTAATTCCAAAATGTGAAGGAGCCAATTCAGTCACTGGGTATAGGCATATTAGCCTGTTGAACAGTTTGCTCAAGATATTCACCAAAGTCTTAGCCAACAGACTAAATACAATCCTGGACTCACTAGTCTCATCATCTCAGAGTGCATTCCTCTAGGGTAAGTCTATAGTGGACTGCTTCTTGGTGGCTAATGAAGCAATTAACCTCCGCAGCAATAGACACTTAGACACCCTCATGTTGAAGATAGATTTCAAGAAGGATTTTGATACAGTTAGCTGGGAATTTCTTGACCAGATGTTAGTGGCAAGAAGATTTGGAGCAGGCTGGTGCAGATGGATCCACATGATTCTCAGAACGGCTAAATCCTCTATGCTGATAAATGGGATAGGCGGCGGAATTATTAACTTTAAGCAGGGACTTAAGTAAGTAGACCCACTCTCATCAACTGCTAACCAATGCTTTTTATCCTAGCAGTTGATGTATTATCCCAGATGTTTTCATGTGGTAGAAGAAATGACTCCTTCTCACCCTTTCAACTCAGGGGAACACTGTCTTCCCTTGCTATTCTCCAATTTACCAATGACACCCTTCTTTTCTGCAAGGGCGATGTGCAGGAGGTCCTCAACCTCAATGTGGTACTCCACAGTTTTGCAAATGTGTCAGGTTTGGCTATCAACTTCAACAAGTCTTCTATTGTATATTTTGGCAAGTCTAGTGCAAAGCTCATGCCATTTCAAATATCTCGAGCTGCAAATAAGAGAAGCTCCCTATCAGCTACTTGGTATGCTTCTGACTAGAGGGAAACTGGTGAAGAGTGACTGGCAACCTCTTATCCTCAATATATAAAGAAGGCTTTCGGTGTGGAAAGGTAAGATGCTATCAAAGGGGGAGACTTGTGCCTATCAATTCTGTTCTTAGTGCATTGCCCGTGCACTATGCTTCATTCTTCAAACTGCCTCATTAGGTGATAAGAAGAATTGATCTGATTAGGAGAAGTTTTTTTTGGGCAGGGGTCGATACAGATGTACGAGGCACTACTTATATGCAATGGAGGAGGGTCTGTCAACCAAAACATCAAGGATGTCTTGGAATATTAGACCTGAAGATCTTTAATGAGGCCTTACTACTTAAATGGTGCGGAAACTTGTATCATCGGATTCTCTACTAAGTTAGACACTGCAATTAATGTACTAGAATGCCAGCTCTCATAGTTTTAGTTGCCCTTCCCAAGCTTCAAACTTCTGGAAAGGGATTTTCCACCTTAATGAACAATTCATGCCAAAAGTAGATTAGAAACTTGGTGTAACTCCTATTTCTCCGTATTTGTATTTTTATACTGTATTTTGCCCTATTGTACTCTTTCATCTATTTGAGATCCTGTATTTTGTTTCTGATTGAATAAAACCATTAATTTGTTTTCGACTCAATTTTTGGTCCTTCCATCTAATTCAATTGTGTGAGCTCTTTGTGTCGTTCTTCATGAAGAATGAGCTATTCTATGTCAATCATCTCTTTATTCCCCATTTTAATGCATTTTGACCAATTCTCCAGTTGGATCCCTCTCTAATCGGATACCCTAATACCCAAAACCCAAACCCACGCTATATAAACCCTAATCTCCGAACCCTAACCCTAACCCCTACCTTATATTGTGCAAACCCCTAACATGCCCGCCGCTCTCATCTTCTTCTTCCTTCGATTCTTTCTCAACCCGTTCAACCCATTTCCCTACCCCGATCGCCTCTCCGTTCGTCCCCTTCACCCTCGTCAACCACCACCACCACAGCACCCAACCACCGCCATCGCCTCCACCATCACCCAAACACTCCCGAACCCAATCCAACTCACCTCCAGCACTTCTCCGACCACTGTACCATTCCCTCACCCTCTCATCCTCATTGCATCGTCGTCGCCTCCTCAATCCGACCTCCTTCCATGCCGCTAACACCCCCGAACCACTCCTCCGCTCGCTCCCCTGTTCGAACCCAAGAAACAGAGCAGTGCCATCCTCGACGCTGCGTCGCTTCTCGACGTCGCGCCGCTGACTCCGCCACCGTCATCCTCCTCGTCGTCACGAGTCTCGACTCGTCACCGTCGAACCCATCATCGCTACCGATCGTCGCTGCACCTCCCCCTCTCTCGCGCTTTTTGTTTCGACGAAGAAGGAGACGATTGGCGGGATCGAATCTTAACCATTGGATCGCATCAAGATTCGTGCAACTCAGCAGATCTGATCGCTGTCCCATGTTTTGACCACACCAGATCCCACTCGCTATTCCGCTGTTCAGCCAGATCCGCTGTGCGGGAGAATCTGATTCACTAGTTCGGTGTTTTGCTGTTTTGCTGCGCCAGATCCAAGTTTGCTGCCCGCTGTTTCGGCCGATCTGGTGTGGGAAATTTTCTCTACTGTTGGATTTTTGCACATGCTTCACACGTGCTTTTGGGAGATTGTGCCCGGGGTTTTTTGATCCCGTTTTCTTCAACTAACGGATCTAATCATCTTCAATCAAGGCAAGTATTCATCTTGTACAAATTTTTGTTCTAGTACAAGCATTCCTTGAAAATACTACAAATAGTTAGAAATTGTGACTCCTCCTTGACTGTCGTTGCTGATCAAATATTAAACCTCCTCAATTTCATAATCTTAAGAGTCACAATAAATTTATTGTATTATATTACAACTACTTGGACTCATTTTACCCCCCTGAACACGTGAACACATGAATTAAGGAACCCTAGATTTGTAGACATATGTTATATCTTGTATGCGATGAACTTGCACCCACTAGAGTCGAGAAATAAATATTACTTGCTGTTTTGATAACTATTATCCCGTATTTGTGTCACACATTAATCTAGACGCCTAGCAACCAATTATCATGCAACCTAAACATGTAAGACATTCTCACATGTTGCAGTCCTGGACCTTGCTATGCTGTTTTGATCCCTTTAAGATTAGAATCTGAACCCGAGCCCTGAAGAGTAAGTGTAGCTATAGATGTCTAAATGTTGATAGCCTCCAGAATTTTCGAATTCAGAGTTACGGCTTAGGAGTTATCACGGTTTTACTGCAGCTGTGTCGGTGGACGCAGATTCGCAAAACTGCTGCACACCTTTACTTTGCGAATTAATTTAATTATGTTAACAGTAAGAGTTTGACTTGAAATTTTATATGCTTTTGGTGGACACCCTATAGGACATCCCCAATTTTTTTCAGAATTAATTAACAATATTTCAACCCTGTTTCACATGTTTAAACCTAGATTCACAAATTCTGCCTGTACACATTAGCTGAGTAATTCGCTGTTTTGACGCATGTTCCCACCACTTTCTCGTACATTAATTATATGCGTTGGAATCGGGCAGGAGTCTAGTTTCTATATATCCTAACGGATCTACTTTTGCTATCTCATAGCAACGGGAATCACATTTTTGGTACAGCAACGTCGTGCTGTCCATATTTGAGATTTTCGTTGTTCGTGTTATTTTTATTCATGCTGACCCTTGAATATGCCATATAAGTACCTCAAACTTGTTCCATGTCCATGGTTAAGATTTCTTGACTTGTTTCACATGCTTGCATGCTTGTTTGATAAGAATTAATAAAAGTAACAAGCCGGGGTTTAAGGGAAAGACTATATTAGTGGACAATATAGGTAAGTGTACTCGGAAGGGGGCCAGTGTTTCCCAAATACTTGGTATATGAACTTGTTGTATCTTGATTGATTCATGAAGTCAGTTACTTGACTCATGAACTTGTTGATTCATGAACCCATGGTGCGGTTCTTGAACTTGTTAGTGGATTCGCGAACTTGCTTTGTGAACTTGTTATTTATTTTCTGATTCATGGACCATGGCTTGCTTGATACTTGATACCTGAGTATGCCGCCTTATAGACTCCATTACTAGGTCTAAATAAAATTGTTTTGACTGTAGTAACCATGTGATAAAAGGATGGCACATGAAGTGCTACCTAGATAGTAATAACTACAAGACTTGAACATGAAACTTGAACTCGATACTTACTTACTTGATACTAGATGACATGCTACATGAGACTTGATACATGAATAAAATACTTGACACTTGCAACTTGTTACCTGGTACTTGACAACTTGTTACTTGAGACTTGGCACTTGAATATAACATTTGACACTAGACTTGAGACTTGTCAATTGACCCTAGACTTGAGACTTGTTACTTGACACCTACACTTGATGCCTGTCACTTGATGTTAGGTACCCTTACAGGTGCACTTGCCACTTGCTTTGCCCTTAGCATTTGTTATCCAGCCTGTTTACTAAGATGTTCCTCTTGCTAGTTAGATCTTGAATCTCCACTACTTGTTGTACCCCTATTATATTATTGATTCCAAATTTTGTTCTTGTACTCGTTTTTGCTATTTGTGGCCCTAGCTTGCACTAAGGGCATTTTCTCTTGTTTTTTTCTGTTTTTCCTTTTTATATTTATTAAGCAGACTTTGGAGGCGAGCTACCCGCTGGAATTGGTGAGCAAAGGTTCTAGCCTTCAAGTGGAGAAAGGACTTGATTTGAATACTTACTTTCTTGGATTATTGTTTTTCTTGAATTATTTATTCCTGCTACTTAAGAACTTGTAACGGGCTGATGTTCCCGAGTTTTAACTTGATCCAGACTTGAAACTATTTGGAAGTTATTATTGTGTTTTCAATTGTTTCTGTTGCTAATAAATTATTCATGCATGCTTGGTTATATATATATATCTCTCTTATTATATTCTTGTTGTGATGCTGAGTCGATCCGACAGCTTATGAATGATGTTAATATCATTCGCTGGGCTTCATCACGCACTCGTATTCCGTATTTTGGGAAGCGGGGCGTGACACTTGGAAAAGGGAAATTGATCAGGTTTTGGACTATGAGGTTGATTGAGGGGAACAACATCTCCTGATCAATATGCTCTGCCTTATCAGAAGTTGCATAGACCCTAAAGCTGATATACTTTCTCAAGGAAAGTGGATAGATAATGTTTGGCATTGGAGGCATCTATACTTAGAGAAGTGAAGAACAGACTGTTAGAGCTCATAGCACACTTACACCCAACAGAAGATGCAGACTGCCCATCATGGAGACACAATGCCACAGGTACATTTACTGTCAAGTCAGCCTACAACCTCTTCAGCTACTCTGGTCTCAAATCCCTTATCATACTGCAACTTGGATGTCAATAGCGCCCCTGAAATGCATAGTCTTCATATGGAAACTGAGTTGGGAGAAAATTAATTCCAAATCTTTACTCCTCTCCAAAGGATGGTTGGCGACCCAACATACACTGCTTGTGCATGCTAGGTCGAAACAACTTTCCATATATTCTTTGAATGCCCTACTGTAGTCACCACCTGGAATTATTTCAACAACCTCTTCAACATTCACACAATGCCACAGTCTATTCACGAATGCTTCTCACAATGGTGTTTTGGCGCTTCTCACAATGGTGTTTTGGCTCACACTCACACAGATACACTTGACAGCTCCATATAATTGCAATTTGTTGGAGTATCTAGCTTGCTAGAAATGATAGGATTTTTTTAGCTATAAATCATTCTGCAGATACATTAATTTCTGATGTAAAATTTTGGTTTGGCTACTAGCTAGATGGATGTGACATTGAGAAGAAGAAAGAGCAGCTCATGCACGGTGTGGACAGTGTGGGAGCAACGACAATACTTCTACAAGGAGCTAGCCTAGCAGGAGGAGATCAGGTAGGAAGTGGAGAGGACAGTAACTCAGGGTGATCAACTAGGATACTCTGCGTAGTGCTTCATCGTTCTTTTGTTGTTATTTTTCGTTTTGAGCCTGAGGCTGTATGTTTTTTGTATCAGAACCTATATGTGATCTTTGGTGCTTGTGTTTGGGAGATCATCCTTTCGGGGTATCCTGGTTGTAATTAAATAAGAGGCCAAATCCCACAAATTAGGGCAGATTGAGGTGCAAGACAGACGCTTGCTACTTTCTCTTCGACTTAATTTGAGGCATTAAATGCTACTTATCTAATTCCAACTCTAAACTCTTTCTGATCAACCAAACTGATGCATTTTCTACTATGTACTGTTTTTTAGTGCTCTCTCTCTCTCTCTCTCTCTCTCTATATATATATATATATATATATATATATATATATATATATATATATATATATGCTAATGTGAGGTAGGAGTTTTTTCAACCTTTTGCCAGTCA
Source organism: Hemerocallis citrina (assembly GCA_017893485.1). Classification (NCBI taxonomy): domain Eukaryota; kingdom Viridiplantae; phylum Streptophyta; class Magnoliopsida; order Asparagales; family Asphodelaceae; genus Hemerocallis; species Hemerocallis citrina. Next base: position 210,628,335 of record CM030364.1, on the reverse strand, counting down.
AAAAAATAAAATAAAATTATTTTAACAGTTTATTTTCAGTGAGGTGGGTGTTCTTGGTTAAGTTGAGTTAAACTCTTAATACGTCCAGTACATGAATTGCTATGGTACTTTTTCCAATCACAAGTGCCTTGGTAGGACTTACCATATGAGAGGATCTGTGAGGCCACAGTTTGGGAAATTGGTGCTGATCCTTAGAAACTCTCATGAACTTTTTCGGTAGAGAGCATGGCCATAACGCTCCAACCCGCTACCCAATGATGTAAGCCTTCAATGTGTGCTTTTGTTAATATCTGGCTCAATGACATAGTTCCAAGCATAGTCTACTATGGTTCCTCAGGTTGCAACAAATGTTACTAAGTGAAGGTTCAAAGCATAACAACCTGCTCCAATTGTACAAATATATGTGCCAATGAGGAATATGCCAAAATTTATACCGAATTCTATTCTTCCTTTTCATAAGAAATATTTTTGAAATTTACTTTTTTTTGGGGGGGGGGGCGATTGTTGGAAAGTAATATGAAAAATGTTAATTTCTAAAATATAATTATAAATTAATTTAATATTGATTTTGACCAAGTGAAGCTTCATTTGGTCATGGTCAAACTAGCCGTTATCGCTTGTTATGACCCATAAATTTTTGGTTAATTACTCTTATCAATTAAAATGATTATTGTTTGATTTTATGGATCTTTAAGTGTTTTATTATTAGGGGTTATTAGATGGCTCCTATAAATACTAATTCATTTTCATGAAGATGAAGAGAGAAAATAAGAGAAAGAGAAGAAAAATGAAATGAACAAGAATGGTCTTCTTCCCCCTCCAAACAAAAATTCTACTATATATTTATTTGTTTATTTGACATATTATAGCTTACATCTCGAGGTCAGCTCTTGTTTCGTAGTCATGCAAGCAAGGGATACCCGTGGACAAGGGTTTGTAACTTTATTGGAGAAGTCGTCATGGAGTGTCACACAAGGTCAACAATAAGTTCTTTAAGGCAGTACTAATACACGCCTACTCCGAGGTCGGTAAACTATATTTTGGTATTTTAAATTTTGTAGGTCATTATATTGTTCTCAATTTTATAGAGTGTCGCACGAGGTCAACAATAAGTTCTTTAGGACAATGCTAATACACGCCTACTCCGAAACCTGTAAACTATGTTATTCTATTTTATATTTTGTAGGTAATTATATTTTTCTCAATTTTATCCAATAGGTTCAGTGCACTTAAACCTCAAATTGGTCACTTTAAATCACTTGTTAAGTTAAACAAATGACTAATATGAAATAAAAATACAAATAAAAACTAGAGTCCTCTTACTTTGTACACATTAGAGATTCTTTTTAGATATCTACCTACCTATCTATCTATCAATCTATATAAATCTAAAAAGCTATTGGGAGCCCGACTTTTGGTACTTTCCAAATTACCCCTACTATTCTAAAATTTACATCTATATCTAATTGGCGTAGCTGTAAATAAGTTGGACTTCTGGGTTTGATTGCGCGCGTAATTTCCACTTTGTGTTTGCAGTGTTGGTGAGGTGTCCAGTTTACTGTCTAAGGGGTTTTATATGGTTGGATTTGTAATATACATGAAGATCGATCGATCGAGGCTCTACTTTTCTTCTTCTCTTTTGTGGTGTAAAATTGGATGGTTGTTTTGGCTTCTTTTTTATTCTTTTTTTTATAAAAATTTTAGATGTTATCTTTTTTAAATGTATTTTTTTCTTAAATTGTCACGTCCCGCTTTTTAAAAATACGGAATACGAGTACATGACATTGGCCTAGCAAATGACTAAGGTCGCCAGCTATTTATCCGATCAACGCAACAATATAATCGATACAGAACAATTGTGTAGACAATAATAATCTCATGAACAATAATATTTGGAATGAAACAATATAAAATATCCAAAAACAATAATAATCCAACATCTGAAACAATAATAAAATCCGAGACATAAGCCCAATACAATAATAAATCCCAAACACAATAGGAACATGTCTCAATACAATAGGTTCATTAAAGCAATAAACAATTAAAAAAGCATTAAGTCTTTAGAATGTCTGTTCTCCAATCCTAGTAGGCAATTCTCCTTCATTACCTACGTACACTTCATCTAAAAAGAGAAGAAAAATTATCCTTAGAGCAAATCATGGACAACAAGTAGAGAAAGCAAAAAATAATGGAATAATGGTACAACAATGAATCAATGGATCAATAGGAATTAATAACACGGGACTATAATAATAATCGATACCATGGTAATTGGTACAATGGTTATAAACAATGATGCAATATTCGGTAACAGTAATCAATGATCAATAACAGTAACACTTAGCCAATATTCGGTATCAATAGAAACAATGAGGAACAATATGCAATGTGTATGATGTGTCAATCCTTATGTTTATTAATCATTTTAAATCATAACTAATGCACGTACTACTATTTTCCATATGTTCCATACCACAGGTTCGATGCATACATACAATTTTGTTTAGACTTAAGTGGTGTACTCCGTAGATCATGTACTTGGCAACAGTAAACACTATTCACTTTGTGGTGTACAATACGGTCATCGACAACGATACGGTACACGATAGATTGGGATTACGACCATAATCCACAATCACACGATAAAACGGTAGTCAGAACGGTAATTAGGAAAACACAGGTCCCTCCTCCAAGTACAGTCTCTACTTTGTTCACTACTTAAATCACCCTTTAAACCCCGGCTTATTAATTATTTATCAATGCAACAATATATTATACAATCAATGGACATTTCGGTGAACGATAGTATCAATAGGGAAACAATAGGTTGATAACATAGGATAGGAAAATTAGAATGATGAAAATAACTCATTGGGATCATGCAATGCAACATACATACATTAATTCATGCAATAGGAATAATTAATCTATTAAAATATGAAATACAAAATTTTGGACAACAAGAGTAGTCTGTACAAAAATGCAGTTTTCCGCTGTTTCAGAAATCAAAAAGTGAATCCTCCAGAAGTTCTAGAAACTAGAATTCCACACGGTTCCAACACATATTTAAAGTTCAAAATCTGACAACAGTAGCTAGGTCAATCACATTGTTCTTTACAGATTTCATGTTCAGACAGAAATTTGACATCATGTTATCTTATTTTTAGAATCAGCAAAAACTCAATAATAAATTCATTAAAAATATTTTCTGAACTCCTAAACATGATTACTAACAATCTGAAAATTATCAGAACAAAATTTTAATATTTGATCAGCCTTTTTACTATTTAAGCATGCAAGATACAAAAATCTGAAATTCCGAAAGTAAAAACACAACTGTAGTAAAACGAGCATAACTTTTGCTACACAATTCGGAACAAAAAAATTCAAGATATTATGGAAACTAAAAAGATAAGGCTACAATTCTTGTTCAGGAAGTAATTCATTTTAAGATCCTTTACTGGTTCAAAAACAGCATTCAATATACAGGTCAGCAAGCAATATACAGGTTTTGGGTAGTTTTCTTGAAAATAAATTAATTAAACATGATGGGTATCGGTTCTTTAGTCAATAAATTGTGTAATAAACATGATGGGTGCAATAAAATGATGAATAAGAATAAAATCATATACATACACTAAATCATCATCAATCAAACAACAAACAATCAACCAAACATACAACCTAGTAGTTATTTCTACAATAATTAATTGTGTCATGATTATACAGTTAACCCTATTATCAGTTCTACATGAATTCATGAATTCAATCTTTAGAGTCAAAAGTGGCACGATGTCAAGAATATTGGAGTTAGCTCGTGTAAATTCTCAATAGACCCAACGAAGATAATCAATACATCGATATGATAACGAATAGGATTTAATTGCAAGAATTTCAACAAAACTTGAATTTGTTTCAAAACAATTCAAGAGGACGGTGACTTGTCTTATAACCGGTGAAAACGAATACCAAGAATAACGGGATAAGGATCTCGGAGCAACGAATCCACGAACTAGCAAATTATAACACGTGCAATAAGATCACAAAGCAATAACATCAAGAGAACTCAACAACTCAAAGAGACGGCAACAAAGAAGCAATCAACCACGACAGCAAGGTTCGACCAAGGGGCGGCGGCGCTAGTGACCTGAGGGCGGCGTCGACGGTCGAGCGACGCACGGGGGGACGCTAGTGGGTGTGGTCGGCGATCGAAATAGGGAGGAAGATGGGCTGGGTTCTGGCATTGACGTCGAGGCAGGGAAGGAGGTCGGGGGTTCGGGGGTTTTGGCCGGCGGCGCTAGGAGGCGGCGCCGAGAGGGAATGGCGACGAGGGGAGGTCGCCGGAGGTAAGGGATGGTCGGAGAAGACGACAGAAGATGGGTTTTGGAGATTTGGGCAGAAAAACACCGAAAGAGAGAGAACGGCGAGGAGAGAGAGAGAGAGAGAGGAGAGAGAATAAGCGGCTAGGGTTTCGATGGTATGTAATTTTTAGGGTTTGCAGCAGAGTTGTATTTATAAGGTACAATTAGGGTGCTGGGTTGGTGAATTAGGGTCCAATAATAGCGAATTTGGGTCAAGAACAATTGGAATTGGGTTTTAGGGTTCAATAAGAGGTAGATCTAAATCAAAAGGGTTCAAATAAAAATGTCCACAATTAAATAGAAGAAAATGGGATCAACAAAAATATTTCAATCATGAAGAACGAAGAATTCATGGACAAGAATAAATTAAAATAATCAAGAGGTAATAATAGAGTATTTTATTCAATTTCAAATAAAATATTGCAAAAGGGAAAAAATGAAAAATAGCGAAAACGGTAGTTACAAAAATAATTTAATCTTTGTTCACATTCATGGAAATATCTTTTTAATTAGTTTGTATTATGTGGTTGGGTACCTTCTAATTTGCTATTTGGGGATGTATTTTCTAGACTTAATATTTTATTAAATGTATTTATATCTTTGGCGAGCTTCAAATTTGTTTCAACTTTTACGTTATTAAAGTTTAGTTTTCCGTATATTTTTGTTTTTAGATTGATGACTTCTAATTTTCATTTGATTTAAGGTTCTGATTAGGAGTGATCAATTATGTCAACAATTTATTTTCAGTGAGGTGGGTGATGTTGTATGTAGTTTCATTATATTTTTCGGTGTTGATCTTCTTTTAGGGAAATTATTGTTAGGTTGAAATTCCCCTATATTTCAAATTTTGGCTATTAACTATTCGAATGGTACAATATATGTGTCTATAATTTGGTGAGTTTTTTTATTGTACATATCATTGTAATAGTGATAAATTCTTATTATTTCAAATGTTGTTGCTTATGCTTATGTTGTGCTTGTGTGTGCTGGTGGTGCATCGATGGTTATGCCAAAGTGACATTATGGCGCAATGCATGTCTACCTTATTGACTTTTTTCTCTGTAATCGACCGGTTGAGTTAAACATTGATAGCATATGGGATTGGCTATGGCTGGGATATTTCGAGATTTTTGGGGCCTTTTATATTGATAATGTTGAGTTTAATGCGGAACAACTTAATAACGAGATGAAAACAAAGAAATGAGAACAAACAAAAGCCAACAACACACAAATACATGATATTTTTTCGAGGTTCACCAAATGCGATGACTACTTCCATGCGCAGAGGTACTCCTGCGATTTCCACTGTAAAAAATGAAGCGAAACATGTTACAATCAATCAAGAACTCACCACCAAGGTCTAGAGTTTTTCTTCTCATACTCTCAAAAATGGCTACTATATATCTCTTTTTCACTTGGAATGTGTTTGGAATAAGTCTCACACAACCCTTATAATAATACACCATACATATATTTAGGATTACAATAGAATAGATCTAAGCTGTAGATGATTAGCGCCGTTGCAGTTGACTGCGATATAAGGTGGTCGACTGCAATTCATCCCGAGCATAATAAAGAGTTTAAGCAGTTGAGTATTTTTTCACTTTGTTGGTGGCTGCATCATGACAGTCAATTGCCCTGTATCGGCAGTCGACTGTCATTTCTTCCTCCTGCTGCTGCTTCTGATCTTCTCGCTTTTGCTGCTCTTGTAGCTTCTTCTTCAACCCATTGTATCATGTATTGGATGCACAAATCCCAACAATCTCTCCCTTGCAGACATTACACGAAGTCTCTAACATGTTCTTTATTTCCCTTTTGGCCTATTTAAAGCATGTGCCTCTGCGAGTCTCACATTAATCAACCTGGAGACAATCCGATAGCGGAATAGCACAACCGTAGCTTCTTTCTATCCACGACCTTTGTGAGCATGTCCGCCGGATTCTGAGTGCCAAGAAATTTTTAGAGCTTCAACCGCTTCTTTTCAAATGCCATCCTTATAAAGTGATACATCATCTCATTTTGTCGAGTCATAGTATTGAACGCCGAGTTATTTGCCAAGAATATTGCACTCTGACTGTCACACAATAAATGCCCTATGGGTTTCCTTCTACACAACTGACCCATGAGTTCCAAAATCCACAACATGTCCTTCGAAGACTCTATAAGTTTCATATACTATGAGTTGACTGTGCTACAACCTCCTGTAACTCTGAAGCCCAATTAACATCTGTACCTCCAACTATGAACACATACCTTGCTGTACTTCTACGACCTCACGATCACCGCAAAAATTAGCATCGACATAACCATGTATATGAAAATCACCCCCAAAATATAGAAAAGGATCTGAAGTACCTGCAAGATATCTAAGAATCTACTTCACTACATATTAATGTTGTTTACCTTGATTCTTCATATACCGACTAACAAATCTCACTGCATGTGCGATATCTGGCATTGTAGACACTATCGCATAGATAAGACTACCAATGGTTGAGGCGTAAGGGACTGCATTCATTTCCTCCATATATTCCTCTTGTGTCGGACACAAGTCCATAGATAACTTGAAGTATGCACCCAAGGGACAAATAAGTGGCCTCAGAACATCCATATTGAATTGCTTCAATACTTTCTTCTCATAGTCCGCTTGTGGCAACCAAAGCTTCTTACTCTGCATGTCTCTACTGATTTTCATGCCAAGAATTTGCTTTGCTTTACTTAAATTATTCATAGAAAACTGAGAAGTTGGCAACTGTTTCACATAATTAATTTTCTTCATACATGACCCTGCTACACAACATGTCATCCATATATAAAGCTAAAATTACCATATCTTCATCGTCATACATGCACACATCGACACAATGATCTGATTTGCACCTTTCTAATATCTTTCCTCGCATGAAATAATAGAACTTCAACTACCATTGCCACGATTCCTATTTGAGCCCATATAGACTATTCTTCAATCAAAAAACTATGTCTTCTTTTTCTTTGACATCAAAACACACAAGTTGCCTCATATGCAGCTCTTCTTCTACATCACCAAGGAGGAACGCTGTTTTGACATCCAACAGCTCTAAAAACAAAATTTTCACTACCGCTATACTGAGCAGAACCCTGATTGAAGCCATTTTCACAACTGGAGCGAAGATTTCGCTGTAGTCAACACTTTTTCTCTGAGAAAACTTTTAATAGCAAGTCTCACCTTGTATCAAGTTTTGTTATGTATCAAGGAGTTCATCTCATCCTTCATGGCAGACTCCCAATGAATTTGAGTATTATCTTTCAAAACCTCTTCACCAGTCTCTGGATCGCATGAATCTGTGTACAGAACATGCTTGTGAACCGGTTCAGGATCCCCGGATGACTCTGGTTGTACTCGTTCATCTTGGACTTCCTGCTTATTTTCATTAGGCTCCTCTCGAGCCTCCTATGCTAGCTAATGATGCACTGTAGGGGGCCCACCATTGGTACCATCTTCAGAATTTGAATCTGAATCTGAATCTGATTCTGAGTCTAACTCTGACTCTGAATCTAAACCTATTGTATTGCCCTGACCTGTGTGCATGTCTTTTTACAAGAGCTCGTCATTGAAAACCACATTCCTGTTACGAATGACCTTGTTATTCCAAAATCCCAAAGTCTATAACCATACTCATTACCACTATAGCCAATGAAGAAACACTTACTAGATTTTGAGTCCAGTTTCTTTTTTCTTTCCTGTCAATTAGTGAATATGCAATACAACCATAAACTCTCAAATGCTAATAATTAACAAGTTTTCCCAACCATAATTCTTGAGGTATCCCCCACATCAAGGTCACTAGACAGGCAAAGGTTGACCAAGTACATTGTTGTATTCATGAACCTGCCAATAGATGGATAGGAAGACCCTTATGAAGTCTCATGCATCTCACCCTTTCGAGTATCGTGCGGTTCATTCTTTTAGCTACTCCATTCTCCTGTGGAGTCTAGAAACTGTCCTGATTCTTTGGATACCTTACTGTGCTAGATAGTCACTAAACCCTTTGCTTGTTTACTCACCACCGCTGTCTGATTTTAATGCTTTCACCTTGCAACTCTTCTCATTATCAACTCTGGCCTTCCAAGCTCTGAATGTCTTAAACACCTCATACTTCTCACGAATTGACATAACCCTAACTTTCCTAGTAGCATCATCAATGAAAATGACAAAGTATCTCTTACCACCAAAAGATAATTTCTGAGCAAGACCCCACACGTCTGTATGTACTAACTCTAGTTTACCAAGCTTCTTCTCACACCCACCCAACTAAAAGCTAACTGTCTTTTGTTTGGCCATTACACAAATCTCACATAAATTCATCTCAACTTTCTTTGGCCTTGACAGAAGATCTCTGGAACAAAACTGCTTGACACATTTTTCACCAAGATGTCCCAACCTGACATGCCATAAGATTGAAGGAGAATTACATGTTGATTCTGTGATAATGATTTCATCTGAATCATCTCTTCTGAGTATGCACAATGTGCCAACACCTTTTTCTTTTGCCGTCAATTTATCACCTATAGTTTTCTTCCACTCTCCAAATCCAAATATTATCACAAACCCGTCTTTGTCCAATTTGCTGATTGAGATCAAGTTCTTCCTCAAACCTGACATGTGTCTCACTTCATGCAGGACTAGATGCCCATCATTGCGAGCATTCACTGTGATAGTTCATTTTCCAACAACTTGAAAGTTATGCCCATTTCCAGCTGTGACTACACCGAAATCACATGTCTTGTAATTCTCAAAAGCATCCATCATGGGCGTACAAAGATAAGAAGCACATGAGTCTACAAACCAATCATCTTACACCACATCAACTCCAACAGATAAACACAAATTATCTAAATGAGTTTCGTTGCTTACCATATTATCTCCTTGTGACCCACTTTGTTGGCTTTTGTACTCTTCGCATTAATCTCTTCGGTGTCCTCGCTTGTGACAGTACCAAAACTCGCCTTTGTGATTTCTTGCTCTTGACTTTGATATGTGATTTCTACTTTTTGACCTCCCTTCAGTAATTGCTTCTTCCACGGTTCTCAGCTAACAACACGAAGTTACTAGAAGATGATGAAGATTCTCCATTTCTTTCCTTCTCACCTCCTCATTCATGACTATACTCACAGTGTCCTTCAGAGTAGTCGCATCAGTCAAAGTACTTATGATAGTTTGTTCTAATGAGTCGTAACTATATGGAATACTAGATAGCAATAACAATACATGTGCTCATTCCACGAACTTCAAACCTACCGATTCTAATTAATTATAGACCATACAGAAATTTGTTTACATGCTCTGAAATTCAACCCCTCTCTGACAACTTCATGTTGACAAACTTCTTCAAGTGAAGGATCTGGTTCGATGATGATGGTTTCTCATACAAATCTGTCAGGATAACCATTGCATCTTTTGCGGTCTTTGCCTTCTCAATGTGGAAGAACATTTTTCTACTCATCGACATATGAATTTGCCCAAGCACTTTCGAATCTAAACGGTTCCAAGTAGCCAACACAACTGCGTCTACTTTAGCTCCTTTTGGCTTCACGCCAAACAACTGATCATCTAGATCTTTCTATTGGAGATACAAAATCATTTGGATCTTTCACATTGTGAACTCTGCTCCATTGGATCTCTCGAATTTTCATTTGAATCTCATATCTGCAAACCAACATGGTGCTCCGATACCACTTTGTTGAGTCCAATGCGAAACAACTCAATAGATAAAAATAAAGAAACGAGAACAAAGAAAAGCCAACAATACACAAAGTTACTAGATTATTTTAGGTTCACCCAATGCAATTGCTACTTTCCCACGTGGAGACAATCATGTGATTTTCACAAAAAAATATGAAGAGAAACATGTTACAATTATTCAAGAACTCACCACCAAGGTTTAGGGTTTATCTTATTCTCCTTCTCATAAGAAAAACTACTAGATCTATCTTTTTCACTTGGAATATGTTTGGAATAAGTATCACACAACTCCAATAATCGTACACATACATATATATTGGACTACAATAGAGTAGATCTTAGTGTATATGATCAGCGCTGTCGCGGTTGACTGCGAGTAGAGGTGGACGACTGTAATTTATCAAGAGCATTGTTAGGTTTCAATGGCAAACACAGACTGAATAAACATCAGAAAAATTACAAAAATTTATTGAAACCTAGCCATGGATCTATGCAAAAACCATAAATCGTGTTTAGGAATTATACCTTATGGATGGATCTGCTGTCTCCAAGATATGTCGATCACAACACTACAATGTTGTGATGCCTCTAAGGTATCCACACAAACGTATCAAAACCAAGCTTTCCTCACGCCGCGGTGCTAGCTGCGGGATGGGGATGTTCCTCACGATATCTCTCACAATCTGACCTGGTTCAGATTCGTGTGTGGGCCTCTGAACTTTAGTCAGCCCATTTAATCTAATTAAATGTCCAACCAATGTCAGGAGTCCGAGTCTTACTTGGATTCCCAATTAAATTCATCTTATGAATTTAAATCCCAATTTCAATCCATACTAAGTGTGTGACCCTGTAGGTTCTCGTTACGTTGACAGTAATACTAAAATCATATTATAGTATTACAAACAGTGAGCAGTATCTAGCAATATATCACTGCTACTCAGGTAACGGGAATGTCATTGATTAGACATAACCTATCTGTATCCAATGTTGCCATGTAGTTTAGTTCTTTTGTCCAAATATCTTAATTGACCACAAGGCATAGAGTGTGTCACCCTTGTATAGTTCAATCTTTGGTTTCTTGATCTCCGAGTAGACTTACCAAAATAAATTAGCTCAATATTTCATATTGACTCATATGAGCATGGTCATGCATTTTGTAGTCTCACTCAATCAAGTGGCCCATAGATATCTCTCCTGTTATGTAAGAGGGACAAATCCTATCTAAGTCACTCACATCCCTCCGCATGATTTGTAGTATATCCAATATTCGACTTTATAATCACCTAATTACAGACAACGTTTGACGACATTAAAATATATAACTTCTCATGTAGGGAACAGTAGTGACTTCAAGTCAAAGGACTACATACACCATGGTCACTGTGAGAACCACTTATGACACTCACGTAACGATCCATACTGTGTTCTCATGACGGGTCAGTCCTGTACATTATTACTCTAATATGTACCAATGTGCAGACTTGAAATCTCATATTCATGACCTGTGAGATATGGTCATCAGTTTACGCACATACTAGTTTCTATGCATTATTATTGTCCTAATTTACAATAATACTTGACTATGGACATTTAAGAATAGTGTTCTGATTACAACCAATAGGATCTCACAATCAAGTCATGCACTTGATATTCCATGGTATTGAACCTACTATTCTAAGGAATTTATTATGCTAATTTAATCACAATAAATAACACTATAAATGAAATGCCTCATATATGAAATAAATGTCACAATGCAATGTAAACTAGTGATGTCAATACACAACTGGCCTCTAAGGCATACACCAACAAGCATAATAGAGAATTTGAGCGGTTGACTGACCTCTCGGTGGTCGACTACTTTTTCTCTCTGTTGTTGGTTGCAACATGATGGTTGATTGCCCTATAACTACAGTCGACTGTCATTTCTTCCTGCTATTGCAGCTTTTGATCTTCTTGTTGCTGCTGTGCTTCTCGCTTTTTCTTCAACCCTTTGTATTGTGTATAGGATCCACCAATCCCAACAGATAAGCAGTTAAGTGTGCTATTTTTATTTTATTTTATTTGGTATTTAGTATGGAGTTAAATTGTCTTATTGTTGCATAACAGTATAAAATCCCCATCTTAAACAGAATTATCAACTAGTTCTATCTATATAAACCATGAGAATCTGCAAATTAAACTTACAAGGTTCTATTTTAAGTTGGTTGCTTGCAACTAATCCATAGCCTATAAATACCCTCCATCTCCATAAAAGTCAGGTAATCTTCGGCCACCAAATTCTACTTTTTGTCCGAGTTACTAATTTGAGCGTTAGAGGGTCTATCACCGGGGCCAACCCCAGTGCTCAGATTTTGTGCAGGCTCGTCAGGCGCCTTCAACCTACCAACTATAGATCTGATCAGCAGTTTAGACTGTATGCTTTTTCCTTAAAATCCGAATTCATTATCTGATTGCTCCCACACCGAAAAAACAACAATAATGATTAAAAAAAATCTTTTTCATTTTAGTTCAGCATACCCATTTTTGTAGTTCACTGTACACGATTCAACTCTTAGCAGCAAAAAAAAACAAGAAAAAAATTAAAAAAAAAAGAAAAAAAAAGGGATTTTGTAGCTCCATGTACAATTTACGAATAAAGATGAAAAGGCTCATACGATATATGTGATTGTCTTCACATTTACATAAACCACCTACTTAAGAGTAATAATGGTAAATATATAATAATAACTAGGCAGCTGGCATTTGGCTAATTGGAGGAGTTATGATAGTAAATATAATAATAGGGTATTCACATTCTGTCCTAAAAATGTGCATCGCAATTACACATAACAACTACACTAGCAACAAATATAGATTTGAAAATTCTATCTTGAAATATGCGTGAATTAGAATCATATCTCAAAAACTATCCTTGCTCCCATATGAGTACCACCGACTCCTTTGTGGACCTCTCTGAGAGCGTACTGGACTTTATGGGGGGAGAGACACCGCAAGTAGGGTCTGCCCTCTATTTGGGTGTAGGAGCGTTTATACATGACTCTCTCAATGAGTGTATATCGTTCGACTCTAGTTCTGACTTTCCTAGCCTCTTTGGGGTCTAGGGGGAGGACTCCTTTTTCGAAGATTTCAAGAAGAGGCTTCATCCAAATTTCCTCGTGTGCCATGGGTGGTATCTCCATCAGTTCGAAACTTCCTTCCTTAATGCTAGGTCTTAAAAGAATTTCGATCAAAACAGTGCGCTCAAGCCCCTAGAGAGAAGAGGAATCCATCTTTGATAGGGCATCCGCCTGCCCATTTTCATCTCGGGGGATTCGTAGGACTTCTTCTTCTTGGAAGGTGACTAACATCTCTTTGACCTTAGCCAGATACTTGGCCATGTGGTCTTCTCTAGCCTCGTACTCTCCCGAGACTTGGTTCACCACCAGCTGAGAATCACTAAATACTTTGACGTGTTGAGCGCCAGCCTTGCGTGCCAAGAATAGACCGGCTATAAGGGCTTCATACTCCGTCTCATTGTTTGATGCTCGAAAGTTGATGCAGAGCGAATACTGGAGAACAAAGTCATTTGGGCCAGTTAGGATGACCCCCGCTCCACTTCCCTCAGCGCATGATCCAGAACGGAGGTTCCTTGCCTTCCTTGCAGGGGTTAGGGATAGTGCTTTCCACTATGAATTCTGCTTTGGCTTGAGCCTTGATCGCGGTCCTTGGCTGATAGCTGATGTCGTGTTTGCTCAGCTGTATGGACCATTTCATGAGGTGCCCGAACTTGCAGGCTTGTGCAACACCTTCTTGAGAGGTTGGTAGGTAAGAACGACCACCAAATGAGCTTGAAAATATGGGCGGAGCTTTCGACCAGACATGACCAGTGCAAAGGCCATCTTTCCAATCTTGGAATAGCGGAGTTCGACATCTTGGAGGACCTTACTCATGTAATAGATTGGTCTCTGAGCTTTGTCTTCTTCCCTCACTAGAACGGTACTGAGGGTTTGTTCCGATCTGGCGAGGTAAAGGTAAAGAGTTTCCCCAGGCATGGGCTTACTCGGGGGGGGGGGGGGGGGGGGGTTCGACCAGATATGTTTTGAGTTGGTTGAATGATTCCTGTTGCGACTAACCCCATTCAAAACCTTTCATTCCTCTTAGGACCTTGAAAAATGGGACACTTCTTCTTTAACTTGTAGAGGAAATGTCCTATGGCGGCGAGGCGCCATGTGAGCCTTTGCACTTTCTTGACGTTGGACAGGGGAGCCATATCCAATATGGCTTGGATTTTCTCAGGGTTGGCTTATATCCCCCTTTGGATAACCATGAAACCTAGGAATTTGCCGGACGATACTCCGAAGGCACATTTATACGGGTTGAGCCTCATGTTGCGACTTCGTAAGACATCGAAGGCTTCCTTGAGGTCGGCCACATGGTCCTGTTTTCAGAGGCTTTTTACCAACATATCATCCACATAAACCTCCATGTTCCTCCCGATTTGGTCCTTAAAGACCTTGCTGACGAGGAGCTGATATGTTCCCCCGGCATTCTTTAGCCCGAAGGGCATGACGCGATAACAATATAGGCCTTGGTCTGTTGTGAAAAAGGTCTTCAGAATATCAGGAGGGAACATCTTGATCTGGTTATACCCGGAGAAGGCGTCCATAAGCTCAAGAGTTCGTGACCGGAAGTAGCATCAATTAGTGCATCGATACTAGGAAGCGGGGATGGATCTTTTGGACAGGCCTTGTTCAGATCGGTGAATTCGATACAATTCCTCCACTTCCCATAGGCCTTCTTCACCATCACGACGTTGGAAAGCCACTCGGGGTAATTGACCACTTGGATGAACCAAGCTGCTAATCTACCTCTTCTTTGATGGCTTTCTGGCGGTCCAATGCAAACTTGCGACACTTCTGTTGGACAAGTTTAGCTTCAGGAGCTATGCTGAAACGGTGCATGATTAATTTCACTGAAATACTGGGCATATCGACAGCAGTCCCAGCGAATAGGTCTCAGTTCCCTCTTATGCATTGGTTGATGTCGACCTTGACTGAGTAGGGGAGGACTTTGCTTACCTTGAAGATTCTGGTCTGGTCTTTTTAAGGAAAAATCACTTCTTCTAACTCATCGACTGGCTCTGAGACAACATGGCTGCTCCCTTGGGAGAGCTCAAAGGCTTCGAGAAAGAGAATCAGGCCCCCTATCGAAGTCATGTAACATTTTTGGGCCGTCTCCTGGCTCCCCTTGACCTCTCCTACTCATGTTGTCACACATCGCTTTCCAAAAATACAAAATACGAGTACATGACATTGGCCCAGCGATTGACTAACGTCACCCATAAGCTATTTATTCGATTAACTCAATAATATAATCAATACAGAACAATTGCGCAGACAATAATAATAATCTCTTGAACAATAATACTTGAAATGAAGCAATATATAAAATATCCAAGTACAATAATTCAACATCTGGAAACAAATAATAGCAATATTCGGGTCAAAATCCCACAATACAATGAGATAACAATAGTCTAATAATTAAGTCTTCATGACAAAGCAATAATTTATTAAGCGGTGATGCCATTAATTCGTTCACCAATGTTGTTCTCCCAATCCATCAGGCAATTCTCCATTAACATCTGTAAACACTTCATCTAAAAAGAGGGAAAAAATTGTTCTTAGAGCAAGTCATGGACAACAAGTAGAGAAAGCAGGGAACAATGGAATAACAGTATAACAATGAATTCAATGGATCAATAGGAATCAATAATACGGGACAATAACAATAATCAATATCATGATAGCGATACAATGGCTATAAACAATGATTCAATATTTGGTAACAATAATCAATGATCAATAACAATAACACTTAGCCAATATTCGATATAAATAGGAACAATGATGTACAATATGCAGTGTCGATGTGGTGTGATTCTTAAGTCTATTAATTATTTTAATCCTAACTAATGTAGAACTTCATGCGTCCCATTTATTTACCACATGGTTGCTACATACAAATAAGTTACGTTTAGACTTAATGGTGGATTTTATAGTTCATGTACTCGGCACGATAACAATGTTCCATCCATAAAGGTAATTTATCAATAAGATGCTACAAGATCACAAGATTACAAGATCACAAGATAACGGTATATGGAACCACGAGCCCCTTATCTGAGTACAGTCCCTATATTGTCCACTATTGGAGTCAACCCTTAAACCCCAGCTTAATTAACAATTTTATTAATGCAACAATACAATATGCAATTTATTAGATGAATGATAGTAACAATAGGGAAACAATATGATGATAACTTGAATAAGACACTTAGAATGATGACAATGAGACATTAGGATCATGCAATGCAACATACACACTTTAATTCAAGCAATACTACGATATAGGATTAATTAACTATAAAAAACTGGAATATAAAATTCTTGACAGCAAGAGTAGTCTGTAAAAAAATGCAGTTTCTCGCTATTTCAAAAATCAAAAACTAAATTCGTCAAAAGTTATAAAAATTAGACTTCCACACGGTTCCAACACATATTTAAAGTTCAAAATCCGACAACAGTATCTAAGTCAGTCACACCATTCTTTGCAGATTTCATGTTCAGGCAGAATGTCGACATCAGGTTATTTTATTTTTAGAAACAACAAAAACTCAATAATAAATTCATTAAAAATATTTTCTAGACTCCTAAACATTATTACTAACAATATGAAAATTATCAGAGCAAATTTTTATCATTTGATCAGCCTTTTTACTGTTTAAACATCAAATATACGAGAATCTGAAAGTCTGGAAATAAAAGACACAGTTGTAGAAAAACAGGCATAAATTTTGCTACACAACTCAGAATTCAAAAATTTAAGATGTTCTGGAAACTAGAAAGATAAGGCTACAATTCTTATTCAAAAAGTAATTCATTTTAAGATCCTTTACTGGTTCAAAAATTGCAGTCAACATACAAGTCAACAAGCAATAAACAAGTTTTAAGGTATTTTCATGAAACAATTTAATTAACACGATGGGTATCAATCCTATTAGTCGATAAACTTATCAATCAGCATGAAGGGTATAAAAACATGGTAAATAAAATTAAGAACACACATACATCAATTTATCATCAATCAACCATCAATCGATCAAACAACATACAACCTAGCAATTGTCTCTGCAATAAATTTATGTGTGTGATAATTATATGAACAACCCTATTATCAATTCTATATGCACTCATGAAAGATTCAATCTTTAGAGTCAAAAGTGGCACGATGTCAAGAATATTGGGGTTAGCCCGTGTAAACCCTCAATAGACCCAACGAAGAGATGAACAAGTATAATACGATAAAGAAGGGATCTACTTGCAAGAATTTCAACAAAACTTGAGATACAATTAACAATTCAAGAGAACAGTGCCTTGCCTTATGGACGACAAAATTGAATACCAAGAATAACGGGATGAGAATCCCGAAGCAACGAACCTACAAACACACAAATAACACATTCAATATACGTGCTATAAAAGAACCCAATAGAAAAAGAGAGAGAAGAAACCACAACAAAAGAGACAGCAGCCACAACAGCAGTAAAGAGCAATGACAGCAATCGACGGTGGGCTTGGGCTAGCAGTGGGCGGAGGGAAGGGCGCTACGGCGTCGCTGGAGCTCGGCAGGGCATCGATGGGATTGGGGTGGCACGACCGCTGGTCGACGGGGTTGGGAGCAGCAATAGGGTTTCGATTTTGGGTGTTGGGTCGACGAGAGGGGTTTGCCGGAGTGGCTTGATGAGGAGGTGGAAGGGGGTTTCGGTTGGGTGGCGACATGGAGGAAGAGGGCGGAGATGGGGGGTTCGGGATTGGGTGTCTGGGCATCGTCGGAGGTGAGGAAGGGTGGAGCAAGGGTTATGGCGACTGGAGGTGGCAACGAGAGAGTTGCCAGAGGAGTTGGTCGGGGAAGAATGCCACAAAAGGGGAAGGTCGGGATTGGGTTCATACGGGGAGAGAGAAACCAAGGAGGATAGAGAAAGAGGAGAGGAGAGAGAATTTGACGGCTAGAAAATTGTTTTTTTTTAGGGTTTGTATTAGGGTTGAATTTATAGAATACAAATAGATTTTTGGGTTAATGGGTTAGGATCCAATAATAGTGGATTTGGGTTGAGAACAAACTGCAATTGGATTTCAGGGTTCAATAAGAGATGGGTTTGAAGACAATAGAGTTCATATAAAATACTCACAATCCAATAAAATAAATTTCACAATATAGATAGTCCAACAAAAAGAGAAAATAGTTCATGAACGAAAGCTTAAATCCATTTAGCTAAATAAATAATACAATGAATAGAATATAAATTGGGGCTTGAAAATAAATTTGGAATTCGCCAATAAAATCAGATCTAGTACAATAATAAAATAATTCAATAAATGAACTTTAAATAGATAGTCAAGAAATAAAAATTAATTATTATAACTATAAAAATAATAAAATCATATAACAAAATAATATTCGGGTTTAACAATTTCATTAAAACAATCCAATAATAATAATATATTTGTTTTTGGGCTCAAATGTAAATATCCGATCAATAAGAAATAGAAAGTAAGATTAAAATATATCATTATTCAAAATGAATAAATTTTTGATTAGAAAACACTTTAATAAAAGATACGAAACGAATTTAGCACAAAATAAATTTATAAAAATCAAAATAAAAAAATATTCAGAAAATATGTATTTACGGGAATGTGGGTTACACCTGTGGAGGAAAGGAATTTCATCTTCATATGGAAGGCAGAAGGTACAATTTGAAGCGCGGCCAGGCCGGGTCGGCCAATGATGGCATTATATGCGACTTTTACATCAACAACCATAAATTCAATTGGCTCTGTTCGGGTGGTAGGGGTTTTTCCAGTGATTACATCGAGGGTGATAACTCTATCGATAGTCACTGGCACCCCTAAGAATCCGTGGAGAGTCTAGCCAGCAGGTTTGAGGCAGTCTCGGGACAACTTAACGCCTTGGAAGGCCTCTAGGAAGAGGATGTTGACAGAGCTGCCCTTGTCGACTAAGATCCGGTGCACTTCGTGGTTGGCCATGTGGAGGTTGATTACGAGGGTATCACAGTGAGGCGTTCGGACGCCTTCCAAGTCTTTATCTGAAAAGGTCATGGGGACCCCGAAGCCTTTGGGCGGAGGATGGTTCTGTACTGATTTTACTTCTCGGATGAAGGCTTTTCGGGAGGAGTTGGACTCTCCCCCCATTGGGCCTCCGTGGAAGAGGTGTATGATTGTTTCAGGTTTGGAGTTAGGAGACTTAACAGGTCTTTCAGTTCTCTTATTTTCCCCTCGGGGAAGTGGAGGATCCATTCTGCCCTTCCTAACAAACTTGGCCAGTTGCCCTATCTGAATAAGGGCTTCAATCTCATCCTTAAGGGCCCGACAGTCGTCCGTATCGTGGCCATGGTCCTTGTGAAAGTGGTACCTCTTATCTCTGTTCCTCTTTTTTCCAGGGGTTTTCATCTTTGGGGGAGGTTGGAGAAAGCCTTATTTACCGACTTTCTTGAGGATAGCCGAAACGCTGGCATTGAGAGGGGTGAACTTTTCAAAACGGGGAGTAGGGTGGCGCTGGCCGTTGTTATCTTTCTGGAGCTTCTTAGTGCCTTCTTCATTTGCTCCCTTTTGTTTGTTCCCGGTCAAAGGCTCTTTTCTGGTCATTAGGGTGGAGGGCTTCTTCCGCTCGGATATACCTCTCAGTCCTCAACAGGAGCTCTGAGAAGTCCTGGGGTGGCTTCTTTGCGAGGGATGCTTTTAGGTCGACATGATTGATGTTGTGTCGAAATGCTGCAGAGGCCACCGACTGATCAAGAGAGGCGATAGAACGACCCTCGGTTGTGAAGTGCGGGACATAGTCCCTTAGGTGCTCTCCCTTCCTCTGACTGAGGGCCAATAGAGATGCATTTGTCTTCTCTATTCTGTGGCTGCTGACGAAGTGGTGAGGAAGAGTTCCTCAAACTGATCAAACGAGAAGATGGAGGCGGGGGACAGTTGGAGTACCATTGTCTCGCAAGTCCCTTCAATGTGGTTGGGAAGGTCTTGCAAAGAAGCACATATGACGCTTGGTGAATCATCATGAGATTTTTGAAACTCTCGATATGATCAGCTGGGTCTGACTCCCCATTGTTGGACTTAAAGTGAGGGGGCTTGAAGGTCTCAGGGACCGGAGCTTCCATATTGGCCCTGGAGAAGGGAGGCCTGCTCAGGTAGAAATTCCTAGCCCGCTGTTCTTCTTCCAAGTCGAGTCTGCTAAGGCGCCTCTTCATCTCTCTGAGGTCACAGCAGGTAGGGCCTCGAGATTCTCCTTCATGAAGGGTGGCATGGCGAGGGCTATGTGCATGTTGATCATGACTCAGGGTATGGCGAAGACTAGGTGTGCATTGATCGTGGCTCGGGGTATGGCGAGGACTAGGTGCACGTTGATCGTGACTTGTGGCAATGCTAAGGGCTCGCAAGATGTCCTATTTGAAGTTCTGGAACTCTGCTTGAGTGGCGGGTGCCCCTCCAGCTCGGCGGTCTCTTGGTGCTTACCGACTTGTTAGAGTGAGGCTTCTCCGCTGACGACGTGGAGGGGACTCTCTTCGCCTCCTTGGGGAGGGGGTTCTTCTAGATCTTGGCCTGTGGAAGGACCGGACTCTCGGGGCCCTTTGGTGCTCAGGCGGAGGGACTTCATCAAGGGCGTGCCTCTCATTCAAGCGAGTGCAGAGGTCTACCTCCTATTGCCGGTTAACAATGACTTGGTGGAGATCTCCCGGCCCTAGAGGACTTTGAGACGCCATGGAGTCGATCGAAAGATTGTAGACTGAGATGTGGTCATGGTGTGAGTATTGTCCCTGACTGCTTCGACGGGAGCCCCCAGAGCAGCTCCCCTGGACCTGGGAGGAGGTTGTTGAGAAAGAGGTTGTTCAGGCTGCGGTGGCTGAACTTATTGGTTTGGTTGAGGAAGAACATCTTGGAGTGGGGGAGGAGGAGGAAGAGGATTGGCTCTCCGGCTGGACGCCACTGCCTTCCCTTTTTCTTTCGGAGGCATGACTAGAAACTACTTTCACCAAAGTGTGTGGTTGGATCGCTTTTTCTGTTCCCACAGACGGTGCCAATCTATTGCTGCTAATTTCGGTGTGGGAGCTAACAGATGATTTGTGAGTTCTTCAAGAAACAATAAAAGCGAACCTGTTGACTTCTTGCCGGCGTTTGACTATTTCTTGCCGCTGCCGCTAACCTGCAAAAAGTTCCAAACATCGGGATGGATCCCAGCGATGAACCCTCCGACGCCCAAGTCAGTAATCAGGAAGATTATGAGAGAGCGCTTTTGTGGAAAAAAATTATTGATTACCTTTTTTATGGTGGGGGTACAGGGGTATTTGTAGTCGCCTTTAGAGACGGTTTAGAGATAATCATTCATCTCTATGTCCCGGTATTTTTGGATTAGCCAGCGAGTTTAATTCGTTTCATGATAAGAGTTTTGGTTTAAACCACCTCTTAGAGATAATCACGAATTTGAATTACTCTCTAAAAGATCTGGGATGATTCGTAATGGGTTGTCACCCTGACTCAGTAAGACAGACCCGTTTTTTGGGTTATTGGGCTTGGAAAAGACCCAGTTCTCGTTTTCGGAACAGTTTATAGGTGAAATTACCGTTTTACCCCTGAGAGCTTTAAGATCTGTGCCCGATTTAAACGGTCTCGATTTAGTTATATGTTTACCCATATCAATTAATTTCAGGGCTGGGCCTTTCCTCCTCCCCCCCCCCCCCCACCCCCACCAATGTGTGATGTTTCTGTTGACTCATTATGAACTTGGGTTGTTGGATTGTTGGTGTGGAATGAAACATTACGAATCCCCAAGGCATCCTGCACCAAAGCATGCATCTCATCGGGAACACTGAAGTCATCATTCACTAAGGGCTCATCTTCATTTTCTAATATAACCGGACAAACAGGAGCTAACGTATGACCCTCTCCATGACAAAACCACCGTGTGTACCCTTGAAGAAAACCATTGACAACCAAATGTGTCTGTACTACGTCACATGTCCTCAAGTTATAATTTTTACACCGGAGGCATGGACAAAGAATTAAGTTGGGATCACGAAATTTCGTTTGGCGAAGATAATAAAATCTTTAACACCATCCCGGTACTTCTTGGATAATCGTGGTTTATTAATCCAACTTCTATCCATTTGAACAATAACACCCAATCTGAAATTTAAATTTGATATATTAAATAGTATTAAATTGAAAAGTAGTTTTTCTAATTAATTTCACTTTTTTTAAAACCTTCCCTAATTGATTTTTATGTATATTACATATGTCAACCAATACGATAAATTTCATGTGTATTACATGCCTATCAACAAAATTAACTCTAAAACAAATAAATCTCAACAAAATTAAATCTATTCATATAACTCTAAAATCGATTGTTACAACCCTAAAAAGAACTCTTATCCATTTAAATAATAGCACTTAGCTTCAAATTTAAATTTCATAAATTTAAAATTAATGACTATAATTCAAGTGACTATCTCACTAAGTCGATTGTCTATGAAATGTCTAATCCGGTTGTATGAATAGTCCAAGTTTGTAATTCAGATAAAATAGGTGATTATGATAAATCATAACGATTATCGCACAAAACTATATAAAAATATTATCAAGATATTACCCACACACAAGTAAAAAAATTACTTGTTTTCTCACGCACCGACATACATGTCACAATATTATAAAGAAATTACATCATGAGATTGAGAAATTTATTAAAAAAGAAACAAACTCAAACCCCCAATTCAACAAATATATGTAACTCCAATTAAACATAACACCTCAAGATCATACACCACTTAAGAACAGTAAACACTTTTAACATATCACATTAAAAAAATGTGACTATATTCATGGAAATCTAAAATATATAATTAAGGTCCTAAAATAAATAAACTCTAAAACAATTAACTCTAAAAGAAATAAATCTCAACAAAATTTAACACAAAAACAATTAAATTTCAATACAATCTAATCTATTCACACAACCCTAAACTACCTTTGTAGGAACTATGTAAAGCACCTTTGTGGCAATTGATCAAACACCTTGTGCTCGAGTCTAATATCGGTTCAAATATAGTCTCCCTTGAATTTGTTTTTCCGTTCAAGGAGATGATGGTGGTGAAGGATATTTGCTGTTGAGAGAAAGTGCGGGAATAACGAGGGTGTCGTGCGGTCAGGATGAGAACAAGAAAAACAAGAAGACGCTTGATTTATTTGGTTCATGGCTAATTATTAATAAAAAAACATACCTACCACAATAATAACATTTATTTTTTGCACATGATAAATGATTCAAACCCTAGAGAAGAATAAAGCATTATACCACTTATAAGCCGAAAGTTGTCGACGGTGGGGGGACGGAGGACTATAGGGGGCGATGGTGGGGGTGACAACCAAATGAACGAGACAAAGAGGGAGCACGGAAAGCTACGGAGACGGCGATGGATAGAGGAGTAGGAGTTTTTTTTTGGGGGGGGGGGGTGGAGAGAGTGAGCAGGACAAAGAGGCGGGAACGACAACGACATGCACAAAGACGGTGGAGGAGATGGCGGGCATGGAGACGGAGGGGAGGAGGCGCAAATGGCGAGCGGCAGAAGCACGCGCGAGATAGAGGTTCAAGAATTTTTTAGAGTGGGAGCAAAATGTTAGGGTTCGGAAAATTTGGGAATTTTATCTCATTTCATACCCCCGGTGTTTTTAATAAAAACGCCGCTGTAAGATTCACGAAATTTGGGAACTTTATCTCATTTCCTACCCTGGCATTTTTAAATGAAAACACCATTGTTATCACCCTACCCCGGTGTTCGCTATAAAATGCCGTGGTATATCGCTAGAAAATTTAACCTCGTTCCTCGTCCTAGCCTACCCCGGCGCGACTAGGAAAACGCCGAGGTATATACGCTGTTGTAGCTTATAAATGTTGTGTGGCCTCACAGTTCAAGTAAAATAAGAAGAAAACTCTAAGGAATAAGTGAAAGTACGTTGATGTAGGACAAAAGATTGATTATTTACTTGTCTTCGTACAAATCCACGGTTCTTGAATAAAAAAAGATTTTCTCGTGCATGAGAAAGATAAATTAAAGAAAACATCTTCGTTTTGTATTTTGGATTAATAATGAAAGATCAAAATACATAATAATTCCTAACGCCAATAAATAGACAAACTAAATTTACCAAGAAAGCAAACTATCTTAATCTAAAAAAGAACATACATAACTGAAATAATCACTAAACTAGGAAAGCAATAAAAGCTACATATTTTGGATTTAAAAAGATACTGAAGAAAGAACCAGTAACATGCCAAAAATAATTGGTTCAGTGCTTGCGGTCAACTGCTAAAAGTCCTCGGCACTATTTTAATACTCGGGCAGTCGACTTGCGAAAATCACTCGAGCTTTGCCTTAATTTCTGGTGTTCTATTCCCATATGATGCAGTTGACTGTGGCTGCTATTGTTGATAATTATGCTCTGCATCACACACTCTCTCTTGAAAAATAAGCCATCCTCGAGTTATGTCTAAAGCACAGGGCTCCATCCAAAATAATCGACATTTCTTCTGCTTCCACTTGTGATACAAATTATCATAGATAGTCTCTTTGCATGATACGTCAACATTGAACAACTTCGCCTTCCAGCTATGATAAATACCAATATTTACCATCTTTTTGCACAAGAACATCATGACATAATCTCTAACAACCAACACTCCTGACTGGCAATGCATATTGGCTGCAATCATGTACTTCTCATTGGAGGCTCCAAATTTATATCTCACTTTTTTCTTCCAGTGAACACCTATTCGGATAGGAAATTGATGATACCCACATTTTAGATTAATTTTGAAAAACACCTGAAATTTTTGTAACGGTTCAAATGGATCTTCAAAAATCAAAATTGGAACTTTATAGAACATGATGAACATCTCGATTACAAAACCGTCTTCATTCTTTGGGGCCAGCCATGTAGGGATTGGATGTGGATTCATAATTTCATGCAGTAATTCATTGACCTCTTGAAAGAAAATTTTTGACCCTTTCTGAATAAATTGCACTTGTTCAATCCTTTAATCTACAAAAATATTCTCTTCTTGCAACTCTGAAAGTTAAACATTGTCATCATCAAAATAAAGATAATGTATTGGAGAAAGTTGACTCAACTATCCCTCTAACAAGGGCTTATTGAACTTCAACAAAAGTTGCACAATTTCTGGATGGATGTGTTCAACTTCTTCTACAACTATTTCCTCAACCACTTATGCATCCTTCTCTTGTATTTTACTTTCGAACTTATAAAACTTTTCCACCTCCTTGACATCAAGGCTAAAAGTATGCTCCATTTTGGTTGAAGAAAACAATGTCT
Organism: Hemerocallis citrina; assembly: GCA_017893485.1. NCBI lineage: Eukaryota > Viridiplantae > Streptophyta > Magnoliopsida > Asparagales > Asphodelaceae > Hemerocallis > Hemerocallis citrina. The sequence goes on along the minus strand of CM030364.1, from coordinate 210,602,791 downwards.
CCCCTCCAACTTGAAAGACTTCAGGTGGAGAACTAAGGGAAATCTTCGGATAAGATTTTTGTTTTTGAACTCCATGATCTCCTTAAAAAGATTTATATTTTTGGTTCAATGCCCCCTCTATTTGCAATGCCCTATGTTGTACATCATCGATACTCTAAGAAGCCTGTTGAAGAATCTACCACAACTTGTAGTGCAAATATCGGAAGTACACCACAAGCAATAGAAACTAGCAGGACTTAGATGAACCAAGAAAAGCCACCACAATATATGCAAGATCTCATAAGAACACAATCAATATGCAGAGATAACCAATACTTCTTATTCCTAAAGAAATACAAAGATTACAAAAGAGATTACAGCTCTCAATCTCTCTCCCTCACCTTTGAAGCACTCGGCATAATCCCCTCTTGAAGTTGAACAATGATAAAGGCTCACATCTTGATCTCAAAGATATCTAAAACCTAGAGTCTACAGCCATATATAGAGTCCCTAAGTAAACCTTAAAAAATAAACACAAATCCAGCTTACTGGGCCTTAAACTCGTCAGCCCAAATCACACAGCGTCGCTGTCGGTCGACCGCACCCCCAGGTCGGTCGACCGCAACGTGTAAAGTCCACACTCGAGACATGACCGATCGACTGCACGGTCAACCGTCCCCTTCTCTGTTGAACCCTGTACACTCGAAGAACATTTTACAGTTAAGGTCGGTTGACCACAACTCTCCAGACTGCATATCTTCTACTTGCTGCTTTGTCTCTTGCTATCTTCGTCTTCATCTCTTCTTCTCCAACTTCAAGTACTCAGTGCCTACGTGTATTTGATGCCACAATCCTAACAATTTCCCACTTCGACCAAATGCACAATGCTTCAAAATTATTGTAATCTTTACCTCGCATTATCACTGCAAATCTCCCACTTTCATGGTAGACTCAAGTACTCTCCATTCTCATGAAGAGCACCTCCGCCACTCCACCACGTGGAGTGCACCAACCACCCATCATCGCCTCGTGAAGGATGTGCTACACCAATCGTATAGAGCACGAATACCGGAGAAACAAACTCTTGTGTCGGATTCTGTGTTACAAGACTCCCCAACTCGCAGAATCTTCAACAACACCGGACATGGTTCAAAGCCTCTCAATGCACCCTCTGCACTAGAAGTCTCCGTGGACGACACCTACAGTCCTATTTCAGTTACCTTCATCGACATCACCTCGCATATCGATACCAGTGCTCTCTACCTCACAAGAGCGACATGAAACTTTGACTTCCATATTGCAAAGTACCCTCACTGCAACAACGTCGTGCCCTCTAGGATCACTTTTATAGCCTGCAGCTCCCACTAAATTAGTAACCTCCCCTCCACAACTGAAAAGAACTCGGTTGTATCCCACACAACCTACTATTCGCTTCCGGCAGAGAGTCAACTACAGGAGAAATGCCCCCCACGACTCTAAGCAAATACAATATTCCCTCATGCTTGTTTTTTGCAATCACCCTTGAACCTACAGCTATACAACACTCCCCACTACTAACTATAAAAGACATACCCTCTTTGTCTAGCCTTCCAATCGAGATAAGATTTTCCTTCAAGTCTGGAACATACCTTGTCTCCCGCAAAATAACACTTTGATCATCATTGGCTCTCACGTAAACCGTACCAACTCCACATACAGGACACCGGTGACCATTCTCCACGATCACATCTCCATAAGAACCCTCCCCGTAGTCATCAAACACATCTCTCCTTAGAGTGCAATGAAAAGAAGCTCCTGAATCAATATACCAATCTTGAGTGCCTAACTCCTCCCGAGCTGATAAACATAACTCTTCAACAAGCTCCACTTGAGTTTCCTTTGGGATATCTCTCTTACGTTTCTCCTGCATACTTTTCATATAAGCCTTGCAACTGCGCATCATGTGACCCTTCTTGTGACAACACCAGCTCTCAGGCCCATGTCCCCCATCGCTGTCATCAGACCCACTTTCTGATGAACTACTCTGATCCTTTCTTCTTCGACTGCTCTTAGATCTCCTAAGTTTCCTCTCAACAGACATTGCAGAATCTTTAGAAGATGATGATGGATATCCCCCATTTCTCACCCTTCTCACCTCCATGTTCAGAATTCTACTTACCACATCCTGTAGTCGTCGAATCTATCATAGTGCCTGTAATAGTCTGTTCCACCGTACCATAACTATCGGGTAAAGTAAATAGAAGTAACAATGATTTTCCCCCTCTCTGAAAACTTCAAACTTGCAGCTTCCATCTATTTATAAACCATACAGTAATTGTTCGCAAGTTCTGCTACTGAACCCTCTTCCTTCAACTTCATATTAACCAATTTCTTCAAATGAAGAATTTGATTAGATGTTGTCGGTTTTTCATACATATCCGTGAGAATTACCATAGCCTCATTTGTGGTATTTACCTTCGAGATATGAAATAACGCCTTCCTACTTAGTCCCAACTGAATCTGACCTAACACCTTTTGATCCAAATGATTCTACTCTGCCAAGACCTTCGCATCCTTATTTACACCTTCCGGCTTCTCATCAAACAATGGACCATAAAGATCTTTCTGACGAAGATACGCTATCATCTGAATCTTCCACATCGCAAAGTCAATCCTAATGAACCTCTCTATCTTCGACTTGCTATCGGCCATCTTGAACATAGAGCTCTGATACCACTTGTTGAAGAATCTACCACAACTCGTAGTGCTAATAGCGGAAGTACACACAAGTAATAGAAACTACCAAGACTTAGATAAACCAAGAACAAACCACCACAATATATACAAGATCTCATAAGAACACATTCAATTTCAGAGATAACCAATACTTTTTTTTCCCAAGAAATACAAAGATTACAATAGAGATTACAACTCTCAATCTCTCTCCCTCACCTTTGAAAAACTCGGCACAATCCCCTCTTGAAGCTAAACAATGACAATGGCTCACCTCTTGATCTCAAAGATATCTAAACCCTAGAGTCTATAGCCATATATATAACTCCCATGTAAATCCTAAAAGATAAACACAAATCCAGCTTATTGGGCCTTAAATTCGTCAGCCCAAATAACATACAACGTTGCTGTCGGTTGACTGCACCCCCAGGTCGGTCGACTGCAACGTGTAAAGTCCACACCTGAGACATGACCGGTCGACTGCACGGTCGACTGTTCCTTTCTTTGTTGAAACCTGTACACTCGAAGAACATCCTACAGTCAAGGCCAGTCGACCGTAACTCTCTAAACTGCACATCTTCTACTTGTTGTTGTTGTCTCTTGCCATCGTCGTCTTCTCCTTTTCTTCTCCAACTTCAAGTACTCAGTGCCTACATGTATTTGAGGTCATAATCCTAACACCTACAATATCAAATGATCTTGAATCTCATACCTTAATATGTTGGGGTCTTAACACTTGCAAATCCTTTGGTTCTGAAAGGTTACAATGAGATTGCAACCTAACAAACTTGTTGGTATACTCTATGATGGAATGATTGTCATGCTTGCAGTTCTGAAATTGTTGGTACATCATCTACTTGTGATCCTTGAATATATATATATATATATATATATATATATTGCATGAGGCCCTTCATCTATGGCCAAGTATGTACATGGTTCACTCCACAAAATCGCCTAGAGGCTTGCACATGCGACCCCCATGCGGCTACTCTACCATTAAACTTGTATGCAACCAACTTCACCTTCTTCTCCTCAGCTACCGTTGAAGAGAAGTATCCAAACAAAATGTCTTATTTTTTCAATAATACATATTTGTAGCAATATAATACTAAAAAAATACTATTTCTCTTCATCAATTTAAAGAACTTCTCTACGTCATAATCCCAATTATAATAGCCTCCAACATTGATGTTGTCGTGGAACTTCAGACTAACTGCCTTGATGCGATAGTCGTCGTTATGTTAGGATTGATGGGGGGGTATGATAGTTGATGTGTTGTTAGCGAGGGTGGTGCTTCTCAAACTATTCACAACCAAAGCCTTCAATAAAATTATTACTAACCGTATCAAAGACTTTATCAAGGGGCGGGGTTCTTCGTTCCAACACTACAAATTGCAAGGGCTATAACGACATGTCTATCTCGGCGTTTGCACAGAAACGCCCATAGAGATAGTTGTTCTAATTTTGTTTTTTTAAAAGTTTCGAATATCTATCCCGAGGTTTACAAGAAACGCCGGTATATGTATAATATATAACGACATTTATACAACGCCAGTTTATATTGTACCTATAGTGGCGTTTGTAGTATAAATGCTGAGATAGACTGTTTGCATATTTTGGTCAGTTAATAGAAATATCTATTCCGGCGTGTATATTGAAAACCACCGAGATAGGGATACAACATTCAATTTCTTTTGGTTTATAATGATATACATTTTAATGTTTTTTTATTATATTATTCTTTATTTATTTTTTATACACAGATAGCACAAACATTTTTTTAATGAATTATTATGATGAATAATTCGAGTTATTCTGAAATATGAATTTGATAAAGTAGGATTATTAGTACTATTTTTTACTCTATCATACACATTTATTAAATCTATATTCTCTCCATTTGATTATATATTTATCATCTAATTATTAATAATGGTGTTATATATTTCTTGATCAAGAATTGTACTCTTTTATAATCAGTTATAATCTTTATGTTTAATTTTACTAGTTAGTATTACTTATGAAATAGAGGAAAATCTTGATAATGCTTTTATGTTTAACCATGTGCCAACAAGATGATTACAGCCAGATTCAGTTATTGATGTATATAAAATGGAACCAGTTAGCAATATGATATAACGACAAATGGAGGATTGTAAGAACATGAAGAACATAGAGAACGAGCAATAAAGCATTGTCATAGGGACTGAGCTGAAAAAGGAAGCTCTAGTTTAATAAGAATTTTATATCGTCGGATGTATAAACACCTAGTGCAAGAGTCTGTTTGCTGTTATCGGAATTAATAATTCTCATATAATTTAGTTCACCAAGAATTAGATGCAAATTATTCTTATATGATATAAGTAATGTTGTTGAAAATTGTTTATTCGAATTTTATAGAATTTAGGAAAATTTTTGGTTTATTCAATCGCGAAAATAGAGTTATTAATGACTAGAAGCAACAATTGTTTGCCTTTTCATAGTATAGTATTTACATTCCAAGCTAAATTTGAAAGAGTTTGAATTTTTCATAAGCGACCGATAATTAAAAATGAAGGGAAAACGATTGAAAAGTCCACAAATGACATTAAAAAAAAGAGGAAACTTTGAGACAAGCCAGAATTCACTACACACAACCTAACGCAACTTGTAGAAGTGAGTTTTGACTCACGGTCTGCAAGATACGGCTAAAAATGCAAATACATATATATATATATATATATAGAGAGAGAGAGAGAGAGAGAGAGAGAGAAAGAGAGAGAGAGAGAGAGAGAGAGAGAGAGAAATGTTCGGTTGAAAACGAGTTTGTTTTCACCGGGTTGGAAAACAGCGATCTGAGCCATTGGATCGCTTTCGATCGTGATCAACAGGCTAAGATCGAAGCCCGCTCAGATCTCCCACTATGAGCCCTTAAGAGCGGAGGGGCATTTTGGTACTTCACACCAAAAAATGCTTCAGACTTAGCATTTTTTTGGCGTGATTTTTTTTTTAGGCCGTTGTTGGGAACAACAACCTCGGTTGTTTTTTTAAAATAATTCAACCTAGAAGGCCTAGGTATGTACAAGTATTTTTCCAAACACTTGTACATACTCAGATTGCCATCTCCATCATTCTTCGACAACTCTCTCTCTCTATCTGGAGCTCCTGAAACCCATTCCCCAAACCCTAGCTCTCTTTCTCTCTCTCGATCTGAAAACCCTAGCTCTCTCTTACTCGTTGTTTCTTACTTAATCTCTCCCTCTTCTCACACTCTTGCCCTCTTCCTTTGAAGATCCCAATTAAAAAAAAACCCTAACCCATACGAAATTTCTCCAACCCTAAAACCCTAATCCTAAAGAAGTTAGCCAAACCCTACTCCCCTTCCTTTCTCTAAAGCAGCGCACAAGGACCTCCTCTATCTCCTTTCCGAAAACCCTCATTGTAAAAAGTAATAATTTTTTTTCTCTTTTAGTAGATCTAACTAGGTTAATTGATTGAAATTTTTTATTCAATGTTTGAGTGTAAATTTTGTATATTATGCGTAGCTAATTATAGATTAGGTAATTATAGTGTTATTGACGATGTAAATATAGTATTAGTTGTTGTTTGTTGTTAGTAATAGCGCACAAAGAGATCCAAAAATTATGCAATTTTGCGAATACGTCGGGCTCGCCATGCACAAGCCAACGCAACTTGTAGAAGTGTGTTTGGAATGACGGTTTGAAATGTACGGCCGTGTATCTCTTTCGACTATTTTTCGTGAGTGAACTCGATACATCGGCGTATATTGCAAACCGTGAGTCGAAACTCACCTCTACAAATTTTTTTGGCTCATGTGTTTTGCGTCCGTCCTACTCCCAAAGTTTCGGAATTTTTTGATCTCGTTTGTGCGGATTTCTACTGTATATCAAACAACTACAATTAATGTTTGATTTCTATCGAGTGACTTTTCACTAGGAAACGATATCCAAAAAATAAGAAATTTTGCGAGCATGTCGGGCTAACCGCTCGCAACCCAACGCTACTTGTAGTTGCGAGTTCCGACCCATGGTTTGCGAGCTACGTCAGTGTATCGTATTGTTGGCATTTTTCATGAGTGAATGCGATACACGGTCTTATCTTGCAAACCGTGGGTCGAAACTCGCTTGTACAAGTTGCATTGCCTTGTGTACGAGGAGCCCGACCCAATCACAAAGTTTATTGTTTTTACAATCGATTGTGCGGTTTTCTTATGAATTTTGTTATATTTTGAGCAAGTTTTCAATAGAGAACCCACTTGAAAAATCCGTAATTTTGCGAGTAGGTCAGTCTTGCCACTCACAAGTCATAGCAACTTATAGTTACGAGTTGTCACCCACGGTTTGCTATATGCGTCTGTCTATCACATTTCCCTCTTTTCCAAGAGCGAAAGTGAGCGAGACACGGACGTATCTTGCAAACCATGGATCAGAACTCGCTTCTACAAGTTCTGTTACCTTGTGTGCGGCAAGCCGGACCCAATCACAGAGTTTTGTATTTTTTGGACGTCGTTTGTGAGGTTTTCTCACGTATTTTGTTTCGTATCTATATATATCACAATCGTTTGTTAACAAGCTGTTTTATATATGATGTGTGTATTAATTTACCAAAAATATATATTTTTTCAGATGAACAACGATACGGAGAGTTCTGCTGCCGGTAATAATTTTGTGCGGGTCATTGATTTCATGCCGCTAGTCGAAGAACATCTAAAACCAAAGTTAGGTATGACGTTTCCAACTTTAGTTGAGGTCGAAAATTTCTATTCTTCATATGCTCGATGTAGGGGTTTTGCAATGTATAAGGGTGGGAATAAATTAAAGGGAGGAGTGGAAGTAGCTAAGTTATATCTGTGTAATAAAGTTGGGTCGTTGCTAAGTCAACATAGTGATGGTAGGCGGGAAACAACCTGTAGAACAGGTTGCAAGAATTGCGTTCGTGTAAAATTGAACGAAGAAAGTAATACGTGGGTGTTGTATTCATTTCATGAAGTACATAATCACGAATTCACCTCACCCGGTAGAAGACATCGTTTGCCCCGAAACCGTTTCGTGTCAGATACGGATAAAAGGATAATAGATCAATTCAACCAAGCTAATATCCAGACTTGTCGACAAATGATCTTCTTCGAAAGTTCTAGTGGTGGTCACGATCAAGTAGGATTCACCGAAAAAGATGTTAGAAATTTACTTAGAGACCCGCAAGAAGTATTGAAAGGACATAATTCGAAAATGCTAATTAATTTTTTCGAATCTAAGAAACAGACAGATCCTTCATTTTTTAATGACATTCAAGTAGATCCCGAAGGGCGGTTGTCACATTGTACGTTGATGGTATTTCTAGGATGAATTATCAAGAATTTGGCGATGTACTTTGCTTTGATGTCACGTACAATACGAACCGTATGGAATGTTATTTGTTCCCATTGTTGGAGTGAATCAACATTGACAATCGACTTTCTTAGGAGGTGGGTTCAGTCCAAATTAGACCGCCCCTTTGTTTGAATGGTTCTTTGAAAAGTGGTTAGGTGTTATGAATCGTGCTCCATCCGGTATCGTCACCGATCAAGATCGTGGGATCGCCACCGCAGTGAAGAAGTTTTCCCCCAGACTCGGCATCAGTTTTGTATTTGGCACATAATAGATAAGTTGCCGCAGGAGGTACGTATGTCGAACGATGTCGACAAAGTTTAGGAAATTATTGAAGAATGTCATCTACAATTCCGAATATGTACATGAATTTGTAGAAAAATAGAATTTATTGGTTTCGCAATACGAATTAGAGAATAACAAATGGTTGAACGATCTATTTGATATCCTAAAAAATTGGCACCCATCTATGCTAAAGACTCTTTTTGGGCCGGCATGTTGAGTAGCCAACGGATTGAGTCATCGCATTCTGCCTTGAAGCATCATACAGGAAAAAAATATTCCTTGCATGAAGTTGCCGTCTTCGACCTTTTTTGGGAAGACAAAGACACGATGAACTGAAAGAAAATCATCGTAGCCATGAGTAATAGACACGCCTTCCGTTGGAACATGGGTTGTGAACTAGAATATGCGGGTGGTGGTTCAATCTCTCTCTCCTCAATTGGTAGTTGAATACCAGCAGGTAGTTCTATATTGGGAGAGATGTACAAACGTGTAATAGATCTGTACCATTCCATTTACTTCATTTGCTGCGTGCCATCGTACGGTAGAACATCAATAATTACGAGTTCAAACCGTCGCTCATTCTATTTTGCAACATGAACACGGTAGAAATCTACCCAATCATGGGTAGGCATATGACCGGTACCCCTCACAGCATGTAACTCAAAGTTGTATTGGTTTGCGGATATTTTGGATAGATTTTTTTGAAGATCGAATTGCCGATGGACTCTGTCCTGCTGTGTAACTCCACACCAAAGTTGATGAGTGGAGCCGTCGTCATCCACAATTGCGACTTGGCCATGCACACCGGTGGTAGTCTTCCCACCCGTTCAGATGTATACGACATCCAAATCACAAATCACGAACTCTTCTCATTGTTGGTCGAGCTCGTCTCTATAGTAAGTTAGTACACCTTTTCGGTTGTCTCTATAACTCCATTTACCTGCCCAATATACACCTAAGGGTGCTAACATATCAACATTTGATGCTTCGGCCATCCAACCGTCCGACAGTCCCGTAATTTGGGGACGAACCAAGTGTAGACGCTCCCATAACCAAATCTGTAACAAGACCATTGGACCGGTCATCTCAGTTCCATCTAACGTAACCGAACACAACGTCTTGTACAATGTTGCTAATGCGCAACTTCCCCAGCATTACCGGCCAGCTAAGCGTAGGACGGCGAGCAATCGTAGATACATAAGCGGTACGGTATCTCCGGATGAGTTAGGCAAGAGAACCCCTCCAAGCACCGTCAGAATGTACTCTCTTGTGTAGCACTGTATATCGTGGTCGGTCGATGCATCTTCAACCTCCCTTCAAAATTTTCCTTCAACCAAAATAGTCGGATTGATTGTCCGACAAAAATAGCCCTATCTTCTGCGTCCTCCTCATCAAACTCTGTACCGAGGATTTCATTACATAGCTCTATCTTATCAAAGTTTATATTACCAGTCACGGCCATCCGATCTATTGGAAGACCGGAGATCATCGCTATATCCTGTAGCGTCACCGTCATCTCTCCGGCTGGTAGATGGAAGGTGTGCGACTCTGGCCTCCATCGCACGACGAGTGCTGCAAGAAGTGCTCGGTCGAGTTTCACCTGACCCATCATATTGATTCCGTAGAAATCGGTCGGAACTAGGTACTCGTCGATATGTGGGTGCACTGTCATGGTCTCATGAGTGCGGAAATTACACCTCCGCATCGTCCCACCCCACACTGCCTCGGATCTGTGGCGGTCTTGCAAGGTGAGTTCACCTTCATATATTGGTCCTGGACCTTGTTTTGCTGCCAAATAGAATGCACCAACCTACACCAACATATTGTAAAATTATTATTAGTGTAGTAACAATACCACTATTTACAAAATTCACAATACAAATTAATAGTTCTCTTACTTCTGTGAAATGTTCGCCCCGACCACTAACAGATGACGTTCCGGTTCCCCTCGTTCTAACCATTTCTCTGTAAGAAAGTTCGCATATATAAAACATTTTGTTCACAAAAAATTGGTATATATATAGATACAAAAAATTGGTATATATATAGATACGAAATAAAATACGTGAGACAACCGCAAAAACAACTTTCAAAAAATACCAAACTTTGCGTTTGGGGTCTAAATTGCCGCACACAAGCCACCGCAATTTGTAGAAGCGAGTTTGGACTAAAGGTCTTCAAGATACGGTCGTGTATCGCTTTCACTCTTGAAAAAAGAGTGAAATGCGATCCACGGACGCATATATCCAACCGTGGGTGAGAACTCGCAACTACAAGTTGCTTTGGCTTGTGAGTGGCGAAAACGGCCTATCCGCAAAATTTCGTAATTTTTGAGTCATTTCTCTATTGAAAACTCGTTAAATACATAATAAAATTCATGAGAAAACCACACAAACGATGGTAAAAAAAACTAAAAATTACGATTGGGTCGAGCTCCGCGCACACAAGGCAACACAACTTGTACAAGCGAGTTCCGATCGACGGTTTGAAAGATACGGCCATGTATCGTTTTCACTCTTGAAAAAAGAGCGGAAAGTGATACATTGACGTATCTCGCAAACCGTGGGTCGGAACAATCAACTACATGTTGCGTTGGGTTGTGAATGGTTAGCCTGACCTACTCCCACAGTTTCGTATTTTTTGGATTTTGTTTGAGCAGTTTCCTAGTGAGATCGTACTAAAAAGTTCCGAGGTATATAGAAGTTCTTTCTTATACGCGACAATACAAAACAAACGAGATGCAAAAATTCCGAAATTTGGCCGTTACGTCTAGCACACCAAACACAAGCCAACGCAGCTTGCAGAGGTGAGTTCCGACTCTCGGTTTGTAATATACTACTTTGTATCGCTTTATATCCATTTATTGAATAAAAATGATAAACGGACGTATCTTGCAAACCGTGAGACGGAAATCGCCACTAAAATTGTGTTGCCTTCTGCGTGGTGAGCCCGACCAAGTCGTACAATTTAGGAATTTTTGGATATCGTTTATTTTCTTTTCCTATATTCTACAACTACAATTAACACTACATCTACATAAATATCAACAAAATATATACAACACACATGATACAAAAATTATACACTCTCTAAATTGAAGACTACTACGCATAATACAAAAAAATCAAACTCAAAAATTGAAAAAATATTCAATAAATTAACATAATTCATTATACTAAATTGTAAAAAAGGGATTACCTAGTCAAAAGAGAGAAAAAGAGAGAGTTGTCGAAGATGTGAGGAGCGGCTGCTGTAGACGAACAAGTTGTAGAGTCTAGGGTTTCAAAGAATTTGTGCTAGGGTTCGGGTGAGTTGGGGAGATTTCGGATTGGGTTAGGGTTTGGGGTATTCGGGAGAGAGAGAGATAGATAGAGATAGATAGAGATAAATCGAAAAAAGGGGGAGATCGAGAAGAGCTTCAGATCGAGAGAGAGGAGGTTGGAGTAGAGCTAGGGTTTGGGGAAGGGGTTTCGGGAGCTCTAGATATATATATGTATATATATGTATATATATGTATATATAGCGAGAGAGAGAGAGAGAGAGAGAGAGAGAGTTGTCGAAGAATGAGGAAAACAACGATCTGAGTATGTACAAGTGTTTGGAAAAACACTTGTACATACCTATGCCATTGTTGGGAACAACGGCCTACGTTGAATTTTTTTATAAAAAAAATAACTTCGGCCGATGTTTCCAACCACGGCATAAGTATAACTTTTTTGCAAAAAAACTTCACGCCAAAAAAATGCTAAGTCTGAAACGTTTTTTGGCGTGAATTACCAAAAATGCCCCCCCACTCTTAGGCGCTCTTAGTGGGAGATCTGAGCGGGCTTCGATCTGAGCTGTTGATCACGATCGAGAGCAATTCGACGGGACAGATCGCTGTTTTCCAACCCGGTGAAAACAATATCCTTGATCTCGGTGTTTTGCAAAAAAATGCAGGGACATGGTATTTTTTTATCACTCCTGTCTCGGTGTTTTCGCAATGTATATCCATCGTAGTATCATACGATGTTATATTTGCATAGGCGTCATACCGAAAACTAGTGTTTATACCAGTATCGGTCCTCCTCATTCTCGTGCATCTTCTCGAATGCAATCCTCCTACGAACCGCCCCGCAAACCTAACTGCCCGCTAACGATAGAAAAAATCAAACAAAACACTGCAATTATGTGCACGCATACAGACAACATACATATATACACATATATATAAGCATCGTACAATCCGGGGTGTTACATCACTCCCTCCTTAGAGTCGTTCTGTCCCCAGAATGTTCCTAGTGGGAGAAAAGCACAACAAATAAAAATAGAAAACACTTAAAACAAATCCGGATATAAAGCCTTCATGCAGCTCTCCGGCTCCCACGTGGCTTCTTCCACGAACTGGTTCTCAAGAGAACTTTGACCATCGGGATGACCTTGTTTCTCAGTACCTTGTCCTGATGATCAAGTATCCTGACTGGCTGCTCTCTACTGGAAAGATCTATCTGCAAATCTTTCGGAACCTCTGGCAACCGATGGCTTGAATCCGGCACATACCTCCATAACATAGAGATGTGGAACATGTCATGCACTTGAGATAACTCGGCCGGTAGTTCCAACTTATAAGCCATCCTGCCAATCCTCTTCAGAATCTTGTATGGTCTAATATCTCGGAGCTAACTTCCTACCTCTTCCGAATCTGATAATTTCTTTTGTCGGCGACACCTTGAGAAATACGGAGTCACCTTCCTCGAATTCTAACTCTCTTCGGTGGTTGTCCGCATAGCTCTTCTGCCTGCATTGTGCTCCTTGAAGCCTCTTCTGAATAAGCTCGGTCTGCTTCGATGTTTGCTGTACGATTTCTGGCCCATACATCAGTCGTTCTCCTACCTCAAACCAACAAACTGGTGTTTTTCATCTTTGTCCCTACAAAGCTTCATACGAGGCCATGCCAATACTTGCCTGATAGCTGTTATTATAAGCAAACTCTACCAAGACTAAGTATTTCTCCCAACTTCCTCCGAAGTCCAAAATGCATGCCTGCAACATGTTTTCAAGAATCCTGTTGACTCTCTCTATCTGTCCATCAGTCTGTGGGTGAAAAGCTGTGCTGAAGTCCGTTCTAGTTCCCAACGCTGACTGTAGACTTCGCCAGAATCGAGATGTAAATCTTGCATCTCGGTCGGACACTATCGACACTGGCACTCCAAGCAGCTTTACTATGTTCTCGATGGAGACCTCGGCCAGCCTCTCAAATTTCCAGGTCATTTTTACTGAAAGAAAATATGCTGACTTTGTCAATCGATCCACAATCACCCATATTGAGTCATTTCCTTTAGGGCTCCTAGGTAATCCAATGATAAAATCCATAATGATGTTCGCTCATTTTCATTCTGGAATGGGTAAAGGCTGTAATAATCCTCCTGGTTTCTGATTTTCGGCCTTAACTTGTTGGTATGTCAAACATTTGGCGACGAACTATGCTATCTCTCGCTTCATCCCTGACCACCAATAGTGCTGTTTTATATCATGATACATCTTGGTGCTTCCGGGGTGAATCGCAAGTAATGTGGAGTGAGCTTCCTTCATGATATCTTCCCTCAAATCCTCGTCCTTTGGTATACATAGTCTGTTATCAAACCATAGTGAACCTTCTCTTATACTGAACTCGTGCAATTTTCCTTCATGCACTTGCTTCTTCATGTCTTCCATCTCTGGATCTTCGGTCTGAGCATTTTTCACTTGCTCATTCAAGCTTGGTCGTAACACCAACTGTGCCAAAACTGCACTTAAGTGTTGTGTAACCACTTCAATGCCTGCCTGCCTGATCTCTTCATCTAGCTCCCTCCGGGTCGCTACCAATGTAGCCACACTTCTCTTCCTACTGAGCGCATCTGCTACCATGTTGGCTTTCCCTGGATGATATATAATCTCAGGCCTGATGTCTTCGAATACTTCCAACCATCTCCTCTGCCTTAAGTTGAGATCCCTCTGTTGGTAGATATACTTCAAGCTCTTATGATCAGTGTAAATTTCTACCCTTGTTCCGTAGATATAATGTCTCCATGATTTCAAAGCAAAAATTATGGCTGCGAGTTCCAAATCATGGGTCGGATAATCCTTCTCATGAGGTCGTGGCTGCCTTGATCCATAAGGTATGAAATGCTAGAAGATTCAAAATACTAGGAAGAAAATAGTTGATATTAAGTAGTAAATACACAAGTAGGATAGAAATCAGTTTAATTAATATAATACTAGGTTGTAAAATAGTATAAGCTAGTACAAAATAGAATAGTGGTATGTAAATATTATAGAAAACAAAGTAGGGGTTATCAAAGTAGAAAATCTCCTTCTAGTATAGGTTCGCCTCGTTGGTGTCCAACTGCAGACTTGCCTCTACGATCTCAAGTTACAGATTTGCCTCTAAGACATCCGATGGCAGTTTACCTTCTGGACATTCAGTTGCAGACTTTCTCTCCCAGACGTCCAGTTGCAGTTTGCCTCCATTGACGTCTAGTTGCAGATTTGCCATCTCGACATCTGGTTGCACCAAAATGGGAGATGGAAAGATGTAATCTTCCTTGTACTCTTGGATATTAGGATGTTTAATAAAATATAGTATTATGTTGGAAATCAATGATATAAAAGTGGATGGAAAAGTTACAAATAAAGTAGGAAATTATGACGATAAAATATTAAAATAGATATACTTTAAATATAGGATATACAAAATTTGTAGTAATGAAAATGATTTATAATATTAAGACGAAAATAGTGTAAAGCATATGCACGAGATGAAAACACAAATGAAAACAATAATTATGTAGTGTATGTACTACATTGAAGAAGCGTAAAACTACAAAATTAATGAGTAGCGATTAATAATAAAAGTGAATATAACAAAACAAATTAGTAGATACTATGCAATAACAATAGTATCACAATAAGATAATGAAATGTAAAGTATCACAAAATCAAATCATATAAAATGAATGCACATAAGAAAATTTCATAAGAAAAATTCAAAGTATAATAGAAATAATCAATAAAGAAAATAATAGTTGCAATAATGCGAAAAGTAATAACAAATGTAAACGGATAAACAAAAACACGAAGGACAAATCTTTAAGATTGAAAGACAGATAAAACAAATTCAAAAAGATCAAGACTAAGGAACATAGACAAAATAGTAGATATTGAAGTGATTTAATAGTATTGAAAAATATTGAATGTTGAAAAATACTAGGATGAAATTCCACGAAAAAATAATTTGAAAGGGAAGTGTGTCTACGTGTAATGTATCATGAATGTAGGTTCAACCAACCACGCTTCCACTGCGCCACTCTGATACCCAGGGAAAACATGCTCGCATACAATCTCACATCAATGTATACGAGGAGAGCATTATGAATGAAGGTTCACTAACTACTTCATTCACGACTCCAGCCATCCAATAGGGAAAGGGAAGAGAAAACATCAGTGTATAGAGCAACACAAAGTTAAATCACTTACATTTAAATCTCTATAAACTGAAACTCACACTCTAATGTCCACTCTAGGATGTCGTTCCTTATAAATTTGTACTACTTATTAAAGCGTGGCTCTGATACCATCTCTAATGCCCTGAATTCCAGAAAAGGCTGAATTCGAAGTTCCACAGAATTTTTACACATTACTTCGTACAATTTTACAAGGAAATTTGAACTTTTTATAATACAACAGAGTCTTTTACATTTATTTACACAGAGGAAGATAAAATGAAGTACAATAATGAAAAGTTATACGATTGCAACATCTTTAACTTTTAAATAAATCAACAGCAGCATATCAGCTTTATATCTTCAGGAATAATCCAATTCATGCATATAAAACTATGGGCACGTCAGTTGCTTACAACCGACGAAAATGTTATACAGCCATCCTCTGTCACGCCCCGCTTCCTAAAATACTGGAATACGAGCCCATGACGAAGGCCCAGCGAATGATATTAACATCATCAATAATCTGTACCAGTCTCAACTCAACAATATGAAAAATGAATAATCACAACCACACAGATAAGTATAATCACATAAACAACAACTGAAATTAAGCATTCAATAGGTCAACATAATAACCAATACTTGAGAAAACAACAACGGTTACGGGTCAAAAAGCCCGGAATACAAAGTTTAATCAAATGGATAACAGTGCGATAAAGAAAACATAGAAAGAGATAATTTATTCTAAGGCAGCTCCTGCTCTAACCTAGAAAAACAGCTCGCCAATGCCTCCTGGCAAATCTCCTGGTTCACCTGTAGCTGGATCAACTAGAGTGGAAACAAAATTTTCTTAGAGCAAGTATGGACATCAAGTAGTGAAAAACAAAGAGTAAGGAACAAGGTACATGAAGGAATATGAATCAAGATCAATTTACAAAAGCAATAACAGTATCAATAAACAATGGTCATGATCAAGTATATACCTGTCAACTTAGGTTTATTAGCATGTTGTTTTTCCTATCTAGTGCACGTACTACTGCGTCCCATACCACAGGTTCGGTGCACGCAAAATAGTGTACGTTTTGGACATAGTGGTGGGATCTACAGAGCGTGTACTCGGTGTAACACGATAACAAGATAACAAGATAACAAGTTCACGAGTTCACAAGTAATTCTCCACCTTCCATGTCAAGATTCCATGTAAACAAGAAGGGCCATACCGAGTACATTTTCTGAGACTATCTACTACTAAGTCAACCCTTATTAACCCTGGCTGGTTTAGTATTTTATTAAGTCATTCATGTTCATACAAGTGTGTATAAGAATATCAAGGGGATGATAAGAATGCAGCAACATGATATAATGCATAATAAATACATGAAGTAGTGAATCTGAAAACAGCCGACACAGTAACACTGAAACAGTGATAACTCATAGACTACAATTCGAAATTTGACAATTCAGGATGTTATTGAAAACTAGACACTTAGGGCTACAATTTATATTCAGTAAGGTTTGGTCATTTCTGATCATAACTAGGCCGATCACTCTAATCTTTACAAGCTAACAGTTCTGGCAGCAAACCTACTGTCAAAACTCTACGGGTGAAAACATGGTATAAAATCACTATAAAAATCTGCAAAATTTAGGAATGAATCCTAAGCATGTCTACAAAGTTTCTGGAGAGTTCCATGGCATTATAGTATTGTTAACATGGTGTTTCAACTGATAATTATGTCTGTGTCAGGGACTAAAACTGCGATATCTCACAGCTCACAACTCAGAATCAGGATCTGTCAATTGAACTGGAAACTAGATTCATTAAGTTAAAACTCTCTTTTGTATTGTTTGTGTTAATTCTTATGGTAACAGGGTCGAAACCTTTGTGCAAAACAGTACAGGTAGTAAGAATTCATAAAATGTCATCACATATATGTTCATCAAAGTAGATAATCAGCATGTTATTGTATCATGAAATGTATGAACAATAATTGACAGCAATTAGAATGAATTTTACAGTGTACAAGTCAATTTATTATGTCATAGTTCAAGTCACAATATCTCAATCAATCAACATGTATTCGATCACAATATATTTTCCCCATATGCAAGTTCTAGCAATTTTGTTCATGCCATGTGTGTATATAGGCTTGGATTTCAGTCAATGGATATTAGTACGATGTCAAGAGTATGTCGGTTTAGCTAGTGTAAACCCTCGATACTCCCAACGGAAAGTATACAAGGTAAAGTTAAGATAATTGAAGGGACCTACTTGCGGGAGGTCAATAAACTTGAACTAGAAAAATTAAATGATTTCAAGTAGACTTGCCTTTTGTAGACGATTCGAATATGTAAAAGGAATAACGAGATCGGAATCCCAGGCGATGATCCAAAGCACGGGCGAGACACATGCAAAATACCAACACCAAGAGCAAAACCAAACAGTAAGAGCAATTCACACCGGATCTGGGGCAAAACAGAAAATGCGGAACACAGATCCCCCCTACACAACACCAAACACCAAATTCCACCACTCACTATTCTTCTTCTTCCTTAGCGTCGACAGAGAGAGAATAAGAGCACGGAAGAGGGGTCAGCGATGACTGGCTGCACTGCGGTTATGAAGCGACGGCAGTTGTAACATCTGTTTTTTTTAATTCCTTAATTATTTGATTTAAATTATTTTTAAATATGTTTCTGAGTATATTTACCCCTATTAAATAATTTTATTAGTATTAGAATGATTAAAATGATATTCTGGGGTAAACGGGAAAAATTGAAAATATAGGAGTTTTGAGATGAGTTTTCTCAGAGGAGACGAATTCGATTTGACCCGAAATTTTTATGGGGCATTTTTTGATGATAGGGGGTTTAAATTTTCAAGTTATTAAATTCTAGTTTGAAATTGAAAGTATTTTTCAAAAATATTGCGATATTCGCCTATATACATATTTATATGTATTACAATCGTTTATAACTATTGATTTTGATTTCAATTATGCATAAAAGTGCATTTCTAATTCATTTTTACATTGGGAGGAATTTAAGTACATTGTGGAGTGATTTTCACAAGAAAAACCCTAGAAATGTTGACTAGAAGGGTATGTATATAATATTATAGTCATATAGGGACTTATAAGCAATTTTCCCATTTTATTTCCTTCTTCCTACTCCTTCTCCTCCCCCTCCTTCAGATTCGGCCAGCTCACACCTTCCCCAACCGGCCAAGCACTAGGGTTCAAACCCTAGCCAATTTCTATGGGGTTCTTCACAAAATTTTGAGGGTTTGGGCCATTTTCAAGGCGTACAACTCATTTCCGGAGTCCATTCGCAAAGATAAGGCTTGTAAGGTAAAAAATTATGAAGTTTAGTTTATGAAAAAATATGATTTTGAGTTTTAGTGCTAGAAAATGATATAGTGGGGTAATTAGGTGATGCTAGTAATTATAGAAAAGAAAGATTGGTGAGAAATTGAGTGGTTTGTGAGTTATAAATTAATTAGTGTGTTGGCTTTAGAATTTGGATAATAAATAGAGTAATTGATAAGTATGGATTATAGAAATTGTTGTGTATTAAGGGGAAATAATTTAGAATGGGTTTAGTGAGAATTTTATGGAGTTAGAAACCCGTCAGAATCTCAAAAACTACGGGTACACTATATTATGCACGCCGGGTGTTCGGTGAAATGCCCGAGCGAGGTTCAGGTGAAAATTTGATGAGTTCGGAGGTATAATTGAGTTCTATTATTATTATTAACCCAAATTTGTGAGATTAGGAAAAAGAGGATTAAAGAAATTAGAAAATATGAATTTTTCTTATTAGAAAGCCTCCGATCAATAAGGGAGTGTTTGTATTAGGAACCGAATTCGAAATTTATCGATGTAGCTCACCTACGTATGTCATTTGTGATGCGTGGGTGAAGACGGATTCGAATTTGGAGGTCCGTAGGTCGAGTTTTGAATTTTAAGCTAACCGGTTCTATAATTTTCCAATTAGGTGGAAAAAGTCGAACTTCGACTGGCTACAGGACGGACGTGGGACATCGTTTGCTCGATCCGTCAGGTGAGTATATTGTATTTATAAATATTTTATATTGTGGCCAAATTTCGTGGCTTTTTGATATTCTTGTAAAAGTTATAGCAAAAATTGATTTTCAAAGAAAATACGGATTTTTAGGGGCCCGAAAATGGGTTTTTGAGAAATTTAGTGAAATTAATTATTTTAAGTATATAAAACCTATATTATGGGTTAATGTGATGTGTTGATGTATAAAAACTAAATATATTAAATTATTTATGCATATTTTTACCCCGTGCATGTTTTGTGCATATTTTTGGGGTATATAGGCCGATATAGGCAATCGGGTATATGCGGAGCCTGGTGTATGGGCTAGCATGCCATGGATGGATGTTGTAAGATGTAATTAGACAAAATTAGTGATTGTGATCATGTTTTGAAGATCTGTGTAATTATAGTGCCCGTTTTGTGCATGTTTTGGGGCATATAAGCCCTTATAGGTGATTTTACTTACATGAAACATGATGTATGAGCTAGTATGCTATAATTAGATGTTATAAGATTTAATTAGAGGAAATAAGTGGTTTTGGCCCCTTTTCTTGGAAACCCACATGTGTGGTGTATATTTGTGATATATATATATATATATATCATGATATTGACTCGTGATGTGATAATTCATGAAATTAGTAAGTGGGTATATGTTTACATTATAATTATGTTCGAAGTGAATTAATGAGCAATAGTATGATATTATAATGTGATGAAGTATACATTTGAATACTCTTACGATATGGAATAACCTAATGTAGTTCTTTTATTAATGTTATAACTTGACGTATGCCTACATATGATATAATGAGGTAATGAATAATATGGTGTTCTTAATATGGGTTGTTATAACAAAATAAATATCTTGGCGCATTAATATTATGCATTAATATGATATGATGAGTTTATGTGTCGAATAACAGGGTGTATGCTTAATGTGGTATGATGACATGAAGATAAAGGATATGATGGTACGTGCTAATAAAATGTGGTATTAATTTTTGTGATTAAAGTCAAGGTGTGGCAATTATTGAAGTCAGAAGTGAAATGCGTGTGTTGATAAGTAAGCTGAAAAGATGAAATGATTAATGCTAATAACAGATGGCTTTGTTGACCAGTACCTACAGCAATCCTGGGGGTTTGGGCTAGACCTCCTAATGCCCAAGGACCGGCTTGGGAATAGTGGACCCAAACTATGTTTGGGGTAAGTGATTTTTATCGCCCAAGCTATCGGCTTGAGGCCCGGTTTCCCTCGATGACAGCCGTCGCGAGGAAGAACCCAGTTTACCTGGGACGATGTTTTTCCCTCCTGGCTATCGGCTGGGAGGAAGTACCCAGTTTACCTGGGGCGATGTGTTTTTTCCCTCGATGACAGCCGTC
This sequence comes from Hemerocallis citrina, assembly GCA_017893485.1. Classification (NCBI taxonomy): domain Eukaryota; kingdom Viridiplantae; phylum Streptophyta; class Magnoliopsida; order Asparagales; family Asphodelaceae; genus Hemerocallis; species Hemerocallis citrina. The sequence continues at coordinate 210,581,535 of CM030364.1, read as the reverse complement.
GCGAGGAAGAACCCAGTTTACCTGGGGCGATGTTTTTCCCTCCTGGCTATCGGCTGGGAGGAAGTACCCAGTTTACCTAGGCCGATGTGTTTTTCCCTCGATGACAGACGTCGCGAGGAGGCACCCTAGTGGGACTAGGATTGCTATGTTCCCTCACTAGTTCGGCTAGGAGGAAGACGTAGCCTCGGACGAGTAAGACTCTGTGTGAGCATCGGGCCGCGTGTTTACTGGGCTGTCGGCTTTCAGTATGTTGGGATACTATGGCTCACTGGTCGACAAACTAATAAAATAAATAAGTGTTAATAATAAATGTGGTAGTAAAGAAAGTGGAAAGTGAATTGTGATTGTGAAAGAAAGTGGTTGTGAATGAAATGAAAATGAAGGAATACGAGTTATGAGTTGTGTATGAAAAGAAATGGTAATTGCAGTATGTGGTTAATTTAAAATGAAATAGTAAAAGAGACACGTGTTAATATGAATAGTATGAAGAAACTATATTATGTAAATGATTATTAAAGTAAAATACAGTATGGTATGAGTTGTTACACCTTGGAATTGTGTCAAGGAACTACCTGCCCGCTATTTCTGTGGAAATAGTGGGAACTACCTGCCTTGGCATAATTCGCAGGGTGAGTGGGCATGATAGTGGTAATGATTAATGGAAATGAAGAATTAAATAAAGTGAAGATGAATAGTAAATGAAGTGAATTAATAACCAAGCTATCGGCTTGAGATGTGATGTGATATTACCCAGACTATGTATTTGGGGTGCGGTGATTAGTACCCAAGCTATCGGCTTTGGGGGTGTGATATGTTGTGACCCAAATTGGGTTTGGGGATATTGAGTATATTGTGATGAAAATGAAAGTGAAATAAATGGTAAATGAGATGTAAGTGAAAATAAAAATAAGTTCAATTCTCAATTCGATTAAGTAGTAACTAAATGAAATAATGAGATGTGAATGAGCTATAAAACATGCTTTTGATGCAATGAGAATAAGCATTCTAATTTGTGGTGTGCTAATGATGTGATGATATGCAAGTACCTCACATAGTGTAATGAAATGTAATAATTGTGTTATACGACATAAATGAGTGTGATATTCTGGGAATGAATGCATATGTTTATGATGCTATAAGAACAGATAAATGTGATGTTATTCATTAAAATAAATACTTGTGGTAAGATGTTATGATGATGTAGACAGTATGGTTGTTTGTAGGTGTGTGATGTGTGTAATAAGAGAAGGGTTGTAAAAATGATTATTAAAGAAAATATGCCGTGTTATAATACAAGTAAACGAAGTGCATGGCTTAAACAGATGAAGAAAAGAGGTAGTAAGGGCATGTGTTTATTAATATATAAAGAGAATGAGAAATAAAGAAAGTGCTTTTGTGTGATACTTATGTGATACATTATTATGTGAATAATAAACGATTAAAGTATATGCATGGTTAGTGGGATGTATATAGTGAAGCTATATATATATAGTTGGATGCAGATTCGAAGAATGCTTGATGTAAAGCAATAATTGTGATGTTTTATATCCAGAATCCAGGTTGATATTTCTTATCTCGATAATTGTAAGATCAATTTATTTTCTTTATACAAGTTAATTTATTTGTTAGATTTTTAAATTATACTCACACCAGAAATGGCTAACCCCTGATGTTTTCTGGGGGTTAGGGGGGTCCCTCCCGGAGAGTGGACAACCCTAACTCTCTTGCAGGTTGGTAGCAGCATGACGAGGTAGTGATAGAGTTAGGAATTTTATTTTATCGAGATGTTTGATTGATTATGTATTTAGTATAAGTAGAAGGTGAATATTGATGTATTATTTTGTATTATGGTAATAGTATAAGTATATATTGCTGTGATGAGGTGAGAAAGCCCGTACCCGCCTCGTTGTGGAGTATTGGGTTTTGTGGTTGGCTTTTAAAAAGGTTTTCCTAAATTTTTACAAAAATCTTATATGTTTTCAAAAGAATTTATGGTTTTTATTTAATATTTGATAATTCGTTATGAGTTTGGCCCCCAGAGCATGATATTATATTGCCTGTGTGATTCTGCTCATTTTGGCCTGGGGAGCCCGTTATATTACTGCTTGTGTTGTGAGCTACGGAATTTAGAGCAGAATTCCGTAAGCTTTTTGTGTTTCGGGGCAAAATTTACAGGGGAGACTCTGTCAAAATTTTCCCTGAAATATAACTTTCTTAGTTTATGATTAAAGTGATATAGAAATTGAAAGAATTGAATTTGGAGACTTAGTTTGAAAAAAAAAATTTGGGGTGTTACAGCAGTGGCGACCACGGCAAGGGCGGCGACGGCGGACGACAGTGGCGTTGCGGTCGGGAAGCGACGAACGGCCAGGCTTCGATGGCGAGTCCGTTTCTCGACAAAAACAGAGGAGACGAAGCGATGGCGTGCTCGGGCTTGGACGGTGACGGAGAGGCAATGGGGGGTTCTCGGTGAGGCTGGAGAAGATGATCGGGGTGGTTGGGAGAGGCGACAGTGGGAGTTCGATGTTGCAGTTGTTAGGTTCGGTGGATGGCGATGGGTTGATGGGTTGCAGTTGGCGAAGTGGTGGGTTCGAGCGAGGCTTGAGCGAGGTCAGTGGTGAGATGGTGGAGAGGTTGACATGGGCGAGGTGGTGATGACGATGGAGGTGATCTGAGGGGCGAGATCCAGGGGTTTGGTGATGATTTGATGGGTTTGTCGAAGTGGGGATGAAACAGGGAGAGGGCGACTCGACGACGGGGTGCGACGAGGTCTAGGGGATGAGGGGATGGTGATGGTGACGATGATGGTGACGGCAAAGGAGGTGGTGGTCGGAGTTGGCAACGGGAAAGGGCAGAGGTGATGGGTTTTTGGTTGCAGTTTTGGGGCGATTGAAGGTGAAACGGGGAGAGTGAGTGGAAAGGGAGAGAGAGAGTGGGCTGTTGTGATTGTTAGGAGAGTGGGGGAGAATTAATATAATAAAATAATAGAGGGAATCATGGGAAGTTAAGATATACGAGGGATTAAGGAGAGGAGATCTAGGTTAGTAGTTAGGGGGGTATGTGGATTTGGGTAGACTAGGTTTTGGGTTCAAGATCCACTAAGGAGATGGGTTTGGGCTTGCATATGGATTGAGCTAACAATAATAATACAAGAAAATAAATTGAAGTAGAAAGCTCACAATAAGACCAAGACCCAAAATACAATAAATTTAAAAGGAAAACACCATCAAGATACAAGAAAAATCTGCACAATCGGAAACAGAGGTTACGAATCCTATCCAGCTTACAAGAAGAATTTCGTCCTCGAAATTCACATCGGTGGATCGTAGGCACCCCGAGAAAAGAACAACAAACAAAACAACTTACAACTACTCAAAGAGGTGAGGGAATTTCTTCTGGACTTCCTCCTCCAATTCTCAAGTCGATTCACCGGGCGAGTGAAGATTCCATGAGACACGAACAAGTTTGATAACTTTATTTTTTAACACTTTCTCACTTCTATCCAGAATAGCAACTGGTTGAACTTCGTAAGATAAGTCTGGTCTCATGGACAACTCTGAGTAGTCAATCACTTGACTGTCATCTCTGACATACTTTCTGAGCTGAGAGACGCGAAATATATCATGGACTCCAGATAAGGTTGGCGGTAATGCACGTTTGTAGGCTACTTTTCCCACACGCTCCACGATATCAAAGGGACCAATGAATCGGGGACTCAGCTTACCCCCACCACCTAACCGGATGACACCCTTCCTTGGTGATACCTTCAGGAATACATGATCACCTGCCTCAAACTCTAAAGGTCATCGACGACAGTCAGCCCATTTCCTCTGCCGGTCCTGAGCAGCTTGCAGGTGCCTCCTGATATGAGCTACCGCATCAACTGTCTTCGTAATCAACTCTGGTCCCAAGAGTTTCCTCTCGCAAATATCGTGCCAACAGACTGGGGACCTACATTTGCGACCATAGAGTGCTTCGAACGGAGCTGCATTGAGACTCGCCTGATAACTGTTATTGTATGAGAACTCAACCAGGTGTAGATGATCCTCCTAAGAACCACCAAATTGAAGAACACAGGATCGCAACATGTCCTCCAGTGTCTGAATCTTCCTTTCGGACTATTCATCCGTCTGGGGGTGAAATACTGTGCTATAGTTCAACTTGCTCCCCCAAACTCCTCTGAAGGCTCCCCCAGAACTAGGACCTGAATCTCGTATCCCGGTCGGATACGATGCTGACGGGAACACCATGTAGTCTTACTACCTCCTGAATAATTCCGTTCCGCCAGACTCTCAGTAGACTGACCGACTCTAAATGGGACGAATTGGACACTCTTCGTCAATCGATCAACTATCACCCAGATAGCATTATGACCTTTGGGACTCCTGGGCAACGCTGTCACGAAATCCATAGTGATATTCTCCTATTTCCATTCCTGAATCGGAAGAGGTTGCAACAGTCCAGCAGTTCTCTGATGCTCTGCCTTCACTTGTTGACAGATCAGACATTGTGACACAAACCTTGCCATAGCCCTTTTCATGCCATGCCACCAAAAATGCTATTTCAAATTGCTGTACATCTTGGTACCTCCTGGGTGAATAGAGTATGGAGACCGATGGGCTTCCTCAAGTAGTCTCTGCCTAACTTCGCCTCTGGGAACACACAACCTGGAGCCAAAACAGAGCGACCCGTCTAAATGAATGACCAAATCAGACCTCAAACCTGCTTCCACTTCACTGCGGAACCCTACATTTACCGATCATCTGCCTGAGCTGCCTTGATCTGCTCCACTAATGAAGACTGCAACTGCAATATCATACACTGCGACACTGCACTCGGAAGAATCACTTCCAATTCCAGTCTCCTCATATCTTCTAACACTTCCTTCTGCTTGGTTAGAAGCATTGCAGCAGGTCTCCTGCTCAGAGCATCGGGTATCAGATTTACCTTGCTCGGGTGATACTGCAAATCGATGTCGAAATCCTCCATCAGTTCTAACTATCTTCTCTGTCTCATGTTCAACTCCTTCTGTGTGAACACATATTTAAGACTCTTGTGGTCTGTAAAGATTTCCACTCTATTCCCAAGCAAATAGTGCCTCCATAATTTCAGACCAAAGATTACGACTGCAAGTTCTATATCGTGGGTAGGGTAGTTCTTTTCATGCGGCCTCAACTGTCTTGAAGCATAAGCCACAACCTTACCTTTCTGCATCAGAACTGCGCCCAAACCTCTACCTAAAGCATCGCAGTGAATCACAAATCCTCCAGAACTGTCTGGTATCGTCAACACAGGTACTGATATCAACTGGTTCTTTAATTCCACGAAGGCTTCCTCACAGGAACTATCCCAGACAAATTTCTGCTCCTTCTTCTTCAAGTTGGTCAAGGGTCCTGTAATCTTTGAGAAGTCTTGAATGAATTTCCTATAATATCCTACCAATTCAAGGAAACTCCGCACTTCTGGGACTGACTTCGGCACTGGTCAATCCTTAACAGCAGAAATCTTCGACGAATCTACTGATACACCTTCACCAGAGATAACGTGGCCCAAGAAGGCAACATTGTTCAGCCAAAATTCGCACTTGCTGAGCTTCCCGTACAACTGATTCTTTCTTAGAGTCTGTAAGACAATTCTCAAGTGTTCGGCATGATCTTCCTTGTTCCGTGAATACACCAAGATGTTATCTATGAACACAACAAAAAACTGATCCAAGAACGGCAAGAATACCCTGTTCATCAGGTTCATGAATACCGCCGGTGCATTGGTAACGCCGAAGGGCATCACCAAAAATTCGTAGTGCCCATATCTTGTGTGGAACGCCATCTTCGGAATATCCTTAGTCTTTCATTGACTTGATGATAACCAGAGCAAAGATCCAACTTCGAGAACATAGATGCACCACTCAGCTGATCGAACAAATCATCAATTCTTGGCAGTGGGTATCTGTTCTTCACCGTGACATTGTTCAGCTCTCAGTAGTCGATGCAGAGCTTGCGACTATCATCCTTCTTGTTGGTGAACAACACTGGAGCTCCTCAAGGTTAAATGCTTGGTCTGATAAAGCCCTTGTCCAACAACTCCTGGATTTGTACTTTTAAGTCGGCCAATTTAATTGGCGCCATGCGACACGGGCTTTTCGAGATTGGTATCGTACCCGGCTGAACCTCAATGTTGAATTCCACATCTCGATCTACTGGAATTTTTGGAAACTCATCAGGGAAGACATCAAGAAAGTTCTGCACGACTATGGATGTAACTTCACCATCAGTGCACAATGACTCAAGTGCACCAGCCTTCGGGAATATTGGGCTCTCGACACGCCAGACGGTGTCTCACCTACATGAAATTCGAACTCTGGTTGCCCAAAGAGCTTGAAAGTCACCTTCTTCTTCCGACAGTCAATCACTGCATGGGTAACCTCGAGCCAATCCATTCCCAGAATAACATTGAAGCCAGAGTTGTTAATCACAATCAGATCAGCTTCAAATTCCTTACCACAAATTAGTAGAGGACTCTGCTTGCACACCTTAGAACAAACAATGGTGCCTCCACTGGTGGTGATATCCCAAGTTGCTGGCATGAGATCGCTTGCTAATCGATGACGATCGATGAAACGGGAAGACACAATTGAATGGATTGCACCGGAATCGAACAAAACATGGGCAGGGATAGAATGCACGAGAATGATGCCTAACAGAAAGGTCCAGTGAATAAGAATGAAAGATGCATGCAGGGTGCACAAAAGATTAAGCAGAAGAGAGAAGGAAATATGCAAGAATTGAATATAAAATAACACAATTACAATAACATACCTGCAACCACTCCAGTAGCCATTTCAGCTTCTGCTGCAGTCAGGTTAAAGGCCTGACCACGGCCTCCTATCTGACCTCCTCTAGGGGCCATCCTCCGCTGATCGAAGGCATGCCTCTATGGAGGAAGAGGTGGTCTTCCCTGAGCTCGGAATGGTGCTCCAAACTGAGCTGGGCCTCCAGCTGGTGCAACAAACCTATTCCTGGGACAGTCCCGCATAATATGGTCGATACTCCCGCACGCAAGGCACAGACGGTTAGCTCGGCGGCAGTCCTTGTGCAAGTGTCCAACCTTATTGTAGAAGGTACAAGTCGAAGCAACGGGCGGATACGGCAGTGCTTTCACAGGTGGGGTCAGAACTGGCCTCCGAGTAGGCCCCACAGCTGATCGAGCGATGGTGGGGTACTGTCCCTCCCGCTGAATGGCATTGGTCCTTCTGTGAGCCTGCTCTTGAACCCTTGCAGCATCAAGGACATCGGCATAGGTGCGATGGCGGTGGGCCACCAACTAGTTCTGAATGTCCGAACGTAGCCCCAACAAGAACCTACAAGCTCGGTCTTCCTCAATTGCAACCATGGCAGGCGCAAAGCAGCTGAGCCGAGCAAACTCTGTGGTATACTCATCCACCGATCGATTCCCCTGGGTCAAGATAATGTTTAATTAATACCGTCACATATGTAGTAGGCAACAATAAATGACATTAATAACATTATCGAACCTGAGTCAATGAAACGAATTGCTGCTCCATCTCGACCCTGATGACACTAGGGAAGAATTTGACTATGAAGCTCCCAGTAAAGGTGGTCCATGCGATGGGTCTCTCCAACCTCTTAGTTTCTGCCTGCCACCAGATGCGGGCAAGGTCGGTCAGCTGGATGCTTATCACATCCATGCGGTCCATGTCAGAGACTCGCGCTGCTTGCAGCAACTGTTCTGTGTGAATCAGCCACTGTTCGGACTCCAGCGGCGTCTCCATACCCGAGAACTTGTCCGGGTGCAATCTCATGAAATCAGCTGCCGTACTAGGTCGGGGTGGCAGTTGTCCTGGAGTGGGTCTCACAGCAACCCGATTCACGGCCTCCAAACTGGCCCTCATCAATTTATGGTACTCCTGCTGCAGTGCCATCATCTGCTGCAGCGCTTGAAGCAAAGCTGAGTTCTTGGACCGATCATCCTTCTGTTGGGAAGTAGAAGAGCTTCCCCTAAGCATTTGCATTATCTGCGCAATAGTGGGCCCTTCCGGCAGATCATCTCCAGAACGGGAAGATGAAATATCCTTCCTAGGCATGGTCTGCAACATAGAAGAATATGATTAGTATCTAGATTGCGTGAATATGAATGAATGGAAGAGACAAAACAACTAGGAAATGAAGGAAATGAATATGAAGGAATCAAAAAGGAATCAAGTAAAAGGAGTATCCCGATTATGTTAGTTATTACATGTTCATGAGATTAGCGTGGTGTACAAATTGTTGAGTTAAACCTGGCTAGAACCAAACTTGACTAACACATTAGCCAATCATGACTAACACATTAGCTAAAACTTGGCTCTGATACCACCAAAAACCTGTCACGCCCGCTTCCCAAAATACGGAAATACGAGCACGTGGTGAAGGCCCAGCGAATAATATTAAAATCATCCATAAGCTGTACCAGTCTCAACTCAACAATATGAAAAATGAATAATCACAATCATGCAGATAAGTATAATCACATAAACAACTGAAATTAAGCATTCAATTGTTCAACATAATAACCAATACTTGAGAAAACAACAACGGTTACGGGTCAAAAAGCCCGAAATACAAAGTTTAATCAAATGGATAACAATGCGATAAAGAAAACATAGAAAGAGATAATTTATTCTAAGGCAGCTCCTGCTCCAACCTAGAAAAACTGCTCGCCAATACCTCCTGGCAAATCTCCTAGTTCACCTGTAGCTGGATTAACTAAAGTGGAAAAGAAATGTCCTTAGAGCAAGTATGGACATCAAGTAGTGAAAAACAGAGAGCAAGGAACAATATACATGAAGGAATATGAATCAAGATCAATTTACAAAAGCAATAATGGTATCGATAAACAATGGTCATGATCAAGTATATACGTGTCAACTTAGGTTTATTAGCATGTTGATTTTCCTATCTAGTGCACATACTACTGCGTCTCATACCACAGGTTCGGTGCATGCAAAACAGTGTACGTTTTAGATATAGTAGTGGGATCTACAGAGCGTGTACTCGGTGTAACAAGATAACAAGATAACAAGATAACAAGTTCACGAGTTCACAAGTAATTCTCCACCTTCCATGTCAAGATTCCATGTAAACAAGAAGCGCCCTACCGAGTACATTTTCTAAGACTATCCATTACTAAGTCAACCCTTATTAACCCCTGCTGGTTTAGTATTTTATTAATTCATCCATGTTCATGCAAGTGTGTATAAGAATATCAAGGGGATGATAAGGTGCAACAACATGATATAATGCATAATAATATACATGAGTAGTGAATATGAAAATAGCCGACACAATAACACTAAAACAGCAATAACTCATAGACTACAATTCGGAATTCGACAATTCAAGATGTTATTGACAACTAGACACTTAGGGATACAATTTATATTCAGTAAGGTTTGGTCAATTCTGGTCATAACTAGGCCGATTACTCTAATCTTTACAAGTTAACAGTTCTGGCAGTAACCTACTGTCAAAACCCTATGGGTGAAAACATGGTTTAAAATCACTATAAAAATCTACAAAATTTAGGAATGAATCCTAAGCATGTCTACAAAGTTTCTGGAGTGTCCCATGGCATTATAATATTGTTAACATGGTGTTTCAACTGATAATTGTATCGGTGTTACATTAATTTACGATCTGAAAAGTGCAGACCAGCAGGGACTAAAACTGCGATATCTCACAGCTCACAACTCAAAATCAGGATCCGTCAATTGGTCTGGAAACTAGATTCATTAAGCTAAAACTCTCGTTCGTATTGTTTGTGTTAATTCTTATGGTAACAGGGTTGAAACCTCTATACAAAACAGTACAAGTAACAAGAATTTATAAAATGTCATCACATATATGTTCATCAAAGTAGATAATCAGCATGTTATTGTATCATGAAATATATTAACACTAATGTACAACAATTAGAATGGATTTTACAGTGTAAAAGTCAATTTATCATGTCATAGTTCAAGTCACAAGATTTCATTCAATCAACATGTATTCGATCACAATATATTTTCCTCATATGCAAGTTCCAGCAATTTTGTTCATGTCGTATGTGTATATAGGCTTGGGTTTGAGTCAATGGATAGTAGTACGATGTTAAGAGTACGTCGGGTTAGCTCGTGTAAACCCTCGATACTCACAACGTAAAGTATACAAGGCAAATGGTGTGAATATTTGTAAGTGTACAAAATCGCAACAAGTAGTATAGTTAAGTGAATAGAGTGTCGAACCCACAGGAACTAATTATTTTATTGAGTACCGATATCACTAGATAAATCACTATTTGGAAGATCGAAATTAATAAAGGATAAAACAACTAAATTAAATTATTCTAAAGAAAACTAAATTAATTAATGAAGATGGAGCAGGATGTGAAATTGTGTAATTTGTTAATGGCAAAATTAATTCTAGGGATTTTGACTTCACCTAGTTCATCCCACACAATTTATAATTCCATATGAATAAAAAGATTATTTTTTCAAGTTGTCGACCGAAATGTCCAAATTATTTAATGTTTTCTCTCGAACAACACCAAAAATATCTCAAACTAACAGTTTGTCATATCTCTATGCAAATTTAATAAATCGAAGACTCATTAAGTTCTGTGGATTTTTTAACGGTCACATCAATCGCGATAAATTATCTCTAATTTCGCTCAATTAATGGTGTTCAATTTTTATTGTTCTAAATCACAAATTATCTTTCGGTCTCTCCATGATCCAATAAATCATACAATCGTCTATCCACCAATTGTACGCATTAAGATCAAAAATCAAACACACAACCATGAAAAAATAGAAAAATTGTGTTCTCAAAAGTAGGCTACATCGAAAGCCTAGAAAAATAAATTTAGTTCATAATAAAATTATAATTAATAAATTTGTTCATGAATTGCATAATTAAATTTTAGAAGAGAAAAGAAGATACAAAAGTACTGTTTTGTTAATAAAAAATTTGCAAACCGAATCCAGTAAAATAATGTTCTCGGTCTCTCTCTTCTCAGCGCCACAGAACGAAGCCCGGCATCACCACGTCAGATCGAAACCGAAGCGAAACGCGTTGCGTGCTGTCGTCGGGTCACGTGCGTGCAGTCAGGTCGATGCTATCGCTGTCAGCTCTGGTCGCCGCGTCAACAGGTTCTTCTTGGATGCGTCAACAGGTGTACCTTTCCTCTGTGTTTTTCTTCTTTTTTCTCTTTTTTTTTTCTCTTCCGCTCTTCCGTTGGTTCAATGAATCCCTGTAGCCACCTCCTACCTACCTCCCTTCTTCACGTCCTCTGCATATCAATATATATACGATGTCAAACTATTAGGGTTAGTTTAGTATGAAATTTAGGTTTAGTTAATTATTAATTAATTAAATAAATATTTTGATTAAGATTAATCGTTTAACTTAATTAACTAATATTTATATCTTTCCTCATCCATCCATCCGTACTGTTCATTAAATAATTTCACTCCAACCCTTAATTGACAATACTATATTCTATTGACTTTTTCGAGGACCAAATTATAAAATTTAAAATTTAACAAATCAATAAAAATAAATAAATCATTATGTTTGTTTTGTTTATTGATTTTTATCAAAAATCTTCACTTTGTGCATCAAAAATCTTATTTCTTCAAAAATAATCAATTACTTGAAATCTTATAGAAATAAGACGAATTAAACAAAAGATAGACGAAAACAAGCAATTTTAATGGGTAAAAGAGTACAAATATTTGTATAAAATTTAGACACATCAAATACCCCAAAACTTAAGATTTTGCTTGTCCTCGAGCAAAAAGCAAAATCATGAATAAGCGAATAATAATTAATACTAAATCAACTCATCACACTAAGAGTTCTTATCATGCAAGCATCAACTTTTCAATCAAAAATAAAAACAATAGCAAATAAAGTAAAACCAAGCATACCCACTTTCTCCAGTACAATTATTTATTCATAATTCCAAACTCAATCATATTTGTCATGCAATTATGGTAATTACAGTACGTAACAACTCAATCTGTGATTATCCCTTCTCACTACTACAAACCGAGTAGCAAACTAGAGTTTTTTTTTTTAATTTTTAATTTTTAATTTTATTTTTATTTTTTTATTTTTTTAATTTTTTTAGTCTCTTCTCTAAGTTGTCACTTACCTTTTTACGCGAATGCAAACATTTGTGATGAATTCACCCGGTTACTCAACAAGTCACAAACTTAAAGTGTTTTGCATACTCATATTTCAAGTTGTCGTTTGACATAAAAGTAAACAATTGTGATGAATACCCCTACTTACTAAGCAACTCAAAACATTGGAGAAGATTGACTTTATTCATTTTTTTTTTTTTTTCATTATCACTCTATTTACTTAAACTCTGTTTAGGACTAGATCAAAGAAAATAATCACAAGAAAAAGCATCACATTTTTCTTTTATGTATAATCTCATGACTAATACAATTTTGTAAGAAATTGTGAAATTCAATAATCCTAAAGTAAATAAGTATGTTTAATCTTGCATTATAAGAAATTGTCTACCCTAAAAAAAATATTTCAATGCTTATCACAATAAAGAACTCAAAAGTGTAAAGGTAAGCCTAATTGAAATCTCTTTTGTTTTGTTTTTCTTTTCAAAAATATGAAATAAAAATAAATTTGTAACCCTTCCCCTAAACTTGAATATCACAATATCCTCAATGGGAAAGGAAAAAAAAAACAGAAATAATGCAAAAAAGTTCAGAATTTCTTCCCTGATTCGTCTTAAAATTTCTGGACGCACGGCATTCAGTATTCTTGCAATATCTGGAGCTGTAGATGTCCAAATGGGCTGATTTTTTTTTCTTTGCTGGAAAGCTAAGACAATTATCTACATTTTCTTTTTGAATCAGTTTTCCATATTCTGACTTCATATTGCTAAAAAACAGCCATCAATGTAGGTGTATAAAACAGCTCTGCCTGTTGACTTCAAAATTATGCAATCTTACAAAATAAAATCAAAAATTAAAATTATACTAAACTAAAAGAAAAATTAAATCTAAATGCAGTAAAAGAAAATATGGGTTGCCTCCCAAGAAGCGCTAAGTTTTAAGTCTTCAGCCAGACATGGGGATGAGATGGTTATGTAACGCCAAGATCCAACAACATTAAAACATCCTTTCTAATTCTTCTCTTCAGGTGTGGATCAGGTTCAAGCTCCAGTTTGAGGCGTTTCCTTCTTGGTGATGTCTTTGATTCCCCCACATCTCTGAATTTTTGCTGAAAAAATGAATAAATAGATGGTGCAGCATCCAAATACATAACACGTTCAAAAATATTTTCTTTTTCAGTTTCAAAAGTTGCTGCATTTGTTGGACATACTTTTATAGGTGAATTTTCAATTTCAGCCTTATGTTTCTCGCCCACAATTAAATCAGTTTTACTTACTTGAAAAGTTGACTGTTCTTCAGGAGGAAACTTTATGGAATTAAAAATATCAAAAGTTACTTGCTCATGCTGTGTTTGTTCCTCCACAATTGGTTCGTAGTGTTCTTCCTTTTCAACCACATTTTGTTCGTCATTTTCTTTTTGTGGTTGCTCAATTGTCCTCCCGCTGCTTAGTGTTATTACTTTGACATTTTCTGTGAGGCTGACAACTGTGTTGCTTGGTAATGTTCCTGCAGTTTTTTCATTAAGAATATTTGAAATTTGACTAATTTGTATCTCATGATTGTGAATGGAAGCCGAAGTTAAATTTGCAACATTTTGAATTGCCAAATCTACCTTTTATATGTATTGTTCTGTCTTTTGCATATGTTGCATGAACATCTCTTCTAATGTCGGTTTCTTCTCTTGCTGTGGAAAATTTTGAGGTGGTATAACTGCTCCTGGATTGTTGTTCCATGAAAAATTGGGAGTGTTTCTCCATTCTTGATTGTATGTGTTTGCATAATAATTGTTTTGCATTTGAAAATTTGACACAAAATTTTTATGTTCGGCATTTGATGGAGCAAAAGGGTTCCCTACTTGACAATCTGCACTTGAATGATTTTCTGCACAAAGATCACAAATCATATTAGATTGAATTCCATTAATGTTCTTATTTCCTACTTGTTTAGATAAAATATCAATGTGTGCAGTTAAAGTAGAAATAGGATCAAGTTCAAAACTGCAGCCACTTTTTTTGGCATTGTTCTCTCTGAAGACCACTGGTAATGATTTGATGCCATCTCCTCTAAAAGATCATAGGCTGCTTTGTAAGTTTTGCTCATAAGTTCACCACCAGCTGCTGCGTCAACCATAGATCGATTTGTAACTCCCAGACCATTATAGAATATTTGAATTTACAGCAATTTTGGTACTTCATGATGAGGACACTTTTTTAATAACTCTATGTACCTTTTCCATGCATCATACAAAGACTCGTTCTCAAATTGAGTCTGCACAAAGGGTTTCCCACTTGACAATCTGCACTTGAATGATTTTCTGCACAAAGATCACAAATCATATTGGATTGAATTCCATTAATGTTCTTATTTCCTACTTGTTTAGATAAAATATCAATGTGTGCAGTTAAAGTAGAAATAGGATCAAGTTCAAAACAGCAGCCACTTTTTTTGGCATTGTTCTCTCTGAAGACCACTGGTAATGATTTGATGCCATCTCCTCTAAAAGATCATAGGCTGCTTTGTAAGTTTTGCTCATAAGTGCACCACCAGCTGCTGCGTCAACCATAGATCGATTTGTAACTTCCAGACCATTATAGAATATTTGAATTTGCAGCCATTTCGGTACTTCATGATGAGGACACTTTTTTAATAACTCTATGTACCTTTTCCATGCATCATACAAAGACTCGGTCTCAAATTGAGTGAATGTGGCAATATCATTCCTTAGTTTTGCTGTCTTTGCTGGCGGAAAATACTTAGCTAGAAATTTTTGTGCAAGTCCCTCCCAAGTAGTAATACTACCGGGTGGTAGATAACGTAGCCAAGCCTTCACCTTATCTCGTAGTGAAAAAGAAAAGAGTCTCAATCTGATTGCATCATCTGATACTCCGTTGTACTTGAAAGTGTCACAAATTTCTAGAAAGTTTGCAATGTGAGCATAAGGATCCTCGTGCGGTAGTCCCCAAAATTGAACAGTCTGATGAATTATTAGAGTAATCTCCGATTCAATCTCAAAATCGGTAGCTTCAATAACCGGCTTCCTTATGCTTTATTCATAAATCGAGGGCATAGCATAGTCTCTCAAAGGCCTGTTTTCATCGTTTGCCATGATAATTTTCTTATATGTCCTGAAATGTAAGTATTAAAAAAAATAAAAAACTAAAAAAAAAAATAAAATAAGAAAAATAAATGAAAGTAAAAGTAAGTCAAAAGAAAATAAAGAGGTAAAATAATAATAAAATAAAAATAATTACAAAAAATCCAAACTAGTAATAATCTAGCAATTTTCAATATCAATAAAAGAATAACTAGTCCCCAGCAGCGGCGCCAAAAACTTGGTGTGAATATTTGCAAGTGTACAAAATTGCAACAAGTAGTATAGTTAAGTGAATAGAGTGTCGAACCCACAGGAACTAATTATTTTATTGAGTACCGATATCACTAGTGATATGGCTAAAAATGGGGGTTAATCGGAACCGTCCAAATCGGGTACGAATCTTGGGACCCATGGGTAAAACGGTAATTTTGCCTACAAGAGGGTCCAAAATGGATATTGGATCTTCTCCCCCAGGGACCCAATAACCCACGAATGGATCCACCAACAAGAGGGTGCGGGTTTTAACCCGCTGCGCACCCAATCCAACAAGATAGAATCAGGGTCCCTGATTAATCATGATCAACGGCCCTGATGTACATCTATCTTTTCACTGGGATTTGGGGATTAAATTCCTTATATGATTACGGGGAATATACCTTATCAGATTACATTCCTAATCTGTGTACAAGGGGAATATTCCATATCAGATCACGGGGATTACATTCCTAATCTGTTCCCTGAGACGCCTATAAATACCCCCCATCCATCTCCATTAAGAGGTAATCAATCTTTCACCAGTTTTTGCGCTCTTTCATAGTCTGCCGGATTACTGACTTGAGCGTCGGAGGGTGCGTCGCCGGGAACAACCCCGGTGTCTCGCACTTTTTTTGCAGGTCTACGGCAGGATCGACGATCGAAGCCCGACGGAACAAGTATACAGGTTTACTATTCAATTTCCCTAAGAATCCACAAATTCATCTGTTTGCCCCCACACCAAATTTAGCGGCAACAGATTGGCGCCGTCTGTGGGAAACTAACGAATAGAGACCTCTCCTCTTCCCGGTGAACAGGTCTTCTCCAGCCATGCCGCCTCGCAAAGTCAGGTCAAGGGGTTCCAACCGAGGACCCAACCCTGATCAGCAGCAAGAAGTTCTCGCTAATCCCGCTCAGCAACAAGGGCAACTTCCCCCTACCGCGGAAGACTCGCTCCAACAGAACCTTCCCCCTCCTGATCCAAAGGGTCCTAACCCTCAGAAACAACCCCTTCAGCAAGAGCATGTCTCCATCCGCAACGCCTCCACGGACTCTATGGCCTCCCATCACCCCCGAGCCTCTGGTCGCCACAATACCGCCCCTAATCGCCAGAAAGATGATGTCCTCCGCCGCCATCTGGAAGAAAAGCGGGCCCGAGAGGGAGCCTCCAGCCAACACTATCCGGGCGAGCGGTCGCCTCGCCACCGGTACCACAGGTCCCCCTGTCCGCAGAGGGAGGAAGGAGTCCCCTGATCATTACCGAAGAAGGCACTCTCCCGCAGGTCGGCAACAGTCCAGGAACAATGAGGCACCAATCACCCGTGCCGAGTTCCAGCAGTTCTAAGCGACCGTCCTGCAGGATCTCAACCTCCGTCAAAATCCTAATGAGCCGAAGGCCCCGTCCCCTCCTCCGGTCCGAAAGCCCTCGTCGACGATCCCCCTCTCCTCGTCCTGCTCCTAGCAACTCCCGGCGTACCCCAAGTCCTCGTCGCTCCCGAAGTTACCATCGCCGTAGCCCCCGCTCTCCCTCATACGAAGACGAGTCTAGGGGCTCGGCTGATTACCGACGGAGGGACGACACCGTGTACCGTCGTCTTCATGAAGTAGAGAGGCGCCTGGGCCAGATAGACCGAGAAGAGGAGCTTAGGGGGAGGACCCTACGTCCTAGCCGACCCCCTTTCTCCCGAACCATAGTGGATGCGCCAGTCCCGTTTGGCTTCAAACCTCCCCAATTTGAGACTTACACCGGGGAAACCGACCCAGTTGATCACATCGAGAGCTTTAAGACTTTGATGCTCCTCCATCAAGCCTCCGATGCCCTCCTCTGCAAAACCTTCCCCGCGACTCTCAAGGGACCAGCTCGAGAGTGGTATTCTCGCCTTGCCCCCTCCTCAATATTCTCCTTCGAGCAGTTCGAAACCCTCTTCGTCACACATTTCGTAAGCAGCGCAGAGCCGAGAAAACCAGCATCTCCCTATTGCACCTCCACCAAAAGAAGGGGGAGAAACTGAGAGACTATGTGAAGAGGTTCACAGCTGAAGCCAGGTCTATAGCATCCCTCGACCAGTCGGTCGCTACGGCAGCATTTCAATCTAATGTCCTCAATTCCAACCTCCGCTCCTCCCTCGCCAAGAAGCCTCCACAGAACTTTTCCAACTTCCTCCTTCGCAGTTAAAAGTATATCCGGGCCGAAGAGGCAGAGCAGTGACCCAACTGGGAGGGGTCTTCCTCCGGGTTTAAGAGAAAGGGAACAGAAGAAGAAGGAGCCAGGAAGCTCCAAAAGGACAATGCCGGCCAGCGCCGAACTCCCCCCAGGTTCGAAAAGTTCACTCCCCTCACCACTGACGTCTCAACCATTTTGATGGAAGTTGAGAAGGAGGGTATCATCCCTCCTGCTCCGAGGATGAACACCCCCGCCAAAAGAAGAGATAAGGAGAAATGGTGCCGTTATCACCTGGACCATGGGCATGACACCAGCGATTGTCGTGCCCTGAAGAACGAGATCGAGGCCCTTATCAGAAGAGGGCAGCTGACTAGGTTCGTAAGAAAGGACCGAGCCGAACTTCCTCCCCCTGCCTCGGGGGGCTAACAAGCGTCCGGAAAGAGAAGAGACGCCAGACTTCGAGGAAGAGCGAGTCCTCCACCTCATTCACGGGGGCCCAATGGGGGGCTCCTCGAACTCCTCTCGAAAAGCCTTTATAAGAGAAGTCAACTCGGTCCAAACCACTCCCCCTCCTAAAGGCCTCGGAGTGCCAGTCACGTTCTCTGACGAAGATCTTGAAGGAGTTCGTACCCCACATTGTGACGCACTCGTCATTAGCCTCCACATGGCGAATTTCAAAGTGGAGAGGATCTTAGTAGACAACGGCAGCTCCGTCAACATCCTCTTCCTCTCCGCTTTTAAAGGCCTAAAGCTCTCCAGAGACAGACTCAAGCCCGCCGGCTACACTCTCCATGGGTTCACGGGGGTTCCGGTAACTATTGAACGGGTGATCACCCTCGATGTAACTGCCGGCCAAACTCCTACCACCCGTACAGAGCCAATAGACTTCATGGTGGTGGATGTTCCCGCTGCCTACAACGTCATTTTGGGTCGGCCGTGGCCTCGCAGCTCTGGAAGCTGTCCCCTCAGCATACCATCTTAAGATGAAGTTTCCCACCCGGTCCGGGGTCGGTGAAGTAAGGGGCAATCAAGAGACGGCTAAAAAGTGCTACATGACCTCAACCCTTGGACCCTTCCTCTCCTTAGAGACTCTGGAAATTCCTCAAGATACTGCAAGACTGACCTCCGAGCTGGTAGATGAACTGGAGGAGGTGCTCTTCTCTGAACAAGAGCCGACCCGCAAGTTCTTTGTTAGCAAGACCCTTTCGTCCGCCCTATACTCAGATATTGTGAAATGCATCCGAACCAACCAAGACCTCTTCACATGGCCCGCAGCAGATATGCCCGACATCTCCGAAGAACTCTTGGTCCACCGCCTGAGCGTCGATCCGGGGTCCAAACCGGTTTAGCAGAAGAGGCGCAAGTTCGCCCCCGAGCGTCAGTTCGCTATCAAAGAAGAGGTAGACAAGCTGTTGAAGGCCCGATTCATACAGGAGGTAAACTACCCTGAGTGGTTGTCAAACGTAGTAATGGTGAAGAAGTCCAATGGGACGTGGAGAATTTGTATTGATTTCACCGACCTCAACAAGGCCTGCCCCAAAGATCCCTTCCCTCTGCCGAGCATCGACACTCTGATTGATGCAACCTCGGGACATGAGCTCCTCAGCTTCATGGATGCCTTCTCAGGTTACAATCAGATAAGAATGTTCCTTCCAGACATCCCGAAGACGTCGTTTGTTACCGACCAGGGCCTTTATTGTTACAGAGTCATGCCATTCGGCCTAAAGAACGCAGGGGACGACATACCAACACCTCGTCAACAAGGTCTTCCAGGCTCAGATCGGCCGGAACATGGACGTGTACATCGACGATATGCTTGTAAAAAGCATCCGAGGTGTTGATCACGTGACCGACCTCCAAGAGGCCTTTGACGTCCTAAGAAAGCATAATATGAGACTCAATCTGAACAAGTGTGCGTTCGGTGTCTCATCAGGGAAGTTCCTCGGCTTCATGGTTAGCCAACGAGGAATTGAAGCAAATCCGGAGAAGATCAAGGCCATATTGGACATGGCCCCTCCTAGAAATGTTAAAGAAGTTCAAAGATTGATCGGTCGCCTAGCCGCCATAGGGCGCTTTCTGTCGAAGTCCGGGGAGAAGTGCCTCCCGTTCTTCAAAGCCCTCAGGGGGGCTAAAGGATTTGAGTGGGGGCAGCAGCAACAAGACTCCTTCGACCAGCTTAAAGCTTACCTCGTCAATCCACCTCTTCTTAGCAAGCCAATACCCGGCGAACCACTCTACCTCTACCTGGCAGCTTCCGAACAGACGCTTAGTGCGGTCTTAGTCAGAGAAGAAGAAAGGGCTCAGAAGCCCATTTACTACGTCAGCAAGGTGCTTCGGGATGCCGAGCTTTGGTACCCGAAGATTGAGAAAATCGCCTATGCCCTGGTGATGGCCGCGAGAAAACTTCGGCCCTACTTTCAGTCCCATTCGGTGGTCGTTCTTACCGATCAGCTGCTGAAACAGGTTCTTCACAAACCCGAGACTTCGGGACGCCTTATGAAATGGTCGATCGAACTGAGCCAACATGACATATCATATCAGCCTCGAACCGCGATCAAGGCTCAGGCGCTGGCCGAATTCATAGTTGAGAGCACCATCCCCGAGCCCAGCCAAACAATAAAGGGGCCCCCGGTCTGGTCGATTTATGTTGACGGATACTCTTGCAACGAGGGAAGTGAGGCAGGAGTCATTCTGGCAGGCCCAGATGACTTCATCCTCCAGTACTCCCTCCGTATAAACTTCAAAGCCTCGAACAACGAGGCCGAATACGAGGCGCTAATAGCCGGACTTCGAATGGCCCGAAATGCAGGGGCACAGCGGCTGCAGATCTTCAGCGACTCACAGTTGGTCGTCAATCAGGTCCTTGGCGAGTATGAAGCCCGTGATGATAGGATGATTAAATACTTGGCTAAAGTCAAGAGCCTCATGGCGCTGTCTGAAGAAGCCATCATCCGAAGGATCCCCCGAGAAGAAAACTCTCAGGCCGACGCCCTATCCAAATTGGCCTCCTCTTCCTTTCAAGGTCTGGAGCAGACCGTATTGATAGAAGTCCTCTTAAAGCCGAGCATAGAGGACAAAACACCTGACTCCGTTGAAACATTGCCCGTCCTCCTCAAAGACAACTGGATGAAACCCCTCATCGAGTTCTTAAAGGATGGACTCCTCCCCGAAGATCCGAGGGAAGCAAGAAGAATCAGGACCCGAGCCGAGCGTTTTACTTTAATCGAAGGCATCTTATATAAACGCTCCTTCACCCAGGTGGACGGTCGACCTTACCTAAGGTGTCTTTCCCCCGGGCAAGCCGACTACGCCCTGCAAGAACTCCACGAGGGCATCGGTGGGGCCCATTCTGGGTCCAGGGCTCTAGCGCGCAAAGTGTTGAACTACGGGTATTACTGGCCCACTCTCCTACGGGACGCCGAACGACACGTTCGGCAATGCAGCTCCTGTCAAAAGTATTCCGACATCCGACGCCTTCCACAAGCACCGCTCGCCTCCCTATCAAGTCCGATCCCCTTCGCTATGTGGGGGATGGATTTACTAGGGCTGTTTCCACCAGCCCCCGGACAGCTAAAGTTTCTAGTCGTGGCAGTCGACTATTTCTCTAAATGGATAGAAGCCGAGCCCCTGGCTACAATCACCGAGCATAGGGTCGTTCAATTCTTCTGGAAAAATGTGATTTGCCGATTCGGCGTTCCCCGAGTCATAGTCACGGATAATGGAACACAGTTCACTAGGGCCACCTTCCGAGCTTTATGTGAGGACCTCGCCATACAACACCGATTCTCCTCCGTCTCCCATCCTCAGTCGAATGGCCAGGCCGAGAATGCCAACCGACAGATTCTTTCGGGCATCAAGAAGAGATTAGACAAGTGTTCCAAAGGACTGTGGGTCGATCAGCTGCCAAACGTGCTCTGGAATCACCGCACCACCAAGCGGACCCCAACAGGCGAGAGCCCATTTAATCTCACCTATGGGGCCGAGGCCATCATCCCCCTAGAAGTCGGGATACCCTCTCCTCGTCTGATAGCTTATGAAGAAGAGCAGAACGCTAGAGAGCTCAGAGCAAGCTTAGATCTGATAGATGAAATCCGAGAGAGAGCTGCCATACGCCAGCAAGCTTACCGAAGGAGGATCGAGCTAGCATACAACAAAAGGGTCCGCCCAACGGACCTCAAAGAAGGGGACCTAGTCCTCCGAAAATTGGCCATCTCGTTCCCCAGACAGAAAAGCAAACTGGCCCCGAATTGGGAGGGACCGTACAAAATCTCAAAAGTGATCCGCCCCGGTGCATACAAGCTAGAAGATCTCGAAGGCAGAGAAATTCCCAGGACTTGGAATGCCGACCATCTTTTGAAATACCAAGAGAAGGCAACTACGCCTCTCTAAGTAACTCGAGATGTCGAACCATTTCCTTCCTTTTACTAGTAGTGATTTTTCCTTTTATTTTTTCATTGTAATAACGGCTAGCAACTTTAGAAGCAGCCGATCATTAGATATTAATAAATAAAGTTTTTTCATATTTTCACTGCTACTACCTCTCTTTGCTTTTAACTCTTTAATCTAACGATGGTTCCGGAGTCCAACACTTGGCTCGATTCTACTTCGCAAGTTCGCTCCTAAGCGAACTAGAAGTAGCTCGCCATTCGGAACTGCTCTCACAGCCGTTGAATGGTTCGGAGTCCAACACTTGGTTCGACTCTACTTCACAAGCTCGCTCCTAAGCGAGCTAGGGGTAGTTCGCCATTCGAAAATGCTCCCACAACCCTAAACTAATCTAACGATGGTTCCGGAGTCCAACACTTGGCTCGATTCTACTTCGCAAGTTCGCTCCTAAGCGAACTAGAAGTAGCTCGCCATTCGGAACTGCTCCCACAGCCGTTGAATGGTTCGGAGTCCAACACTTGGTTCGACTCTACTTCACAAGCTCGCTCCTAAGCGAGCTAGGGGTAGTTCGCCATTCGGAAATGCTTCCACAACCCTAAACTAATCTAACGATGGTTCCGGAGTCCAACACTTGGCTCGATTCTACTTTGCAAGTTTGCTCCTAAGCGAACTAGAAGTAGCTCGCCATTCGGAACTGCTCCCACAGCCGTTGAATGGTTCGGAGTCCAACACATGGTTCGACTCTACTTCACAAGCTCGCTCCTAGGCGAGCTAGGGGTAGTTCGCCATTCGGAAATGCTCCCACAACCCTAAACTAATCTAACGATGGTTCCGGAGTCCAACACTTGGCTCGATTCTACTTCGCAAGTTCGCTCCTAAGCGAACTAGAAGTAGCTCGCCATTCAGAACTGCTCCCACAGCCGTTGAATGGTTCGGAGTCCAACATTTGGTTCGACTCTACTTCACAAGCTCGCTCCTAAGCGAGCTAGGGGTAGTTCGCCATTCGGAAATGCTCCCACAACCCTAAACTAATCTAACAATGGTTCCGGAGTCCAACACTTGGCTCGATTCTACTTCGCAAGTTCGCTCCTAAGCGAGCTAGGAGTAGCTTGCCATTCGGAATTGCTCCCACAGCCGTTGAATGGTTCGGAGTCCAACACTTGGTTCGACTCTACTTCGCAAGCTCGCTCCTAAGCGAGCTAGGGGTAGTTCGCCATTCGAAATGCTCCCACAATCCTAAACTAATCTAACAATGGTTCGAAGTCCAACACTTGGTTCGACTCTACTTCGCAAGCTCGCTTCTAAGCGAGTTAGGGGTAGTTCGCCATTCGGAAATGCTCCTACAACCCTTAAACTAATCTAACAATGATGCCGGAGTCCAGTACTTGGCTCGATGCCACTTCGCAAGTTCGCTCCTAAGCGAACTGCAAGAAGCTCGCCATTCGGAACTGCTCCCGATTTAGAAGCCTCGGCGCAGCAGACAACAGTCGCAAGAGTAAAAAAAAAAAAAAAAAACACACACAAGTTCGGCAACAACACTTTTATTGATGAAACAGATGCGGTACAAAGACAAACACAGCAGGATTACAACTCGTCAAAGAAAAAGTTACAATGCCGACTTATTACACTTAGCAAAAAACAAAAAATATACAAAAACTCGCAGGGGTCAACGACTTTAGCGCTTTTTTGGAGCCGGAGCGTTCCACTTCAAAGACACTCGAGAATGACGACGCTTGTCTCCGGAGCGCGACCCCAAGCCGGCGAATTGAGACGTATCCTCGGCACCACTTCTAGTGGCTACTCCGACGGACGCTCCGCTCGACGAAATTGCCACCGAGCTCTGCGCGTCCCCCGGACTAGGTTGGCCGATCCGCTGACGGGTCGCCATCTCATAGAATGTAATGCCCCGCTCACTCTCAGCACGAGTGCACGACGTGCTTCGAACGTTGATCGGTCCTGAATGCGGCTTAAGACGGGCCACTTCTGCCTCCAACTCCGAGATCCGATCCCGCAATGAGTCGTCTTTGACATCGACTTCGAAACGTGGGGGTATCGCGGAGTCCGGCACTCCAGATCGGCTGGCGATGAGGCGCCGAAGGTGAGTGACCTCGATGCTTTTATCCACCGTCGCTCTCTTGAGCGCTTCGACCTCGGCAGTCAACAGTACCCGCTCGGTCGTCAACTTGGCCACCTCGGCCGTCAGCCCCTCGCCCTCACTCCGAAGTTTCGCCTCTACGGACTGCAGATGCTGTATCTCGGAAAGCAAGTCATCTCTCTCCGCTGTTATTTTGGACAAGTTATGAAGGATGCACTGAACCCGAATCTCATTACTGAAATCAATTGGCAAATATTCACCTTCGGGGATAAGCTCGGCGATCCTGCTTTCCAAACGGCGAATCTCGATATCTCGCCAGCCGAGGACGAGCTGGAGATGGGTCCTCTCGCTTTCAGTTCGGTGCAATCCGAGCTCGACCTCGTAGAGTCTCTCTCGGCACCTCGCCAGACACAGCCTCGTCGCCCCTAGGCCGACCTCGGCTCGAGCTTCCTCATCCGAGCGCGAAGGCTCGACGTCTTGGGCGATCACCATCAACTGCAAAGTGATCGAAGTAATCAGCAAAAATGACGAACCATGCCGGAGCACCACACTTGCAAAAATTTCCACCAAAAAACAAGAAACTCTCGAGGCCACAAGAGAATGTTCGGCAAAAAAGGGGGGCGAAAGACAAAAATTCGAACACCAACACTTGCAAAAATTTTCTTTTCATTCATGTCAAAAAGTAGCGGTGGCCAGTCCGCTATTAGGCGTTACAGAGGTTGAAAAGAAAAACAAAAAAAACGAAAGGTGGAGTCAAGGCTCGACCTCTTTCCCCGGGCGACGAGGTGGGGTAGGGGTTGACTTCGCCGAAGGAGACGCCGCCGCCAGCGGAGTAATCGCGGTGCTGGGGACCTTATCAGTAGCCCCGGCCCCGGCGCCGGCTTCGTCGTCGCCCTCCTCCTCTTCTTCCCCTTCGGACTCAGGGTCGAAGCCCTCGACGTGTCCGGGGAATAGCCGCTACCCCGAGACGTCCACCCCGGGGTACGCTTCCGACACCCGCTCGAGGGCGGCGGCGAAGGCCTTCGCCATGTTCTGCGCGAGGAACCCCTGGGCCTTCTCCAGGATTGCGTCCTCCGCCGCCTTCACGGCTGCCGCCCGTGCCGTCTCGGCCTCGGCCAACTGGTTGGCCGACCCCTCCTTCTGCCGAAGGAGCTCGCCCTCCAGCCTCTTCACCTCGGTCTCGAGATGCTGGTTCCTCGCCGACCTGCCCTCATGCTCAACACGGAGCTTGTCGAGCTCGTTCGCCAGGCGGGCTTTTTCATTCCGAGCTTGGTCAGACTCCTACTTCAGCTCCTTCTCCAGAGCTGTTAGCCTCTCGGTGAGGTGGCCGAAGTGGACGATGATCTGCAGCAGAGAAGAACTAAAAGAGTTAGAAATTTTTTTTTGTGATTCGAGAAATACAACAAACGAAGAGAAGCTTACCGATACCGCCGAACGAGCGATCTCGATCACGTCGTCGCCCTCTCTCCCCGCCTCCATGGCGGCTTGGTCCTTCGGGGTGGTGAGGTGCTTGACGGCCTGCATGCTCGCCAGCGAGTTCCCGAGGAACCCATCATGCCTCCGGACTTGCCAGTCCGGGATATGAATCCGCTTGTGCTCCTCCGTCAGGAGCTCCTCACCTGCCACGGTCAGTGGTGGTGTCGGCATGGCGAGGGCGGCGGCAATAGGGAACTCCCCCACAGGTGCGGGAGCCGAAGTCCCCGCCACGGTGACGACCGGACTGTCAAGGATCTCCACCTCCTCGACAGGGGCCGCGATCCTCGGAGCCTTCGAGGTCGAGGGCAGCTTGGATGCTACCCTCTTGCGCTTCTTCGGCGCCTTGCTCGCAAGCCCTGCCCTGAGCGCCAAGACCGCGTTGTAGTCCATGGATTCTGCATCGAAAGCAAAAAAGTGATTAGCACATAGAAAACAACAAGGCAATGAGTACGGGAAAAAAAGAACTTGACGAGAGCCGCGTACTGGGATCTACGCGGCAGAGCCCTCCCTTGTAGAGGACGTCCTCCGTCAGCTCCCTCCAATCGTACTTCGGCCGGTCAAGGAGGATCCGGACCGCCTCTTCTTCTTCTACTGAGAGCTTCGGCATCGCCTTCGCCCTCTTCGGCACCCCTTCTACCCAGTCAGAGGGGATCGGCCAGGCCTCTCGACTCCGCACGATGAACCACTTCTCTCGCCAGTGCTTAATAGAGTCGGGGCAGATGACGAGTCTGCCGTCGTGCCTCGGAGTCAAATAATACCGGTACTCCGACTTATTCCCTTCGTGGAGCCGGTATAGAGTTCGAAGCACGCTCAGCTACGGCTCGATCCCTGCGACCTGGCAGTGGAGAACGAAACCATTAATCACTCGCCACGCGTTCGGCATGAGTTGGATGGGGCTGATCCCGAACCAACTCACCACGGTAATTGCGAACGCGTGGAGAGGTAGCCGAGCACCGGCGATAAAGGCGTCGACCGGCCAGCAACACATGGTCACTGGCAGCGGCGAGTTGGCCCTAACTCCGGGGCCCGGCAACATGATTTCGTACTCCTCCGGGATGAGAAAAGAACCCCGGATCACTGCCAGATCCTCCTCGCACAGGATCGACGCCGCATCGTCCGCCTCCGTCGTCTCCCTCGCGGCATTCTCCTCGAAGGACCTCCCCCTCCCATGGACAATTCGCTAGGCCTGATCCTCCGGGAGCTGCCTGACTCTGTGAAGCCCCGTCAACGGACCTGGCAGTTGTCCGAACTCCCCCATCCTCTTCGGATCCACAACGATCGAATCCTTGCCGAACACCTTGCCTTTGGTCGGGGTCGGAGTCGAGTCCTCGACGTCTTCAAGGGAGGGCTCGGACCAAGAGACTTCGTCGGAGACAGAAGCTACAGACATAGTTGATGATAAATTACCTTAAGAGAGATAGCTGCCAGAAAACTTCGCCTGAACCAAACGCCGACACCGGAAAAATTCGCCTGAGCACAAGAAGCCGTCTGAGCAAAAGAGAGGAGAAATGAGAAATGAGAGAGGGGGGTGAGGATTTATAGAGAGGGGCTCTCCAAACGAGGTTAATGGGCTCGTACGACCGGCCCATTCAAACGAAACGACGGAGCGACCCCAATCGTCGCCTTGCTAACCGTGCCAAATCATGAGTCAAATTTAATGCGCGCCCCATCTGACAGAAGCCCAAAGGTCACTGCAATTAATAAACGTCCCATCTATCAGAGTTGTCAGAGCTGTCAGAAGCTGTCAGAAGTTCAGATGGCGCACAGAAGAAACCAACTCCTAAAAACGACAAGTTGGGAAGCTCGGCACCCACTGCCGAGCGTTCGTGACACCGACCTTGTTACGGGGTAAAAACCAAGTTCGGCACCCACTGCCGAGCGTTCGTGACACCGACCTTGTTACGGGGTAAAAACCAAGTTCGGCACCCACTGCCGAGCGTTCGTGACACCGACCTTGTTACGGGGTAAAAACCAAGTTCGGCACCCACTGCCGAGCGTTCGTGACACCGACCTTGTTACGGGGTAAAAACCAAGTTCGGCACCCACTGCCGAGCGTTCGTGACACCGACCTTGTTACGGGGTAAAAACCAAGTTCGGCACCCACTGCCGAGCATTCGTGACACCGACCTTGTTACGGGGTAAAAATCAAGTTCGGCACCCACTGCCGAACGTTCGTGACACCGACCTTGTTACGGGGTAAAAATCAAGTTCGGCACCCACTGCCGAGCGTTCGTGACACCGACCTTGTTACGGGGTAAAAATCAAGTTCGGCACCCACTGCCGAGCGTTCGTGACACCGTCCTTGTTACGGGGTAAAAATCAAAGTTCGGCACTCACTACCAAGCGTTCGTGACACCGACCTTGTTACGGGTAAAAAAAAATCAAGTTCGGCACTTACTGCCGAGCGTTCGTGACACCGACCTTGTTACGGGGTAAAAACCAAGTTCGGCACCCACTGCCGAGCGTTCGTGACACCGACCTTGTTACGGGATAAAAATCAAGTTCGGCACTCACTGCCGAGCGTTCGTGACACCGACCTTGTTACACGTAAAAAATCAAGTTCGGCTCTCATTGCCGAGCGTTCGTGACACCGACCTTGTTACGGGGTAAAAATCAAGTTCGGCACTCACTGCCGAGCGTTCGTGACACCGACCTTGTTACAGGTAAAAAATCAAGTTCGGCACTCACTGCCGAGCGTTCGTGACACAGACCTTGTTACGGGGTAAAAATCAAGTTCGGCACTCACTGCCGAGCGTTCGTGACACCGACCTTGTTACGGGTAAAAGAGTCAGGTTCGGCACTCACTGCCGAGCGTTCGTAACACCGACCTTGTTACGGGGTAAAAACCAAGTTCGGCAGATTGCCAGACCTTTTGCAGTTACGCCAAACTCGCTTCCCTCTTCGGAAAAACTTGCCGAACCGTATATGGACCTCGGCCTCCTAGCCAGCGAGCCCTAGCAGGAGTCTAAGGCGTGATACAAATGTATAAGACCCCCGAACGACGAATTGACGCTTCGCGAAGGCAAAGAGGATATCTCTGCGAGAATACTACATGACCATCAGAGCTCATGAGCAACTCGGAGCTCAATCCACTTGGAAAATCACCTCACTACCCCTTCAAGATTCAAAACCCTCCATTTGAACTCCGATACAACTCCGCTAGCCATTAAAACAGTTAAACTACTCCTCAAAGGCCGATCAAATTTAGCCTTTAGGAGTGGGGGGCTCGTGATATGGCTAAAAATGGGGGTTAATCGGAACCGTCCAAATCGGGTACGAATCTTGGGACCCAGGGGTAAAACGGTAATTTCGCCTACAAGAGGGTCCAAAATGGATATTGGATCTTCTCCCTCAGGGACCCAATAACCTACGAATGGATCCACCAACAAGAGGGTGCGGGTTTTAACCCGCTGCGCACCCAATCCAACAAGATAGAATCAGGGTCCCTGATTAATCATGATCAACGGCCCTGATGTACATCTATCTTTTCACTGGGATTTGGGGATTAAATTCCTTTCTGATTACGGGGAATATACCTTATCAGATTACATTCCTAATCTGTGTACAAGGGGAATATTCCATATCAGATCACGGGGATTACATTCCTAATCTGTTCCCTGAGACGCCTATAAATACCCCCCATCCATCTCCATTAAGAGGTAATCAATCTTTCACCAGTTTTTGCGCTCTTTCATAGTCTGCCGGATTACTGACTTGAGCGTCGGAGGGTGCGTCGCCGGGAATAACCCCGGTGTCTTGCACTTTTTTTGCAGGTCTACGGCGGGATCGACGATCGAAGCCCGACGGAACAGGTATACAGGTTTACTATTCAGTTTCCCTAAGAATCCACAAATTCATCTGTTTGCCCCCACACCAAATTTAGCGTCAACAGGTTCTTCTTGGATGCGTCAACAGGTGTACCTTTCCTCTGTGTTTTTTTTCTTTTTTTCTTTTTTTTTTCTTTTCTGCTCTTCCGTGTGGTTCAATGAATCCCTGTAGCCACCTCCTACCTACCTCCCTTCTTCACATCCTCTGCATATCAATATATATATATAGGATGTGAAACTATTAGAGCATCCACAGTCGTTTGCTATATATGCCATTTTGCCATATTATAGCAAACGAATAGCAAACGACCTCTGCAATCGTTTCTCATTTATCCGTTTTATAGCAAACATGCTATATTCGTTTCTCATATATGAGAAACAGAATAGCGATTCTCAAATTATAAAGGACGGGGAATGATTCCCCGTCCGGGATATGATACCCCGTCTCCCCCACTTAATTTTTTTTTTTTTGTGATTCCCTCAGACGGGGAAACATACCCCGGCCGGGGTATGTAACCCCGTCTCTCCTTTTTTTTTTTTTTTAATAAACGAACGGCCATGATTGGCCGATGAGAAAAAAAAACAAAAACAAAAAGGTGGGCCGGGGAATGATTCCCCGGACGGGGAATGTATCCCCGTCCAAGACAGTGGGTCCATTTGGTAGGTTTAGGTAATAATTAGGTTTAGATGGTTAATTAATAGAGTTTAGTTATTATTATATTATTTAATTTAGTTAATTAATATAGTTTAATAGTTATAATAAGTAATTAACTTTTTTTAATTTATTTGAAAGGATGAGAGACGGGGAATGATTCCCCGTCCCGCCTTTTTAAAATTAAAAAAAAGAGGGACGGGATATCATATCCCGTCTCTAATCCAAATGAGAAAAATATAGCAAAGCACGATTGCACGATACGCATCCAATTGCTATTACTGTAGCTGCCATTTTATAAGAAATGAGAAAAACGACTGTGGATGCTCTTAGGGTTTGTTTAGTATGAAATTTAGGTTTAGTTAATTATTAATTAATTAAATAAATATTTTGATTAAGATTAATCGTTTAACTTAATTAACTAATATTTTTATCTTTCTTCATCCATCCATCTATTCATTATATAATTTCACTCCAACCCCTAATTGACAATACTATTTTCTATTGACTTTTTCGAAGACCAAATTGTAAAATTTAAAATTCAACAAATCAATAAAAATAAATAAATCATTATGTTTGTTTTGTTTATTGATTTTTATCAAAAATCTTCTCTTTTTGCATAAAAAATCTTATTTCTTCAAAAATAATCAATTACTTGAAATCTTATAGAAATAAGAGGAATTAAACACAAGATAGACGAAAACAAGTGATTTTAATGTGTAAAGGAGTACAAATATTTGTATAAAATTTAGACACATCAGCAAAGTTAAGATAATTGAAGGAAACTACTTGCGGGAGGTCAATAAACTTGAACTAGAAAAATTAAATGAGTTCAAGTAGACTTGTCTTTTGCAGACGATTCGAATATGTAAAAGTAATAACGAGATCAGAATCCTGGGCGACGATCCAAAGCACGGGCGAGACACGTGCAAAATACCAACACCAAGAGCTAAAACAAACAGCAAGAGCAATTCCCACCGAATCTGGGACAAAACAGCAAACGCAGAACATGAATCCCCCCTACACAACACCAAACACCAAATGCCACCACTCACTGTTCTTCTTCTTCCTTGGTGTCGATAGAGAGAGAATGAGAGCACGGGAGAGGGGTCGGCGATGAACTAGAGGCACTGCGGTCGTGAAGTGACGACAGCGGTGACCATGGCAAGGGCGGCGATGGCGGACGACGGTGGCATTGCGGATGGGAAGCGATACAACGGCCAAGCTTCGATGGCAACTCTGTTTCTCGACGAAAATAGAGGAGACGAAGCAACGGCGTGCTCGGGCTTGGATGGCGATGGAGAGGCAATGGGGGGTTCTCGGTGGGGGTGGAGAAGATGATCGGGGTGGTTGGGAGAGGTGACAGTGGGAGTTCGAAGTTGCAGTCGATTGGGTTCGATGGATGGCGATGGGTCAATGGGTTGTAGTTAGCGAAGTGGTGCGTTCGAGCGAGGCTTGAGTGAGGTCAGGGGTGAGATGGTCGAGAGGTTGGCGAGGGTGAGGTGGTGATGACGATGGAGGCGATCGGAGGGGTGAGGTCCAGGGGTTCGGTGTTGATTTGTTGGGTTTGTCGAAGTGGGGATGAAACAGGGAGAGGGCGGCTCGACGATGGGAAGCGACGAGGTCTAGGGGACGAAGGGATGGTGATGGAGATGACGATGGTGACGGCAAAGGAGGTGGTGATCAGAGTTGGCAACAGGAAAGGGCAGAGGTGATGGGTTTTTGGTTGCAATTTTAGGGCGGTTGAAAGTGAAACGAGGAGAAAGAGTGGAACAGGAGAGAGAGTGTGGGCTGTTGTGATTGTTAGGAGAGTGGGGGAGAATTAATATAATAAAATAATAAAGGGAATCATGGGAAGTTAAGATATACGGGGGATTGAGGAGAGAAGATCTGGGTTAGTAGTTGGGGGGGTATGTGGGTTTGAGTAGACTAGGTTTTTGGTTCAAGATCCACTAAGGAGATGGGTTTGGGCTTGCATATGGATTGGGCTAACAATAATATTGCAAGAAAATAAATTGAAGTAGAAAGCCCACAATAAGACCAAGACACAAAATACAAATAATTAGAAAAGAGAACACCATCAAAATACAAGAAAAATCTGTACAATCGGAAACAGGGGTTACATCCTCTCTATGCCGAAATTATAAGAGCATCCACAATGGTGTTTCTCATTTTTAAAAAAATGGCTGCTACAGTAATAGCAAATAGCGAATTGTTCTGCAGTGGTGGTTTGCTATATTTTTATCATTTTTAAAAAAAAATTGCGTGGGACGGTATAACATATACTATCGCGCAATTTAAAAAAAAAAATCGGAGGGACGATACATGTTGTACCGTCTCTCGTTTTAAAAAAATAAATAAATAAATTTAATTACTGATTAACTATTAAAATATATTAATTAAATAAAATAAATAATATAATAATACCTAAACCTAATTAAAAACTAACTAAACCTAATTAATTAACCTAAACCTACCCACGTCACCCCCCAATTCAAGGACGGTACAACATGTACCGTCCGGGAATTTGTAATTTTTTATTTTTTTTTCAATCCGACGAATCTTGGACGTTGATTTTTTTTTAAAAAAAAACAAATAAAAAAAATATGGGACGGTATATGTTATACTGTCCGACCCCCATTTTAAAAAAATAAATAAATAAATAAAAATTTTGGGACGGTATATGTTATACCGTCCGAAGCGATAAAAAAATTTAAAATAAGAGGGACGGTATATGTTGTACCGTCCTCTATAATTTGAAAATCGCTATTTTGTTTCTCATTTTTGAGAGTCGACTGTATTCCATTTGCCAAAATATGGCAAAATAGAAAACGATTGCAGCGATCCATTTGCCAAAAAATGGCAAATTGGCAAATATACAAAACGACTGTGGATGCTCTAACGATTTTAATACTTTAACAACTACAAACTTGAATGCAAATAAAGTGTTATTTGTGACTATTCTAAACATGTAAGTGTATGTAATGGCTTAATGCCTAATACAGATATTTTATACTAAGATAACACTAATGCATACTTGTTCGGATTCTATGAATCCCATACTATATAGGTCCGAGGGCAAGCACCTATGTACTCCACATTAAAGGGTTCGATCCCTCACCATGAAAACTACCCAGTAATAAAAGCAAGGTTTAGACATTCCACGAGTACGGATCCCAGTCCCGGAGTACACCGACCGACTGTTATACAGACTCATTGTCGTGCGAATCTCCCGCAAGTGCCCTTCTAGCCCCGATATACGTATATACACTGGTGTACGTCAAACTATCTGCCCGACTACGCATAGTTCCGGATTTAAAATAAAAGCTCGTCTCCATCGAAGCAACCTCAGTCCCGGAGTACACCGCCCGACTATATAGAGTGCCCCACTTACGTTTGCCCAGGTTTACTACATCTTCACTTATGTGCCTAGTTCTTAAGTTCAAGACATGAATAAATTATCATACCTATAGTTAGTTTTACCCCCTACTGGACTTAATCACAAATACCGAGATAGCTCCATGGCCATATCTAAAAAATATAACTCAACAATGCCGGTACCCGGGGTCTCACTAAACTCTAAATCACAATCTTTCATGTACAAGAATCCATGGGTACTCATATCCTTCAATAATCTTGTATTAAACTCAATGTATCCATATCTTCAATTTATTCACAATTTGATCAATGCCTTATCTTAACATTATTCATGATTCATTTATTCACAATCTTTCAAAAGCAATAATTCTTTTCATGAACTCATAATAGATTTTAATCTCATTAACAACTTAATCACATCAAGTATTTCTTACTCAAAATAAGTATATGATCTCATCAAGAGAAATCCATAACATGGTAAATATTTTTCTCATCTTCTCAAAATAAAAGTCATATACTCAATTAAATAATTTTGAAGTCAATAACTCATTTTCTATCTCAATTCTCCTTTTAATTTCTCAAAATATACATGAAAAATTCTGAAACTAATTTTAATAAATTCTACATCATTTTATAGGAATATTATAATTTTTTTCCCAAATTTTATTCACTTTAAAAACCCCTTAAAATTATTAAAAACATCAAAAAAAAAAAAAATCAAAATGAGCTCAGTGGGTTTCGACCCCAAGCCCAACCGCACCACACAGTGGGCGCCCAAAGCCACCACCAAGAACCACTAACTCCAAGTGGACTTGGGGTTATAAAGCCTCATCGAAAAACCCAAATACTGGTTCTCGGGTTCGGATTTAATTAAATGAAGTAAAAAATAAAAGGGTCTAACAAGTTTCGAACCCAGGACTTCCCACATGCTACAATACCGACTTGTGGTGCACCCGCTAGCCAATAAGTCCAAGTGTGATTACTGATTAGGAAACACATTGTTAGGCTTTTGTTCAATCTTACTGTTATTCAATTATCTTCACAAAAACTCTATTTTTCATTCGATCTAATCTTTCATTAGGATTGTAATTATTTCATCTAAACTGAGTGTATTTTCAAACAATAGCTCACAAATTTATAATTGATATTTTAGACAATAAATCTAAATTTCAAATTATTTCTTCTCCTTAATGAACATGAGTTGCATTTCTTCAATTTAATCAAAAATAGTAATTTGTATCTCTTACAAATAATTAAGTGAATCTATGTGTACCAAATTAAATTCACAAAAATTCATTTTAACCACAAGGGAAAAACTCAACAATTTTTCATACAATTATATATTTTGACATTTGTAAATTAACATGCATATTTGTTCATGGCAATAATTCATTGTTTCTTTTTCTTATTTCCAACTAACATGATGACAATTAGTTTCTCAATCATAATAAAAATTTCTACAATTCATGGCACATACAATAGCATGGATTTGTTCTACATTTATCACATTAAATTTATTTATACTACTCATTTAACATACTAGCATGCATTTCCTACATTTAAAAAGTACAAGATCACCCACCTCTTATGAAGAACTTGCAAACAAGAATGATGAGACACAACTCCTAGCTCCAACAAGCAATAACTAATCATTCTCCTCCTAGCAAGAGCACTCCAACAAGCCTCCAATGCAACAAGAACACTCTCTAACTCTCTTTCTTTTTCCTCTCTCTAATTTGGTTTGTTTTGGGGTGAAATAAGAAGAAAAGAAGGGTGTATTTATGGAACAAAAGAAGGGCTAAAATTCAAATTTCATCCACCTAATTAACTACCCACTTAAATTTCCACTCTCCCACTACTCCAACTCTCCACCTCTACTAACCCGTGCACGTGTTGTGCACTAGTGCACACACATATACAAAATTATGTACAAATCCTATAATTCTAATATGTGTATTAAAAGTTGTTACATGTCAGGTGTGAGTCCATGCACAACTAAAAAAAGATTTAATTAATGGGCTTGTCTTGTTGGGCTTGTTTTTAATTAATTTAATCAATTAGTCTAATGGGCTAGAATCTATTCTTAGGTCCACGGGTTTAATGAAAGGCTAAAAAAAGACTCATGCATGCTAAATGAGAGTAAGAAAAATAAAGATGGAAAGATAATAAAAATACAATATGAGAAAAATATATTTATTAATTTTCATATATTCTACGACGTAATCGCTACGTACATAGAAAACACGTGCATTACACGTACAAAAATATTTAGATCAGAATGCAAAAAATGAATATCCGTTTTATAAAAATAGATTTGAATACCTAAAATAAATAATTTAAACAAATACAAAATATTACACATAGCGGTGGAAATACATAATCGATACGCGCATCAAAAACACGAAAAAAACACGTAAAATATCAAGATTGAAATATATATATTCGAGTTGACTCAAAATAGGATAAAATCAATACGGAAAATACATAAATAGTCGGAAATCAAAATACGTAGTGAAACACGTTACAAATATTACTAATAACGGTACAAAATACACGTGCGTAACACACGAGCGTAAAATTGTCATTTCCAATTTTGTGGGGTGTTACAGTTTTTGTTGCCCTTGTGTATAAAAGATCAAGTTTTGATAGTAGCATGTTATTTTGTTCTATGTTGTTAGAAAACTTTTATGGTTGCCTCTATACGATTCATTTGTCGCATACATAGCCAGTCGGCTTGTATGTAAATTGTTTTGCTCGTATGTAACTTATTAGCTTGTACGCAGTTATTGTGCTCGTCTATGGTGATATCATTGTCCTAGGAGCCAACGACCATTAAGACGTGTATTTATTTTACTCATCGTGGATTGTGGACGAGTCACCCATCGTGTACCGTCAGATCTTAACTGGTGTAGGTTGATCGCGGGCCGGGAGTATAGACGGAATCCAAGTTCAGGATAGTAGCATGCAAATATGTTCGTATTGTAAGGGTCTTGGATCGATAGGCTTTGGACAGGAACCTTAGGGTTTCTGGTAAGTCTAGATGGAGCACTTAGTAGAGTTATTGTCACGCCCCGCTTTCCAAAAATACAGAATACGAGCACGTAACAAAAGCCCAGCGAATGATTATTATCATCTTTAACCTGTTTCAAGAAATCTTTGCAACACATCACAGAAATTATCAGAGTCAGAAGCTAGAAAAGTCTACCACATGCACATATGAACCAAATACCAACAAGAATACTTGAAATAAAATGCATTAATCTCAAATAGTCATGATCTGAATAACACAAATAATCCTGGGTCACATCGCCTAAATACAAGAAATAAATACAAGTCTCAAAATACAATATTTTCCAAAATAAGAAACAAGAATAGTAATAGCAAAATTCAGCCTCTAGTCCATCATCTTGCCAATACCTTCAGGAACCTGTCCTCCAAAATCTGCAATACAACGAATGCAGGAAAGAGAAAAGAGAAAACACAAGTACCCGTCAATGGCAAGTCCGGGTCACAAATATAGTAGGATACAAGCACATGGAAAGGGGATAACTAACTAGCACATGGTATAGGTATAAAGTCAACCTAGACAAACTAGCAAGGTAAAAGTGTCAAAGGTCACGACATAAATCATGTATCCTAAAAACATGCATCTAGTGTCAAGTGTCGTGTAAACTTGTATCAGGAATCATGTTTCATGTTCCATGTAATTCAAGTGTCATGTAGTCACGTGTCAAGTTTCGTGTTTCATGTAATTCAAGTCTCATATATCATGTCTCAGGTATCATGTAGTCAAGCACGCATGTGTCATGTCAGGTATCATGTTCATGTATTAAGTTTGAGTATTGTGTGATTACTATCTAGGTAGCACGACATGCATCCCATTCTACATGGTTGCTACAACAAAGTAATTTCGCTTTAGATTTCATAGGGGACCATACAGGGCAGTATACTCGGGTACAGGAAACAGAAAACTGGTTCATGAAGCAACAGGTACACGAATCATCCGATTCATGCAGCAACAAGTTTATGAAGCAACAGGTACACGACCAACAGGCACGTGCAGCAACAGGTAACAGGTACATGAACCAAAGGTCCATGCAGCAACAGGTATACGACCAACAGGTACGTACAGCAACAGGTAACAGGTACATGAACCAAAGGTCCATCCAGCAACAAGTAACAGGTACATGAACCAACAGGTCCATGCAGTAAAATGGGAAACACGGGCCCCCTTCCGAGTACACGTTTCTGAACTATTGACTATTAGATCTTTCCCATAAATCCCGGCTTGATTACGTTTAGTTATTAATGTCCAACATGCATGTATACGTGTAAACTAGTGTCAAATAAGCATGGTAAGATCAGGTACGAGTTCAGGTTATCAAATCAGCGTGCATGGTTAATAAAGGTTCACATATACGAGCAAAATAGACTGGGTTTATAATCAGGTCAGCAAGACTAGTCAGCACTAAAACTGTGATTCAAAGAGCTACAGGCATGCAAATCATGATCCGTCAAAGGATCTGAAAACTAGACATCCACACGATTCTAACGGGTATAATAAAAACCTATACTAGTTCAAAACGTCTTAACTTAAAACTCATTTCAACACAGATTTTCTGTACAGCCAGAAAACAGGGGAATGATTTCCAACACATATAAACAGCATGCAAAGTCATCAAATAAATCCATGAAAATTCTGGGATAATCCCCTACATATGTAGCCTCAAAATAATAATTTTCATAATTTTCCAGAAAATATAGATATGTTATCAAAAATAAAAAGTAACACAAAACATGGTTTTGATGGATCTGGAATTTCTCAACACTGCTGTACGAAATCAACCATATCTCGCAAACAGCGCATCGAAATCCACTTCTGTCAAAACGGGGTGAAAGTAGATAAAATTATCCAACTTTCATTTCTCACATAATATTTCCATACAGTAAATAAAAATAGGGTGAACACGGCATTCAACATAGAGCAACACGCAGTTTACAGCAAAAGTGCATTATAGAAAAGGGTACAAGACATCGCTCAAAACTTATCTTTAAAATACCACATAAATCTGAGAACTACCTAACATCATGGTGAAACACTGGAAAAAATATTGTGGCATGATATCATGTATAACTTGGATCTTGAAAATAAATAGATAATAAAATCTACCCCATACTGAATCTGGAAACTACCGACATACAGTCACTAAAATAATCATAACTAATTCATACGAACACCAAACGGGGTGAAACCAGTGGGGTCAGAAAATATATTTAGTCCTCTACAAATTACTCAGAAATGTCCATATTGAGATTCGGACTCTAACCCAGGAAAAAACAGCAATCTATTCAGTACAACCCAAATTTCCAGATTTCACAACTAAACTTCAAAACGTCATAACTTCTACAAAAATGATCCAAACTCATCCAGATTCGAAACGCTGCATACCCATCATCTAAATATCATTTCTAAGGGTTTCTAACATGTCAAAACCTACAAATTCTTATATGGTCAATCAAACAAACACATGGTATACAATATGTCACATACGCGATCAAAATCGCTTTTGGGTGAATCCTAAGGCATAAACCTATCAAACTCCATGTCCTAAGTCATCTATGGCCTGATTTAAACAATAGAGATGAAACCCACAAATAAAATCTAATCTTTGGCCGTCTCTAGTCTCAAACTACTCTATATGTGAACTTTTGACTTGTATCAACCTAAGAAAATTATGTACAAGTTACTTGCCTCTTTGACGATGCACGCGACGCTACTAAGCCTAGCAATGAAAATCCACGAGCGCGAAGCCTTTCCACGCGATTCCAAGCGAACCCACGAACCGAAACGCGCCTACGATAGATTTCTTGATGCACGAACTCAAAGTGGACGATACCCACTTCAAAACCCAGCCAAGGAAGGAGTTTGTGCTGTTTTGGGAAGGTGGTGGTGCTGGTTTGAGAAGGGGCCGGCCAATGGAGGAAATGAAAGAAGGGTTTTTGTGAAGCGGAGTTGTATGATATGGTGGAAGGGGATGATTATGGTGGTCGGCTAGGGCAAGGGCAACAAGGAGATGAGGTGCTCGGTTTTGATGCTGGGATGCCCAGGCCGGGAGGGATATAGAGGGAGAGGGGGGGCCGGTTTACAATAAGGAGAGAAAAGAGATTAGGGTTAGGGCTTTAGGGAGATTAGGGTGTTTAAATATGGGTTAAATGTGGGTTAATGGGTAGTGGATATCAATAGGAATCAATAGGTATATAATTGGATAATGGATATTAGGTAGATTTCAAATGGGAATACAAAATGCAATAAATCCTATGGCTCCTAAAAATCTCCTTAAGGGCCCAAAACTCAAATTGATCAAAACACTTCTAAAAATCAATCATGACCCAAAAATAATTATTAAATATGAACGGAACCAAGAAAATGAGGAAAAGACCTCAAATTGACGAAAAACGGACAAACGACGCACAATCAGTACAAGGAGGTCAAAAATAAAAGAAAAATAATGTAATTTGAAAATAATCTAATACGAATATTAATACAATAACTAATAAATATAATTTATAAAATAATATAATTTTTAACAATAAAATAAAATAATAATGCAAATAACCACACTGGCTGGATAATACGGATAGTAACTATATTAATAAAAATGATAAAAATAATAAAGGCAATAATAAAAATAATAAGAACTGTATTAAATACAAAAATCATAGAAAATTAGTTCAGCTAAAATTATGGATCAAAATAGATTTTAAATTGGAAAAATCCAATAATACCTTTTGACAAAATAGTTGAATACCGAAAAATAATTTGCGAAAATTTTAAATACAGAAAATATCAAAAAATACCTTTCTGGGGAAACAAGGGTTACAGTTATCTTCCGAAGTCTAACTTAAGACCTAGCATGTTGTATTAGTACTGTTGTCATCCCTCAGATTGTTTAGGGTTAGTGACACCGTTAGGGTAGTAACTTATGGCTATTACAAATTAACCTTTATTTATTATCATTTCGTTGAACGGAAAAAGTTGGTATTAAGGGTGATACCTTATGATCTGACCTATTCTGTAGGCCAATACTAGGTGGTGTTATTGGTTGTACCCTTCCTGACAAAAGGGATACGGTCTGTGCCTTCTCACGAGTTGGGAGCACGGGATCCGTATCTTGTCAGTTAATTTCTGAAGTGCCATGATAAGGGTAGGAAATTTCCTGCCGGAGCTAGGGGATGGACCCCCGGAACTCCGTAATGTTCTATATCAAGAAGGGTGAATAATCCACAGACTACGATCTATAAGCTAGGGGGCCACAGGGGATGCTTCGAGCTAACTTGTGTTGTAGTTATCTCCAAGGGTTCGTCAGATTTTTGAGTGAGGCCCGGTACGCCGGGCAATAGTGGCAAATGGAGACACCACTATATGACTGCGAATGGCGGGATTAGACCATTTCAGAGCAACCTCATTCAGTCACGTTGAATCTTCATGAACAGATTGAGTGCAAGAGTAGAATTCATGGCGCGGGTTCAAATCCATATATATGAAGAAACGGCTTTGATATGGACGTATGTAGTATGGGCTGCATAACGTTCCAGAGTCTCGCTTGCATTAGAATAAGAACATCCTTGCATTAGATTCTAAGTCATAGCATACACTGACACATCAGTTATATATACACGTTTCTCTTTTCATCAATCTATTTGTTTAAAGTTGAGATTTGCTGCTAGTCATCAGCCTTAAAGTGTCAATATATGTACTGACGTCCCCACTTCAATAGGTCTACAGGTACAGGATTCAGGAGGACTCAAGGCAAGAGAAGCAAAGTGTTGATTCTTATTTTCAATTGTAACTTCTGTTGTAATTTATTTTATGTTGAGAAGCATCCAAGTGAAAGTACCAAGTGTTATATATTATTAATTGTACTCTGATGTAATTCTTATTGAAAGTTTGTAACACTTGGGCTTGTATGGCATTATTGTAGCAATGATGTAATTTATTGCAGTTTTATAACATTCGGACTTGTAATACATTTGTATTGAAT
This sequence comes from Hemerocallis citrina, assembly GCA_017893485.1. Classification (NCBI taxonomy): domain Eukaryota; kingdom Viridiplantae; phylum Streptophyta; class Magnoliopsida; order Asparagales; family Asphodelaceae; genus Hemerocallis; species Hemerocallis citrina. The sequence goes on along the minus strand of CM030364.1, from coordinate 210,539,985 downwards.
AAAAGGTTTTAAATTTTCTAATTTTTCTGTGTATTGTGGCTAATTGAAGGAAAAGATTTTGGCTTATGTCACGGTTTTCCAGTGTATGGAAATCGGGGTGTTACAGTACTACCAGGATGAATAGAGTGCGACGATTGGTGGGCTTCCTTAAGGAACTTTTGACGAACTTCACCCTTCAGAACACAGAACCTGGACCCAAAACGAAGAGATCCATCTGAGTGAAGAACCATATCGGTCCTCGTACCCGCTTCAACTTCAGCTCTAAACCCTTGCAATTGCTCATCACCTTCCCGAGCCTCCTTAATCTGCTCAACAAGAGACGACTGCAACTGAAGCATCATGCAACTCCGAACAGAACATGGCAAGATCACATTCAAATTCAACCTCCTCATCTGCTCAACAAGCTCTCTCTACTGAGATAGGAACATGGCGACTGGTCTCCTACTCAAAGCATCTAGCACCAAGTTCACTCTACCAGGATGGTATTGCAAACTGATGTCATAGTCAGCCATCAACTCCAACCATCGCCTCTGCCTCATGTTCAGTTCCTTCTGAGTGAACACATACTTGAGACTTTTGTGGTCAGTAAAGATCTCCACTCGGTCTCCAAGCAGATAATGCCTCCATAACTTCAAAGCAAAAATCACGACATCCAGTTCCAAATCATGGGTAGGATAGTTCTTCTCGTGAGGCCTCAACTGTCTGGATGCATAAGCAACAACTCGACCCTTCTGCATCAACACTGCACTTAGGCCCTCGCCAGATGCATCACAGTCAACCAAAAAACTATTCGTACCATCCGGAATAGTCAACACTGGCGCTGACGTCAACCGGCGCTTCAACTCAGCAAAAGCTCCACCACAAGCTCCACCCCAAACAAACTTCTGATCCTTCCCAGTCAGCTTAGTCAACGGAGCAGCTATCTTTGAAAAGTCTTGGACGAACTTCTGATAATACCCGGCCAAACCAAGGAAACTTCTCACTTCCAAAACTGACTTAGGAACATGGCAATCCTTGACCGCAGAAATTTTGGTCGGATCAACAGAGATACCATCGCCTAAGATAATGTGCCCTAAAAAGGTAACTCGATCAAGCCAAAACCCACACTTGCTGAGTTTCCTATACAGCTGATTCTCTCTCAAGGTCTGCAAAACCAACCTCAAATGATCAGCATGATCCTTCCAATTTTGAGAATACACCAGAATGTCGTCTATGAAGACCACGAAAAATCTGTCCAAAAATGGAGAGAAAACCCTGTTCATTAGACTCATGAACACTGCTGGCGCATTAATGACTCCGAAAGGCATCACTAGGAACTCATAGTGCTCGTATCTGGTCCTGAACGTAGTCTTCTGTACATCAGCTGCCTTCACCTTCACCTTAAGTGAAGGTCCAACTTCGAAAAGACAGTAGCTCCACCCAACTGATCAAATAAATCATCAATCCTGGGTAGCGGATACCGATTTTTCACTGTAACACCGTTCAGCTCACGGTAATCCATGCACAGACGACGGCTCCCTTCCTTCTTACTGACAAACAAGACAGGAGCGATCCAGGGGACACACTGGCCCTGATGAAACCCAAATCCAACAAACCCTGAACCTGCACCTTCACCTCTTCTAGCTCAACTGGTGCCATCCGGAAAGGACTCTTCGATATCGACACAGTATCAGGCTGAACATCAATACCGAATTCAACATCCCTATCAGGGGATAGCCCAGGAAAATCCTCAGGAAACACATCCAGAAAATCCCGCACAATAAGAGGCGCAGCCTCACAGCCTGAATGCAATTGACAACAACTTCCTGACCACGCCCAAGGGGTAACTCCCCAGCATGGAACTCAAACTCCTCACAGCTTGGCATCCTGAAACAACCTTCTTCGCTCGATAATCAAAGATTGCGTGGGTCTCACCCAGCCAATCCATGCCGAGAATCACATCAAACCTTGAACTGCCAATAACAATCAGATCTGCTCTAAAATCAGCACTTCCAATCACCACGGGACTCTGCTTACACTTCGAGAACAAACGACAACACCACGACCTGTAGTGATATGCCAAGCAACCGGCAACTCACTGCATACCAACTGATGTTGATCCACAAAGTGGGAGGGGACTAAGGAATGGGTTGCCCCGGAATAAAAAAGAACATGAGCAGGAACAGAATGAACAAGAATAACACCTATGGTAGAGTCAAAACAAGGAAAAAGATAAACAGATGAAAAATAACTAAGGAATATGAAAAATAACTAAGGAATATAAAAAATGATACAGAAGACAACATAAAGAAAGATGCAAAAGAATAAATGAAACAAGGACCAAATAACAGAACAAAAAAAACACAAAAGAATACCTGCAATGACTTCCTCCGCGGTCTGAGCTTCCTCTGCGGTCAAGTTGAAAGCCTAACCTCTCCCTGGAGCAGCGGTCCTCTGACTGACAATCTGACGCTGAGAGGAAAGAGGCGATCTGACCTGATTACGGACTGGTGCAACTGCGTCCTGGTCGTGCCTCCTCCGGGGACAATCTCGAATGCAGTGGTCAACAACACCACAGCCAAGACAACGGAGATTGGCCTTCTAGCAATCCTTACGCAAATGCCCAGGGGCCTGGCAAAAGTCGCAAACAACATCCCTCCGTGGAGGAGTAGGACGGTAGGGAGCTGTCCTGACAGCAAGGACCGGAACTGACCTCCTGATCAAACCTCTAGTAGGCCTGGCAGCAACTGCAGTGGGATACTGCACAACCTGCTGAAAAGGGGTTTCATGAGCACGAGTCTTCTCTGTCGCTCGAGCTGCCTCCAAGGCATCCGCATAGGTACAGAGAAGATGGGCGGCCAAGTGCACCTGAATACCCTGATCAAGACCCAAAAGGAACCTCCAAGCACGATCCTCCTCATTCGCTACCAAGGTGGTAGCGAAGCAGCTAAGCCTGGTGAACTCCACGGCATACTCGTCCATGGATTTAGAGCCCTTTTCCAAGAAATACTTGGTGTTACAACATTGTATATACAATATGTAACTGAATCTCAAAACATGGCACTAATAAATCAACCAGACAACCAACCAACCAACCAACCAACCTACTACAGGGTAAGAAATTGATGCTCCATCTCTACCCGGGTGATGCGCGAGAGGAATTTCTCTAGGAAGCTTTGAGCGAAAGTAGCCCAAGTAAAAGGATGCTCTAGCCTCTCGGATTCTACCCTCCACCAGATGTGGGCCAAATCCACCAACTGGAAACATACCACATCCACACGATCGGCATCGGCGACCCTAGCTGCCTGTAGCAAACTCTACGTCTGTATCAGCCACTGCTCAGCCTCAAGTGGCATCTCAGTACCAGCAAACTTATCAGGTGCAACCTCATGAAATCCGCAACAGTACCCGAACGAGGGGGCACAACTAGAGGGGCAGGCACAACGGGGGTCAGAACAGCATTCCGATTAGCAGCTTCCAAAGTGGCCTTAACCATTTCGTTGTGCTCCTCTTGCATCTGAGCAATCTGCTAGAGCACCTAAGTTACAGTTGCCATCTCAGGATGGCCTTCCTACGAAGACGAACCATTCCCACGAGCCATAGTCTGCACAAAACCCAAAACAATTAGCACTCAGATCCATTTGATTAATAATTATTTGTGCAATGTGTGTCCTTTCGGGAGTCAAGTAAATCTGATCGAGTCAAGCCTGCCTGATGTATTAGTCAAACTAACACATTAGCCAAACCCGAAGCTTTGATACCACTAAAAATCTTGTCACGCCCTGCTTCCCAAAAGAACACGAAATACAGTACGTGACTAAGCCCAGCGAATAGTTTTCACCATCCATAAGCTGTACGGACCTGCATGACTCATCATAACAATAAATATAACAGTATACTCCAACCAAGCATGCAAAAATAATTATAACTCAACAGTATTTATTGCATCAATAATAAATGTTTCAACAAATACTAGATCCGAAACAAAACAATAATCCTGGGACAATAAGTCCAAATACAAGTCTCAATACAGTTCATGAAGTAAAATAGTTCATCAAAACATTTTAAGCAAATTATCCCAATTGCGCAGCTGAAAACTTTTGCTCATCAACTCCAGTAGGCAATTAATCAGCAAAACCTGCTCATATGGCAATTACAAGGAAAATAGGGAAAATAGAAAAACATATCGCCCGTTAGATGCAAGTCTGGGCCGCAAGCAATACAAGTAAGAAAATGGGGGAAACTAACTAAACAGGAAATACTAACATGGAGAAAGCAGTAAATATAACAGTCTATGAATGATAGTAAACATTGTAGTGATAACAGTAATGGTGTGTCAACAGTAGCAGTAATCAACAGTAACAGTAAAGTCCACAGTAACCGAACAGGATATGACAGCGTAAACATTTATTCTTATGTCTAATGTTCATTACTAACTAGATAGCACTTCATGCATCCCAGATTTTACCACATGGTTGTTACATCAAACAGTTTTGCTTTAAGATTTTGTAGTGGAATTTCTATAGGACAATATATTTAGAAAAATAGTAAAAATAACAGTTTTAACAAACAGTAAAGGTGTCATGGATCATGCCCTCATGCATCTAGAGATAAATAGTAGGTACCACAGTAAACAATGGGGAAACGAGTCCCTTCTGAATATTATTTCTATATTGTCCACTACTCGATCTTTTTCCTTGAAAATCCCGGCTTGATTTCTTTTATTATTAATAAACATGTGTGAAAGAATACAAATAGGCTAAAGACATGGCAAGAATAGGAAATAATTCTAAGATAAAGTAGTGATTGCAACGGTTGATAAAAACAACTCATAATAGTTAAAACAACGACATTTTCAGTTCTGGACTACAAGACACTACTGTACCAAATCTGAGATTCCCGTTGCTACAGAATAGCAAATCCAGATCCGTGAGAAAATCTAGAAACTAGATTGTCTTCCAATTCCAGAACATATATAAGTCACATGTCAGCCACAGAAACAGGGTTGAAAACAGCGTTTAATACAGAAGTTATGTTCAGCCAAAAATTACAAAATCATGTTTATAAGCATGAAAAGAGTTTAAAATCATGATAATTAAATCTTAGAAAATTCTTGAAGATTCCCTAACATATCTAGTTTCAAAATATAAAATATCATGAATTTATATTACAGTTAGTATAATCAAAAAAATTGGGAAAACAGAGTAATACGACAAAGTCTCAATTCTGAAAGTTCAGACACTGCAGTACCAAAATAGAGATAATTCATATAATTCGAAATCTAGATCCATCAAAAGGGTAGTAAAATACAAAAATAAGGATAAAGTTCTTATTCACAAAGTTTTCATTAAAAACGAATAGAATCAGGTTGAAAACATAATTCTTTACTGAACAGCATGCAGTTTGGAAATATTTGGATTGGTTTGAAAAGCATAAAATGAGATACAAAAGTCATTAATTAATTCCACAAAAATTAGGGATTGAACCCAGTCATATCTAAACATACTCAGCAAAATATAGGGTTCAAATTCTACTTTTAGTGTCATTTTTAACATAAAATTTTATACAGAATACATATAGTTCAGAATCTGGAATATACGATATGACAGTAGTAAAACGGAAATAACTCATGCTTCAAAACTCGGAATTTAGATCTGTTGAAAGTTCTGGAAACTAGAAATCAGAGGCTACAAATCATGTTCACAAACTTATTTATTTTACTGATGTTAACAGGGTCGAAATTAGTGTACAAAATAGGGCAACAACAAAACAAAAGTTCTTTTCAGCATTTTATCAGACAACTTAACTATAAATGGTCCAATCTAGATGTCATACAAAGCATGGTATATGTGGGTTACGCAAATCAGCATGACATGTGAATAAACGGTCTATAATCAGATAATGCAACCAACACACATCTAAACACAGTCAACCACAACATACGGTGTGTCACAAACAACATGCAGTCAAAGTATCATCTAAGCTATTTGTTTTCATGTAAAGGTTGTCAATTATTGTAACTAATCATGATCAAGAGATTATGTCAACGGTTAACTAACAAATATGGATCATCATGAGAGTACAATATTTTCATACTAGATTACTTGCAATATTAACTTGTATGACGAAAAGAAACACATATAAGCTACTTGCCTGATTATAAAGACAACAAAAACGAAGAATAGAATAACGGGAATGGATCCTGAATAATAACACAATGAACACGAACAAGAGACGAGAACTCCAAGCCAACGAAACTATGTGCACACACCTAAAGAGACAACGCATAACAACAACAAGACCGGAAGGAGCAACACCAGCAAGAGCATCGAAACCAACAGCAAGAGCGACGACGGCATCGGCCCGGGGTCACAGCGGAGCTCGACCACAGGGAGGACAACAACAGAATTGGGGTTCGCCCTGGGTTGGGTTGCGACTACACCGATGGGGAGAAGAGGGGAAAGAAGGGGTCTGGTGGTCGGGGGATGTCGCCGGCATCGGAGACGGCGACAGTGAAGGGGAAAGGTCGGGGGTAGGTCGGGGTAAGGGGAGAGAGAGGGTAACGGCTAGGAGGAGAGAGAGAATAGGTATTAGGGTTGATAATTAGGGTTAAAGTTCAATTAGGGTGTTTAAATAGAGGCAATATGGGCTTGGGTGAACTGGGTAGTATCCAATAGGGTACAAAGAATCGAATAAGAGACAATTAGGCCATGAAATAGGTTTAAATAATAGACAAGATTAAGAACAAATTGTAGGCCAAATAAATGAGAATAAAAAACTGAATCAATGCAAAACGAATCACAAGAGAGAGAAGAACAACACACCATACAGGAGAAATGAAAATGAATACAACCAGAAATAAAATAAATAATCAAAATTTTATTAATATAATTAAAAATATAAATATGAGCAGTAGGGGTTACATTAGTTGTCATGGAAAAAGGAGAAAAATATTGTTGTGTGATTTAGGTTAATATTCCGTAAATTCTTGTGGTGATTAAGTCATTCTATAAGTGTTAGAAATTTTTATATTGTGTAGAATTATTGTTGCAATGAAATTCAATATAGTGTAGCTTGATCGCATTAATTTATTCATTGTGACGAACAATAGAATTTGAATGTGTGTATATTTTTTGGAAAAGAGGGGAATAGAAGAGACCAGGTATTTGAGGACTTAAACCCTATAGTAGATGTGATCTGAGCTACGACTCAGTGGGTGGGCGATGTGTCGCCTCTCTGTCAGCACGGGTTCGAGTGGGGGTGTTAATCTATGGGTTTCAAATTTTTTTAAAATATGAAATGAGATGATTTGGGTATTTAAAATGTATTGGAGGCTTTGAACGTTGGGAGCAGTGGGCCCAATGGTTGGGCAGTTGGGCGTTCACCCTGCTGACCATGGTTCAATCCAGGGTATGGCCAATTTTTTTTATATTTTTTTTAAACACTTTTTTGGGACTTTGAGTAGTCTCTTTAATGGGTGAATGTATGAAAAAATTTATGAAACATTAGTAAAATAATTTGGAGATTTTATATACTATTCTAAAAGAAAATTTTAGAACCAAAAAGGGTATGTTTTGTTTATGTATTGAGTTGGGCTTCAAAATTGAAGACACGTTTAATTGAAGATTATTGAGTTTGATTTTTGAATAAAAGTGATATGAAGTTAGGACTTGAAATAAATAATTTTGAGCATGGTTTTAATGAAGTTCGGAAAATTTTGAATGAAGAGATGAATTTTGTTTAAACTATAGAAATTATTTTTGAATGGGAATTAATTTGAAGAAAATAAGTTTTGAGAAGGCTTTGGAAGTGATTGTCTTAATTTGGTTAATTGAAAATTATTTATGAGGAAATTCAAGTTGGGAATAATTAATGAACGAATTATGATAGTTGAATACTTCAAGGGTTGAAGAAAATTGTCATTTTGAAAATTGAAATATTATTGTTGAGGTTGAATATAACCTATTGTTGATCTCTAGAACGAGATAGTTGTTGGAATCTAGAAGCTAGGCGAGACCCTAGTGACCGGCAATTTTTATTATGAGAATGTGAGTAACCAGTGTGGGTTGACTCTCTCTTTGACAAGTATCCAGTGTGGACTGACTTTATGTTGTGTTGGTTTAAGTCCGGTAGAGTTAGCTAGCTCTAGATTTTGATGATTTTCAAAACTAAAATTTAGGGTTAGGCACTAAGGGGAGATGTGATGAAGTATGGGCAAACATGAGTATGAGGGCCTAGATAGCGCAGTGGGAGGTATCTCCAGAATTACCGGGGTTGAAGCTCGCGGTGGGGATATTACTCCAGAATTACTGGGATCGAGGCGATGCTCGTGGGGTATTTGTGTGATGAGGTACCTATGACAACGCGGTGTGAGTATTTTCCTCCAAAATTACTTGGTGCGAGGCATTGTGTCCAAAATCACTCGAAGTGAGAGTGCGATACTCAAGAATTATCGGGGTCATAGCTAGCGGTGTGGGTATTCGTCTCCAGAATTACTGGGTGTGAGGCAGTGTGTCCAAAATCACTTAAAATGGGAGTACGATACTCAAAAATTATCGGGGTGGTACTAGATACTCACAAAATATCTAAAACATACATTAGTCACCGTAGAAGTAATTCATAGTGAGGGATTAAACCCTATATTGAGGAGTACGGTAAGGGCTTGCCCTCGGACCTATGTAGAATGGGATGCATAGTTACCGAACAATTATGCATTAGTGCATCGTAGCGTAAGTCTGTGTTAGGCATCTAAGGCATAACATACACTGTCATGTTTTGGATAGTCACTCTTTACACTTTGTTTGCATTCAAGTTGTGGTTGTGTTTTTCTATAGTATAAAGAATCATTATATTACGGCATAGTGAGGTTGGCTGTTTTATAATATTGAGTCGGTTGTAAGCAACTGACGTGCCCACAGTCTTAAGTGCAGGATTTGGATTTGTAAAAGAACACAAATATGATTTGGTGCTAAAGATTGATGTCAAATTTTAGTTGCTTTCATTCAAGTTGTATTTTTATCGTGTTGTAATGATTTATTTTCCAGTGCGTTAATGTAAAAGAACAGTCTTGTATTAAAAAAATTTAAATTCTTTGTAAAATTGTACGAATTTGGAGTAAAAGATCATTTTGTGCTACGAATTACCGTGTTTTGAAATTCGGGGCGTTACATTATATATAGGAAGCATCAAATGAGAGAGAGAGCATTGGCGAGGTAGATTCTTTTGAAACTACGCACACATGTGAGGATGGGACCTTTAGGGATGAGTCAACAATCGAGATAGTGGTAAATATGAAGCTTTCAAGCTAATTTTGATTTGGTATTTAATTTTAAAGGTAATTTATTAATATTAATGTTGTTTTTACTCTCTTTTGCAGAAGGATGCTAGAGCGCTGATTGCGAAAATGTCTTCATCTTCTTCAACAGATCCATTAACGTTCTAGCGTGAATCTATCTCGATGTGAGGGGGAGAGAGCGTCTGGGTTGTGTGCGGGGTATGGTATTGAGACCAACACCCTCACAGGTAAGTTGAAATTGATATTTGGATTTGAATTAGCGTGAATTTTGATTGTAAGTGGAAGCCGAAATTAATGTATATCAGAAATGTGTTGGATCATAGGTATTTGGTTGTCGTGCATCTACTTCCGGTCATCCATCCTATCCCTACGTGTACAAGATGCAGGCAGAGATTCATGGCCTGAAATATATGCTTGCTTCTTTACTCTCCCAACAAAATCCCAGTACTGAGAATCCAAGATAGGGAACAATAAGTGATGCAGTTTGTTTTTAGGGGGTGGCTGCACCAGGTGTGAGTTCTCTCAATTTGTAATTTTGCGGAATCTTCGGTATGGATGGTACGCCCGACCCTCGGCCAGAGGGGACGGCTTGGGAGTAAAGGTGGGAGCGAGGAGGAGGTCGGAGGCTCGGCTTGGATCTGATCTGGAAGTCTCGTGTATCTGCACTCGGCCTAAAAACACCGGAGTTGGTCCCAGTGGCAGGCCCTCCGACGATCTAGTCAGTCACTGAAGAGTAACAGTAACTAGGGTTTTGAGAGAGGAAAGATTGATTACCTGTTGAAGGGGTAGATGGCCTGGTATTTATAGGCAGTGCTAACCAGGTCTAGACCCGTTTAGGGCTGGGTCTCGACCCGGTTGCCCGTGGGCCTGACGTGGCAGAAGCCCAGGCAGTTTAGGGCAGAGGTGGTAGAAGCCTAGGTGGTTTAGGGCTGATGTGGCAGATCTGATGATCGGGGGTGAACGGTTTTTGAGGGGATCCTGTGGCCCAGGAGGGGCTACGTCATCTGACTCATTCAGGAGCCCCCCACTCCCCGAGGGCTGGGTAATCCAACCGTGTAGAAGTGGTTTTTTGCCTCTGTAGGAAAAGCGGGTTGGTGTGTATGGCAAAGAATAGGATCTGTATCTTCCAGAAGAGGTCAGTGGGGTAGGATGAAGGGATCCCCTCTTGGAGTCATGCGGGACGTCGGAGCTCGGCTAGCCGAGCATCGAGGGTCGGCGGACGAGCCCCCTTACTGGTTGGAAAAGCAGGGGGGTGTCGAGACCCGTGGATTAAGAGTTCTTCTTGCCGAGCCGCTAGGGTCGGCAGGCGAGCCCCTCACTGGTTGGGGAATAGTTTGGGGCTCGCGGTGATATCCGAGTGTCGACCTAGAGGTCATTTGGCCGAGAGAGTAGGGGGTCGGTAGGCGATCCCTCTCGCTTGTTAGAAAAGTTAGGGAGCATTGGAGTCTAGGGAGTAGTGGCCTTCCTGCCAAGCGTCGAGGGTCGGCAGGTGAGCCCCTCATTCTTGGGGGATAATTTTGGGGCCCGCGATGATATCCAAGCATCGAACCAGAAGCCATTGAGAGAAACTTTTGGGCTCGCGGTGGCATCCGAGTGACGAGGCCCAAGTAGTTTGGGAGAAACTTTTTGGGCTCGCGGTGACATCCGAGTGTCGAGGTCAAGTACTTTGGGAGAAACTCTTTCGGCTCGCGGTGACATCAGAGCGTCGAGGCCCAAGCAGTTTGGGAGAAACTTTTTGGGCTCGCGGTGGCATCCGAGTGTCGAGGTCCAAGCAGTTTGGGAGAAACTTTTTGGGCTCGCGGTGACATCCGAGTGTCGAGGTCCAAGTAGTTTAGGAGAAACTTTTTGGGCTCGCGATGACATCCGAGCATCGAGTCCCAAGTAGTTTGGGAGAAACTTTTTGGGCTCGCGGTGTCATCCGAGCAACGAGGTCCAAGCAGTTTGGTAGAAACTTTTTGGGCTCGCGGTGACATCCGAGCGTCGAGGTCCATGTAGTTTGTGAGAAACTTTTTGGAGGAACTTGGGTGAATAATGGTGAAGTACCTGAGGAGTTGACCCTACGCAACGAGGCACCGCGTTGGTCGACAGAGCTGAGGGTACGAAATTTTTTTGTGCACTAGGCTGACGTCATCAAGGTCTTAGTGGCTGTTAGATCTTGATGATGAAGATCAGACGGCCAGATCTTTTTGCGGAATTCGAGGAGTCCCGCCTGTGCTTTATAAATTCCCCTCCCCCACCTCACTTTTTTACTTTGCTTTCACCTTCTTAACAAAAGAAATTTCCTTGCGCACTGCCGGCGATCGTTTTCCGTTGACTTTTGCGTACTCCGGTGAAACAGTTTAGTATTTTTGCTTTAAAATGTCACGGTCTCAGTCCGGTTCTGAGGCAAGTACTTCAGGTCGTGGCGAGGAGGAGGTTCATTCGTCTTCAATATCTTTTTTGTTAGGAGACATCTGCCCGGTAAAGGAGGAGGTTCTATCAGAAGGAGGTTCAGATGGCGAGGGTGACATAGCCTTCATTGTAGAGCCCCTGCAATCCCGTAGGCCGGGTAAGGAGCCTGTAGAGGAGGAGCACAAAGAAAGTGATCCTGAAGAAGAAGAGCTTGTGGAGGAGGAGAATGAATCCGGAGAAGGAGGTTGGGAAGAAGAGGAGCAGGTCGAGGAAGCCGATGATCAGGAGGAGTCCGAGCCAGGGACCGAGAGCGGTAGTGATCATGGCGAGGTCGGAGGGACCACAGAGGAGGTAGGGGAAGAAGAGGCAGACCTCCCACCGTTGCCTCCCCTAGCGACCCCTTCCCCTGATAGGAAAGATCGCCCTTGAAGGAGGAAGAGGAAGTGGATAAGGCCTGACAGTCCGACCGAGAAGGACAAGTATGAGTTTGGCTCCGGGTTCACGCACCCCCTTCTCTTCGACAAAAATCCAGGATCGATCAGGATGTATCCTGACGACGTGAAGGATCTTCGGGCGTATACATCGCTGTTGAGGGACGAGGGCCGATCCATGATCAAGATGGACTGTGTGAAGTGTGCCCTGCCAAGGGACTACTTGCCCATCTTGAGGGCGACTTACTTCATTCCTCGGGAGTTCGAGCAGCTGGTGCCGAACCCAGGAATTCTTCCAACCACCGCGCTCGAACCGAGCTTCTGCATGTTCCCTGAGGATGCTTTTGTCTCGGGGTTGAGGCTTCCGTTGCACCCGTTCATCAAGAGGGTGCTGAACTGGGAGGAGCTGAGTCCGATGCAATATGGTCCCAACTCTTGGAAACACTTAGTGTGTTTTATTTTGAAGTATCAGGAGAAGGGGATTACGCCGAGGCTAACCTACTTCCGAGCCATCTTAGGGATGAGCTCTCTCGGGGACCAGGAGGGGATTTTCTATCTTTCGCCCTGCCCCCACAAGAAGGTTATGTACGGTCATCCAGACTCCATCATGGGTTGGAAAGAGAAGTACTTCGTTGTCCGGAGCGAGGAGCCCTGGGACATCCCAACTGTTTGGAACTTCGGAAAGCCGAACCACAAGCCGCTGAAGCGAAGAGACTTAACTGAGAAGGAGTAGGCGAAGGTCGACAAGATCATGGAGGTTCACAGTATTGGGTGGCCTCGTGTCACGGAGCTTCACCTCACCCGAGCCGGACTGAGCCCGGCCAACCTTGCCCCCTCAATCGCTGGGGTAGGTTGCTTCTTTTTGAGAAGTCGAAGCAAGAATGCCCATTAAAGTAGCTATAGCCTCAATAGCAAATAGTCCCCTTATACGGTTAAGCATTCAATCCTTAGGCGAACTTAGAGCACCAATAAAAGCAGGGGAAATAACATAGTATTGTCTGATTCGTGAGGAAAGGTATGTTTTTGTTTCCATTCTGTATTTCTTTCTGTGTCCATGTTAACATGTTCACTTTTCTTCTTTTGTAGAAATGTCTACCAAGGAGCTTGATAACCGCAACGCTGTAGTGGCCCTGGCCACCAAGAGGAGGGTCGATATGGCGAAGAAGGCCGCCTCGGGGGCAGGGACTAGCCAGGTAGCAATTCCAACGCCCGAGGAGTCGACCCCGAAGAGGGTGAAGAAGCATTATCACCATTCGTCGAGGTCGACGAAGGATCCGGAGGTGAGCTCCGGTAGCAAAAAGGTTGCTGAGGTCGCGAAGGGACCTCTCCCGCCGCTGCGACCGGACGCCGCGGAAATGGTGGGTCGGTAGGGCATGAGACCCTATATCCCCGACTGGGGGGGCGAGGGATACGCTCCACGAAGGCTCGGTTACGGTAGAGATGGTGGAGAACCTCGCCACCGAGCGGGATCGTATGGTCCTGGTGGTGGAGACGGTTGATACTTCCTACAGGAGGTTCGCACAGGCCCACCTCGTGGTAAGTCTTCCTTCTGCATTTTGGTTTAGTTTTGCGGAGAATTCTCCTAACTTGATCCTCCTCGGCCAGGCGATGCAACACGCGCAGCACTTTCACGAGTGCCTTGAGAAGGAGATCGTCATCCAGAAGAAGAATGCCGAACACTATTTTTGTGAAGCCACCTAGTTGAAGGACAAGCAGATGGCGGCAGAGGCTGCCCTGGCAGTCATCGAAGCCCAGTTGGTCTCCAACAAGGAGAATCATGAGAAAGAGTTGGCGCAGTTCAAGACGAAGGCCAAGAAGGCTAGCGAGGAGGCGGCGATCGCCATGGCGGATACCCTGATCGCCTCGCAGGACGAGGCTTATAACAAGGCCAGGGAGCACATCTTGCGGATTTATCTGGACCTTCGGGTCGGGCATCTCCACTATGGGTGGGACCCGGAGCTTCTGCTTACGCCACGCGGAGTGGAGGATGAGGAGCAGGGGGACGCTCGATTGGAGACAGGGGGCGATCAAGTTGACGAAGAGGTTCCGTCCCCCTCCTAAACAATAGTCTAGGAATTTCCTTCTCTCTCTTCTTCTTTTTTTGTAATTGCCGAACGCGGACTGGCCACCGCCTTTTGTAGCACAAAATTTTTGAACTAAATATAAGATGATTTTTTGGCCGAGGCTCCATGACCTGTGTTTTTTAGTCTCTTTTGTGACCTTTTGTTTTTCCCGTCTTTTTGATAGACGCATGAGGTCCTCGGTGCCGACCTTGGTTCTGCCGAGGTCTCCTGGGTCCGAGCTAGGCTAGGGGCCATGGATAGTGTTCTGGCTCGCCAACGTCAGCAGGCTCGGGACCGAGCGGCCGCAGTGAATTACTTCATGAACAAGTCTAGGGATCTCAGCTTGGAGGTCGCTCGTCTGAAGAAGGCCATAGCCGACCGGGACTGGTGGGCAGTTGAGACGAACTGGTCGATCTCGGATGCCTCAAGTGGGCAGTCGGCTGCCTAGTATTTTCTTCGTGAGGCTGTTGTAAAGAAGGAGTTGGAGATCAGTAGGTTGAAGCTAATGCTAGGCGCCGGTCTGACCGAGGAGGCGAGCAATTCCGTATTAGGAACTTCTCCGACCTTTTTCTTGGAGGTGGCCCAGCCTGCTGATGTAGAAAGCTCTGTTGCTGGAGTGCCTTCCCCTGTCGGACCGGCCGAGCGTGCGAAGGAACCCGTGGGAAGCACCGAATTAGAGTTTTAAGCCAAGCGATGAGTGATTTGTAAGCTTTTCATAGTATTGGGCGGCCATTTCTGGCGCTCTATGAGTAATAAAAAACTTCCGACTTCTTTAACTTTAACGATTCATTGAGTGAGGAGGGCAGGAGTGTAGCTCGAGATTGTTGCCGAGTTCGGCCTTGTAGGGGGTCGCCGCCGAGGCAAAAAGGCCGAACCGTAGTTTCTTGCAGGCAACGCCCAATGAGTGACGTTTTGCCTTCCGATAAGTGGCAATGGCGACGTTTTGCCTTCCATCGTTTGGACTTCCCGATGTAATAAATGCGCTGCTCAGGGGGCTACAAAATCTCCCTCTCCTCACGGTTTCTTCATCAGCTATTGGCGGTGGCACATCTGCCACCTGCTGACAATTCGGGTGCCTACCGAAGGTGCCCATAAGTGGAATTTTGGTCCGAGAGTTCCGGGTTGGTGGCTCATCTGTCACCCTCGAACAATTCGGGGTTTCGGCTGTGAGGGCCGTAAGCACCGAATTGCTCGTGGGTGAGTGGTGGGTCGACCAATTGGTCTGGAGGCTTGGCGAGAGTCCTGGGTCGACCAATTGGTCTGGATGGTTATGGTTGATGATCGCAGATATAGATGCCCGCCTACCAAGGAACAAATACTCTTCTAGAAAATGAGAGGCAATAAGGATTCCTGTTGCCAAGAGTAAGCCAGTGAGGGTTTGCATATTATTAGAAAGATGTTATACCATATAATGAACATAAAATGCAAAAAAAATATAAAAGAAACGATTGAAATGATCTGCTAACTAAATATGCATCACGTGCATCGAGTACTTTAGATTACCACTTGAATAAGATAACTGGAGTGTCAAAAACTGCCATTAAAGCAGCAGAGTGATGAGAATACAGACCAGGTGGTTCGCTTAGTTCGTTTGATGTTATATAGCAAATGTGAGAAAATTCTTGCATGCAGCATTTCAATTTGCATGCAACGTTTCAATTTTCAAATTAGTTTCAACTTTTTCCCCAGATTGACTGTTGCTTAAATTCTAAATCATGAATCAAGACAAGTACTGATGATCTATTTTCTCGACAAGTGTAGGAAAATAACTGACTTACTAAATTTACATATTATTTGTGTAGGAAAATAAGAAGCCCACCCAAATAAAATTAAAATAAATGTTGGATTTTATTACTGACTTTGCATTTCGTAACTGAATAAAAAATATCCCTTAGAAAGAGAATCTATCGTATGTAATGTAGTTTGATTCAAATAAGCTATAATGGGAAGCCTGAAACTATATAAAAGCTATATCAAAGGATCACAAACAGACAAATTATCGTCTTAACCGCAAACACTTTAAATTTTCATAAATTGAACCTCCAACAACACATTGTTGGACACTTGCAGCTGATGCAAAACCTCGGTCAGATGAAGATAGCAGATCAACAACACAAATCAGGCTAAAAAATTATATAATGTTATGATGAGCATGAGAATGTATCGAGGAGAATGGCGGATTACAATGAAAACGCCTCCCAAACAAAGTGAAGAAAAGATGCAATACACACACATTTTTATTGAAAGCAATAAATGTCAAGAATTGCATATTTCTTACACTGTCAATAATGTTAAGAGTGGCTACTTCTACGCATGAGCACATGGATACATGAATTCATTAATTAAGAAATACAGTTTGTATTTGTCAACCGTACATACAAAATGACTAAAATCAAGTCAACATATAGAACCACGTTAATTTCCCAAAGGCAATTTTGGATCACGTTAATGCACAAAACCAACCAGTTTTACAAAAAATTGACTGGAAACAAATATATTCTGATAAATGGACTGATAGATTGTAAACTTTATGGTGTTTAAGGAGTCCGTCGTATTGAGTGATTCCCCAATAATCCAGTAAGCGAGAGCGACTATTATTGAGAAATCAACAGCTCACCAGGAAGGTGATAAGGACTGAAAAAGAGCATATAATACTGATGAGAAAGTTACAAATAAAAAGTCTGCTTACAATCAGTGTCGGGCGTAGCATGATGGAGATCAAATATTTAGGGAGAGATGTGTACATAATAATTTAAATAATGCCGTTTGAATTGTGCAAAGGTGATCGTTGACTGAGATATGAGTGATAAAATCGTATTTGATGGAGACACTTCAAAAGGAATTTCATCATTGATGGATTCAAGCAATTAGAAAGGGAGATGGGTAATTGTTATTGAACACGGGAATGAAACTCAACGGAGAAAAGATGCATTTCTGTTTGGATTTGGGATTATGACTAAATATTGTCTTCAATTGCATTTATACAATCCATTATATGAATCATGAAAGGGGCGATATACCTCAGTTCAAGCAAATTAAGTTGATGGATGGCCTTCACAGTTGACGCATCACCATCAATTATATGAATCTGAAGACAATGTTCCCATTTGAGTTGTGCAAAAGTTTTTGATGAAATTATACCCGTTTCACATTATTTGCCTTCTTCGAGAGTTTCTCATGTCATAGCTTAGACGAATGGTGAAGATCATTTTTTTCCACTTTTCAATTTGGACCAATTTTCTACCTTAATAGTGAACAATCACTTATCCATGTTTTTTTCCCATGCCTTGCAGTTGTTCGTTGATAGTCAAGGAAATTCTATATCATTTGTATTTTATTTTTTTCAGTTATTTGGGATTTTGGTAGTTTTACCATTTTGTCCATAAATTGGCAATAACGAGCTTTTCATATGTAGTTTGCAGGAAGTTGATTGATGAAAAGGTTGATTGTTGTCCAATTTGTTACACTAATCTTGGTTGTGATCCAATAGAGAAGCTCGGGTTAGTTTCTTCTCTTAATTATTTCCTATACAGTTTACAAAGTTTTTCATATGCTGTATCATTTTAAATACGTGCCGTAGGCACGTGGCCACGGGCAAAACTAGCATACTCATAAAGGATGTTTACCATACAACAACATCAAAGTCTTCATTCCAAAATTTTGGAGAAAGGAAGGGTAACAGATTGCAATTAGTGATTACAGTTGAGTTCTGATAAGATCACTTATAACTAGAAATAAACCAAAACCAAGCAAACAAACAACAGCACAAAGTGTAAAATCTGAAAACATCTAAAAAAGCCAGCTTTCTTTTTTCATCATTGGAGAAGCAGATCTTGCCAATTATTTGCTTTTTTTCCTTTTCCATACAGAGACATACAAAAATCAACGAACATAAGAACTGGAAAGGATAACATGCACAGGCAAAAAGCAACATGATGGTGAATATATCATCAACCGCGACTGTAAAGTGAAAAGGCTCTGCACAATCCATGGTTAAATAATATATTTTATACAGATTCAAACCGTTACATGCTTCAACTCCAAAATATCTAAAATATCGTCAGAGAAGTTCATATTGCTTTAGAGATGAAGTTTCAACTTCAACAATCTGACAATTACAACACAAATTATCCATTATTAAAATTGACAAATCAATCTCTAGACTGACTCAGAAGAAGGAAAAAACATCAAGCTAATTCACTTATTAAATACAATTTAAACTATCATCAATTTAGAAACCATGGATTGCTGGGTTACGACGATACTCGACAAGCTATACAATCACTCGGATAATCTCCAGCTCTAAAAGCAACAAATGTGAACCTCCAAACAAGAACCAAGTAAATTTATATGACAACACGATGATGGATCAAAGACTAGGGAGTTTCTTCATATGCAAGAGCCAAGATGGAACATATCGTTGCATCCGATGTCACCATCAAGGAAGCTAAGATCATCGCACTCCTGAAAGGAAAGCAAAGGCAACAAAGAGAATGATGTGAGATAATCACAATTTTTAAGAATTTAAATTCAAGTAATGTTGTGTGTAATACAAAAGTTCTTTAGAATGATCGGTCAAGTTATTTACATAATTGACGGGGCTGTTTATTACAATAACATATGAAAAGCTTTAAGATGCAGATTACATGAAGGTGGTCGGGATGTTCTACAATTTACTTTGGCAATGATTACAACTAACAATGTCTCGAGATATATTTCATGTATTAAAACTGCCACTGATCATTAGCCATTAATGAATTATCTCTTTCTTTCTATAATGCCATTTCAATGTTTATTCATGTGGACGCGCCAATTAAAAGAAATCTAATATCTTATATACCTGTATCAATAAGGGTTTACAGGAGAGTGGTTTCGTGTATCAGATACTACTGAGATGAACTGGCTGCATCAAATCAGGACTTTGCCTACCAATACATTTGACTAGGTTGTGATCTTGGTTGTAACATTTGTAACATTGATCTTGGTTGTGATCTTGGTTGTAACATTTTTGTTGACTGTAGTTCTTAATCTATCTTTCTCTTCTACTTTAACTAGAGTAGCTAGCACTATCTCAGCATCCATCTATTAAATAGTGACCATCTATTAAACTAAGTATTAAATGCAAAGGTTTTTAATTCAGTTACTCGAATACACACTATCGATCTTTGCCAATTTTTGAGATCGATCTCTCTGTTCTGTCTCTCTCTAGCTTCAATTTTGAGAAGACTGTTTGAGATCAATCAAGTAATATGAGTTGTTATCAAGCATCAAGATTAGTCCCTGCCAGTGTTAACAGCTTTTCCAATGAAGCATAGGTTAGCTTTGTTCCGGTTAAGATGCGTGATTTGTAAGATGATTCTGTTATTCGAAAGCAATAATGTAAAATTATTATGCAAAGCACTAGCGCTTTCTACCAAATTTAAATGATGCAGTGTATGCATATACTTTATCAAGACTTCCTATCTATATAATAAATTACAAAGAAAGCTATCAAGTGGCTCTCCTTCAATCTCCCCTAAAATCAATGGCCTAGATTGATTCTCAAAAACATATTTTCCCGCCCAAAATTTCAAAAACACCCTCTCTCTCTCTCTCTCTCTCTCTCTCTCTCTCTCTCTCTCTCTCTTTCCTCTCAAAACTGGTATGACGGCCTTTTGCTTCATCTTCCAACTCCACAGAAAACAGAAAAAGGAAAGAAAAAAAATCAAAACATCTCCGGCAACTCCCTCGAAGATTAATACGAAATGCTGGCATCAATTTCGATCTCGATTCCGATTTGTATGAGAAGCCATGATGCGTTCTTGCCCTTCAAGTGACATCGTAATCTTTTTTCATTCAATCTCATATTTTGTTTTGTTTTCTGTTTGAAATTTGGAAAAAAGATTGAATTTTTTTGGTAATTGGAGGTAGAGATCGAGCTCATTGAAGGTGGGTGAGTGGTTGTGCGCAGTTCTCATACCATTTATAGCAGTAATCGAAGTGGTTGTTTTCACCTTTGACGATTGCTTCGACTGCCGCCTTCCTCCGATTCGCCACCGCGGGCACAATCTCCGGCAACTCCCTCGTGGATCCAGATGCTGTATATATTCCAGATCTTGATTTTTTTTGACAAAAAATTTGTTTGTTTGTTTGTTTTGGGACTAAAGTTTTGATTTTGGGAATGGTGGAAGAAGTTTCGGTGAATGACGTGGAGACGTTATATGAGTTGTACAAGAAGCTGAGTTGCACCATTATTGATGATGGACTCATTCATAAAGTGATTTTTCGGGATTTTCACGGAGTATTTTATATGACAAAAAATGGGGGAAATTTGCAAATTGATGTATATTATTGTGTAATTTTTCAGGAAGAGCTGTAGCTGGCATTGTTTAAGACTCTGTCCAGCGAGAATTTGTTTCTTGATAGGGTATGTCTAATTTTACATGTTTAAGATGTACTATTTAATATCTTTCGAATGGTTTTACTCTTCATAAGCTCGAATTTAGTTTTGAATATTTATTGGCATGCTTAATCTTTATGTTTCAGGGTTTTGCTTGATTAAAATTTTTGGTTTGATTTTTCTGTTTGTGTGACTACCAGGGATTATGGTTGAGATAGAAAATAAGAAATGATGGTTATGGTTGATGATCACAGATATAGATACCCGCCAACCAAGGAACAAATACTCTTCTAGAAAATGAGAGGCAATAAGGATTCCTGTTGCCAAGAGTAAGCCAGTGAGGTTTTGCATATTATTAGAAAGATGTTATACCATATAATGAGCATAAAATGCAAAAAAAATATAAAAGAAAAGATTGAAATGATCTGCTAACTAAATATGCATCACGTGCATGGAGTACTTTAGATTACCACTTGAATAAGATGCCTGGAGTGTCCAAAACTGCCATTAAAGCAGCAGAGTGATGAGAATACAGACCAGGTGGTTCGCTTAGTTCGTTTGATGTTATATAGCAAATGTGAGAAAATTCTTGCATGCAGCATTTCAATTTTCAAATTAGTTTCAACTTTTTCCCCAGATTGACTGTTGCTTAAAGCCTAAATCATGAATCAAGACAAGTACTGATGATCTATTTTCTCGACAAGTGTAGGAAAATAACTGACTTACTAAATTTACATAATATTTGTGTCGGAAAATAAGAATCCCACCCAAATAAAAATAAAAATAAATGTTGGACTTTATTACTGACTTTGCATTCCGTAACTGAATAAAAAATATCCCTTAGAAAGAGAATCTATCGTATGTAATGTAGTTTGATTCCAATCAGCTATAATGGGAAGCCTGAAACTATATCAAAGCTATATCAAAGGATCACAAACAGACAAATTATCGTCTTAACCGCAAACACTTTAAATTTTCATAAATTGAACCTCCTGCAACACATTGTTGGACACTTGCAGCTGGATGATGCAAAACCTCGGTCAGATGAATATGGCAGATTAACAACACAAATCAGGCTAAAAAATTATATAATGTTATGATGAGAATGAGAATGTATCGAGGAGAATGGTGGATCACAATGAAAACAACTCCCAAACAAAGTGAAGAAAAGAAGCAACACACGCACATTTTTATTGAAAGCAATAAATGTCAAGAATTGCATATTTCTTACACTGTCAATAATGTTAAGAGTGGCTACTTCTACGCATGAGTACATGGATACATGAATTCATTAATTAAGAAATACAGTTTGTATTCAGATGTCATGAAATCGGTTTCATAAGTTGTCCTTGCCAATCCATAGTCACTGATCTTAAGGTCACAATTTGTATTCAGAAGCAAATTGCTGGGTTTCAGATCACAATGTAACACATTGGCTGAGTGTACATACTTTAGTCCTCTCAGTAACTCGTATAGGAAATACTGCAAGTATATTGATGCAAGGAAATATTAAAAGATAATAAAGAGGATGACAATATGTGGATAATGCAAGTAAAATGCAAGAAGTGATACAACAATCAGCTCAAGTTTGTTAGTGAATTTGCTGAAAAATGCAAATATTGTAAAAGATGACGTAACGTAACAATATTAAGTCTTAACCATAAAGTTAATGTTCAAAATAACGGCAAGCAGAAATTTGGGCTGGAACTAAATAGATATTTTAGACATAGTATAAATAAATAAAAATTGAACTATTAATAAGCTAAACTTCATTAGCAAATTTGTCACAAATATTACCAAGAAAGATGCACTTATTTACCAAGAAATATGCACTAATGTAGAAAAATCTGATGAATTTTTTGAAGATAAACTGCAGTGTCATATATAGATCCCTTAGTAATAAATGTGGTAAACGCCATCTGTGGGTTCAAACGTTTAAGCATTAAAGAGCCTCAAGCAAATAGCTACAACCCAGTTAGCTCACTAAATATGCGAGTAAGGGAAGATGCTAAAATTAAACCTGGCAATGATCATCAGTAAGTGACTGATTTGACCGGATAATTTGATGGAGATCAGTGTTCATTAATTCATAAACAGTGTAGACATCATTGAAGGTCTCCTTCTGTGGAGGACGTATAATATCCTTGATGGCAATAAGCTGACTTTGAAGACAAAATATATTACATAACAAAAAAATTGAATTGATGAACAAAATACCTCTTATGATGTAGTATCAAGTAGAAAATCAAGCCACTTCTTTAATTTTCTAAATGAAAAGAACATGTTTAACAGTAAAACATGTTTAATTATAAATTTTGGGATTTTGAATATATCCATTTATGTTGTGAAGAAATCAATGTATCTTTAATGAAAGATTTATTTAGTACTCCTATTAAATCTACCAACTTAAAAGACCAAATTACAAATACTGCGATTTGGGGAACACAAAAGCGAAGTGTGTGTTAATTTTGGACCGAACTTCCAAACACTTCTTTACTACTTATAGCATTTGTAATCATTGAGACTTATTAATATTTTTAAATTTGGCATTTAGAATTAACAATTTTGAGTTCAAGTTGTAGTCGTTTGAGCTAATGTAAGTAATTTCCCCTTCTTTCTATACAGATCAAGTCCTTCATCAAAATTAAACAATAGCAATGGATAACATCACTTCATTACAAGGTCCCAATCCACACAAACTTACAATAGCTATTTTTTTTTAAGCTCAGACGATCACATCTAATTGTCTCGGCATTTCTGTAGGCCCTCAAATTTGATGTACATGCGAGGATCATTTATATTTCCACCAAAAAGTGTTACTTCCACGCATGCAAGGAGTGTGGCAAGGGTGTACAGCTTGCACATGATATGGAATACGCTTGCACAAGCTGCCCGCTCTCTGGTCTTGATGCAGATCTCATACGTATCAATATATTGAGCTTCTTATGCAGTATTAAACTTCTATCCTCTATAGATTCAAAGTATCCTACACCATATCTGATGAAATAAATGAGACACAGCTTTGCCTTTTTTGTTGACAGACCCAGTTTGTGCTTCGTTTACCAGTTCCGGACATTTTATACTTGTACGAAAAGTTTGGCATTTTACCCTTTGTATACAAATGCTATGCACCAAATTATAAATTAAAGGCATAACTTTTTAATACCAAATTTCAATGCCAATACCTCGGCTGATTAAAGTATTAATTAGGCTGCTGCACATGCAAACCTGTTATAAATTTCTGCTATCCAGTATGTTCAATGTACACATTATTTCGCTTTAGCTATTAATGTATTCATTCTAATTATAGTTGGTACTCGACCAAACTTTTTTCTGCTGAATTTAAATGTAAATGAACACGCTTCATGTCTAGACCATAATTAATTCAAGTTACCAAATTCTGGAAAAATAAATATACCCCTACGATTAAGAGAAACAATATCCAGTGGCGGAGCCAGATATTTCAAATTGGGGGTCCCATTTATTTGTCTATGTGGACAAAGTTGTCGCCCGCAAATAATAAATTTATTAAAAAAAACTGAAAAAAATTAAATTTATTGAATAAAAATATTAAAAAAAACTAACAACAAAACTTATATTTCTATAAATTAAGATATATGAATTATATTTCAACAACTAGATTCAGTGTTCCAAAGATTACAATCAACAAATATAGACTACAACTCTAAAAAAGTGGACGAATAAACAAAGAGTAACAGTCTATTCGAGAGGGTAGAGATGGATGGATGAGCAAGTAAAGAGTAAAGCTTAATGTTTCTTATCCAATTTAAAATTTATTGAAATATAGTTCTTATGATAATATTTTAAATATTGGAGGTTAAGTTAGTAAATAAAAATGATATTTTCTAAATTGAATACATAGTGAAAAGAATTAAGGACTTGGTATTTAATTTTTTTAAAATTTGGGGTCCCAAAATATCTTAGAATAGGCCTTGATACAAAAATAAGCCATGCACTAAGGAGTTTTTACAAATTTTTGGGGGGCCATTTGTCCCCCCAACCCACCAGGTGGCTCCGCCACTGACAATATCCTACATAGCTGATGAACTTCCACAGACGTAATTACTTCATGGAAATATTTTAACTATGTACGCCATGCTAATAGAGTACCATATAACCAATTACCCATTTTCCTCGAAAAAACATTAATGCCAGTACACGAAATTGCAAGAGGAAATTTAAGAACACGTCCTATCTCTGATAGATAGCAAAACAATCACATAAGTTGCAATTTGTTTAATTTAATCAAAATATTAAAAAAAAAAGTTTGAATACTCTTCTAGAAAATAAGAAAATAAGAAATGATGGTTATGGTTGATGATCGTAGATATAGATGCCCGCCAACCAAGGAACAAATACTCTTCCAGAAAATGAGAGGCAATAAGGATTCCTGTTGCCAACAGTAAGCCAGTGAGGTTTTGCATATTATTAGAAAGATGTTATACCATATAATGAACATAAAATGCAAAAAAAAAAATATAAAAGAAAAGATTGAAATGATCTGCTAACTAAATATGCATCACGTGCATGGAGTACTTTAGATTACCACTTGAATAAGATGTCTGGAGTGTCCCAAACTGCCATTAAAGCAGTAGAGTGATGAGAATACAGACCAGGTGGTTTCCTTAGTTCGTTTGATGTTATATAGCAAATGTGAGAAAATTCTTGCATGCAGCGTTTCAATTTTCAAATTAGTTTCAACTTTTTCCCCAGATTGACTGTTGCTTAAAGTCTAAATCATGAATTAAGACAAGTACTGATGATCTATTTTCTCGACAAGTGTAGGAAAATAACTGGCTTACTAACTTTACATATTATTTGTGTAGGAAAATAAGAAGCCCACCCAAATAAAAATCAAAATAAATGTAGGATTTTATTACTGACTTTGCATTTCGTAACTGAATAAAAAATATCCCTTAGAAAGAGAATCTATCGTATGTAATGTAGTTTGATTCCAATCAGTTATAATGGGAAGCCTGAAACTATATAAAAGCTATATCAAAGGATCACAAACAGACAAATTATTGTCTTAACCGCAAACACTTTAAATTTTCATAAATTGAACCTCCAGCAACACATTGTTGGACACTTGCAGCTGGATGATGCAAAACCTCGGTCAGATGAAGATGGCAGATTAACAACACAAATCAGGCTAAAAAATTATATAATGTTATGATGAGCATGAGAATGTATCGAGGTGAATGGTGGATCACAATGAAAACGCCTCCCAAACAAAGTGAAGAAAAGATTCAATGCACGCACATTTTTATTGAAAGCAATAAATGTCAAGAATTGCATATTTCTTACACTGTCAATAATGTTAAGAGTGGCCACTTCTACGCATGAGCACATAGATACATGAATTCATTAATTATGAAATACAGTTTGTATTTGTCAACCGTACATACAAAATGACTAAAATCAAGTCAACATATAGAACATCTTAATTTCCCAAAGGCAATTTTGGATCACGTTAATGCACAAAACCAACCAGTTTTACAAAAAATTGACTGGGAACAAATATATTCAGTTAAATGGACTGATAGATTGTAAACTTTATGGAGTTTAAGGAGTCCGTCGTATTGAGTGATTCCCCAATAATCCAGTAAGCGAGAGCGACTATTATTGAGAAATCAACAGCTCACCAGGAAGGTGATAAGGACTGAAAAAGAGCATATAATACTGATGAGAAAGTTACAAATAAAAAGTCTGCTTACAATCAGTGTCGGGCGTAGCATGATGGAGATCAAATATTTAGGGAGAGATGTGTACATAATAATTTAAATAATGCCGTTTGAATTGTGCAAAGGTGATCGTTGACTGAGATATGAGTGATAAAATCGTATTTGATGGAGACACTTCAAAAGGAATTTCATCATTGATGGATTCAAGCAATTAGAAAGGGAGATGGGTAATTGTTATTGAACACGGGAATGAAACTCAATGGAGAAAAGATGCATTTCTGTTTGGATTTGGGATTAAGACTAAATATTGTCTTCAATTGCATTTATACAATCCATTATATGAATCATGAAAGGGGCGATATACCTCAGTTCAAGCAAATTAAGTTGATGGATGGCCTTCACAGTTGACGCATCACCATCCATTATATGAATCTGAAGACAATGTTCCCATTTGAGTTGTGCAAAAGTTTTTGATGAAATTATACCTGTTTCACATTATTTGCCTTCTTCAAGAGTTTCTCATGTCATAGCTTAGATGAATGGTAAAGATCATTTTTTCCCACTTTTCAATTTGGACCAATTTTCTACCTTAATAGTGAACAATCACTTATCCATATTCTTTTCCCATGCCTTGCAGTTGTTTGTTGATAGTCAAGGAAATTCTGTATCATTTGTATTTTTTTTTCAGTTATTTGGGATTTTGGTAGTTTTACCATTTTGTCCATAAATGGGCAATAACGAGCTTTTCATATGCAGTTTGCAGGAAGTTGATTGATGAAAAGGTTGATTGTTGTCCAATTTGTAACATTGATCATGGTTGTGATCCAATAGAGAAGCTCGGGTTAGTTTCTTCTCTTAATTATTTTCTATACAGTTTACAAAGTTTTTCATATGTTGTATCATTCTAAAGACGTGTCGTAGGCACGTGGCCACGGGCAAATCTAGCATACTCATAAAGGATGTTTACCAAACAACAACATCAAAGTCTTCATTCCAAAATTTTGGAGAAAGGAAGGATAACAGATTGCAATTAGTGATTACAGTTGAGTTCTGATAAGATTACTTATAACTAGAAATAAACCAAAACCAAGCAAACAAACAACAGCACAAGGTGTAAAATCTGAAAACATCTAAAAAAGCAAGCTTTCTTTTTTCATCATTGGAGAAGCAGATATTGCCAATTATTTTCTTTTTTTCCTTTTCCATAAAAAGACATACAAAAATCAACGAACATAAGAACTGGAAAGGATAACATGCACAGGAAAAAAGCAACATGATGGTGAATATATCATCAACCGCAACTGTAAAGTGAAAAGGCTCTGCACAATCCATAGTTAAATAATAAATTTTATACAGATTCAAACCGTTACATGCTTCAACTCCAAAATATCTAAAACATCGTCAGAGAAGTTTATATTGCTTTAGAGATGAAGTTTCAACTTCAACAATTTGACAATCACAACACAAATTATCCATTATTAAAATAGACAAATCAATCTCTAGACTGAATCAGAAGAAGGAAAAAACAACAAGCTAATTCACTTATTAAATAAAATTTAAACTATCATCAATTTAGAAACCATGGATTGCTGAGTTACGACGATACTCGACAAGCTATACAATCACTCGGATAATCTCCAGCTCTAAAAGCAACAAATGTGAAACTCCAAACAAGAACCAAGTAAATTTATATGACGACACGATGATGGATCAAAGACTAGGGAGTTTCTTCATATGCAAGAACCAAGATGGAACATATCGTTGCATCCGATGTCACCATCAAGGAAGCTGATATGGCTAAAAATGGGATTAAATCGGGGCCGTTCAAATCGGACACGAATCTTAAAGCTTAGGGGTAAAACGGTAATTTCACATACAAACGGGTCTGAAATGGGAACTGGGTCTTTCTTCAAGACTCAATAACCCACGAACGGATCCACCTCAACTGGGTACGGGTCCCAACCCGAAATGAACCTAGTCCAGCACGATAGAATTAGGGTTTCTGATTAATCCAAATCAACGGCCCTGATTCATATCTATCCGTTCATTGGGAATTAGCGATTACATTCCTAAACTGATCACAGGGATTACATTCCTTATCTGATCACAGGGATTACATTCCTAATCTGATCCCTAAGGCGACTATAAATACCCCCCATCCACCACCATTAAGAATTAATCAATACTTTTCCAGTTTAAGTTCTTACTTAATCATTCAGATTACTGACAAGAGCGTCGAAGGGTGCATTGCCGTGATCCATCCCGGTATCTTGCACTTTTTGCAGGTTCACAGCAGCGGCAAGAGACCAAATCAACATATTGGTGAAGGTCAACAGGTCAACAAGTTTGTTTTATCGTTTTCTCCAAGAATCCACAAATTCATCTGTTTGCTCCCACACTGAAACCAGCAGCAACAGATTGGCGCCGTCTGTGAAAAACGAAAAAGCAACCTGACCTAACTTCATCAACGATACTAGTTTCAAGCCATGCATCCAAAATAGAAGGGAAAGGCAGCGGTCTTCAACCGAAGAACCACTTCTCTTCCTCCTCTCCCTCCTCCGGTTCAAGGTGCTCCTACTCAACAGGCCCCTCAAGGGTCTCGGGGGGCTGCCTAGGGGGGCTCCCGTCAGAGTCGTCCGAAGCAACATCCTCCTCATAACCAAATCACGGGTCCCAATCTTTCAGTTGAATCCCCGGCTTCTCAAAGCCCTCCCGAGCGAAATTTTCGTCAAGTAATTGCCGACCGCCAAAAGGGGGTCAACCTTAGAACTTGCCTGAATGGATGGCGAGCCCTTGGTCGAGTCCATCAACCCGAGAACTCAGGGGCTCCAAGAATCCGAACCCCCCGACGACCGAGGACTAGAAGATCCCCTCCCCCGAGGACGCAAAGAGAGTCCCCTCAGCGTCATCGGCGGAGAACTCATTCTCCATTAAGCCGAGCCACACATAGGGACCGCCAAGCTGGAGAGGCACCAGTCACAAGGGCAAATCTTCAAGACTTCCAAGCGACAGTCTTAAGGGCCTTCAATATCACCCCAAAGAACGACCAGAGGCCACCTACTCATGAGCTAGCTAGGAGCCACCGCCTTCACACTCTCAGTCATCGTCCTTCTCCAAGCTACCATCGCCGTAGCCCTAGTCCATCCTCGTACGAAGATGAGTCCCGGGGCTCGGCAAGATATGATCAAAGAGAAGACTCAGTCTACCGCCATCTCCACGAGATGGAGAGGGGCCTCGGCGGAATTGACAAGGAAGAAGAGCAACGGGCGATAAACCTCTGCCCGAGCAGACCTCCATTCTCCCGCACCATCATGGAGGCCCCCATCCTAGAAAACTTCAAGCCGCCTCACTTCGAGACGTATACCGGGGAGTCGGACCCCGCAGATCACATAGAGAGTTTCAAAACTCTCATGATGATCCACCATGCTTCAGACGCCCTCCTCTGCAAGATCTTCCCTGCCACGCTGAAGGGGTCTGCGCGAGAATGGTACTCTCGACTCGCCCTGGCCTCCATCTTCTCATTCGATCAGTTCGAAGGACTCTTCCTTACTCATTTCGTGAGTAGCCGCCGGGCTAAGAAAACAAGTGTATCTCTGGTGACCCTCAACCAAGAAAAGGGTGAATGCCTAAGAGATTACGTTCGACGCTTCACCGCCGAAGCCCGGTCCATTCCCTCCCTCAACCAGTCAGTAGCCTCTGCCGCATTCGAGCGCAACGTCACTAATGCCAACCTCAGGGCATCCCTTGCCAAGAAGCCTCCTCGGGACTTCTCAGAGCTCCTACTTAGGGTGGAGAAGTACATACGGGCAGAAGAGGCTCTCAACCCCCTTGCTCTTGAAGAGACATCTTCCGGGAACAAACGGAAGAACACAAGTGAAGAGGGGTCCCAAAAATCCCAGAAGGACAGTAATGGCCAGTGCCGCTCAACTCCACGTTTTGAGAAGTTCACCCCCCTCATTACTAATATATCAGAAGTTCTTATGGAGGTGGACAAGGAAGGACTACTCCGCGCTCCCCCTAGAATGAATACCCCTAGCAAGAAGAGGAACAAAGATAAGTGGTGTTGCTTTTACAGGGACCACGGCCACGACATGGATGATTATCGAGCTCTCAAGGAGGAGATCGAAGAACTCATACAGCGGAGGCACCTGACCAAGTTCGTCCAAAAAGAGGGGGCCGAACTTCCCCCCTGAGGAGCCAACAAACGAACAGAAAGGCCCGCCAAGCTTCAAGACTCAGCTCCTCCCAAGAGCTCTTCACCTTATTGTAGAAGTAGGATCTTGATTTTCAATAAGGCCGATGCTTATAACTCGGCTAATAGCATGTAATAATGGCTCGCCCTATTGAAGCGGCCACTTAGTTTATCTCAATAAAACTTTACATTTTTCATTGAAAATTATTTCTCTTGCCTCTTCTCTATCTCTTCGAGTCACATCTATGACTCGTTAAATGGTGAGTTCGGAGTCCAGCTTCTTCTACATGGCTGCTCCCGCAACTCACTAAGCTCTAACAACGAGTTTGGAGTCCAACACTTGGCTCGATTCCGCTTTAAATAACTTGCTCTTCAGCAAGTTAGAAGTGGTTCTCCATTCGGAATTGCTCCTACACCTCATTAGCCATCTCTTAAACGACGAGTTTGGAGTCCAACACTTGGCTCGATTTCGCTTCAAATAACTTGCTCTTCAGCAAGTTAGAAGTGGTTCACCATTCGGAACTGCTCCCACAATCGTTGATACTCTCTTAAACGACGAGTTCGGAGTCCAACACTTGGCTCGATTCCGCTTCAAATAACTTGCTCTTAAGTGAGTTAGAAGTGATACGCCATTCGGAACTGCTCCCACAACCGTTGATTCTCTCACTTAAACAGCGAGTTCGGAGCTGAAGCTCTCCCCTAGAGTTGCTCCTCAAACTCGTCTCCCAAATGGCTCTCTCCCAGAGCCGAGCTCTTCACTCCACTCCTTCTAATGCGGACCTCTTCTCAACGAGTTCGGAGCTGAAGCTCTCCCCTAGAGTTGCTCCTCAAACTCGTCTCCCAAATGGCTCTCTCCCAGAGCCGAGCTCTTCACTCCGCTCCTTCTAATGCAGACCTCTTCTCAACGAGTTCGGAGCTGAAGCTTTCCCCTAGAGTTCCTCCTCACACTCGTCTCACAAATGGCTCTCTCCCAGAGCAGAGCTCTTCACTCCGCTCCTTCTAATGCAGACCTCTTCTCAACGAGTCCGGAGCTCACAACACTCCCGTAGAGTTGCTCCTCAAACTCGTCTTCCAGATGACTCTCTCCCAGAGCAGATCTCTTCACTCCGCTCCTTCTAATGCAGACGTCTTCTCAACGAGTCCGGAGCTCACAACTCTCCCATAGAGTTGCTCCTCAAACTCGTCTTCCAGATGACTCTCTCCCAGAGCAGAGCTCTTCACTCCGCTCCTTCTCATGCGGACCTCTTCTCAACGAGTTCGAAGCTGAAGCTCTCCCCTAGAGTTCCTCCTCACACTCGTCTCACAAATGGCTCTCTCCCAGAGCAGAGCTCTTCACTCTGCTCCTGCTAATGCAGACCTCTTCACAACGAGTTCGGAGCTTACAACTCTCCCCTAGAGTTGCTCCTCAAACTCGTCTTCCAGATGGCTCTCTCCCAGAGCAGAGCTCTTCACTCTGCTCCTTCTAATGCAGACCTCTTCTCAACGAGTTCGGAGCTGAAGCTCTCCCCTATAGGTCCCCCTCACACTCGTCTCACAAATGGCTCTCTCCCAAAGCAGAGCTCTTGACTCCGCTCCTTCTAATGCTGACCTCTTCTCAACGAGTCCGGAGCTCACAACTCTCCCCTAGAGTTGCTCTTCAAACTCGTCTTCCAGATGGCTCTCTCCTAGACTCGAGCTCTTCACTCCGCCCGTCTCCGAAGCGGACCTCTTCTCAATGAGTTCGGAGCACAACTCTCTCATAGAGCTCCTCCTCACACTCGTCTCACAAATGACTCTCTCCCAGAGCCGAGCTCTTCACTCCGCTCGCCTCCAAAGCGGGCCTCTTCTAAGCGAGTTCGGAACTCAAAACTCTCCCATAGAGTTGCTCCTTGCACTCACTTCAAAGACTGGGTCTTCCCATGGCTCGTACGAGGATCTTCCTAGCGCATCTTCTCCACCCCTAGTAGTAGAGCTCCTCTTTAAAAATCTCCAAAAACAGAGAGCACATCACCAGGCTTCGAAGCTCTTCACCTCTCCCATATGCTGACCCCCTTCCTCGTCGAGCTCCGACCCCTCCTCTGTCATCGAGCTCACCTCAATGAACTCACCCCAATGAGCTCCGCCATGGCCGAGCTACCGAGTCGAAGGGACGAGGTACCGACCTCCACATATGGAGAAAAATGCTGCCGAGCCAGTTTCACCGTCAGATTGTCTCAAAAAACGTGCTAGAACATGATGAACGGCTCAGATCGCACCACGTCTTCACAAAACGACAAGATAATGTTTTCTCGAAATTTGAGCCTCTTGTCTCGTGATTCGCGCCAAGATCGTGATCAACCGTCCAGATTGAGCCACGTAGCTCGGATCTGAAATCCGAGCCACCGATCTACCGAACCGCAAAGTGGCAAAAAATATGCCTCAAAATCCGTGCTCGGATTCGCCGAACAAGCAAGAAGAAAAAGAGGCTAACGGGCCGGGGTCGGATCCGATACCCACGATCCGACCCATACCCTTCTTGGCTTCTTCATTCTTCTCCTTCTTCTTCAGTCTTCCCGCCAAAGTACCCAACACTTCTCCTCTTCTTCACTGTGCGAAAGAACAAGGCAGAGGAGAGAACCCGAATGCCTCTCCTCCCCTTCTTCTTTCTTCTCAGGGCCGAGCTCCGCCATGGCCGAGCTACCGAGCCGAAGGGACGAGGTACCAACCTCCACATATGGAGAAAAATGCTGCCGAACCGGTTTCACCGTCAGATTGTCTCAAAAAACATGCTAGAACATGATGAACGGCTCAGATCGTGCCACATCTCCACAAAACGACAAGATAACGTTTTCTCGAAATTTGAGCCCCTTGTCTCATGATTCGCGCCACGATCGTGATCAACCGTCCAGATTGAGCCACGTAGCTCAGATCTGAAATCCGAGCTACCGAACTACCGAAGTACAAAGTGGCAAAAATGCACCTCAAAATTCGCGCTCGGATTTGCTGAACAAAAAAAAAGAAAAATTGAAGTTGAAGGGTCGGGTTCGGACCCGTTAGGGACCCGAACCCAAAGCCCCATACCGCTTCATCCTATGATTTGGCGCCAAAACCCCTCACAGTCTACTTCTTCCTCTTCAAACACTCAGGCTTCCTCTTCCACATCAAAACCGTCACCCTCTTCTTCTCTAGAATTCCCGCCAAAACCAGAGGATGAAGAACCCACGCCTCCTTCAACCTCCGTCTCCCTCTTCCTCAACACCGCTCGCAATGGAGCTCTCCTCACTCGACGACCACCACCGAGCTCCGTCACCAAGCTCATAAAGCTCCGAAGCTCTGAACCCAACTTCCTCGCCAAGCGTCGACATGGCTTCGCCTCCTCGCCATGCCTCTTCCTCGTCGAAGCCTCGACGAGCTTCGACTCCGATGCGCTGAGCTCCTTCCTCGACAAACCCACGGGAGAGCTCCACTCCCCCATCACCGAGCTCGACCCATCTCCTACCCGAGCTGCCTCCGTCGTCGAAGCTCCGAGCTCCACTCCCCCATCACTGAGCTCGACCCATCTCCTTCCCGAGCTACCTCCGTCGTCGAAGCTCTGAACTCCACACACCAAGCCTCCGACGAGCTCCACTCCACTTGTCGAGCTCGTTCGCCGAAGCTCCTCGCCATGCCTCTTCCTCATCGAAGCCTCGACGAGCTTCAACTTCGACGCGCCGAGCTCCTTCCTCGACGAACCCACGGGGGAGCTTCACTCCTCCATTACCGAGCTCGACCCATCTCCTACCCGAGCTGCCTCGTCGTCGAAGCTCCGAACTCCACTCCTTCACGAGCTCCCCTCGCCGAGCTCGACCATAGCTCCTCGCCAACCACCACGTCGCGCGTGCCGACCACCAAGCTCGACGCTCTCAAGCCGAACTCCTCTTCTTCCTCGCCGAGCTCTCCTCGTCGACCCCAACTCCGAGCTCCAACAGCAAGCTCCGAGCTTCCCCGTCGACCTTTCGCGAGCTGACGAAGGTGAAGAAGAGAGTTGAAGACGGAAAAGAAGAGAAGGGAACAGATGCGGGAGAAAGAGCAGGGAAGAAGAGAAAGAAAAGAGAAAAAAAGCCACATGGCATGCCACATGGCGTCATATCCATTGGTCGGCCAGATCCGAGGTGCCGAAGTACCGACCCTGAAATTGGAGAAAAAATCCTACCGACCTACACGAGCCGTCCGATCTTCTCAAAAATCACGCCACAATACGATCGACGCACAGAAATGCGCCACGTGACCAAGACGTGATCTGCCTTACGATGCGCGCACATCTGATCATGATCGATGCTCAGAAACGCGCCATGTGTCCAGAGCATAATCTGCTTTGCGATGCGCGCCATCTGATCACGATCGACGTCCAGAAATGCGCCACGTGTCCAGGTAATATTTAATTAATTAATTAATTAATTTATTTGTTTTAATTATTTAAAAAATCCGAAAAAATATTTAGAAATCAAAAAAAATAATTAAAAATTCTAAAAATAATTATTAATTCAGAAAATTAATTTTAAAATTCTGAAAAATATAATTATTTAATTAGAATAATTAATTAATATTTTCGATAATTAATTATTTAATTCGGAAAATGAATAAAAAATTCAAAAAATGAGAAAAAATTCAGAAAAATATGGAAAAATCTCCAAAAATCCAGAATATTCTAAGGATATTTTTGGGCATTTTACAAGTTCAGAATAACACCGTTGCACCCCGAGCAAGATCCGAACTCCCTTAAGAACACCGATAAAATCCCGTACGCCATTAGAACAACAAAACTACTCCTCGACGACTGTAAAACTCAGTCTTTAGGAGTGGGAGGCTCGTGATATGGCTAAAAATAGGATTAAATCGGGGCCGTTCAAATCGAACACGAATCTTAAAGCTCATGGGTAAAACGGTAATTTCACTTACAAACGGGTCTGAAATGGAAACTAGGTCTTTCTTCAAGACCCAATAACCCACGAACGGATCCATCTCAACTGGGTACGGGTCCCAACCCGAAATGAACCCGGTCCAGAAGGATATAATTAGGGTTTCTGATTAATCCAAATCAATGGCCCTGATTCATATCTATCCGTTCACTGGGAATTAGGAATTACATTCCTAAACTGATCACAGGGATTACATTCCTTATCTGATCACAGGGATTACATTCCTAATCTGATCCCTAAGACGACTATAAATATTCTCCATCCACCACCATTAAGAGGTAATCAATACTTTTCCAGTTTAAGTTCTTGCTTAATCATTCAGATTACTGACAGGAGCATCGGAGGGTGCGTCGCCGGGATCCGTCCCGGTGTCTCACAATTTTTGCAGGTTCGCAGCAGCGGCAAGAGACCAAGTCAACATATTGGTGAAGGTCAACAGGTCAACAGATTTGTTTTATAGTTTTCTCTAAGAATTCACAAATTCATCTGTTTGCTCCCACACTGAAATCAGCAGCAACAGAAGCTAAGATCATCGCACTCCTGAAAGGAAAGCAAAGGCAACAAAGAGAATGATGTGAGATAATCACAATTTTTAAGAATTTAAATTCAAGTAATGTTGTGTGTAATACAAAAGTTCTTTAGAATGATCGGTCAAGTCATTTACATAATTGACGGGGCCGTTTATCACAATAACATATGAAAAGCTTTAAGATGCAGATTACATGAAGGTGGTCTGGATGTTCTACAATTTACTTTGGCAATGATTACAATTAACAATGTCTTGAGATATATTTCATGTATTAAAACTACCACTGATCATTAGCCAGTAATGAATTATCTCTTTTGTTGATTCTTGATTTTAATGATTACAACACAATGCAACATATATCTGTGTTATGCTCTATATATAATTGCAGGCTGTATCAAGAAGATACACAAAGGCCTCATCACTCTAAAGCTGAACAAATGATCAAGCATAGCTCCGGATAAAGACAATGGCTTCACTCAAGACTCAAGTCAAGACCAAAGCTTCAAATGTCATATAATTGTGTGTCTTGTAAAAATGTAATATGTTTTCTATTTTTTGAGTCTTAGATTGATGTACAGCCTTGTCACACACACATCTCACATATAACTTTTTAGAACTGTGAGTTTACAAAATCTAAAGGTCGAAACAGCTTGAACTAGATCAGCTGTTGAGTACCAGTCGACTGCCATTTATACCAGTTGACTGAGTCTGTACAAAACTGCCTGATCTTATTCAAACTCTGATCAGTCGACTCATAGTGGCAACCCAGTCGACTGTTCAAGTGCTTTTTGACCGTTTTTTGATTTCAAAAGCTGTTTTTCGATTTTAAAAGAGTTATCCGTTATTTGTCCGTTGATCAAACGGTTATGGGTAACTGTCTTTAACTGCCAGGGACCCTAGTCTATAAATATAGCCTAAGGTTCACCATCAAAAGGTTACTAAGAATTTTTTAGAACAATTTTAAGATTTGTGCATTCAAGAGAGAAAAGCTTTCAATATTCACTAAGTCTTGGTTCTCTGTCTTCAGTCCAGTATAACATTGAATTTGTTTTGGATTGGATTTGAAAGTCAACCAATTAGCCACGTACTATATCACAATCACAACAAGGCTATAGGTTGATTGTAAACAATTTTATTGTTTTTCTTTTTCCTCTTGGTTGGAGAGTAGGACTCTAGGGTGTAGAGTCGGATTTTGTCACTCTTGGTGGAAGAGTGGGTTGCTTTCTCTGATTGAGAGAAAGGACTACGGGTTGGACAAGGTTGTTGTCTGAACGCTGTAGGGTATTCTTGTAATCTTTTTCAAGAATAGTGGAAAATCTCAAGTGGGTTGCTTGGGGACTGGATGTAAGTCGGGAGGACCGAACCAGGATACATCGTGTGCACTCTGTGGTTGTATCTCTCTACTTGCATTTCTATTTTCTCAGTTTATAATTTTTACTGTGAAATTTTTCTGGACAGTCGACTGGTACTCATATAAGTCGACTGGTCAGACTCGTACTACTCTGAAATAATTTGTGTGTCTAGTCGACTGTCTCATCCCTAAGTCGACTTAACAGACTTCTTTAAAATACTTCTTTTTGTGGTTTCAGTCAACTGATCTATCTCTCAAGGCGACTAAACAGAAGAAATTCTCAATTCTGCATTTTAAATTTTTTATAAAACACTATTCACCCCCCCTCTAGTGTTTCTTGCTTTGCCTACAGGATCCAACACTTGGTATCAGAGCAAGGTTTAGTGCAATGGAAACTACTTCAAATGCAAATCAGTACCATGAAGGACAATCTACACAAAGGCCACCTCTCTTCGATGGAACAAATTACAATTATTGGAAGTGTAGAATGAAGATCTACCTACAATCCATCAACTATGAAATATGGAACATGACGGAAACAGAATACACCGCTCCTACTATTCCATATGCACAATGGAATGACGACATGAAGAACCAGATAATGAACATTGCAAAAGCAACGAATGCATTATTCTGTGCTCTCACAAAGGAGGATTTCAACCGTGTGTCGAATGCAACAACTGCACATCAAATCTGGCACACACTCGAGGTAACTCATGAAGGAACGAACAAAGTGAAAGAATCTAAAATATCTGTTCTTGTTCACAGGTTTGAAATGTTCTGCATGAAGGAAAATGAAAGTGTGTCTGAGATGATTACTAGATTTACAGATATCACAAACTCACTTGTGGCACTTGGGAAGATATATACTCAAGCAGAGATGGTGAGAAAAGTACTTCGTGCACTTACCCCCGAATGGGAAAAAAAGACCACTGCCATAGAAGAGGCCAATGATTTATCACAACTTTCTCTTGAGAATCTTATGGAAATCTAATGGCTTATGAGGTACAAATCGAAGAATGCAAGAACGATGCCGAACCACAACAGTCAAAGAAGAAAATATTAGCATTCAAGGCCATGTCAGATTCCGAAGATGAAGAAGAAGATGAGGAGGAGATTGCTATGTTCACAAGGAGATTCAAAAAATTTCTAAGGAAAGGTAAGTTCAATTCTAAATTTAAAGATTCTAATGATCCTCCAACTTGTTTCAGGTGTAACAAAACAGGTCATATGAAGAAGGATTGTCCACTAGAGAATACAAAGTCTAAGGGAAAGACATCTAACTTCAAGAAGGATAAGTACATCAAGAACAAGTTTTCCAAAAACAAAAAGGCATATCAAGCAACTTGGGATGACAGCGATTCTTCTTCAGAAGAAGAAATTGATGAGACCAACGAGGTTGCAAACGTGTGCTTCATGGCATCACAGAATCAAGTAAGTAATGAGTGTGCTTCAGACGATTTACTTGATGCATTCAATGAAATTTTTCAAGAACTGAAAAAGGAAAAGATTAGAGTTAAGAACCTAGAGAAAGTCAATCAAACACTTTCTCAAGAGAATCTTAACCTTGATAAAGAAGTAAAATCTTTAAATTCTCGTATTTCAAGTTTAGATATGGATCTTGAATCTCTAAAGAAGAATTATGAAGAGATGTCCAAGAACGTATCTAAGTTTAATAAAGGAAAAGAAAATTTAAACGATGTTCTTCAAAATCAAGTAAAATCTAGTCAAAAGTTTGGACTTGGTTTTAAAAAATCTTTTGAAAAGGATCATTCTTCTGATAACACTAGTATAAATAAATCTGTATCTATTTCTAGTGTTAGACATAAATTGTATGTGTTCTTTGAAAAACCTAAGTTTGTAAGTTCTATTGATAAAAGCAAATCTAAATTTCAGTCAAGTCGACTGAATCCATCCACCAATCGTCTGTCCAGAAGAAATGAGTCTTATTCAACAAGACCAAAACCTCATATAAGTCGACCTATATTATCATCTAGTCGACTGACATATGATAGAAGTCGACTGAATGATGTTATAAAGTCGACTGGACTGAACAAACATGTATGGGTTCCAGTCAATTTGAGTACGAAAGATATAATTACCTATATAAACTCATATATGCTGAATGTATGTAATTCTGCAAATTTCATTCCTGCTTATGGTGGAAAATCAAACTCATCATGGGTTTGGTTTCCCACAAACTAATATCCTTTAGACCCAATGAAAAGGGTACTATATTCACATTGAATATTTTATAGGTACCAAAGAAAGATCGTTGGATACTTGACAGCAGATGTTCTAAGCATATGACTGGCCATGCCAATCTCCTATCTACCATACAAAGCATTAATGAAGGAACAATTACTTTTGGTGATAACAATAAAGGAAAAGTCATAGGAATCGGCATGGTCGGTAAGGACACTAACCCTTCTATAGAAAATGTTTTATTAGTTAGTGGACTTAAACATAATCTGTTAAGTATTAGTCAATTGTGTGACAAAGGTTATAAAATTGTGTTTGAAAAAGATTCTTGCTTAATTTATGATTCCACTATGCAAAACATTATTTTTCAAGGTTTTAGAAAAAACAATATTTATGAATTATGTTTGAATACAAATGAGTTTTCGAATGATTTTTGTTTAGTAGCTTCTAATAGTGATTCTTGGCTTTGGCATAGACATTTTGGTCATGTGAATATAA
The DNA here is from genome assembly GCA_017893485.1 of Hemerocallis citrina. NCBI lineage: Eukaryota > Viridiplantae > Streptophyta > Magnoliopsida > Asparagales > Asphodelaceae > Hemerocallis > Hemerocallis citrina. The sequence goes on along the minus strand of CM030364.1, from coordinate 210,500,054 downwards.
AAAATCTCTCTAAAGTATCTAAGTACAACCTAGTTAAAGGGCTGTCAAGACTATCCTTTAAAAAGGATAAGTTATGTGATGCATGTCAACTAGGTAAACAAATTAAATCTACTTTTAAAACAAAATAAGTAATTTCTACTAGTAGGCCGCTCGAATTAATTCATATGGATTTATTTGGCCCTACTAGAGTTGCTTCTTTAAATAAAAGTAGATATGTATTTGTTTTAGTAGATAATTTTTCACGATTCACTTGGACTTTCTTTTTAAAACATAAAAATGATGCTTTTGATGAATTTGCAAATTTTTGTAAACGGATTCAAAATCAAAAGTCTCTAACCATAGTCACTATTAGAAGTGATCATGGTGGAGAATTTGAAAATGAAACGTTTGCAGAATATTGCAACAAGAATGGTATAACTCATTCATTTGCATTTCCTAGAGCTTCACCACAAAATGGAGTGGTTGAAAGGAAGAATAGGACTTTACAAGAATGTGCACGTACCATACTTGTTGAAAGCAATTTACCTAAGTATTTTTGGGCTGAAGCTGTTGCTACAGCCTGTTATGTTTTAAACAGGATCTTGATAAGACCTAAGCTAAAGAAGACTTGTTATGAGTTATTTTTTAATAAAATTCCTAAGGTCTCTTATTTTAAGATATTTGGTTGTAAGTGTTTTATTCTGAACACTAAAGATAATTTAGATAAATTTGATCCTAAATCTAATGAGGGTATCTTTATAGGATACTCAAATAGGAGTAAAGCATATAGAATCTTCAACAAGTCAACAATGACTATTGAAGAATCAATGCATGTTACATTTGATGAATCTCTGCCTTCATCAAATTTAATTAAAGATGATGAAACTGATTCATCACCTTTAAATAAAGTAATTATATCTTTAGAATAAAATAGTCTCGCGGATAAGTCGACCGATAAGGATATCAAGTCGACTGATGTAAAAAAGTCGACTGAAGAACTTGTCAAGTCGACTGATCCTGTTGTGATATCTCAAACTTTACCAAAATCTTTTGTTGAAGTTAGAGATCATCCTCATGACTTAATAATTGGTGACATCTCCCATGGTATTCAGACAAGATCACATATCAATATGATATCTCACACAGCTTTCTTGTTGGATTTTGAACCGAAAAATATACAAGAAGCATGTGAGAATGAATTTTGGATGAATGCCATGCAAGATGAATTAAACCAATTCATAAGGAATGATGTATGGGATTTAGATCCACGACCTCCTGATCATACTATTATTGGTACTAAATGGGTATTCAAAAATAAGTTAGATGAATCAGGACAAATTGTTAGGAACAAAGCTAGATTAGTTGCTCAAGGATATAATCAAGAAGAAGACATAGATTTTGATGAAATATATGCTCCTGTTGCTAGATTAGAATCAATTCGTATTTTATTATTTTTGCTTGTTTTATGAATTTTACACTTTATCAAATGGATGTTAAAAGTGCATTCCTTAATGGGTTTATAAAAGAAGATGTTTATGTTAAACAACCACCAAGTTTTGAACATGAACAATTCCCAAACCATTTTTCAAATTGAAAAAGGCTTTATACGGTCTTAAACAAGCACCACGTGCTTGGTATGACCGATTGAAGACTTTTCTTTTAGAAACAGGTTTTGAGATAGGTAAAGTGTAAACTACTTTGTTTATTAGGAGAATTAAGAATGATATTTTAATCATACAAATATATGTTGACGATATAATTTTTAGATCTACTAATAGTAATCTATGTCAAGAGTTTGCTAATACCATGAAAAACGAGTTTGAGATGAGTCACATGGGTGAACTCAATTATTTTCTTGGACTACAAATTAAGCAGTCACAAAATGGCATATTTATTAATCAAGAAAAATATGCAAAGGAATTACTCAAAAGGTTTAACATGGATAGCACAAGTAGTAAAGCCGCACCTATGGCTACTACCACTACCCTTGACAAAGATATATTAGGTAAGAGTGTCGATCAAAAACTCTATCGAGGAATGATTGGCTCACTCTTATATATAACTGCTAGTAGACCAGATATTATGTTCAGTGTATGTTTGTATGCTAGATATCAGTCAAGTCCTAAAGAATCTCATTTAAAAGCTGTGAAACGAATTTTAAGATATATTAAAGGCACATCTGATTATGGTTTATTCTATCCACGCACCGATAACTTTCAACTTTTGTTGTATAGTGATGCTGATTTTGCTGGCAGTAAAACTGATCGCAAGAGCACTAGTGGGACATGTCATTTTTTGGGACATTCACTAGTTTCTTGGTGCAGTAAGAAGCAAAATTCAGTATCCCTATCTACTACAGAAGCTGAATATGTCGCTGCAAGTTTGGCTTGTGCACAAATTTTGTGGATGAAACAAATCCTATTAGATTATGGTATTTCTTTTGAAAGACCCTCAATAATGTGTGATAATACCAGTGCCATTAACCTATCTAAAAATCCGGTTCAACATTCACGTACGAAACATATTGATATTCGACATCATTTTCTACGTAATCATGTTTTAAAAGGAGACATCTCTTTAGACTTTATCTCTACTGATAAACAAATTGCAGATATCTTTACCAAACCCCTTAAAGAAGACACCTTTATTACATTAAGAAGAGAACTAGGGATATGTGATTTTCATGATATTTGTTGAATTTTACTTTTTGTAAGTCGACTTGAACATATTATTCAGTCGACTTCCACATATTATATATATATATATATATATATATATATATATATATATATATATATATATATATATATATATATATATACTTATTTTCTTTAACAGTCGACTGATATGTTCAACCAGTCGAATGCCCAGTTATGATATTTATCTGTTTTTTTTCTCTCGACTAAGTCGACTGAATTATAAGAATAGTCGACTGTCGCGACTCAGTCTGTCTTCAACTTCGAATCGTCGCACCGATTTTGAGATATCTATTCATATTTTGACTCACCTTGACCATTCTTAGCCGTTGATTTCATTTCCCCTTCGATCTCAGCCGTTCTCATCAAGTTAAAACCCTAAATCACTGCCTCCCCTCTTTTCACTTTTATCCCATGTATTTTTACCCAGATCTGGAGTTTGAGAAGAGAATAATAGAGAAGAAGTCGACCGAGGTGCTGCTGTCTTGAGTTGATTTCTTGATCCTTTGCTGTTTGATTTCACCCAGATCTTACATTGTCAGTTGGTAAAATCTTTTTCTCTTCACTCTTATTATGGCACCAAAAAGATCAAAAACCTCTCATGTTGATGAAGGTTCTTCCTCTAAGGACTATTCTCAATATCTTAGAAGTCCAATCTTATGGGAAAATGGTATATCATTTGTACCATGCTTATTTTTCCGGGTAGATTTGTTAATTTTAATGATCTTGATAGGTTTAATCTTGTATCTCTATTTCAAAATTGTAGCCTATATGATTTATTGTCCTTAGAAAATCAACCCCATTATTACCCTCAGCTCATTTATCTATTTTATACAAATATGAGGGTGGTTCAATCGGATGATGTTGAAGTTATAATCTATTCTTCTGTGAAAAATAAGAAGATGAAACTCACATCCGAAAGAATTAATCTGATTATGGGTATAGATGACGAAGAACTTGATTTAGGAGAAATTATAATGGATGATGCTTCTATCTTGTCTAAAATCTTTTTGCCGAATCATGGACCTCCTATGTCTAATAAATCCATTACTCCTATTGCAAAACTTGTTGCACAGATACTGTCCTATAATATTATCCCTAAAACAGAGAGTTATGATCAGTATTCCTTGGAATTGCAACAAGCTGTATATGCAATCTTTGGTAAAATAAATGTTAATTGGGGTCGTGTCATCTTTCCTAGACTTCATAAGTCTCACTCCACTTTTCTTCCCTATGGTGCTTTCCTAACTCTTGTTTTTCGTGCTTACGATATCGATCTCGACTTAGAGACCAATGTTGTCAAGCATTATGAATGCTTTGGTCGTGCAAGTTTAGCACGCATGAAGCTTCTTGATCCTCCACCTAGATCTACCACTAGGTCTTCTCTCCAAACCTAAGTTCCTTTAGCAACTTCTGCTCGACCATCTTCAGCATCTAGCTCTTCTCGCCCCCGAGCTGATTTTGATGATCCACGCAGTATCTATAATGTTGTTAACTATCTCATGGATCGTCAAGATGCTCTTGAATCCCAACTTTCTCATCTTACTCATCTTTTCACTACTCACTTTCCACCTTCCCTCTCAAGATGACGACGATGATGATGACGAAGACGAAGACTGATGATTTTTTATTATTTTTTTACTACAATGTATTTTGCTTATTGCACTTTCGTATTTTGGTATTTTGTAGGAGTTTCAAAGACTAAGTTGTTATGAATTAATTTGTTTGTGTGGTATTTTCTTTCAGTGAAATATTCTTTCCATTTCCCTTTTTTTGTTGATGACAAAGGGGGGGAGATCACTAATAATCTTCTCTCTATTGGTATTTTTTTTGTGATAAGTCGACTGACATTTTTTTATAAGTCGACTGCAATACATTTTGTGATGAGATGTTAAGTTTTTGTGATAATTTATGCATAATGTATTATTGATAGGGGGAGCATATGAGTGCTTGTATTTTTTTATTTCATTATCAGCTATTGTGTTGTCATCATCAAAAAGGGGGAGAATGTTGATTCTTGATTTTGATGATTACAACACAATGCAACATATATCTGTGCTATGCTCTATATATAATTGCAGGTTGTATCAAGAAGATACACTAAGGCCTCATCACTCTAAAGCTGAACAAATGATCATGCACAGCTCTGGATAAAGACAATGTCTTCACTCATGACTTAAATCAAGACCAAAGCTTCAAATGTCATATAATTGTGTGTCTTGTAAAAATGTAATATGTTTTCTATTTTTTGAGTCTTAGATTGATGTACAGCCTTGTCACACACACATACACTCACATATAACTTTTTAGAACTGTGAGTTTACGAAATCCAAAGGTCGAAACAGCTTGAACTAGATCAGCTGTTGAGTACCAGTCGACTGCCATTTATACCAGTCGACTGAGTCTGTACAAAACTACCTAATCTTATTCAAACTCTGATCAGTCGACTCATAGTGGCAACCCAGTCGACTGTTCAAGTGCTTTTTTACTGTTTTCTGATTTTAAAAGCTGTTTTTCGATTTTAAAAGAGTTATCCGTTATTTGTCCGTTGATCAAACGGTTATGGGTAACTGTCTTTAACTGCCAGGGACCCTAGTCTATAAATATAGCCTAAGGTTCACCTTCAAAAGGTTACTAAGAATTTTTTAGAACAATTTTAAGATTTGTGCATTCAAGAGAGAAAAGCTTTCAATATTCAGTAAGTCTTGGTTCTCTGTCTTCAGTCCAGTATAACATTGAATTTGTTTTGGACTGGATTTGGAAGTCAACCAATTAGCCACGTACTATATCACAATCACAACAAGGCTATAGGTTGATTGTAAACAATTTTATTGTTTTTTTTTCCTCTCGGTTGGTGAGTAGGACTCTAGGGTGTAGAGTCGGATTTTGTTACTCTTGGTGGAAGAGTGGGTTGCTTTCTCTGGTTGAGAGAATGGACTACAGGTTGGACAAGGTTGTTGTCTGAACGCCGTAGGGTATTCTTGTGATCTTTTTCAAGAATAGTGGAAAATCTCAAGTGGGTTGCTTGGGGACTGGATGTAGGTCGGAAGGACCGAACCAGGATACATCGTGTGCACTATGTGGTTGTATCTCTCTACTTGCATTTCTATTTTCTAAGTTTATAATTTTTACTGTAAAACTTGTCTGGACAGTCGACTGGTACTCATATAAGTCGACTGGTCAGACTCGTACTACTCTGAAATAACTTGTGTGTCTGGTCGACTGTCTCATCCCTAAGTCGACATAACAGACTTCTTTAAAATACTTCTTTTTGTGGTTTCAGTCGTCTGATCTATCTCTCATGTCGACTGAACATAAGAAATTCTCAATTCCGCATTTTAAATTTTTTATAAAACACTATTCACCCCCCCCCCCCTCTAGTGTTTCGTGCTTTGCCTACAAGATCCAACATCTTTCTTTCTATAATGCCATTTCAATGTTTATTCATGTGGACGCACCAATAAAAAGTAATCTAATATCTTATATACCTGTATCAATAAGGGTTGATAGGTGAGTGTTTTCGTGTATCAGATACTACTGAGATGAACTAGCTGCATCAAATCAGGACTTTGCCTACCAATACATTTGACTAGGTTGTGATCTTGGTTGTAACATTTGTAACATTGATCTTGGTTGTGATCTTGGTTGTAACATTTTTGTTGGCTATAGTTCCTAATCTATCTTTCTCTTCTACTTTAACTAGAGTATCTAGCACTATCTCAGCATCCATCTATTAAATAGTGACCATCTATCAAACAGAGTATTAAATGCAAAGGTTTTTAATTCAGTTACTCGAATACACACTATCGATCTTTGCCGATTTTTTAGATCGATCTCTCTGTTCTGTCGCACTCTAGCTTCAATTTTGAGACGACTGTTTGGGATCAATCAAGTAATATGAGTTGTTATCAAGCATCAAGATTAATCCATGCCAGTGTTAACAGCTTTTCCAATGAAGCATAGGTTAGCTTTGTTCCGGTTAAGATGCATTATTTGTAAGATGATTCTGTTATTCGAAAGCAATAATGTAAAATTATCATGCAGAGCACTAGTGCTTTCTACCAAATTTAAATGATGCAGTGTATGCATATACTTTATCAAGACTTCATATTTTTCCAAATATCAGGCACATATAATTGGACTAGAACATAAATATATCTTTATCGAGAAATAGCACTAGAACAATATCAAAGTTGGCACACAATATGTATTTTTACCTGATCAAATAATTCGCATAATATCAGCCAGTAATTATGTTTGACCATTTTGAACGCATAAAACAACAAAACTAAGAAGTACTACAATTACATAGAGATAATTGTTGTTTGCGATAGAGATTATTCACATGACTTTATTGGACATTAATATGGATTTTCAGAAGGTTTTCAAACCAATGAACCAGGAGTCTTAGCTGGTGGACATAGTCTTTCCCCGGAAATAAAGGATCCCTGGTCCTAATTTCGCCAAGAATACGCCCTACTGACCAAATGTCGATAGCAGCAGCAGTATACTCTAAACAATTAAGGAGCAGTTCCGAGGCCCGGTACCAACGAATGACCACATACTCTGTCATGAAATCGGTTTCATAAGTTGTCCTTGCCAATCCATAGTCACGGATCTTAAGGTCACAGTTTTTATTTAGAAGCAAATTGCTGGGTTTTAGAGCACAATGTAACACATTGGCTGAGTGTACATACTTTAGTCCTCTCAATAATTGGTATAGGAAATACTGCAAGTATATTGATGCAAGGAAATATTAAAAGATAATAAAGAGGATGACAGAATATGTGGATAATGCAAGTAAAATGCAAGAAGTGATACAACAATCAGCTCAAGTTTGTTAGTGAATTTGCTGAAAAATGCAAATATTGTAAAAGATGACGTAACGTAACAATATTAAGTCTTAACCATAAAGTTAATGTTCAAAATAACGGCAAGCAGAAATTTGGGCTGGAACTAAATAGATATTCTAGACATAGTATAAATAAATAAAAATTGAACTATTAATAAGCTAAACCTCATTAGCAAATTTGTCACAAATATTACCAAGAAAGATGCACTTATTTACCAAGAAATATGCACTAATGTAGAAAAATCTGATGAATTTTTTGAAGATAAACTGCAGTGTCATATATAGATCCCTTAGTAATAAAGGTGGTAAACGCCATCTGTGGGTTCAAACGTTTAAGCATTAAAGAGCCTCAAGCAAATAGCTACAACCCAGTTAGCTCACTAAATATGTGAGTAAGGGAAGATGCTAAAATTAAACCTGGCAATGATCATCAGTAAGTGACTGATTTGACCGGATAATTTGATGGAGATCAGTGTTCATTAATTCATAAACAATGTAGACATCATTAATGGTCTCCTTCTGTGGAGGACGTATAATATCCTTGATGGCAATAAGCTGACTTTGAAGACAAAATATATCACATAAGAAAAAAATTGAATTGATGAACAAAATACCTCTTATGATGTAGTATCAAGTAGAAAATCAAGTCACTTCTTTAATTTTCTAAATGAAAAGAACATGTTTAACAGTAAAACATGTTTAATTGTAAATTTTGGGATTTAATATATCCATTTATGTTGTGAAGAAATCAATGTATCTTTAATGAAAGATTTATTTAGTACTCCTATTAAATCTACCAACTTAAAAGACCAAATTACAAATACTGCGATTTGGGGAACACAAAAGCGAAGTGTGTGTTAATTTTGGACCGAACTTCCAAACACTTCTTTACTACTTATAGCATTTGTAATCATTGAGACTTATTAATATTTTTAAATTTGGCATTTAGAATTAACAATTTTGAGTTCAAGTTGTAGTCGTTTGAGCTAATGTAAGTAATTTCCCCTTCTTTCTATACAGATCAAGTCCTTCATCAAAATTAAACAATAGCAATGGATAACATCACTTCATTACAAGGTCCCAATCCACACATACTTACAACAGCTGTTTTTTTTCAGCTCTGACGATCACATCTAATTGTCTCGGCTTTTCTGTAGGCCCTCAAATTTGATGTACATGCGAGGATCATTTATATTTCCACCGAAAAGTGTTACTTCCACACATGCAAGGAGTGTGACAAGGGTGTGCAGCTTGCAGATGATATGGAATACGCTTGCGCAAGCTGCCCCCTCTCTGGTCGTGATGCAAATCTCATACATATCAATATATTCAGCTTCTTATGCAGTATTAACCTTCTATCCTCTATAGATTCAAAGTATCCTGCACCATATCTGATAAAATAAATGAGACACAACTCTGCCTTCTGTTGTTGACAGACCCAGTTTGTGCTTCGTTTACCAGTTTAGGACATTTTCGACTTGTACGAAAAGGTTGGCATTTTACCCTTTGTATACAAATGCTATGCACCAAATTATAAATTAAAGGTATAACTTTTTAATACCAAATTTCAATGCCAATACCACGGCTGATTAAAGTATTAATTAGGCTGCTGCACATGCAAACCTGTTATAAATTTCTGCTATCCAGTATGTTCAATGTACACATTATTTCGCTTTAGCTATTAATGTATTCATTCTAATTATAGTTGGAACTCGACCAAACTTTTTTCTGCTGAATTTAAACGTAAATGAACACACTTCATGTCTAGACCATAATTAATTCAAGTTACCAAATTCTGGCAAAATAAATATAGCCCCTACGATTAAGAGAAACAATATCCTACATAGCTGATGAACTTCCACAAACGTAATTACTTCATGGAAATATTTTAACTATTTACGCCACGCTAATAGAGTACCATATAACCAATTACCCATTTTCCTCGAAAAAACATTAATGCCAGTACACGAAATTGCAAGAGGAAATTTAAGATCATGTCCTATCTCTGACAGATAGCAAAACAATCACATAAGTTGCAATTTGTTTAATTTAATCAAAATATTAAAAAAAAATTGCTCTAAAAAATAGACCAAACACAGTTTGCTCTTTTAACTCAATTCTCAAATAAATACATATGTATCCTATCATTTAAAAAAAACAGTTACCAATTAGACAAGGAAAACACAACTAATAAACAAGCATTCTTCAACATCATATAAGCTTGCTGCATGTTTAGTTGAATACAAATAAACCATAATATCTTTCTTCAAATACTATGATTTTCAGAACAGTCTCCATTTAATATGAACAGTTGAGGGTCCTAAAAAAAGGTGACATGCAAAGATTCCTTTCTTTTTCTCAAAAGGTTTGGCCATTTTTTTATGAGACTAATAGTGCATATCAGTTCTGCATTGGAACTCTTTTTTCATCCACAGGTTTGTTGACTAAATAATATATATATTTTAATATTTTTTCATGGGATCGAAAATCATGCAAGTTCTTTATTTCTATTTCCTTTCAGCTTCTACATTCCTTCATAGAAATTTTGAGTTAACTGTTGGAAATGTTAAAGGGTTCGGTCACTCCCATTATTCATGGACTTTGATTCTCAGGAAATTTGGACTTTTGTCTATCTATCTATCTATATATCTATCTATATTTTAATTTATTTTTATGACATCTACAACTCTTTCATAATAGATCAACAAAGTAACAAATTTATCCAATCCTTTCAATAAACTTTTTACATTATTGTTTAACTTTTGTATGACATTCGTGTTTGAACTATAATAGGACTGGGATGAAGCTCACATGGACCTCAGATTTATAAATGCAACTACATTGATCAAATGGGGTTGCAATAAGGTAAATTGATACTTACTGCAACTACATCCTATGTTTGCCGCTAATTTAATACTTTTTATTGATGGCTAGATTGTAGTCTACACTCAGAATCGTTATGTACATATTGACACTTTAACTCTTGGTAGGGTGATGAAGAACATGTTTGGTTGAAATCATCCAGTTTGAAAGGTATTATTTGAAAGCTATCATTTTTCTACAAACTCTTACTATTTATTTCTTTAATTATCAATGGTTTTGATTGATTCTTGAAAAACTCTTTTCTGTTTGTTTAGGCACACTGTTTCGTCCCATATTGAAGACTCGAAGCATTGTGTTTTCCTACAACCCTGTAATCTTTTTTTCTTTATAGTTGGGTTGGTGGATGATGTATTAGTTGTATATATATTTTTTTGTAGTTTGGTTGGTGGACTATGTAAATTTTGGGAGATGATGTAAGCATCTGTATAGGATGATGATATAATAAAGTGATGTTCAAACCCATACCCACAAAGTTGTGGAGTATTGGGTTCTGTGTGTGGTTTTCCAAAGGTTTTTCTAAAAATTTATTACGTTTTCAAACAAAATTTTGGTTTTTATTTTGTATTTTACATCATATGAAGATTTTTGCCCCCAAAGCCTTCTATATATGATGCCTGTGTGATGTTGCTTGGATTGGCCTGGGGAGGATTGATATTAACTGCCTGTAATGTTATATTTTTAATTGTTAGCAGAATTCCGTAAGAAATTGCTGTAAAAGGGCTAATATTTTTGGGAAGGTTTTGTCGAAATTTTTACTAAAATTTCTAAAAAATCATTATGTTTTTAAATAAAATCTTAGTTTTTGTGTTATATCTTGCATCATATGAAGATTTTTGCTCCCAGGACCTTATATATATCATGCCTGTGTGATATTACTTGGATTGGAGTGGGGATGATTGATATTAACTGTATGTGATATTATATTTTTAATTGTTAGCAGAATTCCGTAAGGAATTGCTGTAAAATGGCCATATTTTAAGAGAGATTCTGTCGAAATTTTTACTAAAATTTCTACTAGTATTCTAGAATAGAAATTATTATTGGTTTTGACTTGATTGATTCCTTTTTCATTATAATGATTTTCCATCCTTGATCGTGATTTTTAGCGAATTTAGTCGTCAATCCATCTGCAATCTTCATTTTCTCTTAATGATTGAAATGCTTGATAATTGGGCTTATGTGTTTTGTGTGAGAGTAGATGTAAGTTATAGATTTAAAAAAAAGATACATGTCAGTAAAATATCTCATATACTGAAATATATCAAAAAAATGGGGCTAACAAGCCTGTTTCATATCAAATTTTCAGTAGGCTCTCCAGTATATGGATACTATTTCTATTAATATGAAGATGTAATTATACTTGATCACATTTAACAAAAGGTCTTCACATGCACATCACAACAAACTTTTTTCTCTATCTCTCTCCCTTTTTTAACCTCTTTTAAAATCATACATGGTTAACTACATGAAAATATGACAATGGGGAATTAACTGCTTTAGCTCTAATGTTTAAATCACATATAACAACTGATTTCGATCCACTAGGTTCATAGTACTCTTTTTCAATCCCGAGCTTCTGACAAATGATCCTGCAAGATATAAATCAATAAACAACTTAATTCATAATACATCAATGTCTACTGCCAAATACACATCTATATAAATTATTCTTTACAAAGACGTGCATATATTTAATTTTTTACAGGACTTTTTAGATACTGTATTGTTCATGGAAACATGCCGCAGGCACGTCTCCTCGGGCAAACCTAGTATTTCAATAAAAAGTAAGGATATGTAAATGACCTACGGTATTGGCATCCTTAAATATGAAAATGGCACAAACATAGATGCTAGGACATTGTACATGTAAACTCACAGAGGTTGTTATCACTTGTAATGTTTTTCATCTCCACTGAGCCTGATCAGATTGGCGAATTTACTCCACTTTGACTCAGGGATCATCAGTTTCATTTATATTAACAACATGACAGTAAGAGTCGTTTGTTTCGAAAGCATCCTAGCAAGTGTTTGGTCGGTGGATTTTTTAGGAGGGAGTCTGTTGCTCCCTTTTACAAGATGCTAAAATCATAGGTTAACAATGACTTACCATCCTATTAGTTTGACATGGCTCGAGTTGTGTCTTCAGTAATAGATTTGTACACAGTGCGCTCCAACTAATCACTAAAAGTGGCATTAGAGGCTTTGGGATCAAAAGCATGTGCTATTATGACGTATGACTCAACCTAATATTAGTAATCTACTCTGAGAAACTCATTAGCATATAATTTGTTGAAGTTCTTAATTAAATTTTAACATTATTGAAAAAAGTTTTTAAAAAAATATTCTACCTGACTCATGCACATGTCATGTGCACACTTGATATGTTTCCTAGGTAACTGCATATGTATACTTGTGATGTATGTCATAAACATAGAACCAGTGTAGTAGTGTAAAGGATGTTTATTAACATGACACATCTATCAAAACATTTAGATGTATGCAAGGGATGTTAACAGCTTTTAGTTACTCTGTATCCTTTTCTGAATGTGGATGTTTGATTATTAATGAAAGCTAGCCTTGCACAACATTAGCTCAGGAGAATGGATAAACATAAGATGGAAAATAATCATTAGTGATCAATAAACTAATAAATGGTCTGTCACTATTGTGCACTATACTGGGCTAGGGAATTCCATTGGTTTCTAGTTACGTACATACAACAGGGTGAAATACCGATGGAAATGAAAGTAACACCGGGACACACCACGAGACTCTCCCACCGTAGTTTGTTGTATTTGGACTTTACTTTTCTTATGGTTTGTAATAACTATGTGTTGTAAAATTTGTATATTTGTAACTCTTCATATGGCAGTTTATATATCTTAAATTATTGTTTATTTTGGTCCGTGATTTTATTGTTGTTTATTATGATGTTATTATTGATTTTAAGATTTGAACATTCAAATTTGATGTGACTACAGGATTTCTAATATGTGATTAATTACCCGTATTTTTAATTTGAAGATTTGAAATAAACTGCAAAAAACAGAGGCTACCTATCCCGGTGTTTTAAGAAAACACGTCAAGATAAATATCGAACCTAAAATGTTGTAAGTAATTAAAAAAAAATGTTTAATTTAACCTATCCCAACATTCAAAAAATGCCAATATAGGCCTAACTAAATGCAATCAAAAAGGAGTCTATCCCGGCATTTTAATATAAACATTGGAATAGATAATTCATTTTTAAAAATTAAAACATCTATCTAGGCGTTTGAAAAACACCGGGATAGGTTATTATTTCAAAAAAACTCGAAATCAGAAAAAGATCTATAACGGAGTTTCCTAACCGCCGGCATATGTCTATGATCTACAGCGGCGGTTGTGCAAAATGCCGGGATAGTCCCCTAACTTGACCCGACGCTCGCTATAGCGGCGTTTCGAGCGGCTTGGGCCACAAATGCCGCTATTATTTAGGGATGCCAACCGGGTCGGGTTCCAAGACCCGTGCACACGAACCCGGCCCGCTACAATGCGGTTCGGATCCAAGTTGAACCCGCAGGTCTACTCAGGGTCGACCCGGGTCATAAAATTTGCAAATTAAACATGCTAGACCCGGCCTATTCGACCTGTTGACCTAGTCAAACCCGCCCACCAACCCGCGAGTTTGGATCCGTTCGACCCGCGGGTCGAAGGGTCCAGAACCAGGCTGCTGGTTGTTTTTTCCTTCTTTTTCCTTTTTTTTTTGTATTTCCCCTTATAAATACCCCCTTAATTCAATCTAAAAGTTTACACACCTTACTCTCTTACTCTCTCTACTACTACTACTCAATTCAATCTCAAATCAAGTTATTTCAACAAAGAAGCAAGCAACAAAGAAGTAAAAAAAATTTTGATCGTATCGAATTGTATTGATTCAACTCTCAACTACGTCTACTTCAACTCCTCCAACAAAGAAGCTCTCTCTCTCTCTCTCTCTCTCTCTCTCTCTCTCTCTCTCTTTTTCAAGTTTCAATGACTGCCAGATTACTGACTACTCTCTAATTTTATTTTCTCTCTCATTTATATATATATTCAATTATCCGCGAAGTACGGTGTCAAAATTTCACAACACTCCTATTGTCTTTAATTTTGTTATAGTTCTAACTTTTTGTATCATACTTGTTTGTTCGTTTTTCGTTTTTCTCTCTCTCAATTCTCCTATTATTTTTTTATATTTTTTTAACATATTCCTATTTCACTTAAAATACTAGAATTTTTTTCACAT